>CM024763.1:109224303-109303917 GCA_014218235.1 Colocasia esculenta
AATAAACAAGTTAGTTTAGTTTAGAAATGAAAAACATAGGTTTTTGGGTCCAAAATTAAAAATACTCATCCGATTGGCCTCCGGTTTGTTCCAGAACGGTCGAACCGATGAGTGTGACTTGTGAAAACTGACGGAGTTAAATTCGGACTGCTGGTTTGACCTCGACGCTCCAAGTCGTCTTAACCAAGTTAGTTTAGTTAAAAAATGAAAAACTTTGGTTTATGGGTCCAATATTAGAAATACGCTTCCGATTGGCCTTCGGTTTGTTCCAGAACGGTCGGGGCGATGAGTGTGACTTGTGGAAACTGACGGAGTTCAATTCGGACTCCCGGTTTGACTGCGACACTCCAAGTCGTCTTAACCATGTTAGTTTAGTAAAAAATGAAAACGTTCGATTTGAGGGACCAAAATTAGAAATACTCTTCCAATTCGCCTCCGGTTTGTTCCAGCACGGTCGGGCCGATGAGTGTGACTTGTGGAAACTGACGGAGTTCAATTCGGACTCCCGGTTTGACTGCGACGCTCCAAGTCGTCTTAACCAAGATAGTTTAGTTAAAAAATGAAAAAGTTCAATTTGAGGGACAAAAATTAGAAATACTCTTCCAATTGGCCTCCGGTTTGTTCCAGTACAGTCGGTTGATGAGTGTGACTTGTGGAACTGACGGAGTTCAATTCGGAATCTCGGATTGACCTCGACGCTCCAAGTCGTCTTAACCAAGTTAGTTTAATTAAAAAATGAAAAACTTCGGTTTGAGGGTCCAATGCTAGAAATACTCTTCCGATTGGCCTCCGGTTTGTTCCAGCACGGTCGGCCGATGAGTGTGACTTGTGGAAACTGACATAGTTCAATTGGACTCCCGGTTTGACCGCGACGCGCCAAGTCGTCTTAACCAAGTTAGTTTAGTTAAAAAATGAAAAACTTCGGTTTGAGGGACCAAAATTAGAAATACTCATCCGATTGGCCTCCAGTTTGTTCCAACACGATCGGGCCGATGAGTGTGACATGTGGAAACTGACGGAGTTCAATTCGGACTCCTGGTTTGACCTCGACGCTCCAAGTCGTCTTAACCAAGTTAGTTTAGTTAAAAAATGAAAAACTTCAGTTTGAGGGTCCAAAATTAGAAATACTCTTCCGATTGGCCTTCGGTTTGTTCCACCATGGTCGGGCCGATGAGTGTGACTTGTGGAAACTGACGGAGTTCAATTCGGACTCCCGTTTGACTGCGACGCTCCAAGTCGTCTTAACCAGATAGTTTAGTTAAAAAATGAAAAAGTTCAATTTGAGGGACAAAAATTAGAAATACTCTTCCAATTGGCCTCCGGTTTGTTCCAGTACAGTCGGGTTGATGAGTGTGACTTGTGGAAACTGACGGAGTTCAATTCGGAATCTCGGATTGACCTCGACGCTCCAAGTCGTCTTAACCAAGTTAGTTTAATTAAAAAATGAAAAACTTCGGTTTGAGGGTCCAATGCTAGAAATACTCTTCCGATTGGCCTCCGGTTTGTTCCAGCACAGTCGGGCCGATGAGTGTGACTTGTGGAAACTGACATAGTTCAATTTGGACTCCCGGTTTGACCGCGACGCGCCAAGTCGTCTTAACCAAGTTAGTTTAGTTAAAAAATGAAAAACTTCGGTTTGAGGGACCAAAATTAGAAATACTCATCCGATTGGCCTCCAGTTTGTTCCAACACGATCGGGCCGATGAGTGTGACATGTGGAAACTGACGGAGTTCAATTCGGACTCCTGGTTTGACCTCGACGCTCCAAGTCGTCTTAACCAAGTTAGTTTAGTTAAAAAATGAAAAACTTCGGTTTATGGGTCCAATATTAGAAATACTCTTCCGATTGGCCTTCGGTTGTTCCACCATGGTCGGGCCGATGAGTGTGACTTGTGGAAACTGACGGAGTTCAATTCGGACTCCCGGTTTGACTGCGACGCTCCAAGTCGTCTTAACCAAGATAGTTTAGTTAAAAAATGAAAATTTTCGATTTGAGGGACCAAAATTAGAAATACTCTTCCAATGGCCTCCGGTTTGTTCCAGCGCGGTCGGGCCGATGAGTGTGACTTGTGGAAACTGACGGAGTTCAATTCGGACTCCCGTTTGACCTCGACGCTCCAAGTCGTCTTAACCAAGTTAGTTTAATTAAAAAATGAAAAAGTTCGATTTGAGGGACCAAAATTAGAAATACTCTTCCAATTGGCCTCCGGTTTGTTCCAGCATGGTCGGGCCGATGAGTGTGACTTGTGGAAACTGACGGAGTTCAATTCGGACTCCCGGTTTGACCTCGACGCTCCAAGTCATCTTAACCAGTTAGTTTAGTTAAAAAATAGAAAACTTCGATTTGACGGACCAAAATTAGAAATACTCATCCGATTGGACTCCGGTTTGTTCCAGCACGGTCGGGCCGATGAGTGTGACTTGTGGAAACTGACGGAGTTCAATTCGGACTCCCGTTGCACTGCGACGCTCCAAGTCGTCTTAACCAAGTTAGTTTAGTTAAAAAATGAAAAAGTTCAATTTGAGGGACCAAAATTAGAAATACTCTTCCAATTGGCCTTCGGTTTGTTCCAGCACGGTCGGGCCGATGAGTGTGACTTGTGGAAACTGACGGAGTTCAATTCGGACTCCCGGTTTGACCTCGACGCTCCAAGTCATCTTAACCAAGTTAGTTAATAAAAAAATGAAAAACTTCTGTTTGAGGGTCCAATGTTAGAAATACTCTTCCGATTGGCCTCCGGTTTGTTCCAGCACAGTCGGGCCGATGAGTGTGACTTTTGGAAACTGACATAGTTCAATTCGGACTCCCGGTTTGACCGCGACGCGCCAAGTCGTCTTAACCAAGTTAGTTTAGTTAAAAAATGAAAAACTTCAGTTTGAGGGTCCAAAATTAGAAATACTCATCCGATTGGCCACCAGTGTGTTCCAACACGGTCGGGCCGATGAGTGTGACTTGTGGAAACTGACGGAGTTCAATTCAAACTCCTGGTTTGACCTCGATGCTCCAAGTCGTCTTAACCAAGTTAGTTTAGTTAAAAAATGAAAAACTTCGGTTTATGGGTCTAATATTAGAAATACTCTTCCGATTGGCCTTCGGTTTGTTCCACCACGGTCGGGCCGATGAGTGTGACTTGTGGAAACTGACAGAGTTCAATTCGGACTCCCGGTTTGACTGCGACGCTCCAAGTCGTCTTAACCAAGTTAGTTTAGTAAACAATGAAAAAGTTCGATTTGAGGGACCAAAATTAGAAATACTCTTCCACTTGGCCTCCGGTTTGTTCCAGCACGGTCGGGCCGATGAGTGTGACTTGTGGAAACTGACGGAGTTCAATTTGGACTCCCGGTTTCACTGCGACGCTCCAAGTCGTCTTAACCAAGTTAGTTTAGTTAAAAAATGAAAAATTTCGATTTGAGGGACCAAAATTAGAAATACTCTTCCAATTGGCCTCCGGTTTGTTCCAGCGCGGTCGGGCCGATGAGTGTGACTTGTGGAAACTGACGGAGTTCAATTCGGACTCCCGGTTTGACCTCGACGCTCCAAGTCGTCTTAACCAAGTTAGTTTAATTAAAAAATGAAAAACTTCGGTTTGAGGGTCCAATGTTAGAAATACTCTTCCGATTGGCCTCCAGTTTGTTCCAGCACAGTCGGGCCGATCAGTGTGACTTGTGGAAACTGACATAGTTCAATTCGGACTCCCGGTTTGACCGCGACGCGCCAAGTCGTCTTAACCAAGTTAGTTTAGTTAAAAAATGAAAAACTTCGGTTTGATGGTCCAAAATTAGAAATACTCATCCGATTGGCCTCCAGTTTGTTCCAACACGGTCGGGCGATGAGTGTGACTTGTGGAAACTGACGGAGTTCAATTCGGACTCCTGGTTTGACCTCGACGCTCCAAGTCGTCTTAACCAAGGTAGTTTAGTTAAAAAATGAAAAACGTCGGTTTAGGGGTCAATATTAGAAATACTCTTCCGATTGGCCTTCGGTTCGTTCCACCACGGTCGGGCCGATGAGTGTGACTTGTGGAAACTGACGGAGTTCAATTCGGACTCCCGGTTTGACTGCGACGCTCAAGTCGTCTTAACCAAGTTAGTTTAGTTAAACAATGAAAAAGTTCGATTTGAGGGACCAAAATAGAAATACTCTTCCACTTGGCCTCCGGTTTGTTCCAGCACGGTCGGGCGATGAGTGTGACTTGTGGAAACTGACGGAGTTCAATTTGGACTCCCGGTTTCACTGCGACGCTCCAAGTCGTCTTAACCAAGTTAGTTTAGTTAAAAAATGAAAAATTTCGATTTGAGGGACCAAAATTAGAAATACTCTTCCAATTGGCCTCGGTTTGTTCCAGCGCGGTCGGGCCGATGAGTGTGACTTGTGGAAACTGACGGAGTTCAATTCGGACTCCCGGTTGACCTCGACGCTCCAAGTCGTCTTAACCAAGTTAGTTAATTAAAAAATGAAAAACTTCGGTTGAGGGTCCAATGTTAGAAATACTCTTCCGATTGGCCTCCAGTTTGTTCCAGCACAGTCGGGCCGATCAGTGTGACTTGTGGAAACTGACATAGTTCAATTCGGACTCCCGGTTTGACCGCGACGCGCCAAGTCGTCTTAACCAAGTTAGTTTAGTTAAAAAATGAAAAACTTCGGTTTGATGGTCCAAAATTAGAAATACTCATCGATTGGCCTCCAGTTTGTTCCAACACGGTCGGGCGATGAGTGTGACTTGTGGAAACTGACGGAGTTCAATTCGGACTCCTGGTTTGACCTCGACGCTCCAAGTCGTCTTAACCAAGGTAGTTTAGTTAAAAAATGAAAAACGTCGGTTTAGGGGTCCAATATTAGAAATACTCTTCCGATGGCCTTCGGTTCGTTCCACCACGGTCGGGCCGATGAGTGTGACTTGTGGAAACTGACGGAGTTCAATTCGGACTCCCGGTTTGACTGCGACGCTCCAAGTCGTCTTAACCATGTTAGTTTAGTTAAAAAATGAAAAAGTTCGATTTGAGGGACCAAAATTAGAAATACTCTTCCAATTGGCCTCCGGTTTGTTCCAGCACGGTCGGGCCGATGACTGTGACTTGTGGAAACTGACGGAGTTCAATTTGGACTCCCGGTTTCACTGCGACGCTCCAAGTCGTCTTAACCAAGTTAGTTTAGTTAAAAAATGAAAAATTTCGGTTTGAGGGACCAAAATTAGAAATACTCTTCCAATGGCCTCCGGTTTGTTCCAGCGCGGTCGGGCCGATGAGTGTGACTTGTGGAAACTGACGGAGTTCAATTCGGACTCCCGGTTTGACCTCGACGCTCCAAGTCGTCTTAACCAAGTTAGTTTAATTAAAAAATGAAAAACTTCGGTTTGAGGGTCCAATGTTAGAAATACTCTTCCGATTGGCCTCCAGTTTGTTCCAGCACAGTCGGGCCGATCAGTGTGACTTGTGGAAACTGACATAGTTCAATTCGGACTCCCGGTTTGACCGCGACGCGCCAAGTCGTCTTAACCAAGTTAGTTTAGTTAAAAAATGAAAAACTTCGGTTTGATGGTCCAAAATTAGAAATACTCATCCGATTGGCCTCCAGTTTGTTCCAACACGGTCGGGCCGATGAGTGTGACTTGTGGAAACTGACGGAGTTCAATTCGGACTCCTGGTTTGACCTCGACGCTCCAAGTCGTCTTAACCAAGTTAGTTTAGTTAAAAAATGAAAAACTTCGGTTTATGGGTCCAATATTAGAAATACTCTTCCGATTGGCCTTCGGTTTGTTCCACCACGGTCGGGCCGATGAGTGTGACTTGTGGAAACTGACGGAGTTCAATTCGGACTCCCGGTTGACTGCGACGCTCCAAGTCGTCTTAACCAAGTTAGTTTAGTTAAAAAATGAAAAAGTTCGATTTGAGGGACCAAAATTAGAAATACTCTTCCAATTGGCCTCCGATTTGTTCCAGCACGGTCGGGCCGATGAGTGTGACTTGTGGAAACTGGCGGAGTTCCATTCGGACTCCCGGTTTGACTGCGACGCTCCAAGTCGTCTTAACCAAGTTAGTTTAGTTAAAAAATGAAAAAGTTCGATTTGAGGGACCAAAATTAGAAATACTATTCCAATTGGCCTCCAGTTTGTTCCAGCACGTTCGGGTCGATGAGTGTGACTTGTGGAAACTGACGGAGTTCAATTCGGACTCCGGTTTGACCTCGACGCTCCAAGTCATCTTAACCAAGTTAGTTTAGTTAAAAAATGGAAAACTTCGATTTGAGGGACCAAAATTAGAAATACTCATCTGATGGCCTCCGGTTTGTTCCAGCACGGTCGAGCCGATAAGTGTGACTTGTGGAAACTGACGGAGTTCAATTCGGACTCCCGGTTTGACCTCGACGCTCCAAGTCGTCTTAACCAAGTTAGTTTAGTTAAAAAATGAAAAACTTCAGTTTGAGGGTCCAATGTTAGAAATACTCTTCCGAATGGCCTCCGGTTTGTTCCACCACGGTCAGGCCGATGAGTGTGACTTGTGGAAACTGACGGAGTTCAATTCGGACTCCCGATTTGACTACGACGCTCCAAGTCGTCTTAACCAAGTTAGTTTAGTTAAAAAATGAAAAAGTTTGATTTGACGAACCAAAATTAGAAATACTCTTCCAATTGGCCTCCGGTTTGTTCCAGCACGGTCGGGCCGATGAGTGTGACTTGTGGAAACTGACGGAGTTCAATTCGGACTCCCGGTTTGACTGCGAGGCTCCAAGTCGTCTTAACCAAGTTAGTTTAGTTAAAAAATGAAAAATTCGATTTGAGAGACCAAAATTAGAAATACTCTTCCAATTGGCCTCCGGTTTGTTCCAGTACGGTCGGGTCGATGAGTGTGACTTGTGGAACTGACGGAGTTCAATTCGGACTCCCGGTTTGACCTCGATGCTCCAAGTCATCTTAACCATGTTAGTTTTGTTAAAAAATGGAAAACTTCGATTTGAGGGACTAAAATTAGAAATACTCATCCGATTGGCCTCCGGTTTGTTCCAGCACGGTCGAGCCGATAAGTGTGACTTGTGGAAACTGACGGAGTTCAATTCGGACTCCCGTTTGACCTCGACGCTCCAAGTCGTCTTAACCAAGTTAGTTTAGTTAAAAAATGAAAAACTTCGGTTTGTGGTCCAATGTTAGAAATACTCTTCCGATTGGCCTCCGGTTTGTTCCAGCACAGTCGGGCCGATGAGTGTGACTTTAGGAAACTGACGGAGTTCAATTCGGACTCCTGATTTGACCGCGACGCGCCAAGTCATCTTAACCAAGTTAGCTTAGTTAAAAAATGAAGAACTTCGGTTTGAGGGTCCAAAATTAGAAATACTCATCTAATTGATCTCCATTGCTTATAGTTTATTTAATTTATGCTTCTAAAATAAGTTATTGCTTATTATTTATTTTAACTTATTATTGTTATATATGTATTGCAGGTTCCTTCATCAGGTGGAGTGGGAGGACACGAGCACGAGGATGAAGACGAAGACGAGGCATCATGATTTTCATTTCATTATTATTATTGTTGTAGACATTTTTATTATTGTTGTTGGCATTATATTATTGTGATGTTGTGGATATTTTTATTCTTATTGTGGACATTTATTATTCTGATGTTGGGACATTTTATATTGTTGTGTTGTGGATATTTTTATTATTGTTGATGTTGTCGACATTTTATTATTGTTTTGTTGTGGATATTTTTATTATTTTTGTGTTGTAGATATTTTTATTGTGAACAATTATTATTGTTGTGGATATTATTTATTTTACACAGGTTATTTTCCTAAAAATGTATATATTTTAAAAAAATATTTAAAAAATAGAGATCGATTAGTGACCGAAATAATTCGGTCCCTATTCGGTCCCTATTTAGGGACCAAAATAGAGACCGCATATTCGGTCCCTATTTAGGGACCGAACTGAGTTGGTCCCAATTCGGTCCCTAAAATAGGGACTGAAGAGGGACCGAATCACGTCGGTCCCTATTTAGGGACCGAATTGATTCAGTCCTAGTTCGGTCCCTAAAATAGGGACCGAATAGGGACCGAATTATTTCGGTCCCTAATAGTGACCGAAATAATTCGGTCCCAATTCAGTCCCTATTTGTAGGGACTGAATTGGGACCAACTCAGTTCGGTCCCTAAATAGGGACCGAAAATTCGGTCCCTATTCGGTCCCTAAAATAGGGACCGAATAGTGACCGGCACATTCAGTCCCTAAATAGGGACCGAATATTCGTCCCTATTCGGTCTCTATTTTGGGGACCGAACTGGGACCGAATACGTTCGGTCCCTAAATAGGGACCGATCTTATTCGTTCCCTATTCGGTCCCTATTTAGTGACCGAATAGGGACCGAATTTAGTCGGTCACAGATTTGTGACCAGAAGTTTTTGACCGACAAATTCGGTCACTATTCGGTCGCTGAGCTGTTTAGGGACCGAATAGAGATCGAATATTTCGGTCTCTATTTCCGATTTTTCTTGTAGTGTTTGATTTAGGAAGTCTTAACATGCTTTAGGCGCAATGGACTATCCCCCCACCTCTGAAAGCATCCTTCCATATCACTTTTTACCCATCTGTGAATATTGATCCCACACAGATGGCCATTTACTATATGTTTGTATAATTTGCCGAAAATTTCGGCAGCATCTCCTCACACCTCTTCGATATGCCAAAAATATATCAGAGAGGAGTGAGTAGACACACCCAAAATTTTAACAAATAGTACAAACACATAGTAAATGACCACCTAACTACGATCAAACATCCACAGACTATCCAAAACGGGACAATTCAAGACTTTGAGTTAGATATACATGTTCTCATCACTCAAAATGTGAACGTGCACATCAATCCCAAAGTCTTGAATGGGAAGATGCATTGACACAGGCTTAACACGCTCTGGTGAGGTGTGTGTAGTGTTAATTAATTACTATGCATACATAGATCAAATTTAAATGTCACATAAATTTGAAAACACAATCATACATATAAACAAGTGCAATACTAAACCAAATTCACACATACATGTAATTGAATTACATTAAAGTAAAAAGTACAATATTAATCATTAAACTGAAAGTAAACAAACATCCCATTAAACCCTTGTTAAACCCCTATTAAATCTTTATCAACCCCATAAAACCCCCAAGGGAAAGCTTGTCCAGCCCCAATTCTCCTTGAACCCCCATTCAGCCCCTTCAATACCCCTTAAACATCTCCCAAAGATACAAGATGGTAGCCTTTGTTTCAGACATGTGTGCATAGTTAAAGAGATTTGATCAACAACAACTGGATATGTAACATGGTTTCCCAAATGAGACCTCAGTGCCTGAGAGAAAATGCCATACAAAAAGAGAGACTGTAATCATGAGGAGGAGGAGGAGGAACTTTGACAATTCTACAAACGCGTGGGGTGATTGGACTTGTCTGTTTTCTAATTTCTTCATTTCTTGTCTTTTTTGTCAGAAGGCAAAAAATTTTCCAAGTAAACTACGGGGCACTTCGAGCTAAAGGAGATATGAAAATAACATTCTTAATACTCGCAACTTTTTAATACAACACTGAAAGTACCCATAATTATTTTCACCTTAATTATGATTGTTCTAAACTAATTCCCTAGCTACGTACGTGTAATATGACATTGGAGATATCACAATAAAGTAGAATAAAATAGACTTTTATATTTACTTAAAATCCAAATGTAAGGTCACTTATTGACCTAGTGAAAATTTCAAAGGTAAAATATTATGTATTCAGTATATTCATTTATATTACAGTATTTTCACTTTTTGATGAAGAGGAGAGGGTGAACTAGAATTTAGGATGTCATGGCAAGTCATATCATCTTTTAGATAGCTTATGTTTAAGAATGCTATAGCTATGGCTTGTGGGTTTAGTTTTTTATCCTCACTTGTGAAAGAGATGTCGGTCACAATTTGGTCTCAGATCTGAGACTGAATTTGTGACCAAAATATTCAGTTACAAAATTTCACTCAAGCCCGCCAAGAGATAGTATTAGTGACTGAATTTTCTTCAGTCACTATTCGGTCTCAGATCTGAGACCGAATAGTGACTGAAAATTTTTTGGTCACTAAATCTAAATAATAGTGATCGATATCTTTTGTCACCATTCGGTCTCAGATCTGAGACCGAATAGTGACTGAATATTTTGGTCTCAGATTCGGTCTCTATTGTCACAATTTCTTATAGTGGTTGTCAGGCCTATATGAAATCCGTTAAAGTCAAACTCTTATCGAATTCTCTCAGAGAACTCCTTCTCTCTAAATCCGATCGACCCTGGCCAGGGATTTTCCTGAGTAAGACAATATGGGATATTCCTCTCACGATACCGAGAGTGGATGATCCTCTGTTGACATACAATTGCTTTGTAAGGTTGGCTATCATTCCCAATGACTAGCTATATTAGACCTGGAACATCCAGACCTAAAAATCCAGTATCAAATAATGGAGTACTCAAACAAGACATCTTTGGTGTCTTAAGTCTAAGGACCAGTTACACAACTGAGACTACAGAACCGCTATCTGAAATTAGGTATCATTAACTGTACATCATTCCAAGAGCGGATCATTCAGTGAACTGATTCTCCATGAGCACCAACACCAAATCCCTAGTGTCTCCACACAAGCAGCTATGAGACCAGCTACTTCCATCACATGGACGGGTATATGGCACACAGGTCTATCCAGTCATCTCAATATTCTTCTTGAGTAACCTATGACTAGGAATATTTAGGATCTGTGTTTAAAGAGGATCAACATCATTATCATGATCTCATCATGATCTAATTTTATTGCACAGACTCATAGACATCAAAGTATACATACGCATGAAATATATTATGAAAAAATACCATTTATAATATTACCAAAAGAACTTGTACATAATTACAAGTGCCATCACTCCCGTAAATTGACTTGTAAGTCACCTATAACTAGCATAATCTTCCATTGATGGGTTTCCCTTTCGAATGTTATGGAGCTGATGACGCAACATCATAACATGAGAGGAAGATGAGGCACCAAAGCGGCGCTTGAGAGCTTCCCAGTCCAACTTGGAGGATGTGAGGCCTATGGTATAGGGAAGGGCCATAGGAGAGAGGGTGGCATTGAACCACGATAGAATCATCTGGTCCTTAGAGAACCAGTCAGTATACTGCAGCGAGGTTGATGCTGGCGCGGGGATGGAGCCATCGACATATCCCATGAGGCGCTGACCATTCAAAATAACTTGAAAGAGATTTTTCCTGGTAAAATATGTTTACCATCTAGCTTGACAGTAACGAGATTTTGCATGTTGGTGACGACCATGGTGGAGGCAGTGCTGAGATCATTAGATAGGGCCAAGGAAGTATCATTGTTTGAGTCGGACATGATGAAGAGAGAGAGAGAGAGAGAGAGAGAGGAGAGAGAGAGAGAGAGAGAGAGATACAAGTACAGGACAGAGCGGTGAAGATATGTCTACTCTGATACCATGAGAAAATGGTGAAGGCAAGGGAGAACCATCGTGGCCCATGGAGCTCGGCATTCGATTAATATGTATACACTTCTTGGAGAGGCTAAACAGAGCATTCCCAGCACTAAACAGGGTAAGGATCTATGTGCTGTACAAAGTGTGAACCATAGCAGGTACAAAAGTGTACAACAAGAAAACCTAGAAAATAGAAGTTGTGGCTACGTTCCATCTGTCTCACGAACAAACTTGCTGGTGATTTCCTCATGCTGAGCAGGCAATATGGGAGGACGAGCAATCTTAGGAGAGTTTTAGTTATCATCTAATACCAATGACTGGGAACAAGAATCTAAGATGGGGGCGATCAAATAGAATTTTAAAACAATTTATGTCTAAATCAACTATGAATAATCATCCAGTAAAAGAAACTATTCGCAGAGAAATTAAATGAGAGATATTGACAATCACCTAAAGAGACGTACGATTTAAAATGGTTCATCAATGACCTCAACATGAAGCTGTCCCTATTATCCACTTCCCAAGATTTTCATGGGTTATCATTAAATAACTAGACATTAAATAAAGACACTAGTTCATCTATTAAGACCCTTGATGCAAAGACGCCCCCCAGCTAAGCTAAACACAGTGATGCTTGCTCGCAATAAATCTACCAGTCACTAGTTCGACTCAAACCACAAACATGAAAGACAATTAATGTTTATTGCCGTTACAGAATGATGACCCAAAGATCTCAAATAAAAAAGCCCATATTAAGAATACAAGGAACATTGCAAGAGACAAGTTTCTAGAGAACAAATCTTTTGAAGGGAGTACGAAGATGCTTACTTCAGATCTGCATAAACGGAGCTTGAGAAGCCGTCATGTCCTTGTGGAGATCACCCTTGTTAGCAGCTTGAATTCCCTTTCTTTTCCTTGTTGATGGCTCAGTTAGCAACAATAGAAAACCTCCAAAACTTGTCCATATATCTTTCCTCACACAACCTTTTTCACTGGTTGTAGCGCAAAAATAGAAAATTCTATTATGGAAAGAGTCTCAGTCCCGCGCTACGTAGTGTTCGACGTGGTGTCTCGCCATCTTAAAACACCAATAGTTATTTTTATGTTTTTTAAATTTTCTTTTAAATAACGAATTAATTAGTCCTTACAATCATCAACTGTCAAACATATTCCGACAATCAAATTAGGTAACTAAATAAATCAGTTTTGTAATGATAAAAAGTAAAATGGGAGAATTCAACAAAGATCGGCCACTCCGCCAACGCGTTACGGACATCTGGCTCTGCCTGTACTATTCAATATGTTGGATTGGGCGGACGTTGACAGAAGGGAACAATTCCACAGATGGCATTGCGTGCAGTGGTGGGTTCTCTGTTCCTTGACATGTTTTTGCCCTCTGTATATATATATATATATAATTGAAAATAATTTAGTACATTTGAGTTGTATATTTTCTATTTATATTTCTCATCTTCTAATGTATAGATATATTGTGTCATTTTTTTATTGGTCAATGGAAAGAGAGAAGTACAAGTGAAAAGTACACAACTCAAATACGTTAAATTCTTCTCTATATAACTCAATAGATGCCAGGCATCCATATCAGTGCTCCACTCGACGCTGTAAAATTTGCATTTGACGTTGAGATTTCAAGAAAGATTGAGTCGACTACGATTAAGAGAAGATTAAGGGATATTTTGATAAGTGGATAAGTTATTGGGAAAGTGAATATTTAAAGATAAGATAATCTCTATTAATCATCTCTTATTTTGATGTAATATTTTGGAGGTACGATAACTTTATATCATATCTTTTCTTTTATCTCACAACAAAACTATATATTATAAAATTTATTTTCACTTTGAAAATTTTCGAATCTTTTATAACTCAGATATTTTATATTATTTATGAATAATTTTATCAGTTCAAAAATAAGAGTTAGACTTATCAAGATTTATTATCGATAAATATTTGATAATTAGATTATTTAATTTATCAAAACGTAGAACAATTATTAAGAATTGTTAATTAAATCTCTTTTAACATGATTTATTAAGACTTATCTGATTAATCAAAGAGGACTTAAATGTTGGAGAACATGTACATAGCAGGAAAGAGGGGAACTAATTGTCGTCTTAACAGAAGAAAAGTATCACCCACATAAGTCTCATCCCTGTGCAAAGAAGCAAGCCTTCCATTCAACAGATGCTTATAAACAGTAGCTAGCTTGAGAGCTGTTTCCCTATTCACTGTACCTTAATATATAACAGTAACCTTAATATCCCTATACGAAGAAGCAAGCATTGCATTCGGCAGATGTTATGCTCTCTCCCCCAATTTACACTTCACTAACATATGAAACCACAATTCAATAACGTGCGATCCAGTAAAGTGTATACTGTATAGTTAGGCTTAGGTATTTTTCATAGTGATCGTACACATATTGGGACCATGATGACGAGAGCGTCTTGGAGGAGGGAGCGAGCGCATAGGGATCAGCGGTCCCTCTGCACCAGTCGGTTTACCAGAGCCAGCCCGTTGCTCGTGTACTTCGCCGCCAGCCGCACCAGCTGGCGGACGTCCGCCTTCACGGCCGAGTTCCGGCGCCGGTGAACCCGTCCATGCAGGTGCCCTCGTTGGTGAGGGCGGCGCTCATCCATGTCTGGACGTTGCTTACCCGCCACGCTACCTTTTTGTCCATCGACGTGGGAAGCAGCCCCAGTTCGTGGACGGATTGCCGTGTCAGGCCGGCGGCATCGCCCAGAGTCTCCTTGCAGTCCTCCAGCGCGGACAGCGTGCGAGCATCCACCTTACGGGCGTCGGCGCCGCGGAGGGAGGAGACATGGGAGGAGACGGAGCGAACACGGGCGAGACTAATGTTGGTGGCGACACGAGCGAGCCGTATTGGGACCCGGGCGACCGCGTTGGCGTAGGGGACGAGGGAGGTGTAGCAGAGGGAGGAATAGAGGGTGGAGGAGCAGCTCCGGCGGATGAACTCCGTGTTCTTGCCCTTGGGGACGCCAGCGTAAGAACGGACGGCACCGGCCGAGTGGAGGAAGACTGCTGCTATCGTTGTCACCAGAGCGAGAAAGAGAGCTCTTCCAGCCACCATCGTCGTTGCCATCTTTGTTTGGTCGAGTCAAGGGAAGAAGGGGATCGGACAAAGTGGCCTTTGTGTGCGGGCGACTGCGTTGGCCTGCAAGAGTTGTGTTATCGGCACTTAAAAAGGCTCTAGCACGGTAGCACCCACCCTCTTGAGACGATGGAAACACCACTACGCAAAAGATATGTATCAAATTATGGAAGAACAAGCTACAGTAACATGGAGGGCGACTAGATCTGGTATCTATCGAACTCTGTAGAGTTGCCTCGCGGGTCAGTTTTTTTTGGACAATAAGATAGCTATCATTTCAAAGCCAGAAAGGAGTACATGAGGTAGGTGGGGGCGTGGGCAGAGCCATCACCAAGTCCACACTAGCAACCGAGCAGGAGAGTACCAACAGCCACAACACAAGAGAAGTGGACAAGACGCAGCCGCAGAGTAGCGCGACCCAAAGGGACCCAAGGTCCTTACAGAGAAGACACACACCCAAGAAACCGTTGGAACAAAGCGGAGATAAGCACAGATCCACCATTGCTCTGACACGTCCGGAGCTGAGACTGGACGCCGCGACGACCAAACGTCGGGAGGAAGCAAACCCACGATCAGCCAAGTGCCGGGGAGGAGCTCAACGGAAGATGGACATGGAAGGTGATGCATGGGGTCTTCTTGAAAGCCACATCGAGGAAACTTTTCGCTCGTCCTCTTGAAAGATCTCCGGAGAAAAAGCCAAGCACCAACACAGTGGCAAGCATGACGGAGGTCTTCACAGTAAAACTTGACTCGGAAGCAGAAAGCAAGAAGGGTTGCCATCGCAGATCCAAGGAGCTGCAGCGGACCTCCAGTCGAGCCGTCAGGTTGACTGGAACAGATCCTCTGGCGACGAAGGGGGGGAACCCCGAAGTCGCCGGAGACAAAACCTCCTTCGGCGAAGGAGACAGCAAAAGGCCGCCGGAGGGGAAGCGGAGGGGCTCCACAGCCGGGGACGAAGGGGGATCACCGGCCGAGGCCGGAGACAGAGGCGGAGGGGGAAGGGGGCCATAGCCTCCTCCCCTCCGGAAGAAGCCGACGACGCAGAGAGACCTGCTGACGAAAGAGAGGAGAAGACCACCCGCCACGGAGACGGGTCCCCTGCAGCCGTAGCGGGACGGGAATCTCCACTCGAGCCAAACGGCGGCGCGCGTGGACACGGAGAAGGGGACGGAGCGGGGGAGGGGGAGCGGGGCTGAGCCCCTCCCCAACGGAGAGGCGAAGAAATGGGTCAAGGGCACAGAGAAAAGCTCGGAGCTCCTCTCTCTAGAAAATTCTAGAGAGAGAAGCCCAGCAAATCCTCGCGGGTCAGGTTAAAACCATCGCTCTTAGTGGAATGCTATATTCCACTTGTGACACACTCAGAATTTTATATTTTTGTCTTTTAAAGCAGTACATAAGAAATTTATAAATATATATCATCCTTAAATTTTTATCATATTATTTGAGATTGATTAATGAATTTTTTTCAGTCAAAGATTTTATTAGGTTATACATGAAACTTAAAAATGTCAAGTCTTCCTAATAATATGACATCGATCTCATTTTAAATTTTTTTCTAACTTTTTTAATGTCATCCATTAAAATTTTATCACATTTTCAACTGAAGTCGAGTTAGAACGATATCATTTGTGTCCAACCTATCTAAATCTATTTTCTTTTATTTTTCTGTAATCTTCTGCAGAAATACTTATTCCTAATATTATCTTTTTTAATTTTAACATACATCATTTTATTACATACTTCCCTAATGTTGAACTCATTTGTATAACTTTATTATATAAAAAATTATTAGTTAAATATCTTGGGTTCATAAATTATCAAAGTTTGATAAATATTCTTCGGTGTTAGGACGATCAAATATGCATAAATGACTAAAATATGCTTGGCTCACAAACTGACCATAATTATTTCCATCAGAGAGAAAGAGAGAGAAAATAAGCTTTGACGAGATTTAATAGGATGGACAATAGTCTTTTAGCTCACTAATCCAACCATGTCGGACCGATCTAGGAGCATCAGGCTGGGATATTTGATATAATGCGGCAAAGTAAAGGGTATACATAAGGAGTTCAAGGTTGTAAGGATATTGATATATATATATTATATATTATATATATTATATATATATATATATATATATATATATATATAGAATGGACTTGTTACACGTTGGGGTGCTCGTCTTAAATATAAGGTGGCGGGTCCTACAACATAAAAAATGGGCAGCCCTACAAGTAGAATACTTTATGTGGTGGTGTTTCTCTTGTCGGTATTGGGACGAACGGGTCTCCACTAGGAAAGAGGGAAGACAGTCGCCGGTGCAGAAGAAAACCTGCAAAATTGGAAGGAGCATCAGAGGAACGCGGTTGAAGGAACGGGAGAACCCTCCGATGCCAAAGTCAGATCTAGACTGTCTAAATGAGGTGAAGAAGGAAGGGTCTTTTGTGTGTGGATTGCACGTGGGCTATTCTGTAGGGATGATTTCAAGTACCTTTGCATGAAGGTTACTTGTTCTTTATAGGTAGGGGACTTGAAAGGTCCAGACGCATCCTTCTCCAATGATAACTAAAGGTACAAGATTGTAGACGGTATAGTCACAAGGACTCTCAAAGGAAAGGAACCACAAGGAGTTGAGAGTCATCTGCTGAAGAAGACAATGAAGCCGATGCAGCTAATGAAGGCAGTGATGAAGACTCTCAAGATGAGCAAATGCCTGATCAACCTCAAGAATTGATGATGTACCTGTGCCTCAAGAACAATCTCTTCGTGATTACTTGGCACAAATGCAACAAAATGATCTCAGGTTTTGCTAAGATGGATTCTAGATTGATCAAGTGGACGCTCCCTCAACTCACTGGATGAGTCTCACGTGCAAATCCGAGACAGGCTTGATTTCCTCTACTCCGAGAGAGATGGATCCCGTCATCCTCCACCTGCTGGACATGACAATGAATAGAGGTCTCAGGGTCGTTAGAGGTCATTAAGAGTCTTAGCTGGGAGTTAGTCTCACTTGTCCAGTCATCTTTTGATTGTTCATGTTATTTCCTTTCTTTTGATTTTTATTGAGTCATGTAATGATGTTCTTGTACTGTGCAAGTTGAATGATCAATCAATGAAAATCACAGTTCAGTTTATTTGTCTCTAAGTGCATGACTTGACATTTTGTATGTTGTCAAAAAGGGGGAGAACATCAATATGCATCAATTGAATGTTTTTGTCATCATCAAAAAGGGGGAGATTGTTGGGTTTTCCATATAACATGTTTTTGATGATCACATTAATATCCTTGAACATTGATTTAATGCAAAATTGATGTGCTAACTAACATGAAAAACATCATGAAAGTGATTGAGTTAAACATTGCTAAATACAACAATGTATATCACTAACAATGTATTTGCATGTAGGTGCACAAGCATGAAAGATGGAGCATTGAAAAGATGAGCAAATAGCACAAGAAACTGTCAAAGAGGTGTATCTGTCGAAAGGCTCAGGGATGTGTCGACAGATACACACAGGCAACCCAAGACAGAACTCAGGTTGCATCTCTGAGTGCACCTGTCGACAGATGCAATGTACCTGTCGACAGATACACACAGGCAACCCAAGACAGAACTTAGGTTTGCATCTCTGAGTGCAACTGTCAACAGATGCAATGTACCTGTCGACAGATACACACAGGCAACCAGGACAGAGCTCAGGTTTGTATTCCTGAGTGCACCTGTCGACAGATGAAAATTGCCTGTCGACAGATACACTCAGAAACTCAATTTTCTAAAACCCAGTTCTCAGCCTGAGTGCGCCTGTCGACAGATGCAAGTGCACCTCGACAGACGACGGAAACATGAGATTTAGAGTTTCCAAATCCGGCCCCACTTGGGTGTTTCCTTCCTCTACGACCCCCACCTTTACCTAACACTATATAAGCATCCTTTTGGAGCCAAATTCGTAGAGAGCAGCCTCCCATCAAGAGCCTCCAAGGGACCAAGAGGAAAAGCCCCAAATTGCTGCTCTGCTTCAACTTTCTGCCCAGATCGTCGTGGAATCGCCATCCATGTGAAGTTGAAGCCGATCGTCGTCAGTTCAACCTTCTACATCGATCAGTCTACATCCAATCGAAGTTTGAAGAGCATTGGACGATCCACGAGAAGAATTCCAACTGGATTTGTTCCCCAACTCTAAATTCTTCTCCATTTCACAATTTCCATTCCATCGTGTGTGTGTGGTGTGTTTCGAGCATCCTTTGTGCTTGATTCACGAATTTGTGGTTGTTCTGATCGTGGTTCATCAGACAACGTGTGTGTGTTGAGTTGTTGTGTTGAACTCGCTCAAGCAGTCGTTTCTGCGTGTGTGTGTGGACGGTGGATGTAGGATACACGAGTTGTGTACTCCGAACCACCTTAAGTCATCGTGTTCTGTGGTTTGTTCGCGTTTTGCGATAGATGATTGGTAGGCACGGTGTTCATACGCACGTTTGATACCCTGTTCTCATTTATCAACTCAAGCTGTCTTAATCTCAATCAAATTCTAATCAAGTTCATTAAGATTACTGCTGCACGAAAAGAAGCCATCAGTAAATAGAAATTGTCGTAATCTATTCAACCCCCCCTTCTAGATTACCATATTGTGTATTCCGCATAACCCTTCAATTGGTATCAGAGCTAGGTTTCTCTGATTTACAGCTTTTCGTAAATGATCTAGCGATCAGGAGATTTTCGATCTTATGGATTCTAGCAAAGGGTATATGGCCGAGGGACATTCAGTAACTAGGCCACCCTACTTTGATGGCACTGACTACTCTTATTGGAAAAATTGCATGCAGGTATTTTTGAGAGCTCAAAATTACGAGTTGTGGAAGATAGTCAGTAAGGGACCATATGTGTTGCCCGAGGATGAAGACACCTGGACGAAAGACCAAATAGCTAAAGGAACTCTCAACTGGAGCGCACTAAACATGATGCAATGTGCGGTGCATCCAAAGGAGTTTTCAAGAGTCTTCACATGCTCAACAGCAAAAGAGATGTGGGACAAACTTGAACTCATTTACGAAGGTACGTCCAAGGTAAGGGAAACTAAAGTTAGCATGTTAGTGTCTGAATATGAAATGTTTAAGATGAAAAATGATGAAAACATATCAGACATGTTTGCAAAATTCATGCTATAGTTAACGGGCTAAAAGGTCTTAAGAAGGAATACTCTGAAAGTGACTTAGTAAGAAAGATACTTCGATATCTTACTTCATCTTGGAACACTAAGGCACTGTCATTGAGGATTCCAAGACCTTTCCAAAATGAAATTGGATGAACTAATTGGCTCCTTAATGACATATGAAATCAACATCAAAAGAAAAGAATTAGAAAAAATCCTAGGAAGTCAATTGCTTTAAAAGCATCCAACAAAACATCAACAATCCAAGAAATCCATTCAACAAGATAGTGATGAGCAAGGAACATCTAGTGAGAGTGATATGATGAAATGGCAATGCTCACTAGACAATTCAAGAAATTTCTGAAGTTCAAAAGGAGAGACTCAGGTAACTCCAAACCCTTCAAGAAAAATTTTCACAAAAATGAGTCAACAAAAAATCTGATATTGTTTGTATGAATGCAAGAAACAGGGGCACATGAGAGGAGAATGCCGGAACTCAAGAAGAAGCTGAAGAAGGAAAAATTCACCTCCAAGAAAGCCAAAGCAATGTTGGCTACCTGGAGTGATGAAGATGAAGATGAAGATGCACAAGAAAACATTCGATGATGAAGAGTGAAATGCTTAATGGCTAGGAGTGATGACTACCGAGGTAAACTTCTCATTTGATGATTTCACTGCAAGTGAATGGGAGGAAGCATACACTACTCTATTTGAAATTTTTGTGAATATAGATCTGAAAATAAAGCATAAAAAAGAAATGCAACTCCCTTGTGCATGATAAGAACAATGATGAACGAATTGCATTCCTGACAAAAGAAATAGAAATGATGAAAGTTGATGAAAAGACTCATAATGAAGAGATGGATTGCTTGAAAATGAAACTACAAGAAACACGTTAAAGAAAATGACTGTTTAAGCCATTCTCTTGAATTCCTTCAAGAAGAACATATAGAAACAAAGAAAAAGTTGGAACAAACTGAAAAGGAATTGAAAGAGAATCTGAGGACTTGATGAAATTTGTAAAAGGGAAGCAAAATCTAGATGCGGTTTTGGGTGCTAAAATACATGTAACCAAGCATGGGTTAGGATATCAACCTGTCAAACAAAAGAAAATAGGAGAGTCATTGATCACTTCCTTGTTGATCCTAGTCCAAGCACAAGCAAGCATGTTCCCATAAAGCATAAAACAAGTCAATCTCAAACCAAAGTGTTGCAACCCAAACAATCAAACAAACAAAATGCTCCCAACAAACAAAAGAAAAAGCCACCTGTCGACAGATGGAATGGCGCCTGTCGAAAGGAAGAACAACTTCAACCAATAAACAGTCTATCAAGCAACAAAAAATTGAAAAAAAAATTCCTTCATGCAAAGTGTGTAAAAAGATTGGTCATGATGAAAAACAATGCGGAACAATCCAAAGAAACAGAAATTCAAAAAGTTTGGATTCCTAAACAATCTTTGCTGCATGAATGAAATTTTGGGACCAAAGTAATTTGGGTACCAAAACTCTGTCTGATCCACATATGCAGGAATGCCTAGCGCCCAACATCAAAACAAATGGTACTTGGATAGCGGCTATTCGAAGCACATGACGGGTGACAAATCTAAATTTGTTCCATAGTGGAGAAAGACGGAGGACAAGTCATCTTTGGAGGTAACAAAAGGCCAAATAATTGGCACAGGTAATGTTGGTAAGTGTCCCTCCAATTCAATTGAAAATGTACTGTTGGTTGATGGCCTTAATCACAACTTGCTTAGCATAAGTCAATTGTGTGATAGAGGTCACAACGTCATTTTTGAATCAAATTCATGTCAAATTGTTGATAAAGAAACAGGAAGTGTACAATTTTCTGGAAAAAGAGTGAATAACATTTACTTAGTTGACTAGATGATCCAGAAAATGATAACTTGTGTCTTGTTGCAAATAGACAGGATGAATGACCTTGTGGCATCGTAGGCTTGGCCATGCGAGCTACAACGTGTTGCACAAGATCATGAAGCTCAAATTAGTAAGTGGACTTCCTGACATTTCTTTTACAACAATGAAAGTTTTTGTGATGCATGTGCACAGGGAAAACAGACTCGGAAGTGTTTCAAATCTAAAGCACCGGTAAGCACATCTAAACCATATGAACTGTTGCACATGACCTTTTTGGACCAACTAGAACTCTAAGTCTCAATGGCAAACGTTTTGGTTTTGTCATTGTAGATGATTTTTCTAGGTTCACATAGGTCAAATTCTTGGCACACAAAAGTGAAACACTTACAATCTTCCAAGAATTCTTTAACAAGATTGAGCATGGCAATGTGAATAAAATATGTTCAATCCGCACCGATCACGGGGGAGAATTTGATAACAATGCATTTTCTGATTTTTGCAGGCACCAAGGGATTGAACATTTGTTTCTTCCCAAGGACTCCAGAACAAAATGGAGTAGTGGAGAGGAAAAACAGAACATTGGTGGAAATGGCTCGCACTCTTCTAGTTGAAGGCCAACTCTCCAAAAGCTTTTGGGCAGAAGCAGTGAACACTTCGTGCTACATTCTAAACAGAGCCATGGTAAGACCTGTGATAAGAAAACCCTTACCATTTGAAAGGTAAGAAACCCAACCTTGGGTACTTCCGAGTTTTTGGCTCAAAGGTATTTATTCATAACAATGATAAATCTGATTTAGATAAATTTGAAGCCAAAAGTGATCAAGGTGTTCTTATAGGCTACTCAGAACACTCTAGGGCATATAGGGTGTTTAACAATAAAACACGCACTGTGGAAGAAACTCCACATGTTATTTTTGATGAGACTTATGTCAAATCTAACAGCTTGAACGTTAACAGGACTGAAAAAGGGATGAAGGAACATCGCTTAAGGACCTACAAGTCAAAGCAAAAGACAAATCTGAAGAAGATTCCAAGACCAAAGGTGGATATCTTCACAGGGACTACGATGAAGATGATGAAATAGCATTCAGAAAACAAGATGAAACACTTGAAGAGAATCCACCAGAAAGTGAACCTCCTGAAGAGCGACATTCACAAGATCAAATTCTCAAGACAAGATACTCGGCCCTTCAACAATCACAAATGTGAGGTATTCCAAAGATCACCCACTTGATGATGTGATAGGTAGTTTAAATGACTCTGTTCAAACAAGGTCTCAAGTAAGACAAATAATTGAACATGATCTTTTTGCTTTTGTTTCTCAAGTGGAACCCAAAAATGTTGAACAAGCCTAAAAGGTAACTCGTGGATTGATGCTATGCATGAGGAACTTGGTCAATTTCAAAGAAATAATGTATGGTGTGGAGTTAGTTCTAGAACCCTGACTGAATTTCTGTCATAGGAACTAGAGGGTGTTTAGGTATAAACTTAATGAAGAAGGAAAAGTGGTCAGAAATAAAGCAAGACTCGTAGCAAAAGGATATAGTCAAGAGTTTGGTGTAGACTTTGAAGAGTCCTTTGCTCCTGTAGCCAGGTTAGAAGCAGTCAGAATTTTATTGGCATATGCATGCTCCCATAAGTTCAAACTCTATCAAATGGATGTTAAAACTGCTTTCTTAAATGGCTATATAAAGAAGAAGTCTATGTCTCTCAACCACCAGGTTTTGAAAATTCTGAATGCCTACCATGTGTATAAATTGCACAAAGCTCTTTATGGTTTGAAACAGGCACCTCGAGCTTGGTATGATAGACGAGCAATTTTCTGGTAAGCAAAAACTACTCAAGAGGTAAAGTAGACAAACACTCTTCACTAAGAAAAGTTCACAATCAATAATTGTTGTTCAAGTTTATGTGGACGATATCATATTTGGTTCTACTAACCCTTCACTGTGTGAAGAATTTTCTAAACATATGCACAGTGAATTGAGATGAGCTAATGGGGGAGCTTCAATTCTTTCTTGGTTTGCAGGTGAAACAACATGAAGAAGGCTTCTTCATAAATCAAGAAAAATATGTCAAAGAGCTTCTCAAACGATTTCAATTTGAGCAAGCCAAACCAGCCTCCACCCCAATGAGCACAAGCGTCAAATTGGAAAATGATGAGAAAGGTAAACCGGTAGATGCAAAGCACTTCCGAGGTATGATTAGCTCACTCCTTTATCTTACTGCAAGTAGACCGGATATACAATTAGTGTTTGCCTTGTGCTAGATATCAATCTAGTCCAAAGGAAAGCCATTTAATTGCAGTCAAGAGAATTTTCGATATCTCCAGGCACATACAATTTGGGTTTTTGGTACCCAGCAGGCAGTAGTTTTGATTTGATCTCATATTCTGATGCTGATTATGCTGGATGTAAAATTGATAGAAAAAGCACTAGTGGATATGCCAATTCCTTGGCGGTTGCATGGTTTCGTGGGCATCCAAGAAACAACACTCGGTTGCACTCTCCACTGCAGAGGCAGAATGTGTCGCTGCAGGAAGTGTGCAGCTCAAGTGTTGTGGATCAAAAGTCAGTTAGCTGACTATAATGTTGAAATTGGATGCACACATATCTATGTGACAACACAAGTGCTATCAACCTTTCAAAAAACCCTGTCCAACACTCAAGGACTAAACACATAGAAATCCGTCATCATTTCTTGAGAGATGAAGTTGCCAAAAACCTTGGAACTTAATTTCATTCCACAGAAAAACAATTGGCTGATATTTTCACCAAACCCTTGTCTGAAGATAGATTCACATCCTTAAGAAGAGAATGGGTTTGTATAAAATGCAATGAAACTGACTATCCATTTTGGAGTACATGCTCTTTATGTGTGAATGACTATGTGGTATATCAAATGGTGAACTGTGGAAGAACAAGTTCGGCTTGTTTGAAAACTATCATCATGCGTGAGAAAACATTCTCCCGCAAGTATCCATAGTCCCATTGCATATAAAGGTCCTGTACTTCACATAGGATTTTTAGTTTCCTTACATTTTATCATGTTAACTCCTGAAACAATGTCTTTTCTGTGACCATGTGCTTGTGTATGACATTCTTGAAAGAACATGTTTGCCTTGTATCAAATGCTTGTGTGAATCCTTGCTTAGATGTTGGTCAACACGTGCACACACTATGGGGGAGGAGTTAAGGGTAGATGAGTTTTTCATGAGGAAACTCTTCTTCACTCATTTTTAATCCTCACTCCTTGAACTCAATGTGCACTCAAACTGAAACCAGAAAATCCACTTGTTCATATCTGTCGACAGACACATTCCATCTGTCGACAGGTACACTCAGATTTGCTATGACTGAAACTTCAATTCTTCAGTCTGTGGCATCTGTCGACAGAAGATTCTTCTGTCGACAGATACACTCATTCTCACTTTTTTCTCATTCCTTCTTCATACTTTTCAAGAAAGTGTTCATTACTTGACTTGAAGGTAAAAAATTGGATTGTTTGTGCAATATAACCTTACATATCCACTTCATGTCAAAGTCGTGAACCAAGTCTAATGATATTGATGCCAACACTGATTGAGCTCTTTTTAGATCATTTTGAACACAATGAGCAAACCAAATGATTTTTAAACATCTCCTTTGAATAACTCCCTTGTCGTTAAACATGAATCTAAAATGATTTGAAAAATCAGAAACTCTTGAATTTAATGTTCTACATTATCACTTGCCTAAAGAAATCTCATGTACTTGACGAAAAGTAAAAACAAAATAAAAGGGAGAAAAGCTACCTATTCTACGTTAAATAAAAATTTATCTCTCTTTATGGGAGGAGGTAGAGCAATGATGAAAATGACTAAGTAACCGGGGACATGGGCATCACCAATGTCGGTCTTCGCGTCAAAAGGTTGTTTCATTATCTCTATACAATGGCTTGATGGACACCACATTGAGTAAATGGGGGTATCGGCATCACAAATGTCTACCTTCACATGAAAAAGTGAAAGTGCTCCTCATTGCCACTCTTCCATCTTCGTTGTTTAAAGATTCTAAAATCATACCAGAAATAGAGTGAAGCCTCCGAAAACTTTTTATGTCAAGTCCATGTGCTTCTTGGGTAAGATGTTCTTGTGGCATCTAATTCAAATGTCATCTGACTATCATCTCTATTTAGATGCATGTTTTTCTTCAACGGCCTAATCAAAAGAGTTATTTAATTATCACTGGCAATTGTGAAATGTGTTCTTCATGATCTAATTAAAGAACTTATCGGTTTTAATTCAAAATCATTTTAGAATTGTGTCATGTCTTCATCATAATGGATATGCATTTTATATTGTAAATACACCTATTTTACCTTAAAACATCAAATGAACACTTGTCCCTTTGAAAAATCTTATCAAAAATCAAGTTTTAGCCAAAATAAAAAAAAAAGGGGTTATCTGTCGACAGATAGATTGTCATCTGTCGACAGCCGACGGCCCAGATCCGTTTTTGAAGCAACCCTCGCGCCGGTTCAACTCCTTTTGTGGGGCCTCTCTTTTAAAACCCTTCTAAACCCATTCTAAGGCATCCCACGACACTTCTCACCTTCCCCTCTCATTTCTCTCCTCTTCTCCAAACCCCTCTCTTCCCCCTTCAGGGCTCAAGATCCGCTCGTCTCCGACGATCCTACTGCTCCTCGTCTGGGATCCCTCCACTCTCCCTTCCAATCGCCATTCTCACCCTCCTTCCTGAGATGGCACCCAAATCAAGCTTCTCGCTCGCCGTCGTCGCGCTTCGACGGACGCCGGAGAGAGTTCCAGGGCTCCTTCGAACGTCGCAGCAAGCAACGCGAGGATCGGTTGCCGGAACTATTGTTCCTCAAGGTCTCCGTCTTATCCGGGCCACCGGCACCTTCAAGAAACTTGTCCAATCCGGTATGTGGACTTCGAGTCCTTAGCACCGATGTTCCCCTCACTCCTACCCTATTTTGACACTCAAGGGTGGACATCCTTCTTGTACTCACACTTGCAATACTCTCCAACTGCCGTCACAGAGTTCTTCAATACCTAGGGCTTCCAATCAAGGAGATCTCTACTCTTCGGTGAGAGGCACTCGCTTTCGCCTCACCGCCAATCTTATCTCGACAGCCCTTGAAATTCCAAACTCAGGAGTTGAAATCTTCAACTACACTCCTTCTGCTTCTGAGTACTATGAACTTCTCACGTTGCAACCTTATGACTCCACTAAGGAAATTGCTCGTCTAAATGCCAACCTTTCCTCTTTGATCGGGATGATCCATCACATCTCACTACCTTAATCGTCCAAAGGATGGAAGCCGAGAATTAGTCACCGAGGTCCCAAATCTTTGTTCATATTCTTCCTCAAGTGTCAACAATCAATCTGTCTGAACTCATGATAAGCCTCATCTGTCGGTGTTCTCAAACACAAAAGATCAATGCCATACGCTTGCCCCATCACCTCTCTTCTCATTTTCATTGGCATTCCTATAGCTTCAAGTGAGCTCATCTCCTTGAAATCCCGCAGTGCTTTTGACCTCACTGCTGCTAATCGAATGGGCTACAAGATTGTAGACGGTAGAGTCACAAGGACTCTCAAAGGAAAGGAACCACAAGGAGTTGAAGAGTCATGCTGAAGAAGACAATGAAGCCGATGCAGCTAATGAAGGCAGTGATGAAGACTCTCAAGATGAGCAAATGCCTGATCAACCTCAAGAATTTGATGATGTACCTGTGCCTCAAGAACAATCTCTTCGTGATTACTTGGCACAAATGCATCAACAAATGATCTCAGGTTTTGCTAAGATGGATTCTAGATTTGATCAAGTGGACGCTCGCCTCAACTCACGGATGAGTCTCACGTGCAAATCCGAGACCGGCTTGATTTCTCTACTCGAGAGAGATGGATCCCGTCATCCTCCACCTGCTGGACATGACAATGAATAGAGGGTCTCAGGGTCGTTAGAGGTCATTAAGAGTCTTAGCTGGGAGTTAGTCTCACTTGTCCAGTCATCTTTTGATTGTTCATGTTATTTCCTTTCTTTTGATTTTTATTGAGTCATGTAATGATTGTCTCTTGTACTGTGCAAGTGAATGATCAATCAATGAAAACTCACAGTTCATGTTTATTTGTTCCTAATGTGCATGACTGACATTTTGTATGTTGTCAAAAAGGGGGGAGAACATCAATATGCATCAATGAATGTTTTTGTCATCATCAAAAAGGGGGAGATTGTTGGGTTTTCCATATAACATGTTTTTGATGATCACATTAATATCCTGAACATTGATTTAATGCAAATGATGTGCTAACTAACATGAAAAACATCATGAAAGTGATTGAGTTAAACATTACTAAATCATACATGTATATCACTAACAATGTATTTGCATGTAGGTGCACAAGCATGAAAGATGGAGCATTGAAAAGATGAGCAAATAGCACAAGAAACTGTCAAAGAGGGTATCTGTTGACAGGCTCAGGGCATGTGTCGACAGATACACACAGGCAACCCAAGACAAAACTCAGGTTTGCATCTCTGAGTGCACCTGTCGACAGATGCAATGTACCTGTTGACAGATACACACAGGCAACCCAAGACAGAACTCAGGTTTGCATCTCTGAGTGCACCTGTCGACAGATGCAATGTACCTGTGACAGATACACCAGGCAACCCAGGACAGAGCTCAGGTTTGTATTCCTGAGTGCACCTGTCGACAGATGAAAATTGCCTGTCGACAGATACACTCAGAAACTCAATTTTCTGAAACCCAGTTCTCAGCCTGAGTGCGCCTGTCGACAGATGCAAGTGCACCTGTCGACAGACGACAGAAAATGAGATTTAGAGTTTCCAAATCCGGCCCCACTTGGGTGTTTCCTTCCTCCACGATCCCCACCTTTACCTACACTATATAAGCATCCTTTTGGAGCCAAATTCGCAGAGAGCAGCCTTCCATCCAAGAGCCTCCAAGGGACCAAGAGGAAAAGCCCCAAATTGCTGCTTGCTTCAATTTCTGCCCAGACGTCGGGGAATCGCCATCCATGCGAAGTTGAAGCCGGATCGTCGTCAGTTCAACCTTCTACATCGATCAGTCTACATCTAATCGAAGTTTGAAGAGCGTTTGGACGATCCACGAGAAGAATTCCAACTGGATTTGTTCCCCAACTTTAAATTCTTCTCCATTTCACATTTCCATTCCAGTTGTGTGTGTGTGGTTGTGTTTCGAGCATCCTTTGTGCTTGATTCACGAATTTGTGGTTGTTCTGATCGTGGTTCATCAGACAACGTGTGTGTGTTTGAGTGTTGTGTTGAACTCGCTCATAAGCAGTCGTTTCTGCGTGTGTGTGTGGACGGTGGATGTAGGATACACGAGTTGTGTACTCCGAACACCTAAGTCATCGTGTTCTGTGGTTTGTTCGATTTTGCGATAGATGATTGGTAGGCACGGTGTTCATACACACGTTTGATACCTGTTCTCATTATATCAACTCAAGCTGTCTAATCTCAATCAAATTCTAATCAATTCATTAAGATTCTGCTGCACCGAAAAGAAGCCATCAGTAAATAGAAATTGTCGTAATCTATTCACCCCCCTTCTAGATTACCATATTGTGTTATTCCGCATAACCCTTCAGGTGCTTCGAAAACCTCGCTCGAGCGCCACTATATCGGGGAGAATACGATATTATTTGACTGCGCGAGGACCAAACATATCTGATGGACAAGCCAGGGTGCTTCGCGCTCTCCCTAGACCTTCTGGATGCAGGGTTCCGGCTACAGGTGCCGGAGATAGCCAAGGACCTATTGAACGCGTGGAAGATCGCGCGATCCAACTGACACCCAACGTGGAGGACGATCTTGTCTTCTGCATCATGTTTCAGAAGCGAGGGCATCAGGCTTCGGTAGATTCTCTTCCGAAACCATTTCCGCATGGCATCGTCACCCCAGTCCGGAAATGCATCATGTACACCAAGCACCGGACGAACAGGATGCAGATCCACTTCTCTGGCACCGTCGAACAACAAAGGGTGGACGGGATGCGTGTTCTTTGTTGGTCGGAGGAAGGGGGCCGGAGCTCCAGAGTGGGGATTCCCCACTAGTTTGTGCGAACTGTTGAAAAAGGCAGATATCGCACCCTTCCTGATCTAGGATGTAGTGAAGGCCTCGATGAATCTGTCCACGGTACTCGTGAACAATGTCGAGCTTTATCTGACGGAGTCAAGCTCGTTAAGTACAAGCTTAGCAAACCTTGGGGTGAGTTCCCCTCTTCAGACTCACATTTGGTCATAAAATGGCTTCTAACTATTGAGCAACTATTCCTAAAATATTATTAAACATTTTAGCACTGTTGTGTTGCTATAACAAAATCTTTTAAGACTTTATATAAACAAATCTATTGTTATATACCACAAGTTATTTATACAAAAATATATGACATGCAAAGGCATACTTGTATAACACTGTAGTATTACTTGTCAAAGTAATATGACCGTACTCATGCTGGACTTGGTGGATAAGGGTGGATCGCGATGCAGGAGACCGCTCCACCTGGTGCACTCTCCGAGCATAATCGCGCCTACTCCAGCTGCTCTCTCCACCAGCGCCGAGACCTCCCACGATCACGTTGATCTCCTACACATTCGGTTCATTGTTGATGGGCTGCTCGGGGGTTCGCTCCCGGCATCTTTGGCGGTCTTCATCCGGTGCACATATCGTCCCAGATAGCCACGCTTGATCGAGGACTCTATATATCTTGTCCTTGAGTTGGCGGCATTTAGAGGTGTCGTGGTCATGGTTACGATGGAAGCGACAGTACTTGTGTTGGTTGCACCTGCGGGGATTGACGCATCCTAGGTGGCCAGACCGAACATATTGTTCGTCCCAGATCTTGGCCAGGATCTATTTGGGGGCTACCATGAGAGGAGTGTATTCGGTGAAGGGGCATGGACGGCGTGGCGAATCTCCATTGCGCCGGCCCTTCTTTTGTTCTCAGTCGAAATAGTTATCAGAAGGCCTTCTTCTCTACCTGATCACCCTCTTTGACGCGGCTGGCCGTGAGGCTCTCCTCGCACGCAGCATGGCACTATGCGGTGAGAGGAGCTCTGCCAGGGTCATTGGCTGCTGCACCCCCAACGTCCATTGGAGGAACCCGTCATGAGTGCCTTATATGAGGGCACTAGTAGCGAGCGGAATGTCCAAGCGTGGGATGCGTAGGGCTTCACTCTAGAACCTCTTGACGTAGTCCCAGAGAGCTTTGCCTTCTTCTTCCACACAGACAGTAGTTAAGCCGTTGTGCGGGGTTGAGACCTCCCGCCCAGGAAGTTGTCGCGGAAGGACTTCTTCAACTGATGGAAGGAGGTGATGGAGCCCGCTGTGAGGGTTCAAACTAGGCCCTCGAAGTCTCCTTCAAAGTGGCCGGCAAGGCCCGACACTTCACCGCGTCTGACGCTCTGTGGCACACCATGTGCGACTCAAACCCGTGGATGTGATCCTCCGAGTCGGTGGTGTCACCATAAGGGGCGATGGAAGGCAAGGGAAACTTCGACGAGACCCGGGCCTCTAGGATCTCCATCGTGAACGAGGAAATAGTCCAGGTCGTCGTCCGCCTGAAGTTTGCCCTCAACCCTGTGGACCATCACGTCCATCTGACGGGCGCGGCTCTCCATACGTCACTCCAGGTCGACGATGCGACAAAGTCGTCTCTCCAGTACCGGGTCAGAGTGCACGGAATGTTCTCGTCGGGAGCCGGGAGAGTTGGCGCCGACGACGGACCTCGGAGGGAGTGGAGCCGCGAGTGACGCATCCTGTCATTCTGGTGTACGGAAGGCGGACTCCTCGCGATGTTCTTGGGGTGCGACGGTCATTGTCAGGATGATTCCAAATGCTGCTCTAGGGGCGGGGGGGGGGGGGGGGGGGGGGGGGGACTATTGGGGACGACTGTCTCGCCAGCTGAGTTCGGATTCCTTAGCAGACCCCCTGTCACACCCCTATGCGGAATATCGGAGCGCGAAGGCAGTTGCAAGTGAACGGGTATAGAGCGAGTACTAGACATCAAACCATTGAACAATAATAAATACTAAAACAATTTCATTCATTAATAATCTTTCAAATGCCTAGTTACAACCACTAATATCAGAGCCAGTCTATAGGGCCCAATTACATTGAAAAAAAGTAAAAGACTAAACTTCAAACCTAACTACTACAACGCTAATATAGCAATAGGACGCTGGGTACTCAAGACATCACTCCAGGTCATTCCCGTCCTCTTGAGTGTATGGTTCATCCTCGGTCTCACCTGAGAACACAACGACAATAACGCAGGGGGAGCGATAACGCCCAGTAGGACTTAAATCTCAGGATCAAGCATGTTTTAAGTGATTAATGTCTTATAAAGTAGGATAGCTAGAGAGAACAACGAGAAAGTATAGAAAGTACTGGAACACGATTACGAGAAACAATAGCACAATGCACGAGTATAGCACGACAAGTGTTGATATCGGATTGGCCGTATAACAAGATAACAAGTAAAGTTGCACAACAGTGCACAAGTCACGATAGCAAGTGGTGGTCGATATTCTTTCAACCACGAGATTCAAGTAAACCAATAATTAACTGTTTGATTAATTGATTGCCATATATCAAATCTTGCGTGTTCATGCGTTAGGTGTATTCCATCACCCATATCATTAGACCCTCGCGAGTTATAGCCTTCAGGTGCTCCTCCAAGGACCAGACCGGGCCCTTATAATGTTGCCTAGCATAGTCTTGTTTTTATATCGTAGACAATCAATTAAGCCAAATAGAGTACCAAGAAATAGATGAGAGTACTAGATAAATAGACGAGATAGTAGAGAGAACGTGAATAGACGAGCGAGTAGAGTATAGATGAGAGCTAGTGGACATTGCACGTAATGCGTGAGTAAACAGGCGATAGTAACAGTTGCTAGCACGGGCACTTGGTGTTAGCAGTCAGGTGGAACTCACGACCTACCACTGGCCTTGTATCCACAGGTCCAGAGGGTCCGGGTGATTTAAGACTAGAGTGAATCTTAATAGCCGTTTGGATCATATAGATCCCTAAAGGGTATCATAGGTGTTAGGGTACAACCGGCTCGTCGACCATGTGGGAATCCATAGACAGAGGAGACATATGGAGGCCTTGTACAAGAGTTCACTAGTCGGAGAAAGGAATATCCGACGGAGAGTTTACCACAAGCCAAGTAAAGTGTGGTATAAAATAGGTGCCGACTCTAGAGGAATTCTAGAACAGTGGAAGCGTCGATATCGGTATATAAAAACGCAAGAAACGAATACAAGTCCTTTAAAATAGGGCAATTAATATACTTTAGTGCAATAAATTATCAGATACATTAAGAGATATTTATGCCAGATTTCAGCCATATAAGGATAGTTCATGTGTGTGCATGTGTAAGAGAGATCATAGATAGAAAAGAAGTCGTGAATATGTATTTTAAAGCATTCAATAAAGGTCCATTTTAAAACAGGTGTTTTACTGCGTGTATGACTGTTAAAAAAGGCAACATAGGCCAGGTAAGGATTGCGACAGGGGTATGGCAGATTGCGACAGGGCATGAAAAGGGTGGCGACAGGGCTGTCTGCTCAGGTGGTTAGAACGCTACAAGGGCATGAAGGGAACGCGACGGGTTCTGGCAGCAGATCGCGACGCCGGTCTGTCGCAATCTGATCGCGACATGGGTATTGTCGCGACAGCCTTGTGAAACGCAGGCAGATAGCGACAGGGTGGCATGAGGGTCGCGACAGGATAGGCACAGGGATAGCGACGGCTTACCTGTCACTTTCTGAACGCGACGGGTAGGCTGTCGCAATCGGACCTCAGAAGGCGACATATCAGCCCGTCGCAATCTGGTGGTCTGCGCCTGGGTCTGACAGGAATCAGACAGGCTTTGGATTGCGGGCCAACTTGAATCAATTGATAAAGGGTGCTTTGAAAAATTAGAACAAATCACATGGTTTATGAAAATTCATGAAACAAATTTCTAACAACTCCAGACAGGCCAGGGTACATGCGTAAATAGGAATTGGCAGTTTTCAAGAAACTCGATAGGTTTTAAATTCATGCAACATGAAGAACAAGAACAGTGGCAACTTGGAATAGACGATTTAATTCACAACTAGAGTGAATCAAATTAGGGCTTTTAGGGGCAAAATATGCCTATCACCCCTCAGTTTATTACTCATGGAAGTGTACAGAACATTGAAAATCATAAGAAACGATTTGATCGATGGAAAAATATGAAACTTGGGGGTTTCGTTCAAGAGGGTAGGAAGAACCTACAGACAAGATTTCAGAATTTTAGCTTGTGAGAATGCCTACTTTTGACTCGATTGTCTTATAGGGCTTAGAACTCCAAGAACGAGGAAGAAGCTTCAAGAACTCCTTCTCCCCACGAGATCCTCTCCTCCTTGGCCTCTTCTCCACGTCCAACAACCTTTGGCAATGAACTAGGGTCGGCCAAGAGGGTTTAAGAGGTGTATTTATATAAACACAAGTTCTTATTCCTACTACTACTCAAATTCCTCTTAATTCCGAGATTTCCTAACTCCACATTTCCTCTCTTGCTTTCCAATCTCTAATTGGGTTAGGATAGTATCTAAATTCGTGCTAGACTATATGGGGTAAGTTTAGGAATCCAATTTCAACTCTAATTGCCACTTTTATTGCTTTAATAATCCATTTTCTAATTATGATATAATTAAACTCCGAATTTAGGGTATTTTTTATATTCTCCCCTTGCAAATCATATTTTTGACCCAATAAACTCTAGAGGATCCATTAAGCAAAGCCCATTACTCTTTTCCATGTAATGGGTTTTATTTAATGCTCTTTTCATTTAAATATCCATTTAGCTAGGTTTTAATTCTTTATTTAAATTTTATTTTTTATAAAAATTCAGGTTGCTACACCCCATTAGTTGCTGCAACTATCCCTGAATGTAACGGCCTTGGATATTTATGCCCAATAAGGCTCATATCCAAGTCCGCCTCCCGCGATCGGACTGAAGTCTCACAGGGATATCACACACAAGTGTCCAGTCAGAATATAAAAAGACAACAACAAGTGTATAAGACACAAGAAAGTACATGTGCTCTTACCTATATACAACAATGTACAACTGTCCCAATACATTATTACATGTCCAAAAAGAAAGTACAACTACATGGGGCATACCTCGAGGGAGCACAAGCTCACCAACACAACTACCCCATTGCTGGTGGTACAAGTCTGCCACAACGCCACATCGAGCCAACACACAGCTAACACCTGAAAAGAGCTGTAAGGGAGTGAGCCTCAACAAGTCACTGGCTCAACAAGGACCCCCAAAAACAACACCTGAAAACTGAAGAGACCTCAACCCCAAAGGGTCACACCGGCAACACCGAGAGCCCAACCACATTATGCACCCATTAAACATAAATAAGTTGTGATTCTATATAAACATACCAACTAACACAAATCCTCGGAAGGTAAGAGGAACAATAGGACTAGCACAACAACACTAGTCCGCCCAACATCTGAAATGCCTAGGCCACAGCCTCACATGCTACAACAACTGATCGCCTAAGCCACAAGCCTCACAGACAAACCACTACCTAGGCTACAAGCTTCACAGGCAACCTACCCATGTAGGGAAACAGGCATCAACAAGCCAATCCACCACACACTAAAACCATAATCGGAAGCTTATTCCAAGAAGGGTACCACAACACAAAGCTACCCACGAAGGGTACAAGTACCTACTACCACGAGGTACCACCACAGAACCACAACCACAACTGTGCCACTACCATGGCACACCCCAACGGGTAAAACCTTAACCTGTGAGTCACTACACACAAGCCACAACAAGTGGTAAAACACGAGTCGGAAAGGAGCAATGCCAGCACACGGGAATGAACTACTGGTTCATGACACCAGTATCCAACCTGGACAACACAGCACAAGAACAACCTCTCAGTCTTATAGTTACGGATGAAAGGTCCATCTGCTACTCCACAACCACAAGCTAAAGAATAGTGGAGACCAACCAACACCACAACTACAAACCACGCAGCTGCAAAACCATGCCTGTCACCTTTAGAGACTCCGGCCCGAGATCCCTAATGTGAGGCACTGGAAACATAGGACTAGCTCAGAACCAGTACATCTACGGGTGTCCGTCCCCCCAACCACGAGCGCACTACAAGTGACTGCACACCCACAAACACAAGTCACTGCCCCCTGTCATCTTTCCCTCAGCCGGACGTACAACTCAAATACACGAGTGGGGGTGTCCAGGAAGACGACACAGACCTCAGTGGTACACACCGTACCGAGACACGCCCCGAGCACAACAAACACACGTGCCTAGCTCAAATAGAACCTGGGGTACGCGACTGAAGAGGTACTCCGGAATAGGCACCGGACCACCAGACTCGGAAAACGCACAAACAATGATATGTACTATACAACCTTTATTATAAATCACGATACATCAATATCATAGTTAGCTTGTCACCAGTCACCGAGTGACCTCCAAGCTAACATACGTCTATATATACATGAACCACAATATCATATATTAACCTTGCCTGTCATTGGTCGTCTCACGACCTTTGTAGTAACACTAGACCATAATACACATTAACCACTTAACTTAATATAATAACGAGCTCAACACGAATTACACAATTCACTAACTACTCATATATCAACTCTACACATGCTTTATTAACTTAACCATCTTAAGTAACCTTTAAAAGATAGCAAAAGACCAAGGCTAGGTTCATACTGGAACCTCACTGCCCAGTCATCACAAGCAAACTACAGAAGCTGAAACACGATGGACACAGGCGTCGCCTTTCAAATCGTGACAACCTGTCCAGACGCAATTCAAAACCTTAATGCGACAGGGCTCAGTTTTGCGACCATATCGCGACGGCCCGATACGTTGCCTTTAGGCAAAATCCGATAGTCGGAGCCCAAATCGCGACGATGCAATGTGTTACGATAACGGAAGTCAGTTAACACATTCATGAACGTGACGTAACAAGTGACGCGTTCATGACCACCGCTAACCATTAAACAATACCAACGTAAACGCGACGACCCTAATGGTCGTGTTTACGCCACTTGAAACAGCACATCAATCGAAACAGAAATGCGACATAACACTGCGTCGCGCTCATACCATGAACGCGACGATGAAGTCCGTCGCATTTCAAACATGATAGTGAGTTAAGCTTACAGGCCGAACCCTACCTTCTCCATGGGAAAAACCAACACATATATGACTCAATACCAAGCTAATACATTTAATAGGAAATCCACAATACGGCAAACCACCCACACATGCCACCACCCTTTAAACCACTCAAAACAAAGTAAATAAAAAGGAAGTCTCCCTACCATAGAACGAGTCTGAAGAACACCTCTCCGCCGGCATGTCCACGCTCTGGATGCCATCCTCGCGTGGAACCCGCGCCGCACAAGCCACCAGAAGTCCCAAACACCAAAGAAGGCCCCTCAGCTGCTCCCCCTTCACCTGGACAGAGCTCCTCTGCTCTGTCTAGGCGAAATAGGGCAATTAAACCTTGGTTCAAAATCGCGACGTAGTCAGTCGTCGCGTTTAAGAGTTAAACACGACGACCCTAACCATCGGAAATCGAAGCCCAAAGCGCCGCTCAATGTAAAGTTAGTTCTGTGAATCGCGACGAGGTAAACCGTCGCGTTTCAAATCGCGACGACTTCCTCCATCGCGTTCACAACCAGTGAACCAATGGGCTATTTGGGCTAGAACCTCTGGCCCACAACACCCATACAACACATGGAAACCTCGTCCAAGGCCTAATGACCACCTCTTGGTCAAGAGCACCACTCCAAAACCATTTAACATAGATTCGAAAAGATCGTGTCACTACATTACTATCACCTAAAAAGGAATGTCATCCCCGACATTCAGAACGAAACCACGGTAAGCCAGACTATCACCTAAAAAGAATTTAAACCATATACAGAACAAGTAGGATACATTTTTTCTACACTTGCCTTTCAAACCATCTTGCACTGACTGACTCAATCTGCTCATTTCAGTGCCTTTTCTACTTTCCCTTTCTCTTTAATTCCTTTCATCGCTGCTCTGCTCTTTTGTGTCAATCTTCCTTTCTTTACCTTTCAACTATAGATGATTCTATCTTGTTGTTGGCCCTTTATCTCCTTGGACTCAACCTGCTTCCACCTTTTCATAGCTATGTTTGCAACATTTCTTTCTGTGTTGCTTCTCTTGCGTGAAACTCTTTACCATAAACTGCCACCCTCAAGTGCTCTGCCATGTAAAACCATCCTTACATTTGCAGATTCCTCATTACCATTCCATTATCTGCCTATCATTGCCAACCGTTACTTTGCCTCATCTATATTCATGTTCTCAATTACCAGCTTGTCAAAGAAACTCAAATTAGCAATTTTGAATTTTCTTGTCTCTTTATACCATTCTGCTCATACTTCCTTAACTCATACCTGACTAAAAATCACTGCCTCTTTATTTCACTATGCAAAAACCTTAAACTTTTTTTTTAATCATCCAAACCTCTGATAACTTGTGAATATTAAATCTGCCATGCTTCCACTGCGCTACTCTGATTACACTGGACATTTGGCAAAATTTCCATAAATTCTGCTCCAATTATTACTTTCAATTACTTTCCTTTTTCACTATTACTCTAACTCCAGCTGGACTCTATTATGACTTTACTTGCTTCTCAAATCATCTTACTCAATCGATTAACACTTGAAGAAAATACCTGAATTTCTAAACTATTTTTCTTAATATTTCAATTCTAGTTGTGCCACAAACTTAAATTCAGAATCTTGCCATACCACTACTGACATACCTTGCTCTTCATATACATTCCTTGCTTAAATAACTTTCTCTGGCTGTTCTAATAAATCTATTGCATAACCCTTCAAAATATCTGTTCTCATTACTGTGACACTGCACTCTCTTATCACATGATAAAACTCCTCAACTAACTCTGCATATATTTTACTTTCAACTTTGCCGAACTCCTTCTCAATCAGGTCCCACCTGATCCTAAACTTTTCACTGTTTAACTGATCACACTTTTCCTTTCTATACTTACCAAGTCCAATTTCCATACATTACTTGCTCTTTATGTTCTATTCCACCATACCCTGATCTGCTTACTATACTTTATCTGATCTGCCTTTTATTCTTACATCAAACTCTAAAATATCTTTACAGAAGAATGCCTCTGCTCAACTAAGTCACTTCCTATGCACTGCAAAGCAAACTCTTATTGAACACTTTTTGAACCATCTAATTATATCCATTTCATAATATGCTATACTCTTTCTTTCTATGGTCAATAACACTTAACTTTATCTGTACTGCCAATTGCATTAAACATAATATCATTTTGCAAAATATTTCTTTTAATTATTCTGCTATCTGGCTAATCTTACTGTACCATTCACACTGTAACTCCTGCTAATGTACAATCATCCTTCACTAAAATACTGCCAAAGCCCAAATCTGAATACCAGTCTCTTTAATTACAATAACTTGCTCTGCCTGATTACCTTATTCCACATTGCTGCTTTATTCCCAAATACAGAAAATACCACTATTACGCAATAACCATTAATATCCTTTCACAATCTGCCTTGATGTTCCACTCAGCTTGATATTCCTTAACTGCTTCTCAATTGATTCATCTCCTTCTATTTTGTTTCACTTAGTTTCAACTCATTCTAATCATTCTTAACCTTAACCTCAATCTTTTTCAGATGCATACTTTACCTCTCTCTTTTTCCATAGACTGTACCCAATTACCTTATTTTCAACACTGCATTCTTTAACAAATCATTCTGAGGAATTCTCACAACTGCCACTTGCCAAGTGAATATCTTTCTTGTAAAATTCTCAAAAATCTAACTGTACATTGATCTTACTTTATTTTTTTCTTTACCCAACTGGTCATCCCTGCACATTCTTACATAGATCTCTATATCAAATTCCCCATTATCATCATTACTCACAACATCACTATTCTCAAGCTCTTTACTGCACCCATCACTAATCACCAAACACACTTATTCTTATCTGACTGCCACAAATCACTGCCCCTCTGTTTACTAACACCTCTTCTCAAGCTGAGTTGTCTCTCTTAACCATTCAAAATCTTCCATACCACTTATCACATTATCATCCAAACTGTCTCTTAACACAAACTGACACAAATCCCGGACACAACGTTTACCTCTGCTAAGGTTCTCAACCACAATTCATACACTTAACAATCCTTGACACATACTATTCCTCATTATAACACTGTTCCCTTTGCTATTCTATCACACTATTACTGTATACCTTTCTCTGCCAACTCTGTTCCTCATTAAAACACCTTCAGAACATATCCTTCTTAGAACACAACTTTACATTTTCTAAATATCATAATTGAATTCACTAATCCCTTCAATTTCTATAAGTGAGAACCTTTAGACAATCACACTTTAACTGCAAACTGGCACACTGGTATAACCACTCAACTTATACCACGAGCCTCACCATTTCTCTGCCATTACTAACAACTGTCAGTTTAACAAACATAGTGTAACGGCCCCGATGCCCGGACCCTCGACTCCCACAAAGGATCCGACCATCGAAACCGCCGCCCACAGGCCCGAAGACCCAGAAGCACTAACGAACCAGTCTAACAAGATATGTAACGGAGGTAAGTAACAACTAAACGCACTAAAAAGTACCAACAAGTGAAGGAAAGAGTCCAACATAGTGTACAAGTCTAGTACAGTCCCAAAGTAGACAAAGTACAAGTGCAGAAGTAAAGGGGATAACAGGTCCCTTAGGGGCATACCCCGAGGGTGAAGTACACAAATCTGGGGAACACTGCTCACGGAAGATGCCGTCTACTACGACCCCGTCTCCTCAGCCCGCCGCGGAATGTGCTGCTGTGAAGTCTCACCTGTAAAAGAGAGAATGAGCTTCACGATGAAGCCCAGTAGGGACTACCAATCTCCCATTGGTTCTATCAGCAGAATAGATCTATATGTACAATAATTAACTAAAATAGTAAATCTATCCTACTAACAAAGTAGAGTGCGGAAGCGTAAAGAAAGTACACGGTCTACGGTCTAAGCTAAACGTCGGGACCAGAAACCCTTGTAAACCACGACACTGGGAAGAACCCAAGGCTGTAACATAGACAGTAGACAACTGCCTGGACAAAGACACTAGATACATAACACTACACTAGTCAACTGGTCAGGTGTGCCTCGTGCCTTACCCTCAACCGATAGTCCATGTCTAGCACCTCCCATCGGAGTGAGACGCGAAACTAGAGTAACCACAACTGTCGTAGTCTAGCCAGACTACGGTCCCATGCCTGGCCCCTCCAAATGGTTCCAGAACCATGTAGAGTGAGGCAGTGAGAGAAGGACTAGCTGATCTACGCCATAAGAGCACCAAACCACCTCGGTGTCCCAGACTCAGCTAAGAGAGCTCTACAAATGACTCTATGTCATTGTCCCCACCGTTTTTCCCTCTGCTACCAGAGTTCGTGACTCGAGCTCGCTCGCCGCCTAGAGAACACCCTCAAACAGGCGTGCGGGGACCAGGGTTCCAGGTAACGGTAACAACATGTCTCGCAGAAAAGCCCTCAAGTGCCTAGCACAGGGCGAAAGACTAGAGTAGCAGAGTACTAGGAACAATACAGGTTCCAAGAAAACAAAGTCGCAGCGGAAGAAAACTCCGAACAGGTCGACAAGTCCCTTCTCTGGCTAAGAGGGCGATGCACAGGCTGTCGCCACCTGAAGGTGACACTCTATCTGTCACGACCTGGGTCAGAAGGCGACAGTCACCCTGTCGCGACAGGGTGTCGCTTCCTCACATCAGAAGATGACATATCGGGCTGTCGCGATCTAGGTCGCAACACCAAGCGTGTCACGACCGCAGACTTACACACCCGAGAGCTCACCTTCTGAACCAACACTTCACAAATCCGTAAAAACACAGGGGGAGGGGAGAATGTAGAGTGGTATATACATCTAAACAGAGCTCAAACCACCCTTCTAAACACCCATGCATAACAATGTAATGGAACTACACTCAATAATCCTTACACACAAACATGGGGACTCTCAACCCATACCCCATTCCAAACATGAGGACCATCCAAGCATTACACATCAACCACAATTACACATGCAACACCTATCATGCTCTCTAAGGCTTGGAGAAGGGGATTTGGGGCCCTACCATGATGGAACTAAGGGAGGTTAAGGCATCCCTACCTCAAAAAGAAGAGCCAACCCGTTGCGGTCTTCTCGTGTGCATGGCCACCTCCTCCTCACTCCAAGCTCCATGCTCACACCGTCCACGAGCAAGGATCGTCCTCCTACAAGCCGATGGAGACGATCACACGAGGAAGAACGCCACACCAAGTCGAAGAAGAGCACTTCACTGAGAAGGAACCCCAACCCAACCACAAGGCCAACACCCACACACCCCACATAAGGGGAAAACACCTCACACAAGCCCTCAACTCCCCTCCACGACAGGTAAGCTCTCAGGCCGGAGGAAGGAGAACACAGGCGAATTGAGGAAGAAGGAGGAGTGTTCTACTGCCTGCAACCTATTAATCCTTGGAGTTGATTCACTTACTAAACACGACATCCAACCTGTCACTATCTCAAGTCCTGGTCAAACCTGACCAACAGAAACGCCATGTGTCAACCTCGTAGACCTGACACCCGGAATGCGATATCTGACCTGTCGCCTTCTTATTGTCAGGGGTTGACACTTGTCCCAACTATCCCGACAGCAAAACGACAAACTGCATGTTGCGGTCAGAGGGATGAATGTGACAACATGCCTGTCGTGTTCACATAAGAACGCGACAGCCACCTTGTCACCTTCAGAAGGCGACATCCCAATGCGTCGCGACCTTCAATAGAAGGTGGCTCACCCACAAGAGGTCCACAAGAGAGGGGAATGTTACACATAGGCACACAATTCATATGGCAGAAACTCACAAGAAAACCACTTTAAACAACACAAAACTGTAGACTTACCACCAGCAGTGGACATTAAACCATGTCTTGGGACATTGTAACCTCAATGTCTTTTCATATTCTAACTGGGCCATGCTTTGATACCAACTGTCATGGCCCTAGATATTTATGCCCAATAACGCTCCATATCCAAGTTCGCCTCGCACGATTGGACCGAAGTCTCGCAAGGGATATCACACACAAGTGTCTAGTAAGAATATAAAAGACAACAACAAGTGTATAAGACACAAGAAAGTACATGTGCTCATACCTATATACAACAATGTACAACTGTCCCAATACATTATTACATGTCCAAAAGGAAAGTACAACTACCTGGGGCATACCCGGAGGGAGCACAAGCTCACACAACACAACTAACCCTACTGCTGGTGGTACAAGTCTGCCACAATGCCACAGTGAGCCAACACACGGCTAACACCTGAAAGGACCTGTAAGGGAGTGAGCCTCAACAAGTCACTGGCTCAGCAAGGACCTCCCAAAAACAACACTTGAAAAATGAAGAGACCTCAACCCCAAAGGGTCTCACCAGCAACATCAAGAGCCAAACCACATTATGCACCCATTAAACATAAATAAGCTATGATTGCAAATAAACATACCAACTAACACAAATCCTCGGAAGGTAAGAGGAACAATAGGACTAGCACAGCAACACTAGTCCGCCAAATCTAACCAACAAAAAAACAATTTCGTCCTAAAAAATAAGGGCGAAACCTGGGGAAAAGAAGGCAAGAAAACATACCAGTCACTCAAATAACTAAGGAAATTGTTGCCGCATCTCGTCCTCGCGCTCCCATGTGGCCTCGCCACCGACGCAATTCTACTAAACTACCTTGACGAGGGGGATCTGCCTGTTGCATAGTTGATGTACTCTGCGGTCCACAACGCCGACTGGGTACTCTAGCACTGACAGATCTGGAGTGACCTCTAGCTATGAGTAGTCCAACACGTGCGACGGATCTGGCATATACTTCCTCGGTTGCGAGACGTGGAAGACGTCGTGAACACCCTGCCAACTCAGACAGAAGAGCTAACCTGTAAGCGACCTCGCCAACGCTCCAGGATGGGAAAGGGGCCAACAAATCTCGGGCTGAGCTTGCCTCTTCCCAAACCGAGAACGCCCTGGTGGGCGCGATTCAAAGAAACACATTGTTGCCTGCCTCGAACTGAAGTGGCCTCCTACGAACGTCGGCATAGCTCTTCTGTCTGCTCTGTGCTGACTGTAGTCTCTGTCTGATCAGCCTCACGGTGTCTGCACACTACTGCACCAACTCTGGACCCAGTAGCTGCCTCTCGCCAACCACGTGCCAGTGCAACGGTGTCCTGCACAGTCGGCCATACAGACCCTCGTTGGGTGCCATCCCGATGCTGGAGTGAAAGCTATTATTATAAGCAAACTCCACAATGGCAAGGTGCGACTCCCATGTGTCGCCCCAGTCTAGGCAACACACTCTCAACATGTCCTTGAGAGTTTGTATGGTCCTCTCCGACTGCCCATCTGTCTGTGGGTGATAGGCTGAACTCAACCTCAACTCGGTGCCAAATGCCCTCTGAAAATTGTGCCAGAAATGAGAGGTGAACCTTGGATCTCTATCTGAGACGATAGATACCGGAGTCCCATGCAAAGGCACCACTCTGTCCATAAACAGCCTAGCAAGTCTGTCCACTGACCACGCTACTCTGACCGGAAAGAAACGAGTTGTCTTCGTCCGTCGGTCAACGATCACCCAAACGTTGTTGTGCCCCTGCAAAGTACGAGGTAAGCTAGAAACAAAGTCCATGGTGATGTGCTCCCACTTCCACATGGGAATGGGTAGCGACTGCAACTCACCACCAGGACGCTGGTGCTCTGCCTTCACCTACTGACAGGGAAAGCAGCACAAAACCAACTCAGCAATGTCTCTCTTCATCCCAGGCCACCAAAACAGTCCCCTCAAGTCGTGGTACATCTTGGTGGGACCAGGACGAACAGAGTATCTCGATTTGTGTGCCTCAGTCAACAGCTCCTGCTTGACATCCTCCAGAACGTAGAACCTGCTTCTGAACCTGACCTCGCTGTCCTCGTCTAGCTCTATGGCATCTGCAACACGTCTGCCAAATCTGCATATGCACTCTATGCCTCGATCACCTACTGATGTATCACTAAACGAACTGTCCTACTGGTCAACACTACTCTCTCCCGAAGACTCGATGGGGTGAACACTCCCTGAGTAGCATCCTCTAAGAGTCTCCAGCGTCTAACCAACAAAGAACTCAAGTGGGCTTTCCTGCTCAAAGCATCTTCTGTAAGGCCCTCGAATTTCCGTCGCATTATTGGTATTTGTGTATTTGTGCTTGTGTATGTATGTACATATTTACGTACGTATTAATTAGTACGAGTACGTGTGCATGTGTTTATATTAATATAAATAATGCATGTATGCATGGTGATAGTATGGATATAATACCGTATACATATTTCATGTATATATGCATAGTATGCTTGGTTTTCTGAATATTTCAGAGTTCTGGCCGAATGCCATCTTGGCGTCAACCCAGGCCCTTTAGCTGGTGTCAGCGTCCCAGACATGGACGCCAACACTCATCCTGGGGTCCAGAGATATTGACGCCAATTTCTCTGGCCTGCATGCGCAGCAGAGCTGCAAGCTTCTGAAACAAGAAAGCCCAGCCATTGGGGGTTCTCCCCAACGCTCTGAGGGGCTGTCATATCACCCAAGGAGTAGGTGAGGGGTCTCTCCTTAAGTCTAAAACGGAGCTCCCTTCCCCCATCCTCTTTTCACCCTTGCAAGAGGAGAAAAAGAGAAAGCAAAAACCTAGAGAGAAAACTGTGAGAAAACCCCTACTTAGCACCCAAAAATAAGACCCCCTGGAGCTTGATCCGGCGTTCCATTGCTTCAAGGAGGTTGCTGGACCGATGAGGAAGGCTTCCCCGACCTCGGCTGTGTGGATCTCGCTCAAGAACCAGGAGGAAGAAGATCTAGGAGGGAGTTCTGCACTTCTTGGGACAGCCCAAGGAGAGCTTCACCAACACCCTAGACCCTTTGGAGAATTTTAAAAGACAAGTGACCTATCCATGATGTTCCCGTATGAGTCTAGGTCGATTTTACTATTTTTATGAATTTTCCCTCGAGTCCTAGACCTCCCATTCACCCATCTTGAGAGGTCGGGTCTGTGTTTCTGCACAGACCTGCATCGACGGCAAGGTCTTGGGACGCCTATATATGCTTGGCGTCCATCGGCCATGCCGCTGACCCTGAGTTAGCGGCCAGAGACCGCCGCCAAGTTCCTCTGGACAGAACGTGAACTGTTCTGCCTTCCTATACACTAATTTCGGTATGGTTCCGTGTGATGAGGATATATGGTAACCTTATACTCTATGTATATTGCCAAGTGTTGTGTGGATGAATATGGTGTGTGATGGTGAATGTGGGAAATTGTATCCTTAAACTTGTAAGCAAGACTTGATAAAATCTTGTCAATCCATGTTCCATGAGAGATTAGTCTTAATGCCTTGGTTTTATCAGATCATGGAGATTAGTAGATCAGTAGATGTATGCCCAATTTGGTAAATTGTCCATGCTTGCATGAGTTGCAAATGAATTCGGTTCGGTAAATAGAAAGACATGCAAAAAAAAAAAAAATGGTTTGTGGTGATTGATCTATAGATGTATGATTTAGGGAAAATTTTGTATTCTCAAATCATGCATATATTAGTAGCCTCTGTTTAAACAGTAAGTGGCAAATTGCAAGATGTGTTAAACTCCATGTTAACTTAAGTTGTGAATGACATGCAAAAAATAGGTAATGATTTTCTGTAAATTATATTAGCTCAGACAAATCTGAAAAATTGAGTGTATGATCTTGAACCCGAAAACAGCATGTGGTTAAAATTTCAGGTCATTTAGATCAGTAAATAAGAAGTTATGTATTTTTATGTGAAATGTGATAATCTACGTATATTATTGTAATGGATTAGTTATTGTCTAAAACCAACTTGATTGGTGAATTACTGTGTGCTAAGCTCTTGAAATTCTGTAGTACCATGTTAGGAAAAACAAAGATATTAATGTGAGTGAGAAAGTGAATGAGGTGAAAAGTGTGAAGTATAAAACCATGTGTAAAACGTAAATGTGTAACTATGCCAATGTGACACTACTTCCGTAGAGGGAAGTGGAGCTGTATCAGGGAAAAGTCCCCCTGAGAAAGTTCAATGTGTAAGTGACCCTAAGGGCATTAGGGGGAAATCCTGGAGGTGGACAAGTACCACTGGTTAGGGTGGAGACTTGTTCTCCCGGTCTGCGCAGTCCAAGAGTCGCCATTGGAATGCCTAGATGGCGTCTATGTGTAATGTGATGTGTATATGTCCTTCTTTGGTGGTTTGGACTATGTGTCACGGCACCTAAATGTGTAATGTAAAATGTGTAATGTGTATGTGTCCATGTGTAAATGTGTAAGTGACAATGTGAATGTGTATGTGTAAAGTGAACCATGTGAAAGAGGAACTTGTGTAAAGAAAATGTGAAACTAAAGATGTGAGATAGGTTATTGAAAACCACGTGAGACAAATCTGAAATCATGTGAAATCAGTGAATTTATGTTATTATCATCATGTTATTATGTGCAAAGATGTCTAGAATCCATGTTAGGGATAATTGGTGAAAATAGGTACAAGATAGCATGATTGTTTGATCACATGATATGTTTTATGCAATATTGTAGCTTTCATGTATAGGTTTACAGCCGTTAAACCATGTGAAATCAGCAACTTAAAGCATGTGAAAACGTTTATGTATGTGTTTAAAAACATGTAAGATCCATGCTAGTCGTGTCCCCCTTTCATGTATGTAAAATGTTCATGTTGGTAGCTCTCATGTCTTAGCTCTTTAAAGATTAAAGTTTCATGAGTAAATTGAATAGAGAGCATGTGATAGGTGAATTTTATTCTTAGAAATCTGAAAGCATGATCCATGTATAAAATTGTAAAACTTTCATGATACGTTGAAACTTGAATTGACTAGCATGCCATGTGTTGCAAATTGTAAATGTGCATATAGAAACCACTAGGACTTGTACGTGTATGTTATGAGTAGTGTTGCTTGCTGAGTCCTTGGACTCACTCCTTGCTTCAGCGTACAGGTATAGTTGGTGACACGACACCGTTGGAGGAGACGGTGGAGACGGACTCCGAGCGCGGAGACTAGCTTTGGAGTTTCTTGAGATTTGTGTATTTCATAAGTATGTAATTTGAACATTGTATTAGAGTATTATGAAAAGGATGTATAAGTGTGGACAATTTGTGGTTCTATTTCAGCAATTTAATTATGTGGACCTGTAGTTCTTTTATGTTAATTGCGAATTGCATGTATGTTTAATGTGGATGATGAATGAATGGAGACAGTTGTCTTTTACTTCCGCTACTCTGTTGTATATTCGCGTGTATCTCAATGTATGTATCGTTTAGGTAAATGTCCCACTGTGAGGACTCTTGCTATACCGATGTGGGTTGGTATAACCATACCGGTATAATAAGGGCCGTCACATCTTCTATGACATTAGCCTTTCCTGGGTGATAGGAAAGAGTAAAGTCGTAGTCCTTCAAGTACTCGACCCACCTGCACTGCCTGAGGTTCAGATCTCTCTGTGTGAAGACATACTGTAAGATCTGATGATCCGTGAACACCACGCCATACAAGTAATGTCTCCACAACCTCAAGGCAAACACAACCGCTGCAAGCTCCAAGTTGTGCGTCGGGTAGTGCTGCTCATTCTTCTTCAGCTGACGAGAAGCATAAGCAACTACCCTGCCCATGCTACATCAACACGGCACCAAGACCAGTCCCCAAAGCGTCAGTGTAGACAACAAAGCCGCCACTGCCAGAAGGTACAAGAAGGATCAGAGCTGAAGTCAGTCAGCTCTTCAGCTCCTGAAAACTCTGCTCACACTCTACTGTCCACACGAACCTTGTCTCTCACCTGGTCAACCTGGTCAACGGCTCAGCAACTCTAGTGAAATTCTGCACGAACCTCCTGTAATACCCTGTCAACCCTAGAAAATTGCAAACCCGGTGCAGGCTAGTCAGTCCCTTGTCTCACTGCCTCTCTCTGCGTTGGTTCTGGAGCCACGTAGTGGTGTCAGGCGTGAGGCCGCAGCTTGGCCAAGCTGCGGTGTTGCGTGTGTTGTGTGTTTCTATGGCAGCTCTGTCTCACCCTTGCACGGGGGCGGAGGCAGGAGCTAGGCTACCGAGTAGAGCATGCGGACTGCAGGTTCCCCCTCTTGGCTGCTAGCGGGGTGGCTTGGTTGCTATTGTTGTGACGACATTTCCTCACGACATTTCTAAGTGTTATATGTTGCCCTAGCTTGCACGGCGGTTATAGCCTAGTTGTGCCTAGTTTCCGTGGGCGTCGTTGGTCTTGCCTTGTGCAGACCCGTGCTTCTGATGGTTCCCGCTCGGTGTCCTCTCGGTATCGTAGTTCCGTTCTTGGGTGCCAGTCCGTAGTGGCACTGGCGTGTATGGCTTCCCGACCTTGCGGTGTACCCGGGGTCCGGGGTGGTTCTGCTTGTGGGCCCTCGACCTTGTGAAGGTCTGAGGTGGCCGCGCTTACGGTGAGACGTCGTTCTCACCTGGTTGTTGTGTGGTCTCGACAAATGTGTCGAGGGTTGCTTCCACTGTGTGCTCGACTCCATTGGTTTCTGCGGGAGTCGTGTCTGTGGCCCGACCTCGGTTGGTGGTCATGGTGTTGCGCTGTTCTTTTCCGCTGCTTTGTAGTACCCTGCTGTAGGTGTTCCTCACTTTACAGATTTCTAGGGTAGTTTTCTATTTTTGGAGTTCATGCTGCTCTGGCCGGTGAGGGACTGGTAATCCCTACTGGGCCTTGTTCGCGAGGCTTACCCCCCCCCCCCCCTACTTCCTTCAGCTAGGGGCTCGTCGTCACGGGAGCTCGGTGTCGGACGGGTTGCGGAGGCGGCTGTGGTGCCGTGTGTTGTCAGCAGCAGTGAGAGCTGAGTGTAGTGAGCTCTTGTAGCCGAGTGAGCTGAGAGTTGTGCTTTGCAAGTCCTCAGGGTATGCCCCTTAAGGACTGCACCTTTCTTCTTGTACATGAGCTTTTGCTTGAGACACGTTGTACAGACCATTGTATATTATACATATTGTTATAGTTATTTAAATTCAGTACATATCTCACTAGACTATTTCTTCTACCCCTTCCGGATCTTCGGATCCGTAGGTGGCGGCGCAACCCCTCGGGGCCCTTGGCGAGGGTCCGGGAGGTCGGGTCGTTACAGTGGTATCAGAGCGAGGAGTCTACTGAGATTTATAAAGAGTTAATAACTATAGTTGTCCCAAAGAAAGGTACTAGTGCGCTGCTGACACCGTCCGACTAGTGTTAGGCTTGTGCTTTCAATTGTTTTGCAGGTGTGCGGCTTCCCTGTAAGGTTCGTGCTCGTGCCGCAGGTTGCAATTGTTGTTGTGTCGTGTCCGTGGCGAGTGTGGTCGCTCGACGTGTTCGTGCCGTCGCACCGTGGTTGGCGCTAGACTCGCTGGCAGTGGTCTTCCTTGTGTGGAGGATGCTTGCAGGCAAGCCCAGGTGCGGTGCTTCTAGTCGTCTTCGGTGCATTTGAGTGTGTGTGCGTCGCGAAGGCTGAGAGAGCCTGTGTGTGGTGTGGCCTTCACCGGTGCAGGGTTGTCTATGGAACTGGTGGAAGGTGTCCCTGCCTTGTTGGCTGCCCCTTTGTTGTTGGGGTGTGTGTTGTGGTTGTTATGTGTGTGGTCTTCTGTCTGTGCGCTGTTGTGCGCTATGCTCTGCTCAGTCGACATTGTTGCTTGAACTAAGCAGATGTTCTGTGTGTCGTGTTACATCGCTGGTTGAGCATTGCGACACTTGTTTGTGGTTGTTGTCGGCCTAGTGCTGGCTGGTTGTGAGCTCTGGTGAGGTGCTCCTGGAGTCCTTCTCTGTTGGTTCTGGCGGAAGTGAGGTTTCCCTAGAACTGTGTTGTGCTCGTTTCTGGTTGCTATTGCGTTGCCCTCTAGGCTAGGGTACATCGCTTGGTTGCCCTATGTTCTAGTGAGGTTTCCCAGAACCGTTTGATGTTGTCCTGATGAGGTTCCTCAGGACTATTTCACGCTCGTTTCTGTTGTTGTCGTGCTACCTCAGAGTCTGAGGTGTGTTGTTAGTTTCGCTGGTGCGTTCTGGCGAGTTTTCCTAGAACGGTGCCTTGGTGGTTCTGGTGGAGGTTCTCCCAAGACCTGCTTGCATTGCTTCTGCAGTTCTGCTTGCTGCAGTGTCCTCTCTGATGGTCTGTGTTGTTTGGTCGTTGGGTTGTGTATTCTGGTGAAGGTTCTTCCTAGGATCGCCCTTTTGTCGCTTCTAGTGGAGGTTCTTCCCAGGAGTGCTTTGTGTTCGCTTCAGGCCACCGTTGTGTTGCCCCTATGGTTCGAGGTGTGCCGTTTGGTTGGGCTATGTTCTGGTGAGGTTCTCCCAGGACGGCTCTTTGCGCTTTTGGTGGAGGTTCTCCCCAAAGCTGCCTCGTGTTGTTTTGGTTGTCGCTGCTCTCTCTCTCTATGGAGATGAGTTGTCGTTGTTGTCGGGTGGACTGTCCGTGTTACAGTCTGCTTGGGCGTTGTCGGTCAAGGCATTGTGCGCTTGGCCGTGCGTCTGGCTGCTGCGTTGGCTTGCTTGTCTCGTTGTTCGTTTTCGAGTTTCTCGGTTGTAGTGGTGGGACTTCGTGTGTACCCATGGCCAGATGGTTTGTTTCATTTTTTACGCCCTGCGTGCTCTCCCGATGATGGTCTGGTGAGTGTAGTGGGTGTTTGGATGGCTGTGCTTCATGCAGAAGCGTCAGTCTTGTGTTGTGGTTTTTCCTCTTGCGTGTGGAAGAGACTCGTTGTGTGTGTCTCCTTCCTCTGCTTTTTGTTGGTTACTCAGGGCGGCGATGCTCCACTGTGGTGTTGTGTTTCTAGGGTGTGCATCGTTGCGACCTTCTGGTGGAGTCATCCTCCCTTGAGTTGTTTTTGGGTTAAGCTGGTTGCTCCCCTCGTACCGACGTTTCCTTGTGGCACTGTGGGTCGGTGGACCTATTCGTGTCGTTTGTCGTTGTGATTGTTTCTTGCTGCCTGCCTGAACAATTTGGGACATTGGGTCCTTGTTGGTTTAGTGCGACGTAGTACAATTTTTCGTTAGGTTGGTGCGTGAGCGTTGCTCTGCTGTGCACCAGTCTTCTTGCTTGGCTTGCTCGTGCGAGCGTTTCTCCAGTATGTGTGCTCGATTATGCCTTGGCTTGTGCCTTGGATGCTTTTTGTGTCGTCATCTTGGTGTTTGGCCTCCCTAACAGTCGCGATAGAGGTGGTGCCTCTTGCTCTTGCGCGCTAGGGAGTCGTTGTGTTCTTTTGCTCCCCATGCGGCAGAGTCGATGCTTCGTGTTTCTGTGCCTCAAGGGCTGGGGCCGGCGTGGCCTATTGTGCGCTTTCAGGCTTGTGGTCCTTTACGAGTGGCTTGGGTAGGTCTCTTGTGGAGAGTCCTTCCTGTTAGCCTGTGGTGTTGTTTCGGACACTGGTGCACCTGTGTTGCACTCTGTTTAGTTTTGGGTGCTTGTGGTAGCACCGTGTGCTCATGCTCGAGTGTTTCAGTTTCGTGCCATCTGGAGCCTGGGTGCATTGCGTTGTACCTTGGGTGATTCCCGGTGCTGGTGATAGCACCATGTGTTGTGCCGGGTGCCTATTCGTGAGATTTGTGTGTCATCTCACGACTTCGCTTGGTGTAGGAGGCATTGAGCTTTCCGCCTCTGGGACACCTTGTGCTAGCCTATGCCTCGTGGTCGTACCGTTACCACTGTGGGGTGGCTGCTTTGCTTTGTCTAGGTAGCCCTATAGGTGGTACGCCAGGCTTTGGTCGTGGCCAGTGTCCCGATTTTCCCTTTCCCTCCGGGAGCGAGTGTGTTTGGCTGTGGTACCGTGCTTCGATCTGGGTCCCTCTGAGGTCGACGTGCTATCCTCGACCTCTGCAGTTGTTTCAGTTCCGGTGTGGTTGTGCGTCTTTCTGGTGGTTAGCATGCTGGTACTCGCGCTGAGCCCTGTGTGTGCGTGGCGGGTGTGCTGCCAACTCCTCGTTAATTCTCCACTGTGCATGGAGTTGGTGAGTCTGGAAGCCGATGGCGGAGTCTCCTATCAGTTTGTTCGGTGATAGTGAGGCCTATTGGCTTGCTAGTACTCGACCACGTGGTTCGTCGACATTATGAGGCGCCAAGTTCTGGCTTGACTTCAGATGTCTTCCGTGTTTCCATCGCGGTGTGCCACATTGTGGAGTGTGTAACTCCCAGTCCTTGAGGCTTCGCATGCGTTTGGTGTCCTTGTCGGACCCCGAGGAAGGTCTGAGTGAGACCTAGTGGTGACAGTGGATGTCGTTTCCACGTGTTGAGGTTTCTCCGCGTGCGTTTGCTATCCCCGTTGGACCGCGAGGAAGGTCTGGTTGAGACCTAGCAGTGACAGTGGACATCGTTCCGTGTGTTGTGAATCCTCCACGAGCGTGGTACTGCTCTGGTTCTCATCGCTCGCATGGCTTCTCGGTTGGGCTGGTGACCAGTGCTAGCTGCTACTAGTAGCGTGAGGCCGTTCCCCTGAGACTTGTGGTAGGTTCTCAGGCGTTTCTCATGTTGCTGTTGGCAACTGTGTACTTTGTCAGGTTTTTCCAGCGACAGAGTAGGTTGTCAATTGGTTGGTCCCAACAGGGAGGTCTATTGGTGGCTGCAGCCGTATAGTTTTCGGCTGGCATTTTCCGCTATTCGGGCCGGATTTGGTGTCGCTCGGCACTAGTGGGGTTGTCATTTCGTTTCAGCGCCCCACGTGTGGCTGGAGTGAGTCGTTGGTTTCTCGGCTTGGTGCTCCAGGTGTGTTGGAGCATGTTGTGAGCCGTTGGGTTTTCAATTCTGTGATTCCCATGTGTTTGGGGCTCATTGTGTGAGCCGTTGGTTTTTCGGCTTCGGGTGCCGCGCGTGTCTAGTTGTGCGATTGTTGCCGCGAGGAAGTCGTATTGAGACTTAGTGGCTTATTCGCATTGGTCTTGCGAGTGCTCCCTGTGTTTCGTTTCGTGCCTCGGGATCTTCTGGGCTCGTCCCAATTTTAAGGATGAAATTGTTTTAAGGGGGGTAGAATAGAAGACCCAGCTTCCCAACTTTCTGCCTGGTGTCTGGGATGACTGGCCACTAACACGTCTAGGCTAGGCGACGCGTTAGTGTCGCATCGGGGGTGCCCGACGCGATAGTCATCCATGTCGCGACAAGGGTGTGCGTCGCGTTCTTGTCGCGCTCGAGGTTCCCGTCGCATCTTCGTGCCGCGACCGGTCAGCAGGTTGTGACTGCTTTCTATCACTTCGGTCGTCTTACGCCTGTCAGGGTGGCAAGCATGTCAGTATGGCCTGTCGCGTTGTCGCGGTGCCCTTGGGGGGCACGTTCTTGTCACGGTTCGTTGACCCGTCGCGTTAAGGTTCGTAACGCGACGGGGCGGGCCGTCGCGTTCTGGGTGCCGGAGGCTTAAGGTGCTGGCCGGCTACCCCTTTCCCCTCTCTCTCCTCTTCTTCCCTTTCCCCTCTTCTCCGGCGATGGGGAGGCTCCCCTCCGGCGATCCGGGCGTGGAGCGGCCAGCGACTCGTGGCAGAGCGTGGGAGCGGCGTCGTGGAACGAGGAGCAGGTGGCCGAGCGTCGTGAAGGCCCTTCGTGGGTTTGGTTCTTCGTGAAAGGTAGGGATTCCTTGTGCCCTTCCCGATCCGGGTGGATTGAGAGCCCCTCGGGGTTTATAGATAGCTTTGCTGCTTACCCCATGCTCCCCTCCCCCTGGTGGTGTGTTTGTATGGTTTTTGGGTGGCCCGGGATTGAGGATCCCGTTGGTGTGCCTCCCTTCTGGTGTCGCGACGGATCGGCACGTCACCACATCAGAGGAGGCATCGGCCCAGTCGGGCGCGACCTTATCGCGACGTGGTTGGCGGTCGCGATAAGGCCATCACAACGCGCTTCTCGGTCATGACAGGGTTGCTGTCGCGACGCGGTTCCAGGTCGCAACAGGGTCTGCTGTCGCGATGCCTTCCCCCGTCGCGGTGCCCTCCCCCGTCGCGATGGTGTCACGACGGCCTTGGGGGTTGAGATAGTGCATGTGTCGCCTCAGGTGTTTCCGTGGGCCCGGTTGTGTGTCGGCGTGTGCCCCAGGGCAGGCCTTGCCCTCAGGACCTTCTGGTAGGGAACGCGGCTAGTTGCCTCTCTGCGTTCAGTGACCGAAGGTGACACCTTCGTGGCCATGTCTTGGCAGTGGTGCCAGGAGGGTCGCGTCTGTCTAATAATCGATTGACTGGCGATCAATAGATTATTAGCAAAGCGACATGTTTCCATGTTGGTTGGTAGTGTTCCAAGGCTCTGGCTTTTCCGTGCATTTTTGGTTAGCCGACGGCCCTCCTGGGGGTCTGTGCGTGCCTCGTGCTCGCTGGGCTTGTCGTGTGTTACAAGCCAACAGTTCGGCCTGGTTTTTGTGTGCTGCCCCGCCTGTTCGCCCAGTGCTTGGCACTTGAGGGCTTGTCCCCAATTTGAGAGGTTATTACCATTAACTGGGACCCTTATCCTCGGGAGCCTGTTGAGGGAGAACTTTGGGCTACGAGCGTGCTCATGTTGGCAGCCGACTTGAGGCAGACTCTAGAGCTGAGGGGAAAACGGTGGTTTGGACAGTGGCGCCAAGTCGTTTGTAGAGCTCTCTTGACTAGGCCTGGGATACCGAGGGCAGCCGGAGTTCTACCCGGTGCAGGCTAGTCAGTCCCTTGTCTCACTGCCTCTCTCTGCGTTGGTTCTGGAGCCACGTAGTGGTGTCAGGCGTGAGGCCGCAGCTTGGCCAGGCTGCGGTGTTGCGTGTGTTGTGTGTTTCTGTGGCACCTCTGTCTTGCCCTTGCACGGGGGCGGAGGCAGGAGCTAGGCTAGCGAGCAGAGCATGCGGACTGCAGGTTCCCCCTCTTGGCTGCTAGCGGGGTGGCTTGGTTGTTGTTGTTGTGACGGTGTTTCCTCACGACATTTCTAAGTGTTATCCATTGCCCTATCTTGCACAGCGGTTATAGCCTGGTTGTGCCTAGTTTCCGTGGGCGTCATTGGTCTTGCCTTGTGCAGACTCGTGCTTCTGATGGTTCTCGCTCAGTGTCCTCTCAGTACCGTAGTTCCGTTCTTGGGTGCCAGTCCGTAGTGGCACCGGCGTGTATGGCTTCCCGACCTTGCGGTGTACCCGAGGTCAGGGGTGGTTCTGCTTGTGGGCCCTCGACCCTGTGAAGGTCTGAGGTGGCCGCGCTTACAGTGAGACGTCGTTCTCACCTGGTTGTTGTGTGGTCTCGGCAAATGTGCCGAGGGTTGCTTCCGCTGTGTGCTCGACTCCGTTGGTTTCTGCAGGAGTCGTGTGTGTGACCGACCTCGATTGGTGGTCGTGGCGTTGCGCTGTTCTTTTTCGCTGCTTTGTAGTACCCTGCTGTAGGTGTTCCTCACTTTACAACTTTCTAGGGTAGTTTTCTGTTTTTAGAGTTCCTGCTGCTCTGGCCGGTGAGGGACTGGTAATCCCTACTGGGCCTTGTTCACGAGGCTTACCCCCCCCCCTACTTCATTCAGCTAGGGGCTCGTCGTCGCAGGAGCTCGGTGTCGGACGGGTTGCGGAGGCGGCTGTGGCGCCGTGTGTTGTCAGCAATAGTGAGAGCTGAGTGTAGTGAGCTCTTGTAGCCGAGTGAGCTGAGAGTTGTGCTTTGCAAGTCCTCGGGGTATGCCCCTTAAGGACTGCATCTTTCTTCTATACATGTGCTTTTGCTTGAGACACGTTGTACAGACCTTTGTATATTATACATATTGTTATAGTTATTTAAATTCAGTACATATCTCACTAGACTATTTCTTCTAACCCTTATGGATCTTCAGATCCGTAGGTGGCGGCGCGACCCCTCGGGGCCCTTGGCGAGGGTCCGGGGGGTCAGGTCGTTACAGTAGTGGCCACGTGGGGGCCGTGTCAAAGAAGCTGCACAAATCTCTGATGGTACTGCGCCACAGTCAAATCTCCCTGCGTCAGTTCGTGGAACTGGTCCCTCCTCTTACAGCAAGCATAGTCGGAAAAGTACTCGCTGTGAAAGGTCTCTAAGAACTACTCCCAGAAAATTTGGTCCAGCCTCCTGCCCTGCAAACTGGTCTCCCTCACAGTCCTCGACCACTCGTGGGCTGAACGATTTAGCTGATATACTGCAAGTCTGACCTAATCCTGATCTTCGCAATCCATGGTCTCGAAGGTGCACTCGAGCTCACGGACCCAACTCTCTGCCTTGTCTGGATCATAGCCACCATAGAACATCGGAGGCCGAAAACAAAGAAACCTCTCCATAAGTGTCGTGCGGTCCTTAGGTGCTGCCACTGCAACTGGAGTCTGTTGTTGTACCACTGGTGGTACCTCTGGCTGAACTGGTGCTGCATGCGGGGTCGGTGGTGGCTGCTCCTCTATTGCCATCTCCGCGAAGAGCTAACCTCCTGCTGACATCTGCTAGTATTGTTGATACAGCTGGTACTGCCAAGTCGTCTGGAACATAGATCTCCACCACTTCTCCATGACGTCTTTCGGGCGCGGGGGTGGAAACCAATGCTGCTGCTGCTGCGCTACCTACTGCAACGGGACGCCTTGCTGCAATGGAACACTAGGCTGCTCGGACTGCTGAGGCTGAGCATCAACCGACACATGCTCGACTGCAACCGACTCGTCCGGCTTGGTGTCGTGATGCTCCATCAGCTCTCGAACCTGCCTGCGTCTATGTGGAGGCATGTCCTGCGACACAGACTAACATTCAGGTTAACAGATAATAATCCGGCGGCTAGGAATGTTACTTGTACCTCCTAAGAGACTTTATGTCATTACTTATTTCTATTACAAGTCATGATAGACCCCTTGCTGTAATACCACTGTAACGGCCCCGATGCCCAGACCCTCGACTCCCACCAAGGATCCGACATTCGGCACCACCGCCCACGGGCCCGAAGAACCGGAAGCGCTAACGGACCAGTCTAACAAGATATGTAACGGAGGTAAGTAACAACTAAATGCACTAAAAAGTACCAACAAGTGAAGGAAAGAGTCCAACATAGTGTACAAGTCTAGTACAGTCCCAAAGTAGACAAAGTACAAGTGCAGAAGTAAAGGGGATAACAGGTCCCTTAGGGGCATACCCCGAGGGTGAAGTACACAAATCTGGGGAACACTGCTCATGGAAGACGCCGTCTACTACGGCCCCGTCTCCTCAGGTTGACGCGGAACGTGCTACTGTGAAGTCTCACCTGTAAAAGAGGGAATGGGCTTCACGAAGAAGCCCAGTAGGGACTACCAATCTCCCACTGGTTCTATTAGCATAATAGATCTATATGTACAATAATTAAATAAAATAGTAAATCTATCCTACTAACAGAGTAAAGTGCGGAAGCGTAAAGAAACTACACGATCTACGGTCTAAGCTAAACGTCGGGACTGGAAACCCGTGTAAACCTCGACACTGGGAAGAACCCAAGGCCGTAACACAGACAGTAGACAACTACCTGGAAAAAGACACTAGCTACAGAACACTACACTAGTCAACCGGTCAGGTGCGCCTCGCGCCTTACCCTCAACCGATAGTCCATGTCTAGCACCTCTCGTCGGAGTGAGACGCAGAACTAGAGTAACCATAATTGCCGTAGTCTGGAGGGACTACGGTCCCACGCCTGGCCCCTCTAAATGGTTCCAGAACCATGTAGAGTGAGGTAATGAGAGAAGGACTAGCTGATCTGCGCCGGAAGAGCACCAAACCACCTCGGCATCCTAGACATAGCTAAGAGAGCTCTACAAATGACTCTACTTCATTTTCCCCACTGCTACCAGAGTTTGTGACTCGAGCTCACCCGCCGCCCGGAGAACTCCCTCAAACAAGCGTGCAGGGTCCGGGGGTCCAGGTAATGGTAACAATCTGTCTCGCGGATAAGCCCTCAAGTGCCTAGCACCGGGCGAAAGACTAGAGTAGTAGTGTACTAGGAATAGCACAGGTTCCAAGAAAATAGAGGCAGTGGAAGGAAACTCCGAACAGGTCGCCAAGTCCCTTCTCTGGTTGAGAAGGTGATGCACAGGCTGTTGCCAACTGAAGGTGACACTCTGTCTGTCGTGACCTGGGTCAGAAGACGACAGTCACCCTGTCACAACCAGAATGCGACAGGGTGGGCATCGCTTCCTCACATCAGAAGGCGACATATCGGGCTATCGCGATCCAGGTCGAGACACAAAGCATGTCGCGACCGCAGACTTACACACCCAAGAGCTCACCTTTTGAACCAATAATTCACAAATCCTTAAAAACACAGGGGGAGGGGAGCATGTAGAGTGGTATACACATGTAAACAAAGCTCAAACCACCCTTCTAAACACCCATGCATGACAATGGAATGGAACTACACTCAATAATCCTTACATGCAAACATGGGGGCTCTCAACCCATACCCATTCCAAGCATAAATCTAACACAATGAGGACCATCCAAGCATTACACATGTACCACAATTACACATGCAACACCTATCATGCTCTCTACAGCTTGGAGAAGGGGATTTGGGGCCCTACCAAGATAGAACTAGGGGAGGTTAAGGCATCCCTACCTCAAAAAGAAAAGCCAACCCGTTGGGGTCTTCTCGTGTGCATGGCCACCTCCTCCTCGCTCCAAGCTCCACGCTCACGCCTGTAGACACGCGAATTTGGCGCCCTTATTTGCCTCGTAAGAGTGTTTTTCCAATATTTATGGATCTCACCCTTTCTTTCTTGGTGCTTCCCCATGTGGTTCTTTCTTTTAGGGGGACCTTAACGTGGTGGTTAAAATCGATGCGTTTACCCGCCTTTTCGGCACATGCTTTAATTGGAATCACGTCCATTAAGGACTCTGCGATTTCAAAGTCAAATCCTAAAAGCCTACGGCTGACAGCGCATTTTAGAGGCCATGCCTGGAATCATGACGAATCTCAGAATCGCGTCCAGTAAGGACAACGCGTTTTAAAAACTATCAAATCAAGATCAATTCCGTCAAAGATACGATTTTATTTTGGAAAATGTGGCGACCATACTGGACGCGATTATGAATGTGGCCGCACGTCATGGCCACCATGCGCCTGTCCCATCAAGTTGACCTTTTAATCGCAGCGTCCTTCCCGGACGCGATTCACCTAAAGGACACGTTTGCTAGTTTGGACGCGATTTGAGAATCTGGTGCCTATAAATAGACCCCCGAGGGTATTGTTTCAAGGGGGGCCATTCAGAGCGGCGAAGCCTTGCCAGATTCACGTCTCGCCTTCGACCCGGGGAGACTTCCACTTCCTCCCGCAGTGTTCAGAGTCGGCGTCCCCTCGTCATCCACGGCGACGGGAGCTTCTTCCTCGCCTTCCTCCATTCATCCTGGCACCGGCTACCATGCCTCCACGCCGCCCATTTGGGAAGTACCCCCTCCCCTTTCTCTTCTCCTCTTATTTTCACCTACTCCGGGCCCCACGTGCCCCTTTTACTTCTTTTTAACACACACACACCCACATTCTTTAGGGGTTTAAAAGCCACCACCCGGTAAGTACACCTCCATGTTCTTTTATTTCATTAATTCTTTATTTTTAGGATTTGGTACTACACGTGGCTAATCCCCTTTCTTTACTTTTCTTTGTCTTTTTTGTCAAGGTGATCAACGAGGAAACGCCTCTACCGCGGCTGGCCACGTTCGTAGAGGAAGAGAGGACCCACGTCATCCCCCGCGCAATCTCCCCGCTAAAAAGGTACGCTCGTGATCATTCTGTTAGTTATGGGTGTCCTCAAGCCAATCATAACTTATACAATCTTGTTCTTTGATAATAATAATAAGGCTTTTATATTCATTATGTGTAATTCGTTTATCGTTTCATTATGAAGTCCATGAATATACGCAATGGATATTAATTATGATGAGATCATAACAATGAGATTAATATCCTTTAAACGTATATTCTTAATTGTTCCTAGTCGGAGGATATTTGAGAAGGACATCAGATATCCAGTTAGGCTAGTACGGTTGCACCTGCTCATATGATGAGGGTGACTGGTCTCATAGTCACTTGTGTGGAGACACTAAGGTGAATCTGTAGGTGCTCATTGGAGAATGAGTTCACTGAACTGATCCGTTATGAATCGCTGGATGGTAATGATACCTAACTGTCAACCAGCTAGATTCATTGTCACAGTGGCGTGATTGGTCCTTAGATCTGAGACACCAAGGACACCTTGTCGGTGGACTTCTAGATTTTGACCTTAACTTATAGATCTCTAGCCAAGGGATCTTAATCAGTTAAGTGTTCGGATCTAGCGGAATACCTTCGAAGGTGATTGTGTGGTCAACATGGGATCGCTCGCTCTCGGTAATAAGAGAGTGAATGCTCTAGGGAAAGATGTCTGATAGTCCCTGGCCAGGGCATGACTACTTATCAGAAAATGAGTTTTCTGATATTGTTATGCGGCATCTAATCCAAGTGAGTGCGCGTGTTAGGGTTTGACAGTTGACCATACCCTAAGTGCACTTAGGAGCATTGTACGAGTGAAGGATTATAGTCACGTGGTATCTGTTGACACAAAAGGTTCCTTGAATGGGTTGCTGAACCTCAATGCTTTCCAGGATCAAGTGGTGTTGCTTGGCAACCAACTTGATTGGAAGCCCGGTCAATTATCGTGAGACGATAATTGATTGTGTAATTAATTAATATGAGATATTAATTAATTACAGTAAGTCAATAAAGAGTTATTGGGCTTAATGGGCTGAAAATTGGACTAGCACTTGCCTAGAGGGTCACACGCAATAGAGTTCCGAGCAGACTGGGCAAGATGACTGATATAGACATTAACTGGGTTTTTGTGAAAAACCGCAGAGTCTATATATACACGTGGAGAGTTAAACCCTGGCCCAAGCTCCAGGCTCTCTCCCTGGCCGCCCCCTCCTCTCTCTCTCTCCAGGGCGCCCCCACCTTTTCTCTCTCTCCTCTCTCTAGCACATGGTGGACTTGAGATCCGGGAGACGCGTGGAGACCGAGGAGATCCCGTCTGCGTCCGGAGCTCGCGTGGATATGTCTAGAGGCCGGACACCTGAACGGCTTGAAGCACCAGTGCCTCCAGCGCTACCTTCTCTCCGGATTCGGGAGTTTCACAACCCTGCAAAGGTAAAGATCGGATCTTTCTGCGTGTGGGTTTTACGTTTTTGTTCGATTCTGACCACTGGCAACGATATCTAACGGAGGGAATGGCATTTCCGCTGCGCTCTGTACGATTCCTAGCACATTCTTCCACCCCGCACCCCTTGCCGTGCATCTCCATTCGGCACCTCATGTGCCTGGCGATCACGATCTTTTTATTTTATTATCTTTTTCGCCATCCACTCCATATCACACACACATACCCACACCACTATTCATCCCCCCCCCCCCCTCTTTGTAGGCACCGCGAAGCGTCGTCTACAACGCCATCCACGAGCAACGATCGTCGCCTACAAGCGATGAGAGGGTCACATGAGGAAGAACGCCGCACCAAGTCGGAGAAGGGCACTTCACTGAGAAGGAACCCCAACCCAACCACAAGGCCAACACCCACACACCTATACAAGGGGAAAACACCTCGCACAAGCCCTCAACTCTCCTCCACGGACAAGTAAGCTCTCAGGCCGGAGGAAGGAGAACACAAGTGAATTGAGGAAGAAGGAGGAGTGTTCTGCTGCCTGCAACCTATTAAGCCTCCGAGTTGACACTTACTGAATGCGACGTCCAACCTGTCGCTATCTCAAGTCCTGGTCAAACCTGACCAACGAAAACGCCATGTGTCAACCTCGTAGACCTGACACCTAGAATGCGACATCTGACCTATCGCCTTCTTGTTGTCAGGGGTTGACACTTGTCCAAACTGTTTCGACAACAAAATGACAAACTACATGCTGCGGTTAGAGGGATGAACGCGACAACATGCCTGTCGCATTCACAAGAAGAACGCGACAGCCACCTTGTTACCTTCAAAAGGCGATGTCCCAATGCGTCAAGACCTTCAATAGAAGGTGGCTGACCCACAAGAGGCCCACAAGAGAGGGGGACGTTATATATAGGCACACAATTCATATGCCAGAAACTCATGTGAAAACCACTTTAAACCACACAAAACCGCAGACTTACCACTAGTAGTGGACATTAAACCATGTCTTGGGACATTGTAACCTCAATGTCTTTTCATATTCTAACTGGACAATGCTATAATACCAACTGTAATGGCCCTGGATATTTATGCCCAATAAGCTTGCATATCCAAGTCTGCCTCCCGCGATCGGACCGAAGTCTCGCAAGGGATATCACACACAAGTGTCCAGTAAGAATATAAAAGACACCAACAAGTGTATAAGACACAAGAAAGTACATGTGTTCATACCTTTATACAACAATGTACAACTGTCCCAATACAATATTACATGTCTAAAAAGAACGTATAACTACCTGGGGCATACCCCGAGGGAGCACAAGCTCACACAACTAACCCTACTGCTGGTGGTACAAGTCTGCCACAACGCCACAGCGAGCCAACACATGGCTAACACCTGAAAAGAGCTGTAAGGGAGTGAGCCTCAACAAGTCACTGGCTCAACAAGGACCTCCCAAAAACAACACCTGAAAACTGATGAGACCTCAACCCCAAAGGGTCTCACTGGCAGCACCGAGAGCCAAACCATATTATGCACCCATTAAACATAAATAAGTTGTGATTGCATATAAACATACCAACTAACACAAATCCTCGGAAGGTAAGAGGAACAACAGGACTAGCGCAACAATACTAGTTCGTCCAATATCTGAAATGCCTAGGCCACAGCCTCACAGGTAAACCACTACAACAACTTATCGCCTAAGCCACACGCCACACAGGCAAACCACTACCTATGCTAAGAGCTTTACAGGCAACCTACCCATGTAGGGTAACAGGACTGGCATCAACAAGCCAATCCACCACACACTAAAACCATAATCGGAAGCTTATTCTAAGAAGGGTACCACAACACAAAGCTACCCACGAAGGGTACAAGTACCAACTACCACAAGGTACCACCACAAAACCACAACTACAACTGTGCCACTACCATAGCACACCCCAACGGGTAAAACCCTAACCTGTGAGTCACTACATACAAGCCACAACCAGTGGCAACACATGTGTCGGAAAGGAGGGATGCCACCACATGGGAATGAACTACTGGTTTATGACACTAGTATCCAACCCAGACAACACAGCACAAGAACCACCTCTCAGTCTCGCAATTACGGACAAAAGGTCCAGCTGCTGCTCCACAACCACAAGTCAAAGAATAGTGGAGACCAACCAACACCACACCTGCAGACCACACAGCTGCAGGTCCATGCCTGGCACCTTTAGAGACTCCGGCCCGAGCCCCCTAAACTGAGGCACTGGAAACACAGAACTAGCTGGGGACCAATATGTCTGCTACTGTCCATCCAACCACGAGCGCGCTACAAGCGACTGTACACCCACAAACACAAGTCGTTGCCCCCTATCGTCTTTCCCTTAGCCAGACGTACAACTCAAACACAGGAGTAAGGGTGTCCAGGAAGATGACACAGACCTTAGTGGTACACACCGTACCTAGACACGCCCCGAGCACAACAAACACATGTGCCTAGCTCACACAGAACCTGGGGTACCCAACTGAAGAGGTATTCCGGAATAGGCGTCGGAGCACCAGACTTGGCAAATGCATAAACAACGATATGTACCTATACAACCTTTGTTATAAATCAGGATACATCAATATCATAGTTAGCTTGTCACCGGTCACCGAGTGACCTCCAAGCTAACATATGTTTATATATACATAAACCACAATATCATATATTAACCTTGCCTGTCATTGGTCTTCTCACGACCTTCGTAGTAACACCAGACCACAATACACATTAACCACTTAACTTAATATAATAATGAGCTCAACACGAATTACACAATTCACTAACTACTCATATATCAACTCTACACATGCTTTACTAACTTAACCATCTTAAGTAACCTTTAAAAGATTGCAAAAGACTAAGTGTAAGGCCCTCGAATTTTGCCCTTTTATTTAGTTGTTTGGTCATGAGATGTTTAGTTGTCTTGCGTATATAGCCTTCTGTATATATGTATATGCATACATGTATATGTAATTATTCTATACATATTGTATTAATATGATGTTATATGAGTTTACTATGTACATATTGTTGTATTTACATAGTATATATAATATTTAAGTTGTACATTACAATTGCATGTATGTATACAGTGTATATATATAATTCTGATATTCTTGTGTTCTAGCCGAAGAGTCTATTAACGTCAACATGCATGGACGTGCATGGGGATGTCAACGTCCAGATCAATGGACGCCAACTCCCAGTAAACAGCCAGGAATGTGGACATCTATTTCCCCAGAATCTGTGCATTTCAGATCTGCAAACGGCTGTGTTTCCTTCGCTCCCAGTTTAGGAAACCATTTTCCAACGGTAGGATCCCTACCTAAATGTGTATCCCGACTCCCCTAGTTTATAAAAACACCAGATTAGGGCGGATTAGGTTCTTTTGGCTCTTGTCAAAACCCTACACCTTTTGTGTGAACCTGGAACTTGGAGACTTTGATCCGCCGACTTGGTGCATCTTCCTGTGATCTACTTCGATAGGAAGGAACTCTGAACCAAGAGGAAGCTTCCTCGACTCCGGCGTGCATCATACTTCATTGCAGAAACCGGTTCAAAGGGAGTTTTGGGCATCTTCTTGGCTTGGCCGAGGAGAGCTTCTCCAGCATTTAGATATAATCTAGAAATTTTCCAAAGGCAAGTAACCTTTGAACATCATCCCTACCCATGTCTAGTAGGTCTCAAAATTTTTGGAATTTATCTCGTGTCCTGGAACCCCCATTCATCTTTGTTTGTGCATTCAGTCTGCACTTCTGCAGACATGAACTTAACAGCCAACTTGCTGCCGTTAAGATCCCTGATTGGCGGCCACATATTGTGCCGTTAAGTCTTATTGGCGGCAACTATTGTGCCGCCAAGTTCTTCATTTTTTGCAGAAGGGATGTTTGATTTTTGTGAGGCATTTTCCGGACTTCTGAGTACATGTATATGCTGTAAAAAATTTGTTGGGTCAGGGACAGTCGTTCAGTCTGCACTTCTGCAGACATGAACTTAACGGCCAACTTGTTGCCGTTAAGATCCCTGATTGACGGCCACATATTGTGCCGTTAACTCTTATTGGCGGCAAGTATTGTTCCGCCAAGTTCTTCAGTTTTTGCCGAAGGGATGTTTGATCTTTGTGAGGCATTTTCTGGACTTCTGAGTACATGTATATGCTGTAAAAAATTGTTGGATCAGGGATAGTCGTCAGGTCATGTCATGAGAATGTGGTACATTTCTGTAAATTGCTTTATTTAATAGAAATTCTGTAAATGGGCGGTGAGCATGATTTAATCCTAATAATGACTGAATAATTAGGTTTATTGTATATCCAGGTTTTATAAAATTTTCATGTGCTTATAAGGACTGTTGGCAGGTTTTAAAACTATTAGGCATGATTGTCTGACTGTGTATCATGCATAAATGGATTTGTTGATAAACATGACTGAAATGGTTTTAATTGTTATAATTATGCTACAGATCCGAAAAATCTGAAAAATTGAGCATGTACTATGTTTACTATTTAGAACCTGTGATAAAATTTTCATTCTGTTTCGATGATAGTAGGAACTGTTAATGAATTATTACAAGAAAATGACCATGTTGAACATGTTAAATTTGAATATGTTAAATTTAGTGGTTATCAGCATGAATGGGCTTGTGTAGGAGTTTAATGCCATTATGAATAGTGATAGCTTGTTCTGCAAATTGATCCATGTATATGTGTTAAAAGTACATGTGCGTGTGTCTAAATGCATGTGAATAATATGACAATGTGATAACGTGAAAATGTGTAAACTTGTGCCATTAGTGACACTGCTACCATAGAGAGATGTGGAACTGTACCGTAGTAAAGTTCCTACGGGAAGGTTCAATGTGAGTGATATCCTAAGGGTATTATGATGAAATCCTGGAGGTGGACAAGTACCACTGGGAGTGTTTCTCCCGGTTCTGTGCAGTTAACCAAGATCTATGACTATGTTGCCTAGGTGATGGATAAGTGTATGTGTATATGTTGTCCTTCTAGTGGTGGTTTGGACTATGTGTCACGGCAACTATAGTAAATTGTGAATATGTGCATGTGATCATGTGAAATGTGTAATTGTGAAAGTGAGCATGTGTTAGTGTAAAATGAAAGTGTTAGAATGTGATACCATGTGAATTTGTGAATTATTTACATTAAAACAGCAAGCTAAATGTGTAATTAAAAGTGAAAATACATGTGAAAATGAAGAGATATCATGCTAGGTTACTATTTACTTGTGCTTAACTCCATGCTCTAGATTGGTAGAATAGTATCATTATATGATAATGTTGATCTATAAATCATGTTACATGTTATGGGTAGAAAGCATGTGTAGGTTATTATATTATATTGTTTAACGTCTTAAGCATGATCCATGTGTTTCAATTGCCATAGGTTATTATATTATATTGTTATCATCCGACGCTGGTGTAGTAGTGATCCAGCAAAAGTCCAGGCAGTTCTGGATTGGGAGATTCCCAGACCCCTTCGGAGATTCGTAGTTTTATTGGGTTAGCTGGTTATTATCGGTGATTCATCGAGGGTTTCTCATCCATCGCCGCCCCTTTGACAAAGCTGACCAGGAAGGGTGAGAAGTTCGTATGGTCTGAGGCATGAGCGTAGCTTTCAGCTATTGAAGGCTAAGCTTACTTCTGCTCCGGTATTGGTATGCCTAGTGGTCTAGAAGGTTTTGCCATTTATACGGATGCATCTCAGATTGGTTTAGGCTGTGTGTCTCATGCAGCAAGAGAGGGTAGTGGCTTATGCTTCTTGTCAGTTGAAGGAGCATGAGAGGAACTATCCTACTCATGATTTAGAGCTCGCAGCTGTGGTTCATGCACTAAAGATCTGGAGGCACTATCTTTATGGTGTCAGATTTGAGGTGTTTACCGACCACAAGAGCTTGAAGTATCTTTTCTCCCAAAAGGAATTAAACCTGAGGCAGAGGAGATGGATTGAGTTCTTGAAGGACTATGACTTCGACCTTCAGTATCATCCTGGAAAGGCGAACGTCGTAGCGGATGCTTAGTAGAAAGAGGTCTTCGCTCCAGCAGGATTGGAAGATGTTGGAGGATGCAGCGTGCTCTATGACCGAGTTAGAGCCATCGTTGTGTCAGGCTTTTGTAGCTCAGCTATCCCTTAGATCCTCAGTCTTGGATGAGGTGATTGAGCAGCAGAAAGCCGATCCTAGATTGTTAGAGTTAGTGGGTAAGGCGGGCATGCTCGTGATGAGGACGGTGTGATTAGATTCAGCACCGTGTTTGTGTCCCCGATGTGGTAGATGTCCGTGAGCAGTGTTAGCGGAGGCTCATAGATCGCGATTCTCTATTCATCCGGGTAACACTAAGATGTATCAAGACCTGAAGAGATCATTTTGGTGGTCCGGCATGAAGAAGGATGTTGCGGATTATGTGTCTAGATGTCTAGTATGTCAGCAGGTGAAAGCCGAGCGGCAGCGACCATCCGACCTTATGCAGAGGATGGATATCCCCGTATGGAAGTGGGAAGCTGTCACTATGGATTTCGTATCGGGTTTGCCTCGATCTAGAAGGGGCAATGACTCGATTTGGGTAGTTGTAGATAGATTCTCGAAGACTGCTCATTTCTTGCCTATGAAGAAGAAGCAGTCAGTAGAGAGTTTAGCTAGATTGTATGTTAGCGGTATCATCAGGTTGCATTGGTGTGCCGAAGTCGATCATTTCGGATCGAGATCCGAGATTTACTTCGAGATTGTGGAAGGGTCTTCAGGATGCGTTAGGTTCGGAGCTTAAGCTCAGTTCGGCGTTTCATCCCCAGACCGACGGACAGTCCGAGAGGACTATCCAGACGCTCGAGGATATGTTGAGAGCGTGTGTTCTGGATTGGAAGGATGATTGGGAGCGTCATCTACCTTTGTGGAGTTCGCATACAACAACAAGCTTTCATGCTAGTATTGGTATGGCTCCATTCGAGGCGTTGTATGGTAGGCCCTGCAGATCTCCTTTATGTTGGGAGGAGACTGGTGATAGGCAGTTGATCGGACCGGAGTTAGTTCAGGAAACTTCGGATAAGATTCAGCTTATCAGGAAAAGGCTTGTTGCGGCACAGGATAGGCAGAAGAGTTATGCCGACAATGGAGAAAGGATTTGGAGTTCGAGGTTGGCGATCATGTCTTCTTGAAGATATCGCCTACTCGGGAGTTGTCAGATTTGGCAGGCATAGCAAGCTAAGCCCTAGGTTCATTGGCCCATATGAGATTCTCAGACGTTTGGGCAACGTGGCGTACGAGCTAGCTTTACCCCCAGCTTTGGCTAGCGTTCACCCGGTATTCCACGTATCTATGCTCAGGAAGTATGTCCGAGATCCGTCTCATGTGATTAGTCATGAGCCCGTGGAGATCCAGCCAGATCTTTCGTATGTCGAGCAACCAGTAGCCATTCTTGACCGGAAGGTTCAGCATCTCCGGAACAAGAGTATCGCGTCGGTGAAAGTTCTATGGCGGAACTTCTCACGTGAGGAGGCTACGTGGGAGCTTGAGGATGCGATGAAGAAGAAGTATCCCCTTTTGTTTGAGTAGTGTCGTTCTAACTTCGAGGACGAAGTTTCTTTAAGGGGGAGAGGGTGTAAGGCCCTCTAATTTCCGTCGTATTATTTGTACCTGTGTGATAATTGTGCTTGTGTATGTATGTACATATTTACGTACGTATTAATTAGTATAATTACGTATGCATGTGTTTATATTAGCATAAATAATGTATATATTGCATGATGATAGTGTGGATATAATACCATATACATATTGCATGTATATACGCTTGATATGCATGGTTTTCTGCAAATTAGGGTTCTGGCCGAAGGCCACCTTGGCGTCAAGCCTAGGCCGTTTATCTGGTGTCAGCGTCCAGACCTGGACGCCAACACTAACTCCGGCGTCCAGCGATTTGGACGCCAACTTCTCTGACCTGCATGCATTGCAGAGCCAGAAAATCCGGGAGCAAGGCATGGCCTCCATTGGGGGGATGTCCCCCAACGGCTCTAGGCTGTCTAATCGGTATGGTGAGTGGGTGAGGGGCTCTCATTAGGTCTGAACCCGGATTTGGCCTCTCCCACTTCTCATTTCACCTTGCAAGAGGAGAAATAGAGGAGAGAAAAACCCTAGGTGAGCTGTGAGAAAACCCCATTTTAGAACCCCCAAATCCGACCCCTTGGAGCTTGGTTTGGAGATCTACTGCGACAAGGAGGAAGCTGGAGCAAAGGAGAAGGCATCCCCATCATCCCCTCGGCGTGGAGATCACCCAGGAGCCGGAGGAAGCGAACTAGAGGGAGGTTCTGCAACTTCTTGGGACTGCCCAAGGAGGTCTTCACCAAGCCTTAAATCCCTTAGAAGAATTTTTGAAAGGCAAGTGACCTATCTATGGTGTCCCCGTATGAGTCTAGGTGGTTTTTGTTATTTTTATGGAATTTTCCTCGAGTCCTAGACCCTCCAATTCACCCAAGTTTCAGAGCTCGGGTCTGTGTTTTCTGCACAGACCTGATTCAACGGCAAGGTCCCTGGACGCCCAGTTCCTGCTTGGCGTCCATCGACCATGCCGCTGACCTTGAGTCAGCGGCCAGAGACCGCCGCCTAGTTCTTCTGGACAGAACAGTGAGCTGTTCTGTCCCACTTATGCAGTAACTTCGGTATGTTTTATGAGATGAGGTATATGGTAAAGCTTATACTCTATGTATATGGTTAGTTGTGGTGTGTGAATGAATGTGGGATGTGATGGTGAATGTGGGATAATGATATCTTGTAAACTTGTGAGCATGACTTGTAGACAATTTTGCAAAATCCATGATTCATGATTTAGATTAGGTGAATGCCTTAGTTTCGGTTTGATCATGAAGAATAGTGGGTCAGCATATGTGTTTGCAAATTTTAGTAATTTATCCATGCTTGTGAAATTTGTAAATAAGCTCGGTTCGGTAAAATGAAAACATGCGAAAATGGTTTGTGATAATTGATCGATAGATGTATGAATTAGGGTAATGGTTATTCTAAAATCATACATATATTAGTAGTCTTTGTACAAAACAGCAAGTGGCTAAATTACAAGATGTGTTAGACCCATGTTAACTTAAGTTGTTAATAACATGCTAATTAGGCATTTTATTTTCTATAAATTCTATGTAGCTTAGAAAAATCTGAAAATTTGGGAGTATGATTATGAACCCGAAAACAGCATGTGGTAAACATTTCAGGTCATTTGGACCCGTAAATAAAAGTTATGTGTTTTCATGTGAAATGTGAATAATTCGTACATATGATCGAAATGTGATTAGATTGTGTTTAAACCCAGCATGATTAGTGTGTTTACTGTGTGTTAAACCTTGGAATTCTGTAGTACCATGTTAGGAAAAACAGAGGATTATGTGAGTGAGAAAGTGAATGTGATGAAAAGTGTAAAGTGTAAAAACATGTGTAAAACGGTAAATGTGTAAAGTGTAATTGTGCCAATGTGATACTGCTCCGAGAAGGCAGTGGAGCCGTATCAGGGGAAAGTCCCCCTGAGAAGGTTCATTGTGTTAAGTGACCCTAAGGGCATTAGGGGGAAATCCTGGAGGTGGACAAGTACCACTGGTTAGGGTGGAGACTTGTTCTCCCGGTCTGCGCAGTCCAAGAGTCGCCATTGTATTGCCTAGATGGCATCTATGTGATGTGATGTGTTTGTGTCCTTCTTTGGTGGTTTGGACTATGTGTCACAGCACCTAAATATGTGTAAAGTGTAATGTGAAATGTGTATGTGACCATGTGTAAATGTGTAAGTGACATGTGAATGTGTATGTGCAAAGTGTAACTACGTGAAAAGAGGAAATTTGTGTAAAAAAAAATGTGAAATTCTCGAAGTGTAAATGTGTTATTGAACCCATGAGAGACTAAATCTGAAACCATGTGAATTCAGAAAATATGTTATTATTCTCATGTTTATGTGTACAAAGTGTTTAGAATCCATGGTAGGGACAACAAATGAATATGTTTGCAAAATGGAATGATGGATTGTTCATATGTGAGGTTTTAGGCAACGTTGTAGCTCTCATGTGTAGATTTATAGTCATTGAACCATGTGAAATCAGCAACCTAAAGCATGAAAAAGTTATGTAGGCACTTAAGAATATGTGGAATCTATGCAAATTGTGTTCCCCTTTCATGCATGTAATTGTCCATGTTGATAGCTCTCATGTTTGATTTTGTAAAAGATTAAGTTCATGAGTAAATTGAATAGAGACCATGTGATAGGTGGATTTTTATTTTAAAAATCTGAAAGCATGAGTTATGTATAAAATTGTAGAACTTTCATGATAGGTTGAAAACTCGAATTGACTAGCATGCTATGTGTTGCTAATTGTAATGTGCATGTAGAAACACTAGGACTTGTACGTGTATATCATGAATAGTGTTGCTTGCTGAGTCCCTGGACTCACTCCTTGCTTCGGCGTACAGGTATAGTTGGTGACACAGTACCCTTGGAGGAGGCAGCAGAGACGGACTCCGAGTGTGGAGACTAGCTAGTTTTTGGAGTTCCTGTGATTGTGTACTTCCTAGTATGTACTTGGAACATTGTATTAGAATTATCATGAGAAAAAAATGTATTATGTGGACATTATGTATTTCCATTTCAGTAATTTAATTTATGTGAACTTTGGTTCCTTTTTGCAAATTGTAAACTGCATGTATGTTTAATGTGGATGATGAATGAATGGAGATAGTTCTCTTTTACTTCCGCTACTCTGTTGTATATTCGCGTGTATCTCAGCTGTTTGTACCGTTTGGATAAATGTCCCACTGTGGCTGGCAGCACTCGCTATACCGACGTGGGTCGGTATGACCGTACCGGTGTAACGAGGGCCGTCACAGAGCGACTCTGAGCGTGAGGAGTAGCTATTTGTGGAGATCTCTATGTTATATCTTTCATTTCATAGTATGTAATTTGGAATTGTGCAATTAAGGATGGACAATGTATTTCATGTGAAAATTATTAATGTGGACTTTAGTGTTTTCTTTCATCTTATGTTATACAAATTGTGTGGTATTGATGATGATGATGAAGGAATGGAATGAAATTTTTACTTTATTTCTGCTGTACTCTTTACTATTCATGTGACGACCCAACAGCAAACTGGCCCAACAACTATGCCAGTTGGTAGACTTCCCAGGAAGGTCACCATCTTGGGACTACTCCCAACTGAGCACGCTTAACTTCAGAGTTCTTTCCTACTCGAGCTCTGAAAATGACTAGTCCGGGTTGTTGGTAGTTACTCATCTTTAGTCCATTTAACATTTTCTTATATGGGGTGTTACAATTCATGTACATATCAACCTATCGTTTAGTGTTGGATCAATGTCCCACTATGATGGCATTCTCTATACCGATGTGGATTGGTATAATCGTACCGGTATAAGGAGGGTCGTTACACCAAGGCTAGGTTCACACTGGAACCTCACTGCCCAGTCATCACAAGCAAACCACAGAAGCTGAAACGCGACGGACATAGGCATCGCCTTTCAAATCGCGGCGACCTGTCCAAACGCGATTCAAAACCTTAATGCGACAGGGCCCAGTGTCGCGACCATATCGCGACGGCCTGATACGTCTCCTTCAGGCAAAATCCGACAGTCGGAGCCCAAATCACGATGACACGATGCATCGCGATAACGGAAGTCGGTTAACACATTCATGAATGCGACGTAACAAGGCGACATGTTCATAACCACCGCTAACCATTAAACAATACCAACATAAACGTGACGACCCTAATGGTCGTGTTTACGACAATCGAAATAGCACATCAATCAAAAACAGAAACGCGACGTAACATTGCGTCGCGTTCATACCATGAATGCGAAGGTGAATCCCGTCGCATTTCAAACGCAATAGTGAGTTTAACTCACAGGCCGAACCCACCTTCTCCACAGGAAAACCAACACATATATGATTCCAATACCAAGCTAAAGCATTAAACAAGAAGTCCAAAATATGGCAAACCACCCACAAATGCCACCACCCTTTAAACCACTCAAAACAAAGTAAACAAAAAGGAAGTCTCCCTACCACTGAACGAGTCTGAAGAACACGAAAAACACCTCACCGCCGGCGTGTCCACGCTCCGAATGCCATCCTCGCGTGGAACCCGTGCCGCACGAGCCACCAGAAGTCCGAAACACCGGAGAAGCCTCTCAGCTACTCCCCCTTCACCTGGACAGAGCCCCTTTGCTCTATCGGGGCGAAACAGGACAATTAAACCTCGGTTCAAAATCACAACGTAGTCAGACGTCGCGTTAAGATTTAAACGCGACGACCATAACCATCGCCAATCGAAGCCCAAAGTGCCACTCAACGACAAAGGCGGTTATGTGAATCGCGACGAGGTAAACCAAGCGTTTCAAATCACGATGACCTCCTCCGTCGCGTTCACAACCAGTGAACCAACGGGCTATTGGGCTAGAACTTCATGTTGCATCAAGCCCCAACCGTTGCACCAAAAGCTCGAGTTCTTTCTCTTTTTTTGAGTGTATGTGGCGTTGAGGCTTCTCACAGGATGTACACTCCTACAAAGATCTTCAGAAAAGCTCTATCTGGTTCTTCAGCCATGCTTCATCTTTTATATGGAGCAGCTTTGAACATATCCGTTGAAGAGATCCATTGGAACTCTTCTAGTCGTTGCTGACCTTTCTATTCTTCTTCTTCTGACTGACAGCCACTTGGTGGTCTTCGAGGTCTGCAGGTATAGAAGAAAGTGTTTAGACCAAAGAGTGTTTATGTCAGAAGGCTCATACCTCTGTGTTTTCTGCTGACACCCAGAAGTTGTAGGTAATCCCTTTTTTATGAGATAAGCAAAAAGAATTTCTATCAGAGAGATAGTAGGTTACGCATATGAAATGTATTTGAGTTTTCATTGGGCGCTAAAGACAATTTGAAATGTTTGAAATATAGAGGAAATCGATGTTTAAGTGTAATAGAGTCGATGTGAAAGACAATCGATGTTTCACTATAATCGTTGTTTCAATGTAATCCATGTTTCGAAGTCAATGTTTCAATAGAGTCAATGTTTGATCGAAATCGATGTTTTAAGTCGATGTTTAAGTGAAATCGATGTTAAACATAATCGATCTATAAAGAGAGTCGATGTAAACATAATCCATGTTGAGAGTGAATTGATGTTTCACTGAAGTCGATGTTTGATTGAAATCGATATTTACATGAAGTTGATGTTTTAATAAAATCGATGTTCAAGCAAAATCGATGTTCTAATGAAATCGGTGTTTAACAGAGTCGATGTTTAAGTGAAATCAATGTTTATATGAGATGAACCATAATCGATGTATTTGTATGGAAATCATTATGGCACTTAGTCAGTAATAGATGTGTATTGAACAACCATCGATTTACCTTTTCAGTGCAAATCACAAAGCGATAGTTCCATAAATTTATATTTATTAGAAAAACATGATATAAATATATTTATAATATTTAATTAATCATGAGTTTTGTTATCACTAAAATACAAGGGTAAAAAATAAGAGTGGTTCAGCACCTCCGGCCCAAAACGCCCATACAACACACGGAAACCTCGTCCAAGGCCCAATGACCACCTCTTGGTCAAGAGCACCGCTCCAAAACCATTAAACACGGATCTGGAAAGATCGTGTCACTACACTGGAGCTCTGCTACCTCCTGGGCCAAAACTGGAGTTTTGACCGCAGGTCCGTTAGTAGTTGCTCTAGTGGGGACAGTGTCGTCGTCGACAGGAGGGGCTAGGTCACACGAGGCCCCGCGCGACTGGCGGGATCGTGACGCCTGACTTTCAAGATTCTGCTGAGAGGATCGTCTGCGAGCCATGGCAGTCGTCGCTTCCCATAGACGGCGCCAAAATGTGGTGGTATTTCTCCTGTTCGGTAATGGGCCGCGAACGGGCCTCCACTAGGAAAGAGGGATGACAGTCGCCGGTGTAGACGAAAACCTGCCAAATCGGAAGGGGCGTCAGGGGAACCCGGTTGAAGGACCGGAAGAACCCTCTGATGCCAAAGTCAGATCTAGACCGTTTAAATGAGGTGAAGAAGGAAGTGTTCTTTTGTGTGTGGATTTGCACGTGGACGATTTTGTGGGGATGATTTCACGTACCTTTGCATGAAAGTTACATGTTCCTTATATAGGTAGGGGACTTGAAAGGTTCAGACGCATCCTTCTCCCAATAATTGAAGGGATACGACAGTGAGTTCCCAAAGTGGGGGGTATGTCTGTTTGAGGCGTCCCTTGGGATTTCGCACTAAAAGTGCCTCAGATCGTGGGGAGGCGCGCCGCACTGTCCCATTAACTGCGACGATAGATGAAGGGCCACATAGCATTATAGGCATATAGGTGCTGAACAAGGGTTGGCGGACCTGTTCGGTGAAGCTGCCTGGTGCCCAGTGCCCTGACGTTAGAATCGTAGTGGTGTCGAATAGGAGCCCTGAAGTCTATTCGGTGACTCTACTCTGTCTGGACAGGTTCAGAGATGTCTGAAGACCACACCTTGGGACCCTTAGGCGCTTGGTGGCTGAGGCGTGTTCGGAAGCTGGTGGCCGTTTCCGACGACACGTGGATGGGTAGCCACTACCTGACTGCCCTACTGGGCCATGATGGGCCTATGGGCCTAGGAGGCTACAAATAGCTTCCACATACACTTTCTCATATACCTATATGCGCATGAGCTTCGTGTCGTGATATAGAATTCTCATCCTTTTGTTGTCTTTTAAAAAATACTTGCCAAAAATATCCACCACTCACATTTGATCTCTATTTATAGAGAAATACTAACTACATGGACACACGTTGTAGTAGTTATTCGTGTGGACTCTAAAGTGTAAGAGTGTTTTTTAAATACTCTTACATCATCTCAAATAGTAATATTAAATATTTTATATTATTTTTTTATAAAATTATTTATCCTTACTAATTCGTTAAAAATAATAAATAATAAATTAAGAATGATAAATAATTAATTAAAAAGGACAACTCTTATATTTCCCAAACAAGAGTATTAAATATTTTTATATCATTTCTCCTAAAATACTTTGTCATTCTTAACATGTTAAGGGTGACAAATAGTTACTAAAGAGGATAATATTTTTTTTGCATTGAGAATGTTGATTTATATAAAAGAAAAAGAGAGAAAAAAATTTATCGTGCAGCCCACACTACACACCCACGGCCCAATAACTTTTCGCATATCGATTCTAATAAGATATTTCTATCACGTAGCTAGCTTCTAATAAGATATTTCTATCTAGCTACTTGAGTAATAAATATTTCTCAAGAGATATCTAATTTGTATCTTTTAATTTACTTGTTGTTTTCAAAAGTATTTTCTGAATAAATAACCACTGCATCGTGATCATTAATTATCTCCTTGTGTACGTGGGGTACTGCACCATGCATATATATGCTTGCGTGAGTACTTCGCTGCTTTGGCGATATCGTCAACTTTCATGGTATATTTAACTTTTTTTTTCTCCTTTCTTCCTTTTTGCCGAAAATATCTACCACCGAACTTTATCATTAATTCCTCCGTCTGCACCTTCGATCTATTTATATCCACGTGGTAATGTAGACACAATTTTGGAACCCCATACAATTCCAATAAGCTCAGGCTAACCTATAAAGGTGGATTCGGCGGCATCGATTCATCGAACAGTTGGTATGATCCTATTGAGACCTAGAGCCTGTTTTATATATTTATTTATTTCAAACTTTTATAGTGGCTAACAAGCCCCCTTCTCAAGCCGAGGGGTCGTCTGGGTACACGTTGGTGACCGAACACGTTTCCAACATTTCCGGGCCGTGTGGGTTTGATGACCACGGTCGGAATTGGCTCTTATTTAACTAGGTCGGCCTATTAGTTGTGGAGTGTTTCAAGGCTCGGTTTTTTTTTTCTCCTGCGATTTGTTTTATTCAAAAAAAAAAAAAAACAAAACAAATAATTGTGTAAATGGACCCCGATAATCTTATTCTAAAGGTATCATGCAGATGTTCATATATATCACTTGCCCATATAAGATATCATCCACATTCTTAGATTCTTTTGGCATTATACAGATGGGCGACATCAGATGATCCTAATTATTTCAGATGCCGTAAGACATGAAAAAGCATTACCTTGTTAGATCTCCGGACGTTTGTTGCAACAATGTTCATACCTCATCTCTCATAAGTTCTATTTTTACTTTACGGACCGCAAAAGATTATGCAATCAAGTAACCGGGCGAATTAGCATTTCTTCAAGCAGACACAGGAGTGCTCGGACAGTTCTCTCTTCCTTCCTCCTCAATGAGGAGGAAGGGTATGGATTGACTTATTTTCAGAAACGGATTCAAAATTTTTATTTAGTGATATCATTCTAAAAATTAAAGTGTATTTATAAATTTTATTTGTAGGTGAATCGGATCATTTTCTTTAAAAAAATTAATCAAAATTAATTTAATAAAAAAATAAAATTTTTAATAAAATTTTAAAAAATGAGTGAAGTCACGTGACCTCACTGAAGCTAAGTTAGATCCATCCATACTTACTTTAATTTGAAATGTTGTCGAGCCCCCACATTCTCCATTAATTCCCTTGGAGCAACAGCTTGAGTATTTAGTATTTAATTCTCATAATTTGACTCTACTTGCCCATAAAGTAAAGAAATTTGACTTTCTTCCTAAAGTCAAAGAACCTAATTCCGAGCGAGTTAACTAAGTTTTTGTGTCCAATGAAATCAAGGGTCCGTTTGGTTGCATGTAAAATATTTTTATAGGGAAAAAGTTTTTCGAAGAGAGTTTTTACAGGAAAATCAAAAACAAAATTGTCCATTTGGTTCTCACGTAAATGTTTTCCTTGAAAAGGTTTTCTAATATTTGTTTCCTAGTAAAACATTTTCTGAAAATCATTTTCATATGTTTGTTTATGCATAAAACATAATTATCTATTTTAAAAAGTTACGTTTATTTTCTAGATGTTCGTTATATTCTGCAAAGACATAGATGAACACATTCCCAACATTTGACTTGAATTTTAAAAAATTACCTTATTCTTGTATAAGCTAATTGTAATCTTTTCCTTAAGTATTCTTCTGATGTACTTTACTTTTACTTATCTACCATTTTATGCTAGATGTAGTCTTGTGCAGATTCTTATTAATATGGTTTAATCTATTCATTATTATTATTATTATTATTATATATATAAAGTGCTATAATATAACATATCTTCCTTCATTTGGCCATATCAACCATACCAAAAGTGTGAATTACACAATAATCTAAATAACTTCTTAAACAATCAAAAGATGCTTGCACACATTACTAAGACTAAATTGAGCAAAATCATTATAAAAAATTGTAAGTGTCAAAACATGACTTGCAATTGTTCACTATTTGGAGGCACCACACTGTCATTGCACATGATAGAAAGTCTTCTATATCAAGTGAAAACAACTACATACAGATAATAGTCGTGGTTTTATAAAGCCCACATATACGAGAAATGTGTCACCACCACTGGTGCGAATCTATT
>CM024763.1:109304017-109405747 GCA_014218235.1 Colocasia esculenta
CACTGACTTAGGCATCGGAGGGTTTTCCCGGTCTTCACCGGGCCTCCTGATCCTCTTCTGGTCTTGCAGGTCCTCGTCCTCACCGGCGATCGTCTTCCCTTTCTCTCTCTAGTGGAGGCCTGTTTGGCTCCGGCCCAAACAGGATTACACCACCACACCTCTTCTCCGGATCTGAAATATAAGCGAGGTTTTAGGTTTTTAGACATCGATCGTAAAGTTTCAAGAGTTAGATTCTTGAGACAAGTATGAAATAATTTGTATAAAATTTGCCCACGAACATTACGTAGGTACGTGTACCCATTCTGACAACTAGCTGTGATAGTGTGTTTCATGTCATACGTGAATTTAACAGTCGAGGACAACAAAGTAGAAACTTGACTAATTCTGGGAGACCCAATTAAATTATAATATATACGCAAATTAACCATGGACCGGTAATACTTAATATGTTATATGGTCACCTTATAATTAAGCGAAGTGGTGCATGAAAGTCTAATGAAATTTCGGCTAATCATTCAAAGAGCCCAACTATCGGGCTGTCCAGATATGGTTGGACGACGACGAACATATATAGCTGAAGGCCCGTCGGAACACGCTTTTTGCTGCTCTTCAGACTCCCTCCCGAATGGATCCTATGGCCGTCCCAGTTCACACACTTTTTGTCTGTGGTGCACGTGCAGGGGGGCCATGGAAAGCGAGGTTACAGAAAGGCTGTCCTGTCTTCTTCCTCGGTTCTGCAAGGCTGTGGGAAGCTGGCTGCTGATTCGCATGCTTCCTCTCACCGACGTGAGTACTGAAGATGACATGTGGTTTGTGTGAGAGAGAGAGAGAGAGTCCCCCATGCTAGCTAGTAGCTAGTGCCCTAAGATAAGGAGGGGGGGGGGGGGAGAGGATAGAGGGGTGAGTTCCCGTGCTAGTACTCTAACTGGTTTATTACAGTAAATTAGGACAAAATTTTTTGTGGAAGTCTAACCGCACACGAGTGGCAACAACAGTACAAAAAAATTACACTAAAATAAAATTAAGAAGACCAATTTGTACCACAATTAAAGTAGTTTCCTCTCACTAAAGAGTACCCTTGAAACTTCAACCTTGCAGATGTTACTTAATTGTTCAAGTATAGCATAGGACCAGTTGACGTTGAATTTCACAATCTTACATATTTTGCCAACCAGTCGGCAGCAGTGTTTGCCATCCTACCATTTAGAATAACTCTATAGAGAGGCCATCTAGCAAGCATGTTGTTTATCTCTTCCACAATTCCTCTGATTTCTAAAGGAGCTTTACTTGGTTCCCATATAGTTTTTATGACCTCAACATTATCTCCTTCGATGATTAAGCTTTCAAAGTTTTGATCTTTAAATTGTTCTGCACTAGCTATACAGAGTTTGGCAGCTAGTATTTCTACTTTGAGGATTGAAGTTTGTTTGAGATAAATTACTCCTGATGACAGTGGGAAATGCTCTTCATTTCTCCAAATGAACCATGCTCCTAAATGCACCATTTCTTTATCTTCCTTTCTAGCTCCATCAAAATTACCCTTAATCCATCCATTTTCTGGCTTTTTCACCAATTCTTGTTACAAGTTTCTGTAGTTTGCAGATCTGTATTGTTGTTCATGATCACATTTCTGAACTCTCTGTCATCACTCAATATATCATTGTTTATCTTCTTCTTAGTACCCATGTTAGCTTTGACAAAATTTTTGGCTGCTTCTAAGATAGATCTGAACTTTAGTTCATAAGGTCCATCATCTTTCTCAAATATATGATTGTTTCTTCTCCTCCATATAGCTTCTAGTGCAAAAGCTACCACAGTTTTCATGTAAGACCCTTTAGAGCACCTCTCATTTTTCTTTGTACACCTTTCCCATAGATCATCCAACCATGTTGGTGTGTAGTCCCACTCTAGATGCTCTGTAGCCTCTTTCTAGACTTGGTCAACCCTTTTACATTTGATCAAAGAATGTTCTTGATCCTCCAAATCCTCAGAACAGATTTGACACCATGAGTCTACTTCTATATTACATTTGTTTAAATATACCCCTGTTGGAAGCCTTCCCCAAGCCATTTTCCAATGTAGGATTTTGATTCTTGATACAGTGGGCCAATTCCAAATCTCTGTCCAGCATGTGTGAGAGTCCCTCCACATCTCAATCTTACTTTTTCTAATATGTTCATATGCATTTTTTGTGGTGAACCTTCCATATTTACCAGGTAACCAAAACCTCCTATCCTCAGAGCTCTCATTTGCTAATGGTATTCTGAGAATCTCCATCACTATTGTCATAGGGAACACTTCTGTAAGCTTATTCAAGTTCCATCCTTCATTATCCAAAAATAGCTCTAATTTGCTATCATCCTCTACAGAATTTGTGTTAAATTCTAACGGCCATCCATTGAGTCCTCTTCCCTTGAACCAGCCATCTTGGTGATTTCTAATTTCATTACCATTACCTGGAATCCATCCAAAGTCTTCTTGGTACTTTCTGAATTCCTTGCTAATTCTTTTCCAAGTATCTAACATGGGTACAGAGGTGTATAACTTATCCATTTTCATTTTTCTCATGTATTTATCTCTAACCATTTCTGTCTAGCAATTTTTTTGTCCTGTGTTAATTTTGTCCACCAATTTTAGCATCAATGCTGTATTCATGTCCATCATGTCAGTAATTCCGAAACCTCCACATTCTAGCGGCATCTTTAATGCTTCCCACCCCACTAGGTACATGCCTTTTGTTTCTTTGTTGCCTCTCCATATAAAGTTTCTACACATTCTGTCAATTCTTTCCACATGAGATTTTCTAAAATTTATAACTGCTGCCCAGTAGGTAGGAATGGCAGTAAGGACATGTTTCACCAGAACCACTCTTGCAGCCATAGATAATGACTTTCCTTTCCAACCTTTGAACTTATTTTCCATGATTCTGCAAACATCTTCCATAGCTTTCTCTGCTGGCCTTACATGGTTGATCTGAACTCCCGGGTACTTGCCAATAGTTTTAGCACTTCTCATGTTCAATATTTTTTCTATACCCTTAACAGTAATATTGTCCACCGCCCCACCTATTTCCAGCCTGGATTTTGCATAGTTAAGGGTCTGCCCTGTCTGACTGCAGTAGTTTTCTACCACCGCCTTGAATACTTCAATTTCTGATACATTTCCTTTGGCCACAAGGAGAACGTCATCTGCGCATACAACAGATGATGGATTGATAAGCTTCTGATTTTCTCTTTGAATCCCACCAATTTGCCTTGGGCATTTGCTCTATGGAGGCCAGCTTATAGCAGTTCAGACATGAGGACAAACAAATAAGATGACAGTACTCTAACTGGTTTGTTCTGGACAAGTTTCTAGTACTCTTCTGAGAGCCCGTTGCTTGCTTGGGTGTTTCAGGCTTAATTGGTGAATTCCTTCGAATTTAACCTCTTGCCATTAGCTGTTGTACCATATGCACAAGGCATTGGGCCTGTGTCTCAATACATAGGAACTCCACTAGAACTTGTGCGTCTCATATTGTATATATTGTCCGAGTTATCAAACACGATTCTGAAACTGTATAAAAACTATGGGATTGAGTCATCTAGTTTATAACATTTAAACATTGAATAGAGAAACAGTGGAAAATATTCTTTTTTGATTTTGTTGTCCATTTGACGTGGGACAACTCATTCTAGCAGCTTACACTCTGTAGTCTGTTGAGTACATAACGGAATTGTTCCTTTCATAGAACTGTAGAAGATGAACAACCCCTCCGTAGCTGCATGTGTATAGCTTCTGGCCTAAGTACGCTTCTCAAGAACATAGCTTGTAGGGCCTCCACGGTCCACAGCTCTAGATCGCTATCAAGCGTGGAATCTGCCGCATTGCTGGGAGCGCCTTCCAACGTTCGTACCATGTTAGATATGGAAGACCAGACGAGAACCCCTTCCTAGTCCCCGCAGGGCTCTTTGTTTCACACCGTTCTATGTCACACTCTGCGGAGCCATAAATGGTACTGAAGCCGTGACATGTCGATCTTATCTTGTGTATCGTTCTTCTTCTCCATTGCTGCATAATGATCCATCACAAATGTGAACGTGCAACATGTCCATCTTACATATTTAGCTGCCGGACGGAGAACCTAACTGTAAAAATAGCCCATAGGCAATTTTAAACATCATGAATGGTCAACTTTGTTTCTCTTCTCTGGCAATTCTATCGTTCGATGGGAACTGACGCCGATGATGAGAAAAGAAATCATTGGGTTGGTAGCGCAACAGACGGCAAAGTTAGCCCTCAATTCCACAATTCCCACCTTTGTGCTTTGACGAAAAATTCATGGTTTATGTACAGGTACTTTCACCAGCTCCCCAAATTAATGGGATGCAAAAGGGGTCATTAAAAACCCACCAAACCTTACTCACTTTTTTTCTTATGTAGGTCCCGCGTGCCTGCTGAGAACGAACCAAGTTAGAGAAAGAAGGGAGCTTACCCAAGAAGAACTCGGGCTTGCTTTTTCAAGGTTGCATGTAACATATGTGACAGCGGTTGCTTCCGTAATCTCGGGAGTCTAATACGTTAAAATGAAACTAAAGAGATGCCCGAAGACGAGTTACGTTATGCTTGCAGTTTCCAAACACTTAGTCGTATGATTTCGATAACAACATGCGTATACCATAATTGCAGACCCTAGTCTCAGCGAGGAACGTCAGCATCACATGAGCGTCACCGGCTATTGTTTGATCTTCCCAAAGGATTGTGGAAGAAACTAGCTAGGTACGTGATACTTGCAACATTAGAGTGCCTAGCGACGCAATGCAAGTTTTTCACAAGCTTGAAAGAATAAAGTATGCTTTTTGTACAATCACATCATGGAACACAATTTTGATCCAAAATCGCAGGAAAAGCTGGAGCATGTACGCTAGTTTGGCGCAAGATTCTCGGCTCAGGGTTTTGCCATTATTTTACGTAGGCTGTTTCTTGTAAGCTGGGCTATCATCCACGCACCAGTTGCTACTCCAAGCTAGACTTCTCATAGTTCTGTCGTTCAGCGTATGTGAGCTGATCGATCGGGCAAAATCTAACTGCAGTTAATTACTCGAAGCAAATGGACGCGGTGCATGTTAGGCAGGAGGTGCCGGCCGTCCGGGCGCGAGGATCGACTTCAACCGTTCATCCTAGCTCCACGGTGCACGAGGTGCAGATAGATACATGTGAAGTTTCATCCAGTTTCTTGATCATACATATCACCTAGATTTTTTTATTGCACTTAAGTGTAATATGACTAGATACTAAACTCATGTGACACCCTCACATGGAGAGTGATAAAATGACAACCTAATTATTAGATGTCACATGAATTTAGTACCTAGTCATATTACACTTAAATACAATAAGAAAATGTATTAAAATTTTCTCATAAGAAAACATATGTATAAAGTTCTTGCAATCCTAGTTTGACGAATCTCAAAGAACCGGATAATCTTAGTTCTACATTGATTAAGGCGTCGTTTGTAACTGAGGTTGGAAAAGGTGAAATTTCGCAAAAGACGTCGACCTGGATGCATTTTTGGCTTTTGTCATCTGTGGCACTGGCGATGAGGGCTTCATCGTCCATGCAATTCTCGGTGCAATGCGGATTATGAAAGACGAGTAAAAAAAAAAAAATAATATTATCGAAGCCAAAATCTCAAAATACAGATGAAAACCATTTTTTCACAGTAATGAGAGAAGATGCGGCTTCTCTCAATCTCTCTCCTCTCTTAAAATTTTTATAAGCACGGAAGTCGAAATAGTTCGATGAACTTGAAACAACTACCAATATTATTAAAAATTTTACATCGAAAATCTAATTCAAAAATATTTCCAAATATTTTCTAAGTCAAAGAAAAATGTTTCCGATACGTGGGAATGTCACATCTACCCCGTATTGTGATTGAATATAATGTGTAAACGGCACGTATATTTGTGCAGTGTCCAATTAATTATAACATGAGGCGACCATAACACATAACATACTCTGTCCTATAATAAATATTTCTGTCACTTAAATCTATCTTAATATGTAAACCCAGTAATTTGGGCCCTTTTTTTTTGGAAATTGGACAAAGCTTGTAAGAACAAGTACGGTTAGCAAAAAAGAAAACTTTGCGTGTAGAAACGAGCGCGTCTTCTGCCGACGGGTGGGGATATGTGGCCCGCGCCTCATGGAGCATTGATGTGGGGTCCCTTGCGCCAGTTCCGACACCAGTGACGTCAAACGGTTTCCCGTGGAAAAAAAACGGAGGCCAGAGCCTCCGGACTCGCCTTACTGGCCGCCTCATCATTTTAACCGCCATTCCCGTTGGGGTTGTCTCCGTCTCTGCCTCTGCCTCCCGGCTCAACGGGTCAAATGTCCTTTTTCAAAACCGTCTCCTCACGTCACCATGTCGCTTTTTGGCTTACCCGGCTCTCTCTCTGATGAGGGTGGTCTGTTGGGCCCCACGCCAACTCCATGTACCTATTTATTTGGCTTCTATTCTTCTTAATTTAATTAGATGACTATCATTGCGATGCACGGAAAGTTTTTAGATTTAAATATATCTTAATTTATATATATATTAGTAAGATTTAAAAAATTATAAAGTGATATAAAACTATTACGGATAGTCATTTCTTAGAGGTATAAAACTGTAAGTAAGCCTTACCATTGTATTTTTAGACTTGTTTTGAAGATTTAGTAAGATTTAAAAACTGTAATGAGTAGCCATTTTTTAGTGATATAAAACTGTAATTTTTTTAAAAAAATTGTGCAAGATTTAACATGTCGAGTTTAGAAAATTTCTTCACAACTTTAGGTGAGAGACTTGCCTTATTAAAATAGGTGTATTAAAGGAGTGAGGTATATAGGAGATGTATTTGTGAGTTTTTGGGGGAATATGAATGTCTTGGTGCTGCCACGTGGCTGCTCCAAGACTGAGTTATATTATAATAGTATAGATTATTGGCTCAGACATCTTTTTCTTTTTTTGGTACACTTTTATGGAGTTGGTGTGGGGCGGTGGATCAAGATATATAGAGTAGATCCAACGGTGGGAAACATAAAAGGAAAAAAAAAAAAGCAAGCGTTGCACGCCATAGCTAGGCATGTGTAGTGCACCCCCGCTGTGGGGTGCAGAGCCGTCAAATGCGCATCCGACGACTCCTACTGCAGTGCGACGGGGCCGCACCAATGCCCCCCGCCACACTGCAACATATCCCTATATATATACAGAGAGAGAGAGAGAGAGAGAGAGAGAGAGAGAGAGAGAGAGAGAGAGAGAGATAGAGAGAGAGAGAGAGAGAGAGAGAGACGAGAGAGAAGAGAGAGGAGAGAGAGATGACTATGGTGCGGCAGGACCTTTTGATTATATAGCTCGTTGTAGCATAGTATGGCACCGTTAGATTTCAATCCAACGACATGACACTACAGTACATTCGTACTTGGTGTTCGGGTGTGTTCGGAATGCTCGTTGCTCGGCTGTTCGATGTTCGATACTGTTCGATGAATATAGACAAATCATTGGATTAAAACCTAACGTCCGTACTAATGATACTGCGGGGGTCGTATCCAAGACCCTGCCGTTTCATAGCATTACTCATATATATATACACGAACTGTACAAAAGCACATGATTAGACAATACTCAGACATACTTGAGCTACTTGCCTATGTGAAGTGTAGAGATAAGGTGGCATGACCACACAAGTCGTGGTCAAACTAGCAATAGATATTAAAGAATTACATTAAAATCGAAGATTGTTGCATCATTTCGTATCCCTCTAAAAGAACATTTGCAAAGGATTCGATAAGCTTGGTCAATTGTTTACAAAATGCATATTTGAATTAGACCTTGGTTGTGTGTCTTTTAGCCAACTAGAAAAGTCCCAAGTGTTGAGCACACATCAATGATGTAGTCTTTGCATTTCTTCCGACAAAGATTCATAAAAATTCTAACCTGATAAGTAAGGTGGCAACATATTTCATAACAGTGAAGAGCAAAAAAATAAGGTCTATATGACATGAACATCAGAGTGGTAAGACTAAAAATAAGGTTAACATACATTCCAAACATATGATGAGTATCATGTAGCTTTGGGTTGACTTTGTGAGCAATGAAGTTCATTTTCCATATAGATCATAAATTTGGATAAGATTGTTGCCTTCTTTTTAGAAATAGACTTAGTTCGGGATGTAGCTTCCATACATAATCGAGAGTCATTCAGGATTTGGAGAAGAAGTTACATGTTATTGATTTTTTTCCTCTCAAAGACCCTAGCACATCTTTCCTTCCGAATTTTCCATATGGAGGCTCTAAGCAGCAACCTAGCAAGAGTGAAGATAGAGCCATTACGAGAAATAACTTATCGTATGACATCAAATTTTTGTTGGAGTGTGTCTTTAAATTCTCTGTTAAGATCAAATCTCAGGAGAATTTGTTTTCAAATCCAGTTAAAATAGTTGTAAGAAAAGAATAGATGGTTAACATCTTCCCCATAAATCTTGTAGAGAACAAATCGGTTGATAAGTGAAAAACCCTCACTCTTATATATCACCATGTCGCTTTTTGGCTTTCCCGGCCCTTCTCTCTCTCTCTCTCTCTCTCTCTCTCACTCATACATGACGGTGGTCCTTTGTGCCCCACAATGACTTCATGTACTACGTTATTTGAGACAGGTTTATTGTACTTGTACATTACACTTAAGTGCAATATGACTAGATAATAAACCCATGTGACATCCAACAATTAGATTGTCACTTTATCACTCATCATGTGAGAAGTGTCACGTGGACTATTATCTAGTCAATGTGCAAGTGTAATAAGCTTCTCATGTTATTTGGTTTCTCATCTTAATTCTTAGACATCTGGTAACAAAGCTTATATTTTGTTTGGTGACAGAGAGGTTTGTATACTATGTCATGTCATTATTTACGTAACAGAGTCCAAAAATATTGCAGTTACATAGTCTTCGTTTTTATTAGATATATAAGCACATGCATATACATCAGAAAATGGCTCAGTTAATACGTGATCTTGGATTATTTAGATGTTTCATCTTGGGTACCAACTAAATTGCCGTCTTTAGTAGTCGAATGTATTGCGCCACAAATATCTCTACAATTAGATTCCCTTAGTCAAACCTAACCATGGTTAGGTTAGGGGGGATAGAAAATTGACTTATATATATTCTCAACTTAAAATCCTTTACCCACCCCCCACACAATTCTGTCTCTCATATATACAGAGTTTTCTAATTATAAGAGTAATTTTGTTATATTCTGCATGCTAGTTAATTCAAGAGATATAACAAATTTATTTGACATATAGTAAATTTGGTAAGATCAAGATTTTATGAATATATGCAGAAACAAGATCATATTGTATGTATTTAACCCTATTGATTGATTTTACATGATATGATTAAAAGTCTTGACTGACATGGTTCTGATCATAGACGGATCTAGTATGAATCTAATGAGGTCACGTAATTTCATTAGATTCAAAAAAGAAAAAAATATTTTATCAATTAATGAGAAGTTTTTTTTTTAAATTAAATGACTCTACTGGATGACCAACTAACATCATTAATAATAGATAATTCTATTAAATAAAATTTTGACATCGGACCCTAATTCTCGTGAGTACGTATCTCACAATGATTCAAATCAACTAAACTTTTAACTGGGCATGATCTAAGGATTTTAAAGGGATTCGTGTCAAACTCGGTCACTTTCTCACCACCCCTTCCACCCAGCAGGCCGACCAGTGGTTGGGCATGCTTCCGCCGCAAGCGGGGGGAAGAGGCAGATGCGGCGGTGGGAAAGCAAAGGTAGCCACCATGACCACGCACCAACTTCAACCGCCCACGCCCGCGCCGTCCTCGGCCACCCGTCCGTTCACATCAACATGGGTCGCCCCCCTCAAAACCTTGTCATCATCATGATCGATCATGCCCGTCCCCTCTTCGTGGTCTTTGCTTTCCCCCCCGCCCGCCGTGCGCGTGCTCCCGGTTCCCATGCGCATCCCCCCGCCCTTTTTTTCTTTTCTCTTCGAAACGGAGCACGCGCCCAATTACTATCTTGATTTCCAAAGAGCATCCAAGATATGTACTTCCTGTGATGAAAAATATTTGTGTATGTCATTTGTGTTTTGAGGGATTATAATCTCTCTCCCATTATAAATAACATATCTCTAATGAGTGTATTTAGGTAAATCCACATTATTGATGTGCACTGAGGATCGAAAAGAAAGTGCTTTGACCACGTGCAGGAGCAAATGTGAGAGCAGGATCCTTCTGCAATCTAAGAGGAAGAACCGCATCCTTACTGCAGTAGTCTTCAGTAGTGATTGACCTTAATCTTCTGGGGAGGCTGACCACTCCGCCTGATCAGGACATCAACCACGAGCTGGGTCTGCTTCTACAGTATCCGGTCCTTGCAGGGAGCAAAGGCAAGCTTGAGCCCTCCTCTCATTGCCGGCACTTCGCGTGGTGACAAGATCATTAATAGGAGCATGCTTACCGGAGGGAGGGGGGGGGGGGGGGGTGGAAGAGAGAGAGAGAGCAGCAGCAGCAGATGTATGTTGCCACGTGACCCTCTAGCTACCACCCCCAGCTGGACCTCTCCAGCAGGTGTCTGGTGGTTCCCCCATCCATGCCGATCCTAACGGTCCCCATCGGAGAGGTGCATGTATGGTTCCCTTCCGGTCTGTACCGCTGAGCCGTGCTTCTCGTGTGGCAACCATCCTCATGAAGTTTTCACCAAGCGTTGGTCGGTCAAGGAGTCAAACTTCCTCCGCTCTGTTCCTCGGACTGGCCGTGGAGCCCCCGAGCACCAAGATCACACCTCACTCTCCATAAAGAGAAAGGTTCATGCCTTTGTATATTACATTTTAAATATAATATACAAAAATAACAAGTCTATATGGCATCAACAATAGATTATTACTGTTGAATATTGGGTGATTGGGAGACAATCTATAATAGAAAAGAAAAACTCAAGGTAGATGAAGTAAAGTATGTGCTAGCTTGGTCTCCTTATGTGTGCGGTCTTTAGTGCCATATTGGAAACTCTAAAGAGTATGAGGACTTTATAACCCCAAAGGTGTAGGAGACTATGTCTTATAGACAAAGATGAGGCTATGCTAGACCATATCACACACACGCGCCGCCGCGGCAGGGTTGGGCGCGCACGCGCGGTGGTGGCACGGTCCAGTCGGTTGTCTTAGCACCTTTTTACTTTTTTTATTTACGTTTTTGCCCTTTCTAGAGAGTTTGGAGCTGTTTTGGGCCGGTTCTCCAATCAGACCAATTGCTTTTGGCTAGCGCGTACGTGTGGCGTTTAAGGTCGCGATTAGGGATTCTTAATAAAAGTTACTCTTGTTCTTCTTGAAAAACACGCCTGTACGACTCCCTGAGGAACCACTCGCCGCCTGAGCTCCTTCTCTCGTTCCTCCGGCTACTGGTCGTCAGTCGCCGGTTGCACGCCTCCGGAGCTTTGTGTGCCTGCGTCCGACTGCCAGACGTGCCTCGCCGGTGCTCGATGCACATTCTGATTGCATAGTTTTACGAGATGCATAGGTGCGAATGCTAATCTCGTGGTGGTATCGTATCTTGGGAGAAGACCGTCATACCCGACACACTGTTAATGTGGGCGATATTTTCTCTAAGGAGAGTCTCCTTGAGGCGCTTCTACTACATATATTTTCTCTTTCAGTATATCTGTTGTGCATTCCATCCATCTCATGTACATATGTTTGGTTGTTGTTATCTGAACTTTCCCATATACTGCTTTCGTGGTATTGCATTACATGTTTAAATCCGATTGTTGCCGTGTGTCAACCTGACACACTGTATTTCCAACAGTCTTAGAGAAGATATCTCACATGGCAACCTCTTCAGTGGGTTTTAGGGCGAGGGTGGATCTGTCTGGGATGCCTGAAAAGTTTTCCGGACAGCACTTCAAGCGTTGGCAACAACGCATGAAAGTGTGGTTTACCATGGTCGGTCTAATCTCATTGATTGAATCGGATCCCCCTATTTTGATGAGAAAGATCCTGATAGTGCTAAGAAAGTTGAAGAGTGGAAGGAGAAGGACAGGTTAGGGCACAGGGTATACTCACTGCTCTGTTTGATGTCTTGTTTGATGTTTACAACTTCTCCACTTTCAAAACCACTAAAGCACTATGGGATGAACTTGATCGCAAGTGTATAACACGAGGATCAAGATCTCAAAAAATACTATGTGGGGAAAGTTTCTCAAGTTCCAGATGTCTAAAAATAAACCTGTGGGGGAGCAAGATCATGAACTTCTCTTTATGCTCCAAGGTTAGCTGAGGCAGATATGAAAATACCTGAAAAGTTCCAAGTCATGTGCATTATAGAGAAATTACCCAGATCCTGGGGATTTTGGATGTCTCTTAAACACCGTAAGGTGACTATTTTCTCTAATGATTGACGAGGGCTATTGCTATAGAAGAGGAGCATAGAAAGGAGAAAGCCTTGTATGCCTATGATGTAACTGCAAACCTGGTAATGGAAGAAAGATTCCAAAAATAAAACCAAGGTGATTCCACTTCTCATATGAAACCTAAAGGAAAGATTAAGAGAAGAAGGTGTTGGAGAGTGCTGGACCTGTGGTCAAAAGGGTCATATGCACACGACTGTCCCAAAAGGAAAGAGAAGTTGCTGAACAAGACCCACAGTCCAATCTAAATCCAGCCCAAGTCAATGTAATGACTGGCAGTTCTCTTCTGGTAACGAGTATGTTACTATAAACCCTCAATTATTTGCTACATATGAACCGATGTGAGTAGCTAGTAGATACTGGAGCCAATGTATTTATGTGCTGACCGGGCTCACTTTGTGTCTTATCAGGCCCATGAAGACCGTTCCGTGATATGGGAAATGGTAGTCGGCTAGGGTGCTAGGAGTTGGACGTGTTGATCTGAAGTTTGCTTCAAGACGTGTTCTATCTCTTTCTCTAGTGCACCATGTTCCTAGTGTCAGGAGGAACATTTTATCTAGTTCTGTTTTAGTAAGAGAGGGATATGAGTTAAACTTTAAATGTAATAAAGTTGTGATACTTCGCATGAAATCTTTTATAGGAAAAGACTATCTATTTGATGGTTTGTTTAAAATCTTTGTGGATCATGTTGTGAACAGAAATTTAGATTGTGCTTCATTTTTGAATCGGTTCCTATTGCTTATAACATTTTAGATTCATCTGATATATGGCATGGTCGTCTTGGTCATCTAAATTTTGGCTCTTTAAAACGGATGATGAACCTGAAAATGATTCCTACGTGTGCTATTGATAAATCAAACAAATGTGATATCTGTATCCAGGCCAAGCAACCTAGGAAGCCTTTCCACTTAGTGGTTAGGAATTCTGAGATCCTAGATTTGGTTCACTTAGATATATGGGAGTTTAATGGCATGTTAACTAGGGATCATAAAAAGATTTTATTACCTTTATAGATGATTGTAGTAGATACTGTTATGTGTATTTGCTTAAGTCTAAGATGCGCCTTGCAAAAGTTTGTCATCTTTAGGAAGGAAGCAGAAACACAAACATGGAAGTTCAAAGAGGTTGAGGTCAGATAGAGGAGGAGAGTATACCTCTAGTTTGTTTTGAATTTTTCCAAAGTCATGGCATTGTTCATGAAACAACTGCCCCATACTGTCTCAGTCTAAGGGATAGCTGAAAGGAAGAACATGGTTTTGATTGATATGGTCAACTCTCTCCTGTAGAGTTCAGGACTACCAAACTTTATGTGGGGGAAGCATTGAATACTGCTTGCATATTCTAAATCATGTTCCCTGATACATAAAGATAGTAGTCTAATTGAACTTGGAGAAATAGGAAACCCAGTTTGAATTTCTCAAAGTGTGGGGCTGCCTTGCTAAGGTACTTGTCCCTGAGCATAAGAGAAAGAAGTTGAGCCCTAAAACAGTGGCGGATCTAGAATTTTCATTCAGTGGGGCACCCTTAAACATATTTTTTTGATCGAGTGGGGTCACTAATGGTGAAATTTTACCTCACTAATGGAAACTTTTCGATCCTATGGGGTCATAGGACCCCACTGGCCTCAAGTGGCTCCGCCACTGCCTAAGAACAGTTGACACTATTTTTCTAGGCTACGCTGAAAACAACTATGCATACAGGTTCTAGTTATAAATCAAAAATTCTGGCATAGATGTAACACAATAATCGAATATCGAGATGCCACGTTCTTCGAAAATGTCTTTCCTTTGAAGACTGGTCTACCTCAACATCAATCTTCTGAGACTATAGCCTCTACATCTGAATCCATTCCAATCAAGTGGAAAGGATGTCTAATGTGGGGGGTAGTGCATCTGGGCCTTCTCCTGATGATAGTAATCAGGAAGAAGTAGAACCAAGGAGGAGTAAAAGATAAAAGGTCACCAAGGATTTTGGTGGTGAATTTATCACTTATCAGATCGAGGGTGATCCTTCCACCTTTTGAGATGCCATGGCTTCATCAGAAGCAAGGCATTGAAGGATGCCATTAAGAATGAAATGGATTCCATTCATGCAAATGGCACTTGGGAAATTGGTCGTTCCTCCTCCTGGCTCTAAGACTATAGGATGCAAGTGGGTCTTTAAGAAGAAGTTAAAACCTGACGGAACCATTGACAATTATAAAGCAAGGCTAGTTGCTAAGGGTTTCAAACAAATGAAGGGGATAGATTATTTGATACTTATTCCCTTGTCACTAAGATGACCACAATCAGGGTGCTGATAGCATTAGCATCCATATATAATCTGAAAGTCCATCAAATGGATGTTAAGACTGCCTTCTTAATGGTGATCTTGACGAGGAGATTATATGGATCAACCTGAAGGGTTGTGGCTCTTGAAGTGAAGAAAAGTTTGTAGACTTATTAAGTCTCTATATGGTTTGAAATAAGCCCCTAAGCAATGGCATGAAAAGTTTGATACTACTATCATCATCTTGGCTTTATTGTTAATGAGTTGATAAGTTGTGTTATTATAAAGTTAAAGGTATGAATACATAAGTTTATGCCTATATGTAGATGATATTCTGTTGTTTGGCAGCACTTTGGGAATAGTGAATGAAACTCAGTCATTCTTAAGTAGCAGATTCGAAATGAAGGATATGGGTGAGCAGTAATTCGGGACTGACTCATAACAAGTCAGTTGAAGGGATAGAAATTTCTCAATCTCACTATGTTGAGAAGGTACTAGAGAAATTTGGCTATCAGAATTGCAAGTCATCTGTACTTATGATCCTTCTAGAGTTTTTTGCAAGAACAAGAGTGGTGTTCCTGTGTCTCAGTTATGTTATTCCCAAGTTATAGGGAGCTTAATGTATTTAGCTAACTGTACAAGGCCTGACATTTCATATGCAGTGACCAAACTTAGCAGATACACAAGCTGTCCTGACCAAAATCACTGGGAAAGGTTAGATAGGGTTTTGAGGTACCTAAAAGGTACTAATATTACCCTAGGCTTGCATTTTGGGAGATTTCCTGCTGTCCTAGAAGGATTTAGCAATGCAAGTTGGATAGCCGAAAACTCATGGAGTAATGGTGTCTCAGGGTATGTGTTTTCTCTGGCAGGTGGTGTAGTCGCTTGGAGGTCTTTCTAAACAGACCATCTTATCTCGGTCTACCTTTGAGGCTGAGTTGTGTGCTTTGGATACCACTGGGTTGGAGGCTGAGGGATTAGGGGTCTTCTTTCAGAACTTCCCTAATGTGTAAGCCTACCCCTGCGATCTCTGTTCATTGTGATAACATGACCACAATTGCAAAGGTAGTTCAAAGTACAACAAAAAGGAGAGGAGACACATCCAAATCAGATTGAGATCTGTAAGGGATTAGTGTCTCATGGAGTGATCGCTTAGACTTTGTGGTACCAATGACAATATAGCTGATCCTCTGACCAAAAGGCTTGATAAAAAGAAAGTCCATTTTTCAGGATGGGGATGGGACTGAAACCCATTTCCCATTCTCCTGCAGAGGCAACCAAACCTATTTGAGTGGAGATCCCACGAAAAAGGTTCAATGTGGTAATAACAATCTACTGAGAGAATGGTTGGCACTTAGTGTAAGATATTTCATATCTGAGTCAATCCCCTGTAATCTTGTATAAGTGCTGAAAATTGCAAATGTAGGTTGAGTATATGCTACTCTTAATAGATTCAAGTCTGGAAAGACAGAATATTTGCAGTATATCTTTGGAGAAGCCTACCTAAGTGAGTACTACTGTGTGGCCGCAGTTAAGGAATTTGAGTTGTTCCTGAATGTACTCATGATATAGGATAGGGCGCATGGCCTTTAAAGCGCCAAGTTTATAAATTGCTAAAAAACCTTAAATTGTGTTGTCTCTTAGCAAGTAACCCTCACATAAAGAATCAAGTTCAAGATTTTATTCACTTCGATTCTGTGGGGGTAAAAGTTAAAAGACTAAGGTAAGGGTTCAAACTACCTTTACTGAAAGCATGATTTGTTTATCCTCTTCTTTCTATTCTCCATTATCAAACCTTGAGTTTGTGGGGGAATGTTGAATATTGGGTGATTGGGAGGAAATCTATAATAAAAAGGAAAAATTCAAGGTTGATGAAGTAAGTGTGTGCTAGCTTGGTTTCCTTCTGTGCGGGTCTTTAGTGCCATATTGGAAACTCTAAAGAGTATGAGGACTTTATAACCCCAAAGGTGTAGGAGACTATGTCTTATAGACTAAGATGGAGCTATGCTAGACCATATCACACACGCGCGCCGCCGGGACGGGCTGGGCGGACGCGCGTGTGTGGTGGCGCGGTCCAGCCGGCTTGCCTTAGCACCTTTTTATTTTTTCTATTTACGTTTTTACCCTTTCTTGGAGAGTTCGGAGTTGTTTTGTGCCGGTACTCCAACCGGGCCCATTGCTTTTGGCTAGCGAGTGCGTGTGGCATTTAAGGTCGCGATTAGGGATTCCTAATCACGGTTACTCTCGTTCTTCTCGAGAAACGCATCTATACGACTCCCTGAGGAGGAACCGCTCGCCGCCCGACGCTCCCTCTCTCATTCCTCCAGCTGCTGGTCGCCGGTCGCCGGTTGCACGCCTTCGGACGCCTTCGTTGTGTGCCTGCGTCCGACCGCCATACGTGCCTCGTCTGTGCTCGGTGCACGTTCTCCTTCCCTTCTATTCGTTAAATAGATTAGATTTTTAGATTGCATAGTTTACGAGATAGCTATGGTGCGAATGCTAATCTCGTGGTAATAGCCTATCCTGGGAGAAGACCGTCATACCTGACGCACTGTTAATGTGGGGGCGATATCTTCCCTAATGGGAGTCTCCTTGAGGCGCTTCTATTGCATATATTTCTTTTTTCAGTATATCTGTCGATGCATTCCGTCCATCTCATGTACAATACATTTTGATTGTTGTTATCTGAACTATTCCCATATGCTTGCTTTCTGTAGTATTGAGTTTACATGTTTAAATCCGATTGTTGCCGTGTGTCAACATTGTTACACACTGTATTTCCAACAATTACTTCCTCATTCATCATGTGAGGGGTGCCACATAGATTATTGTTTAGTCATATTACACTTAAAAATATAATATACAAATACAATAAACTTTTCTCCTCCGTAAAATGCACCACACGTACGATGGCAAAAAGTATGAGAGAATGAGATCTCGTACGTGCCCTGGTCCTCATGATCATGGGTTTCGCTCCACCATATATATATATAATATATATAGAAGCCGTTCCCTCGATTGCCTTGAAACAAGGACAGTGTGGTAGTAAGATTAGTGGAATCAATCAGGTGGCTTGAGACAGTGGAGACACAAATTAAAGCTCAACCTTCTTTTAATGCATTAGTGGGAAGGGAGCTTGTGATGCACCTCCACATAAACAAATTAAGATACCTTTGCTAGCTAGAATAACGGCTGTGAACCTCTTATCACAGACGAGCTTTCACATTGGGGGTACGTGTGATCGATAATATTGCTCGTGGTTACTCAGGTTTGTTGCTGAGCACTTTACTGATCTGTAGGCGGATCCTGTTGAAAATTCCCCACCTTCTGGAAGCTCCAAAGTAAGTAATTTGGCCATCCTGCTTGCGGGTCTAGCTTCTTCCTCTTCTGTTTGAAGGCATCTCCAGAATTTTTGCAAATGGCGCTGCAATAATAATTACCGTTGCATTCCATCCCCGGGAGGCTGGGATCCTCTGTCATCAAGTCTGCAACCTCTTCTCCGGTGCTGGTCGAGGCCGTTAAGCTGGTGGGTTTGGTAATAACCTGGTTACTGAATATTCCATGGCTGGTTTCAGTTTTTAAAGGGATTCCCTGACCCCCGACCATCCCGTGACACAACCCTTCTGAATATAACACTCAGCAGACTCGTCCAGATTTTGGATTCGGGTATGTTTCTGGAGATTAGTAAGCCGTGGATTAACCCAGAGTGAGGCTAGTTTCGTGAGTAGTGCTGTTTTGATGACATCTAATCTAAGCCTCTCCGGCTTCCCTCCTTGGCCGCCATTGGATCTTCTCGATCCCCAGGAACTACGTACCGGCCGAAGTCCCTTGCTAAATTATATATTCAGCTCCCTGCGGACCTGTTTGGATTTGGATAATTTAATCGTTGCCATGACAAAAATCGAGATGGGGGCCAGCACAGATTTTAGGAAACTGATCATTTTATAACATCGATTCGTACATGAAAACAGATTACATCCTCATCTTGACAATATGTATATCTTTGTAAAGAAGAGGGTGCATATTCATTAATGTGCTAAATCTTATTTTAAGAAATAGTTTGAAAATTATTTTTTATATTTAATAATAACTGTCTCTCTGCTAGCTCTGGTGATTAATTAAGCACCTTCGTCATCCTTGTAGCTTTTGCATGAGTTTTTCTCTCACGAATTTCAGAGTTTTAGCTATTATAAAATACTTGTCATTTCTAAGGGACAAGTTAAGGTGGAATTAAAGTATAGCACTGTAGCATGCCTCAACCTCTTTTACGTGTAATCGAGATAATAAAATATTTTTTAAATAAATAAATGCGTAAAAATGTCTTTCTCAACGTGTTTGCAACTTGACGTTTCATGAGTGCACTTTTTAGGGTTAAAAGAAATTTCGATAAAAACTAATTTTATTGCGAAAAGGATTAATTTTTAAAATGTTGTCATCTTTTTTTTAGAAACCCAAATATTTGTTGAGATATATTCTGCTCATATTTACAAAATAAAGTTATTATAATTGATTTATGTGAGAAGAAACTCTATGTAAGCCTACATTTTGAACATATCTGAGAACAAAAAAGGAAAGGGGACTTAGGGTCTATTTGGTTGCATGTAAAACAGTTTTAGAGGGAAATAATTTTCTACGAAAAAACTTTTACGTGAAAATAAAAACGTAATTGTCTATTTAGTTGTTAGGAAAATATAAAATTGTATGGAGGAGTATGAGATCTTATGATCTACTCAAATGAGAAAGAGTCATATACTCCTTATGTATTAACACTCTTCATCAAAATTTTTATTATTTATTTTTAATATTTTAAAAAATAAAATAATAAATAACTAATGAAAAATAAGTAACTTTGATAAAAATAATTTAAAATAGGAGAAATAAAATAAAAACATAATTTGAATGAATAATATTATACATATATTTTAATAAAAAATAAAAAATAATTAATTTGACAAAGACTATTTAATAAGTGGAAAAAAAATCAAAAAGTCAACCTGAATTAACAATGCATATAAATTGGCACTGTCAAATGGCGCAGCAAAAGCAACGGAAAATGACATCCGTGTTTTTTGTGCGGATGCTGAAATCCAGATATTTTTGGATATAGTTTTACATATTTTGGTTTTCAAGGATAACAAACAATCAATTTTATAAAATTTTTCGGAAAACTTTTTCTGGTGGACATTTTTACGGGGATCCAAACGGACCCTTAGTGTGTGAGTGTATCCCAGTTTCTATTTGTTTACATAACCCGCTTAGATAGATATATTACCTTGATGATCATTAGTTGAAAAAAATGGAAGATATTTCAACTATTTCTTTATATTAACTGTTACATGTTCAAGGTTTATAGTTTGCAGCTAACAAATTAATTATAAATATTAGACAATATGACGGAAGGTTATGGTAGGACTCTTCATGACAATGTATTTTGTTTAAGAGGGGTGTACATAAAAATGCAGAAGTATGAGAGTTTTTGTACAAATATTAACTTAAGAAGGATATAAATGCTAAAAACCGTAAACATATTTTACTCTATAACTTTCACTAATCTGTAAAATGGCATGTAACCATGATTTCAAACGTCTGACCTCTTACGTGCCTAAGATGCTTATCTTTCTTGTCGTCCACTATTAGTCCAAGAAAATGCGCTTCCTTTCAGTGATCTTCTTGGCATTTGCTTACCCAACACTACACCTTATTATTAGTTTGATGGGTGATTTTACATTAATATATATATATATATAATATATATATATATGTACGTAGTTATACATCAACATAGTGAAAGTGGAAACACTCTTTCATGTGCAAACTTTCGGCCGGACAAATCCGATTGCAGTGTCTTTACTCTACGTGATCAATAGACCCACGTGAAAGGTGTACTAATTCCTAATTCTTTTCGTATTAGTACATATTAATACAAGTCAATTAGTTTCTAGCTCGCATTTGCCTATCCGACCACCGTATATGGTCGGCCAACCAAATGTTATATCCCTTTGTTTATGCGGGAATAATGATTTTTTTAAAATATTAATCTATTACAACATTGGATGAGAGTTAGAACTCTTGAAATTATCTTTAGAATTTTTTTATAAATTTATTGCTGTTGAGAATTAAAATTTTGACCTCATCCTAATGTACATGAAAGGCTATCACTAAATCACTGGTTAAATACTTAAACAAAGTATGAGCTAGTACTCTATTGAAACCCAATTTAATTAGATCTACTCGTAGGTTAGACTTCAAATACATATATAGTTTAAATCTTCCAGCCGCGGTGTACATATGCGGCTATATGTTTGCGAGATCAGAAACATGTTACATTCATTAGACTTGTTGTGTTAAAAGGGCGATAGAGTTCCGAACCTTGTGCTTCAACTTAATCGATCATCTTCATTAATAGACAGATCTGAACAGTATCCTTGTCTTCTACATGTAAACGTGTTCTTCCAACAAGAGCATGTACGTATAAGGACAAAAGAGGACAGGTATGAATAGGACAACAGTACGGGTAGGCGCTCCCATCGCCAAAAGCAAAACTCTACAAACAGGGACGACCCACCTAGGCCACTTTAACAGGTTCTTTTCGTAATTTCGACCTCACTAGGATGGAGTTTTCCGTCATTTCAAACGACAAGCAATCCTTTTTAAGAGCAGGAACACCCACTCCCCATCGCCCAACGCCCTCACCGTGGACACAGATCGAACACCCGCAGCGCGCACACTCGCAGAGGCCGCTCCTGCCCTCTTCTCTCTTCCTCCTTAGTCCTTCCCCAGCACGAGCTAAGCAGACACAAATTAATGGCGGCCGCAACGGCGGGAAGAGCTCTCCTTCTGGCTGTGGCAGTGACTGCGGCCTTGCTGCATTCCACAGAGGTGGGGGCTGTCCCCGTCTACACAGGCGCCCCGCAGAACAGGTACACGGAGTTCATCCGCCGGAGCTGCTCCTCCACTCTCTACCCTTCCCTCTGCTACACCTCCCTCGCCGGCTACGCCAGCGCCATCGCCCAGGATCCCACTCTCCTCGCCCGCGTCGCTGCCAACGTCAGCCTCGCCCGCGTCCGCTCCGTCACCTCCCACGTCTCCTCCCTCTGCCGCACAGCGTCGGCCCGGCGGATGGACGCGCGCACGGCGTCCGCGCTGGAGGACTGCGAGGACTCCCTAGGCGACGCCACCGACCTGACGAAGCAGGCGGCCGCCGAGCTGGGGCTGCTGGCCACTGCGGAGGGCCCCGAGGTGGCGTGGCGCGTGAGCAACGCCCAGACCTGGATGAGCGCCGCCCTTACCAACGAGGACACCTGCACGGACGGGTTCGCGGAAGTGGCGCCCGGGACGGCGGCGTCGGCGGGGGTGGGGGGCGCCGCTCCGGGGTGGGCGGTGAAGGCGGACGTCTGCCGGCGGGTGCGGCGGGCGAAACAGTACACGAGCAACGCTCTGGCGCTCGTGAACAGCCTGGTGGGGACGAACCGCTGATGTTGCCGGTGCCTCCCCCACCACGCAGGACGCCCTCGCACCGTCACCCCCACATGGGTCCACGTAACTTTTTGTGATAGTTATTTGTGGTAGTAGCTACGCAGACCAGTTGGTTTATAAGGTTAGATTGGATGACCAAACTAGTTGGGTGATTCGCCCCATCACTAAAGTTCTTGAGCCAGGCCAGACAAGCTGAAAGGGTAAGCTACGACGAGTACTGTTCATGTCATCAACAACATAGGTGCTTTCCATATATATATATCTCGTCTTGGTCAGTCAAGAACTGTGGTTATTGGGTTGGTCATGAAGTCCGATTTCCTAATTTGGTACTTGGAATTTCATATATATATATATAGACATACGTATGTTGGTTGTGAATTATAAACATATATATGACATGTAGTTCAGGATTTGTGTGACATTGAAGTCTGTAATTTAGCATCTGTGGAATGTAATGATTTATTATGTGTGGAAGTGAGCTTTATATATATAAACTTAAAGATGAGGTAGAAGATATGGTGGTGTTGTTGCCTTGTTTACTGCCTGTTATTTTCATGGCTGTTTGTGCATCTCATAGGTGGTTCCACATGATCACTTCACGTGCTCGGGAACTGTTTTCTTGTCTTGATCGGTAGGCTATGATCCGCCATGTTCTTATTTTTGTATATTGTTCTCGATCGCACTTTTTTTTTTTAAGAAGACTAGTCGTGTGTGTGTGTGACATCTTTGTGATGAGGGAAGGTGGGCAGCAAGACTGACGTGGTGTCTGACAGTAATGAGTTTCACGGGAATCTTGCGGTGTATCATCTTTTAAGGGAATATAGAAAGAGCAACTATAAATAATATCCGTTGCCTAATTGGTGTTCGATCTGGGGCAACTAGAGAAAATTTGAAGTGGAGGGCAAACTTTTTTTGGAAAGAGTAAGTGGCACAGGGATTTCTAGGATTGCGTACGTCTCCATAATCTTGCCTAATGTGGGTTTTTTTTTTTTATAACATGTAACAGAGATTTATAATAAATTTAAATGAGATGATACATAACCAAAGGGTACAATAAATGAGCAGCACAAAGCTATATACCAGCAGTATCAATAGGAGACTTTTAGCGGGTGTGGTTACTTGAGGCTTCTCACTCTAGAATTTCTAGAGTGAGAAGCTCTGGGATTTCTTTAAACTCGCCTCGCCGTCAGCATCTCCTCCCGGAGGGGAGAGGGTTTCTCCTTTCTGGTCGAACCCCGTCCCCCCTCCACCTCCGTCTCCGGCAACCGTGGTCGTCTGAAGGCTCGCCTCGCCCTTGCTGCTCACGCATCATCTCGGAAGGCAGGGGGGTTTACCCCTTTTGGTCGGAGCCTCTCCCCCTCGCCCCCGTCTTTGGCACTGTTTAGCCTGTATTTTTTTGTTTTGGGATAGTTTCCATCTCCGGCTCCGGTTTACATCTGTGTTGTGTTCTTGGGTTGGGAGCTAGTCTCCCAGTGTTATCTCCCTTCTTTGGGGAGGGTTTTGTTCTCGACCTTGTGTGGAGGATCCTCTTCTACAGCGGTTCGAAGCTTCTTCTGACCTGCCTGTAGTTTCACCTATCAATATGTTTCCTATTTACTTTCCCTTTAATGGCTTCTGTGTGTGTGGAGCTCTTGTTGTTGGAGGTAGGGGCGATGCTTGCCCTCTCCATTTGCTTCTCCATAGCTGGTGCATGGTCTCCTCTTTGTCCGGTTTGAGCACTGTCAAAGACTTGGGTTCCATGGAAGGTTACGCTCTTCGCCGATCTCACATCAAATGGCGTATCCTTGGCAGCTCTGTTTACAGCACAGACAAGGTTATTTTTGCGCCCTTGGGCACATCTATCGGCCTCTTCGGATCCCATCGTCCATGTTGAGCTCCCCCCGCGATGGAGTTTGTGGGTATGTTTCTGGCAACCCTTCCAACGTCTCAGAGCGACATACGGACAAGATCTTCACTCCCCTGCATGATGACTATCAAGAATCTCATTGCGGCACTAGTGTTGAGCAACGTCTCAGAAGATCCTTTAAAAGCCTATGCGAAGGACTTCTCCGATCGCCTCTTGTGATGATCTCTAGTATCATCCTCTTTCTCCTTTTTCCGTCGAGCTCCTCCCCGGCATATGGTTTGCCTGTGGGTTTGCTTCATCTCGCCGCGTTGCCGCTGGCAATGTTCGGTCACGGACTACGGCGTTTCACAGTGACAGTGGAATTGGGGTTTTTTCACCTTGTTCTTTGGCAGTTCCTTGAGCACTTGGCTCTTCTCTGGACCCTGTGTACCTGCAGATCTTTCTTCCTCGGTGGTGTGTGTTGTCGTTGTGATGTCAGCTCCATGTCTGTAATGGGTCACCACTCGCTGGTGTGGGTGCTGGTCATGCCTCTGCCACACCTACTCCATGTACTAATTTTAGTGGTTTAATGAAAAGTTATCTCCTTGTTCAAAAAAAAAAAGCAGCACAAATAGGAATGGCTCTTCCCAACCAAAGCACGTTTCCGCTCATACAACTCTCAGCCAGCAAGCAGTAAGCATTCCTCTACAAGGAATGGAAGTGTGGATGAATCAACATCAAATAGAGTACGCGGTTTTTCTTATCATATCAATGATAACATGCATGATAATGGACTATAGACACGAAGGGACGGATTGGACGGTGATAACGACGGACTTATAGCTAATTGGGGGGACGGAAGGACAGAGCATTTGCGGGACGCATCCATATATAGCACGAAATCTCACGATGGATTCCCTGTAATGTCTAGAATGAAGGGGCGAAATAGCCATCACAACAACAAACGAATTTTGTCCAATAAATTAGATGGACGCCAATTTTATAAGTCTTTTGGTGGTGTTGTTGATTACATCATTTGCTAATGCACATGTTAAGGGTTCAACCTATGATGTAATAGGTTAGTATTGTAATAATTTTTTTTTTTAAAAAAAAATAACAAGCAATGTCAACTTTTAGAGGGAGATTGATCACTACAAGAAAAAGTAGTATTTTTGACGGACATATTCCGTCGGAAATCAGACGGAAATCCGTCGGAAAGTGTGTCTTCCGACAACTTTCCGTCGAACGATCATCGAAAACGTCCATCGAAAAATTCTGCTAAGAAATTACCGACAGACAAAATAACTGTCGGCAATCTGTCGAAAATTCCGACAGAATATTCCGTCGGAAATTGCGTCGGTAACTTCCGACAGAACGTAGTCGGAAAATATTGTCGAAAAATTGGTCAGTGTATTCCGACCGAAAACTGTCAGAAAATCTGTCGGAATTTTCATCGGTAAATTTCGACAGAAGGAGTTCGTCGAAAAATATTCCGACGGTACTTCCAACAGAAATGCCGACGGATTAATTCCGTCAGCAAACTATATATTTCCGACGGATAACATCCGTCGAAAAGCCCGCCGGAAATAAGTAATATTTTTTAAAAAATATAGAAATTAACAATTATAAATTACAAAATCTGCTAAAATATTCATACATTCCACAATAACAAGTACTCACAATCAAACATAAAATCATAAAACACAACAATATAAAATCATGTTGAACCCTCTATATTTTGGTGATAACATAATTTATGATTAATTAAATATTATAAAATATATTTAATATCATGTTTTCCTAATAAATATAAATTTATGGAATTATTACTATGTGTTTTGCACTAAAAAGTTAAATCGATGTACATTCAATATACATCGATTTCAGTTCACAAAGTGCTACATCGATTCGGTCTCATAAGGATTCGGTCTCATAAGGATTCGATAAGTGACTGTCACATCGATTCGGTCTCATAAGGATTCGCTATCACATCGATTTGCTCTCATAAGGATTCGCTCTCGTAAGGATTTGATAAGTGACTCTCACATCGATTCGCTCTTATAAGGATTCACTCTCATAAGGATTCACTCTCACATCGATTTGGTAAGTGAAACATCAATTTGCCTCTCACATCGATTTGGTAAGTGAAACATCGATTTGTCTCTCACATCGATTTGCCTCTCACATCGATTTGGTAAATGAAACATCGATTTGCTCTCATAAGGATTTGATAAGTGAAACATGGATTTGCTCTCACATGGATTCGCTTGTAAAAACATGGATTTGGTCACTCAAATATGGATTTGCTTGTAAAATCATGGATTTGGTCACTCAAACATGGATTTGATCATTTAAACATAGATTTTCTTTATATTCAAAAATATTTTTTGGCATCTAGTAAAAAAGTTAAATATTCTTGATTTGCGTAATTCTCTATCTTTCTGACAGGAGATCTTTTTGCTTATCTCTCTAGATCTCTTCTTTCCTGCCAACAAAAAGGGGATTACTTACTACTTCTGGGTGGCAACAGGAAACATAGAGGTATGAACCTTTTTGACAGAAACACTCTTTTAACTAAACACTTTCTTCTATGCTTGCAGACCTCGTAGACCACAAATTATCAGAAGAAAGAGAAGATGAGCAACGACTAAAACTCCAACGGATTTATTGAAATTGCTCATATAAAAGATGAAGCGTGGATGAAGAATAAGTAATGAACTTTTCTTGAAGATCTTTGAAGGAGTGTACAACCAGTGAGGAACCTCGACACCACATACACTCAAAGGAAAAGAGAGAAAGAACCTGAGCCAAAAAGAAGTGTTCAAGCAACTGAAGCACTCAAGCATTCATGCTCCTTCTCCTCTCTTCACTCTCTCTGTGTGCATCTTGTAATCTGGGGGAGAGAGTCTTTTAGCTGAGAGTTTCTTTTAGTTGGTTTTCATCTGTTCCAACTCTCAATCGTGTTCTTTCTTTCTTAAGAAAGATTTCTATCTATTTGTAGGACTGTATACAGTGTAGAACCTAGCTAGGGGTTTATTTCTAGCAGAACCGCACTGGGGTTTGTACCAGGAGGTTAGCTTCTTTACCTGTAAGAGAAGTGGGTTGCCTTCTTGCCCGGGAAAGAGAAGAAGACCAGCTGGGGTGCTGGGTGTTGTATTGTCCTTGAGCGGGACTATACCCTTGGTTAGTAAAATCCCAAGAGGTTGCTTGGGGACTGGACGTAGGATTTCCATGTGGGAAGGGCCGAAGTAGGATAAATCCCTTGTGTTATTTGTGTGATTGTTTATTTTCTTCCGCACTACTACTCTTTATCACACTAAACTAACCAAACTTTCAAGTGATAATTTTCTGTGTTTAAGTTTCTGCTTCAGATTTCAGAAAATCTATTTACCCCCCCCTCTAAGTTAGCTTGCTGCCGTACCAAAAAGGCCAACAAGTGGTATCAGAGCGAGGTTCTCTGATCAATCAAGAAGATCCAATGATCTTAGAGAAGATCCATGGCAACTCAAGGATATGCTAAAGGTCAATCAGTCACCAGACCTCCATTCTTTGATGGAGAGGACTACCATATTGGAAGATGTGAATGGAATGCTTCATTCGAGGCACATACTTTGATCTGTGGCAGGTAATAGAGGTAGGTGATTATGTTGTTACTCCTGCTGCTGGTACTACTGCCATTACTGCAGCTGATAAAAATAAATTATCATTAAATTTTAAAGCTAAGAACTATTTATGTTGTGCTTTATCCAAAAAAGAATTTAGTAGAGTTTCTGCATATAAATTTACAAAAGAAATGTTGGATAAACTGCAGATAACTTATGAAGGAACAGATAAAGTGAAACAAACTAGGATAAATATTCTTGTTTCACAATATGAACAATTTAAAATGCTTCCAAACGAAAACATTACTACTATGTATAATAGATTTTCAAGCATAGTATTATATTTAAATTCTCTTAGTAAAACTCTTTCCAATGAGGAAACTGTTAGAAAGATACTTAGGTCTTTAACTCTTTCATGGACACCTAAAGTAACTGCTATTGAAGAAGCCCATGATTTAACCAAACTTTCTGTTGATAACTTAATAGGTTCTCTCATGGCACATGAAATTAATATGGAGCGACTATCTGAAAGCTCATCTAAGGAAAAATTTACTAATGCTCTTAAAGTTGCAGCTACTCCATCCACCTCTTCTTCTTCTTCTAGTTCCAAAAATGCAGATTCTGAAGACAGTGACGTAGATGATGTACTGTCCAAGCTTCAGAAAATTCTCAAGAAGAAGAAAAATGGATCAAGAAGGATTCAAAAGAAAGAGAAAAAGGAGAAAGAACCAGTCTGCTATGAATGCAGAAAACCTGGACATCTGAGACCAGATTGTCCTAGACTGAAGAAGAATAGTCAACCAGAAAAATCCAAGAAGCAGCACAAGAAATTCAAAAGAAAAGCCTTGGCGGCTGCTTGGAAAAAATGAAGAAACCACAAGTTCAGAATCATCAAGCCCATAATCGGAAAAAGAGCAGGTAAGCCTAGCCCTCATGGTAGGATTAGATGAGGTAAATTCTGACCCATTTTTTGATTCATGCCCTGATTCAGGGTCAGAGTCTGAAGACTTAGAAGTAGTCTTTAATGAACTATATGAAAAACATAAGGGTGTTGTAAAAGAATTAAAAAATATGAAAAACAACACTACTTGCTTGGAAAACACCAATTCTAATCTTAAATCTGAATTGGAGCAACTAGAAAAACAATTAAAGGACAGTAAAGATAATAATTATCTTTTAAATGAAATTTAAAAAGCAAGAATAATGAGAAGTTAGAGTTAGAAGAAAAATAAAAACTCTAACTGAAGAAAATCTCTATTTAAAAGAATCAGTTAGTAAATTAACTAGAGGAAAAACATCTTTAGCCCTATGCTTAAAAAGGTCAAAATATGGAAATAATAAACAAGTGCTTGGATACATACCTCTGGAAAAAGGAAAACAAGCCATAATTCCAGGAAAATATTTATTACCAAAATTTGTAAAAGAAACCAAGTTGCCTCAGAAAAAGGCCCCTGTAAAAGAAAATGTTTCCAAAAATTGTGTCTTAAATAGACATCATAAAAACAATAAGAACTGCAAAATAGATTATATTCATTGTTGTTCTCATTGCAATAAATTAGGACACACAGTAAACACCTGCACAACAAGTCACTTAGTTTGGATTCCTAAAGGTTATTTTCATACATCTAACCATCAAGGACCCAAAAAGATTTGGGTACCTACTTCTGAGTAGTTTATTTGCAGGATGGCCTTGGAGCATTAGGAACAAAGGATGCTCAAGGCATTGGTGACTGCCAGCTCTTCATCCATCTCATATCTGAAGAGGGAGTATTTATTAATTTTTTTAAAATTTTAATATTACTAACAATTATTTTCAAGTCTCATTCAGGGGGAGCACAAACTAAGGGGGAGTTATTCATTAATGTCAATCATATATTGTTGAACCCCTCAATGGTAAGAAATTTTCACAAAGGGGAGAGAATACATGGTAAGATCTTTCCTTTTTGGTTAGTGACAAAAAGGGGGAGAGTATGCATGATCTATGAATTTTCTATATTTTTATACTTTAAGTACTTTTTGTCAGAAAATTCTTATAAATTTTGTCATCACCAAAAAGGGGAAGATTGTTGAACCCTCTATATTTTACCCTTATATTTTGGTGATAACATAATTTATGATTAATTAAATATTATTAAATATATTTAATATCATATTTTCCTAATAAATATAAGGAAAAATTAATTAGAAGTCCGTGACTGTAATAGAGAGGTCTTTACTGTAACATGATTTAACATATACTGTAATAGGAAATAACACTTACTGTAATGAGTTACAGCTCTGTTAGGGACTAGAAAATAACTCAAATATCTATTAAGGACTTCTAATTAATTTACCCTAAATATAAATTTATGGAATTATTACTGTGTGTTTTGCACTAAAAAGCTAAATCGATGTCCATTCAATATACATCGATTTCAGTTCACAAAGTGCCACATCGATTCGGTCTCATAAGGATTCGATAAGTGACTCTCACATCGATTCGGTCTCATAAGGATTCGCTCTCACATCGATTTGCTCTCATAAGGATTCGCTCTCATAAGGATTTGACAAGTGACTCTCACATCGATTCTCTCTTATAAGGATTCACTCTCATAAGGATTCATAATGGTAAGAAATTTTCACAAAGGGGAGAGAATGCATGGTAAGATCTTTCCTTTTTGGTTAGTGACAAAAGGGGGAGATTATGCATGATCTATGAATTTTCTGTATTTTTATACTTTAAGTATTTTTGTCAGAAAATTCTCATAAATTTTGTCATCACCAAAAAGGGGGAGATTGTTGAACCCTCTATAATTTACCCTTATATTTTGGTGATAACATAATTTATGATTAATTAAATATTATTAAATATATTTAATATCATGTTTTCCTAATAAATATAAATTTATGGAATTATTGCTGTGTGTTTTGCACTAAAAAGCTAAATCGATGTTCATTCAATATACATCGATTTCAGTTCACAAAGTGCCACATCGATTCGGTCTCATAAGGATTCGCTCCTATAAGGATTCGCTCTCACATCGATTTGTTCTTATAAGGATTCACTCTCATAAGGATTTGATAAGTGACTCTCACATCGATTCGCTCTAATAAGGATTCACTCGCACATCGATTTGGTAAGTGAAACATCGATTTGCCTCTCACATCGATTCGCTCTAATAAGGATTCACTCGCACATCGATTTGGTAAGTGAAACATCGATTTGCCTCTCACATCGATTTGATAAGTGAAACATCCATTTGCCTCTCACATCGATTTGGTAAGTGAAACATCGATTTGCTCTCACATCGATTTGCTCTCATAAGGATTTGATAAGTGATACATGAATTCGTTCTCACATGGATTTGCTCTCATAAGGATTTGATAAGTGAAACATGGATTTGCTCTCACATGGATTCGCTTGTAAAAATATGGATTTGGTCACTCAAACATGGATTCGCTTGTAAAACATAGATTTGGTCACTCAAACATGGATTCACTTGTAAAAACATAGATTTGGTCACCCAAACATGGATTCGCTAGTAAAAATATGGATTTGGTCACTCAAACATGGATTTGATCATTTAAACATAGATTTCCTTTATATTCCAAAATGTTTTTTGGCATCTAGTGAAAAAGTCAAATATTCTTGATTTGCGTAATCCTCTATCTTTCTGACAGGAGATCTTTTTGCTTATCTCTCTAGATCTCTTCTTTCCTGCCAACAAAAAGGAGATTACTTACTACTTCTGGGTAGCAACAGGAAACATAGAGGTATGAGCCTTTTTGACAGAAACACTCTTTTAACTAAACACTTTTTTTCTATGCTTGCAGACCTCGTAGACCACAATTATATAGCACCCTTGATTTTTAAAATCCCAATAAAATAAAGTTTTTATTTAAATAAATGAGATAAATCGATTTAATTGGAATAAGGGGAAATAAATGGAAACAAAGGGAATTAAAGCAATACCCATTAAGCTAAATTATTAATGGGTTACGCTAATGAACCAAACCTAATAGTTTGGGCCCAATACTGATAGCCCATCTTGGGAGGAGATGTAATTAAGTGAATTTCGTATCTAATTAATTAGAAAATAGTAAAAGGCTAAGATAAACACTAAATAAGTCATGTTTATCTCAAATAAGAGTCCCTAACCCATCCTAACCCCATTGGCCACGAAATTAGGCCTCTCCCTTACCCAATTAGATAGATAATAGCAATAAAAAATAGGTGATAATTATGGAAATTCGTAATTAAATGAGGAGGAAAGAGTTTTAGGTGATTTAGAACCCTACAAGCCATCAAAACACCCCCCATTCGACCCTAGCACCCCAAAATTCGTTGCTGGAAGGTCTGGAGACGAGGAGGAGGCGATCTAGAGGAAGAACTTGGAGGAGAAGGGGCTAGAGCTTGGCTTTCTTCTTCATATTTTCGTCATCCAAACTACGGTTTTCTTACCCCACAAAAGGTAGGCAATCTCTCAAGATAAAATCGTGAAAAAATTACCCTAGGTAGACTTCATGATCCTCTTCAAAAACCCTCTGCTCTGGTTGATTTTGCTCATCCATTTGGGCAAATTTAATTCGTGAATCCTTGCTATTACCATGAACCGAAATCTCATGTTTTCTCTAATTCCCCACATGTACTTTCTCTCATGCCATGATAAAATTCTCATATATACTGCATCTTATTAGCTTTCAAACGGCCCTAGTCTTGCTCTATTTCGATCTCCCATTAGGGAGAATTAATTCTTTGATTCTCTGTCAGAACCATGCACCCGACCCTTCATGATTGCTTGTGAACTCTGTGCATACTTGATCCCACACCATGAAAACATTCTCATAAATACTACATCTTGTTATCTTTCAACGCCCCTAGTTTCGGAATTTGTCATCATGTATTCATCTCTAATTAATTCGTTGAACCCTGACTGCCCCTGTTTAGGTCATCAGAATATAACCTATTCAAAGCATGCCTAAATCTTGTCTAATTTCAAATAATCGTGCATGCTGATAGATCTACATGCTGATAGATCTATGTGTCTACTTTAATTTGAAACTGAATTCGTGATTTTTGGGTCATTATACGATTTTATATTGAATTTCGAAGAGCTCTGTGTCAAATCTGATCAACCCTGGAAAAAGGGAAAAAATGTCGGACTGTCCTGATATCGCGACGGCGCGATCCGCCGCGATACCAGTCAGGTCACGCCCTGCAAGTGCGTCGCGTTTAGAACATGGCGGCTTAAGGCGCCGCGGTTTCCTTTCCGGTCCGAGCTAGGACAGCCGGTCTGCGGATCGCGCCCGAGGCGCCCGTCGCTACTTGAATCGCGACGGGTAGGTCCGCCGCGATTTGGAGACTTCGGCCAGAACATGAAATTGCTCTCATGCCCTTGTCAATTAAGCTATATGACTCAAGTTTAACCCTAATCATGCACTGTTTTGAACAGTAACAATTTGATTATTTATATTTGTTAATAATCGCATGAAATATATTATTTAAAAGTCAATTGCACGACCTATCATATTCTCAAGATTCTTTACACTTACACACACATAATATTATTAATTGCCATTTGACCTTATTAAATTACACAATAATGTATTGGTAATTTAGTGAAATAAATTACTAAATTCCCTATTTTATTAAATACAATTGTTTCTGTTTTTACTCGCGCATTTTATCTACCGTTACCGTTTTCCCTCGGCTTTCGAGCACTTGAGGCACGATGGACCTGTTTCTACACACTTTCTCTTGACTTGGACCACCTCTCCATCGGGAATACTCTCGACTGGGCCAGGGACTCCTTGTCAAGACCTTCGTAAGTCTTCTTGGCTTTGGCGCACTCCTTAGTCAACGAGCTGGTTGTACCCTAAAACCCGTTACACCTTAGGGATCAGTACGATCCATGGCCTTAGTGTTTCCTTCTTGTCTTGGGTTCACGCCGGACCACCTGACCCGTGTACCGGCACGGCTAAGGGGGCGGTTGTGACTTCTACCAGACTGCCGGTACCCGACCTGGTGCCGTGCAACCGTTACTATCGTGTGTTTCTCGTCATTTTACGGAAATGTCTCTATCTCATCTACTATCTCGATACTCTCATCTGTTCACGTTCTCTCTACACTCTCGTCTAGTTCTTCTGCTACACTCATCTATTCTTGGTACTCTCTTGGCCATTTTATGATTGTCTAAGATAAAAACATGACTATGCTAGGCAACATTATAAGGGCCCGATCTGGTCCTTGGGAGGAGCACCTGAAAGGCTATAACTCGCGAGGGTCTAATGATCAAAGTGATGGCATACACCTAACGCATGACACGCAAGATTGATCTAAGACAATTCACAAACATTCCTATACATGATACTTGACTTGTGGTTGATAAGATGATCGACCAAACGTATGTTACTTGATTTACTTGCTATCATGACTTGTGCACTGCTGTGCAATTTACTTGTTAACTTGAAATATGGCCAAATCTTTTGTTGTACTTGTCACATATGAAGGTATTCTTGTCTTGTGATCTTACTGACACGACTATACCTGATCGTTCTCGTACTTGCTCGTTCCTGTTAGTTATCTTGCTTGATAAAAGGTTAAACACTTAAAACCTGCTTGTTTACACGAGATATTAAGTCCTACTGGGCGTTATTCGCTCATCCTGTGTATTTGTTTAATGTGTTTCAGGCGAGTTTGACGATGAACACACTCACGAGGACGGGATTGAGGAGGATTCTCAGGAGTGACCATTTACTGCAATCAATGCTTTAGTAGTTAGTTAGTATAGTTATGAGTCAGTTAGTCATGATGTAATAGTTTGAGTTTGAATAAAGTACTATGGGCCCTAGTTTTGGCTCTGATACGTTGATGTAATAGTTAGTTCTTGAAGTTTGATGAATTATTAGTGAATGTAATGATGACTGGTGGATTATTAATGAAATTGGAGTTTATTTGGTGTTATCCAGATGTACAATGGTTGTTATTTATTTTCTCGCTCTATACTATTTAATAACTGTAATCCCGCTCCGATATTCCACGTCGGGACGTTAAAGTTTTATGGTATCAGAGCCTAGGTTATTCTTAAGTATAGGATGATCTAGGTTTGACCTGCCTTGACTTAGAGTCTAAATTCATACCTATGTGAGACGGGTAGAACCTTGGGTAATAAGATAAAATAAACTCACACACGCACAACTTAGTGCAAACTCAATTAACTTACATTAAATATTTTCTTGTGAAGGAACTTAACATTAAAAAATGGCAACGGAGCGTGCTCAACTCCGTGATATGCAGCAGACTATCCAGCAGCTTACCCAGGCTTTACTTCAGGCTGCTGGAGCAAACAACAATAATAACAACAACCGAGGAGCTGGTGAATTACACAGGAATTTCCACAATCTGAATCCACCTCGGTTTAGTGGGACTACTGACCCCAATGAGGCCGAAAACTGGTTAAAAGAGATAGAACGCATTTCCGCGTTATGCAATGCGCGAACGGGGACAAGATTTTACTTGCAACATTTCAACTTGAACGGGACGCCCGTGCGTGGTGGGAATCTGTGGAAGCCACCAGGGCAGATGCACACTTTACTTGGGACGAATTCAAGGAGCATTTCAACTCCAAGTATTTCTCTGAAAGAGTCCAGGAGAGAAAAGCCTCAGAATTTACTGCACTGAAGCAGAGGCACCTTACTGTCGCTGAATATGGAGCGCAATTTTCCCAATTGGCACGCTATGCCAATCATCTGGTCAGCAAAGAAAAAATGAAGGCAAGATGATTTCTCAATGGGCTTAAACCCTCTTATATCACCCAGCTTGCCCCGATGGACATCCAGGTTTATGCTGACATGGTCAAGAAGGCCCAACTGTTTGAGGATGCGACTGATCTGACTGATCGCATCAAGGGCAAAATCGTCAAGAAGGAACAAGCGTCCAGCTCATCGAGCCGACCCACCAATGGCAAGAAGCGGCCGTTCAACATCACTGGAGGGCCAAGCCAGGAAAGAAAGCCCAAGATACCTACTCCTCCAAACACCAACAAGACCAACTGTGAGCATTGTGACAAGTCTGGTCACACTGCCTCTGAGTGCTGGAGAAAAGTAGGCACCTGCCTGCGTTGCGAAAATTGTAATCACCGCATTTTCGAGTGCCCCGTGCTGAAGGAGCAAGAGAAGGAGAAGCGTCCTATGGGACAGAAGAAACCAGGCAGGCTGCAGGCCTTGCAAGAGGTTGAGACCACCGAGGAAGGTGGAGTTGTCGAAGGTACTTTACCAGTCTTTTGTCAATCAGCATTTGTTTTGTTCGATACTGGTGCTACACATTCATTTATATCACAAGAATTTACTGACACATTAAAGGAGAAACCTGCATCTATGGGTTTTACACTACCTGTCACAACACCACTAGGGGAGAAGGCCCAACTGAATAAGTATTTTCCTTTAGCTGATGTGAAGATTGGTGAACTCAATCTTAGAGCCGATCTAATCTGTATGCCCATGGAGGGCTACGACGTTATTCTGGGAGCCGACTGGCTATCCACGTATGGAGCTATCGTGGATTGTCGAAGAGGGAAGATTTCCTTCAGTGAATTCCCTAAGTTAACCTTTACGGGACGTAGACACAAGAGGCACTTATCTCTCGTCTCTGTTATTAAAGCACATAATATGATAAGGAAAGGGGGTATGGCGTTTCTTGCCGCCATCGTAGTTGAAAAGAAAGCAGTTAAGATATCAGACATCCACATAGTGCAAGAATACCCTGATGTGTTTCCCGACGAGCTGCCAGGCATACCACCTAAAAGAGATGTCAATTTCTCAATTGACCTCATACCTGGAGCTGCACCAGTTTCATGCCAACCCTACAGGATGTCCCCCGCTGAATTGAAAGAATTGAAGGAGCAGTTGATGGAACTACTAGAGAAGAGTTTTATAAGGCCAAGCACTTCTCCTTGGGGAGCACCGGTGTTGTTTGTCAAGAAGAAGGACAGATCTATGAGATTATGCATTGATTACAGGCAGTTGAACAATCTCACTATCAAGAATAAGTACCCTTTGCCTCGTGTTGATGAATTATTTGATTAGATATCAGGAGCTAAATATTTCTCTAAGATTGACCTTAGGTCAGGATATCATCAGATGAGAATTAAAGATGCAGACATTTACAAGATAGCTTTCAGGAGCAGGTACGGTCATTATGAATTTGTAGTCATGCCTTTCAGACTAACCAATGCTCCTACAGCTTTTATGCAATTAATGAACAACATCTATCGACCATACCTCGACAAGTTCATCGTGGTTTTCATTGATGATATTCTCATATACTCCAAGACTAAAGAAGAGCATGAGGAGTATCTGAGGATCGCTCTACAGATATTGCGGGACCACAAACTCTACGCCAAATTAAGCAAGTGTGAATTTTGGCTCGAGGAGGTATCATTCCTAGGCCATGTTATCTCTAAGGATGGTATTGTTGTTGATCCTTCCAAGGTGGAAGCCGTACTCAACTGGGAAAGACCGACCAATGTCACAGAGATCAGAAGCTTTCTTGGACTGGCTGGATATTACAGACGGTTCATAAAAGACTTCTCCAAGATAGTTGTACCTCTTACTCGCCTTACGCGAAAAGAGAACCCCTATGTCTGGAGCAAGGAGTGTGAGAAGAGCTTTCAGACTCTCAAGCAACTCTTGACATCTGCACCCGTCCTCGCGTTGCCAGTCGAGGGCGAAGGATTCTCAGTCTACACTGATGCATCTGGAATCGGTTTAGGCTGTGTGTTAATGCAGAATGAGAAAGTGATAGCCTATTCATCAAGGCAATTGAAGCAACATGAGGTTAACTACCCTGTCCATGACTTAGAACTGGCTGCTGTGGTATTTGCACTCAAAATCTGGAGGCATTACCTATATGGAGAGCAATTCATTGTCTACTCCGACCACAAGAGTTTGAAGTATTTATTCTCTCAGAAGGAGCTTAACATGAGACAACGAAGATGGCTGGAGTATTTAAAGGATTTCGACTTCAACATTCAATATCACCCAGGTAAAGGTAATGCAGTAGCTGATGCACTTAGTAGAAAGCCAGTAGCTTCATTATCATGTTTAGTCATGGGCGAGATGCAATTGTTAGAACAGTTCGCTAGTCTAGATCTGAACATCGAGAAGAGAAGTGATAAGATGATAGTTGCCAATTTAAGAGCTCAACCCGATATATTTGTCGAGATCAAAGAGCAACAAGCAAATGATCCATTCCTAGTCCGAGTCAGGGAGACCATAGCTGACAAGCCAGATTTCTCCATCGCTGAGGATGGAAGGATATTATTCCAAGCCAGGACTTATGTGCCTGACAAAGAGGAGCTGAAAAGGAAGCTAATGGATGAAGCCCACAAGACCAAGTATACCATTGACCTAGAAGCAACCAAGATGTACCAAGACATGAAAATATCATTTTGGTGGCCAAACATGAAGCGTGAGGTAGCTGAGCATGCCGCACACTGCCTCACTTGTCAGCAGGTAAAAGCAGAACACCGTCATCTTGCGGGTGTACTCAGACCACTGGACATACCTGAATGGAAGTGGGAAAGCATCGGAATGGATTTCATCATGGGTTTACCCCGAACTCGTGGTGGGCTCGATGCTATTTGGGTTATTGTGGACAGATTGACTAAGTCCGCACATTTCCTCAGCATTAAGAGCACCTGGAGTGTTGATGTGCTTGCAGCTTTGTATGTGAAAGAGATAGTCAGACTACATGGGGTTTCAGTATCCATAGTCTCAGATCGTGACCCTAGGTTCACTTCTAGATTCTAGAAGGGACTCCAGACTGCCTTAGGCACGAAACTCAACTTTAGCACAGCTTTCCACCCACAGACTGATGGACAGACTGAAAGGACAAATCAAATAGTGGAGGACATGCTACGTGCCTGCACTATAGATTTGAAGGTTATTGGAATGAACAACTATCACTGATAGAATTCTCCTACGACAACAGTTATCAGGCCAGCATTACGATGGCACCATTTGAAGCTCTGTATGGCAGAAGCTGTAGATCGCCAGTGTGCTGGAATGAAGTAGGTGAGCAACAATGGCTGGGACCAGACATAGTACAAAATACTAGCAGAGATATACAGATTATCAGAGACAGAATTAAGGTAGCTCAGTCCAGGCAGAAGAGCTATGCTGATAAAAGAAGAAGGGACTTAGAGTTTCAAACTGGAGACCATGTGATGCTCAAAGTATCCCCGACCCGAGGATTTCAACGGTTTGGGATGAAAGGCAAGTTAAGACCAAGATTCATAGGTCCATTTGAAGTATTGGATAGAGTTGGCAAGGTGGCGTACCGACTAGCACTACCTCCCCAGTTCTCTACCGTACATAATGTTTTCCATGTGTCAATGCTAAGGAAGTATATGCACGATCCTTCACATGTGATCAGCTTTGACGATATCAGCCTGAATAGAGATATGACCTATGAAGAGAAACCTGTGAAAATACTAGACAAAAAGATTCAACAGCTTCAGAAACGACCCATATCTGTGTTCAAGATACTGTGGAGAAATCACGAAGTTGAAGAGGCAACATGGGAGCCCGAAGCAACCATGCGACGAAATTATCCGGATTTATTCAGTAAGACATTCTTCCTCTTACGATTATATGAATTTGGGGACCAAATTCTTTTTAAGAGGGGGAGGATGTAGCACCCTTGATTTTTAAAATCCAAATAAAATAAAGTTTTTATTTAAATAAATGAGATAAATCGATTTAATTGGAATAAAGGGGAAATAAATGGAAACAAAGGGAATTAAAGCAATACCCATTAAGCCAAATTATTAATGGGTTACGCTAATGAACCAAACTTAATATTTTGGGCCCAATTAGTGATAGCCCATCTTGGGAGGAGATGTAATTAAGTGAATTTCGTATCTAATTAATTAGAAAATAGTAAAAGGCTAAGATAAATACTAAATAAGTCATGTTTATCTCAAATAAGAGTCCCTAACCCATCCTAACCCCATTGGCTAAGAAATTAGGCCTCTCCCTCACCCAATTAGATAGATAATAGCAAGAAAAAATAGGTGATAATTATGGAAATTCGTAATTAATGAGGAGGAAAGAGTTTTAGGTGATTTAGAACTCTACAAGCCATCAAAACACCCCACATTCGACCCTAGAACCCCAACATTCGTTGCTGGAAGGTCTGGAGACGAGGAGGAGGCGATCTAGAGGAAGAACTTGGAGGAGAAGGGGCTAGAGCTTGGCTTTCTTCTTCATATTTTTGTCATCCAAACTACAATTTTCTTACCCCACAAAAACGGTAGGCAATATCTCAAGCTAAAATCGTGAAAAAATTACCCTAGGTAGACTTCATGATCCTCTTCAAAAGCCCTCTAGTCTGGTTGCATTTTGCTCATCCATTTGGGTGAATTTAATTCGTGAAACCCTACTATTACCATGAACTGAAATCTCATGTTTTCTCTAATTCCCCACATGTACTTGCTCACATGCCATGATACAATTCTCATATATACTGCATCTCATTATATTTCAAACGGCCCTGGTCTTGCTCTATTTTGATCTCCCATTAGGGAGAATTAATTCTTTGAATCTCTGTCAGAACGATGCACCCGACCCTTCATATTTGCTTGTGAACTCCATGCATACTTGATCCCACACCATTAGAAAATTCTCATAAATACTACATCTTGTTAGCTTTCAAACACCCCTAGTTTCGGAATTTTTCATCATGTATGCATCTCTAATTAATTCGTTGAACCCTGACTACCTCTGTTTAGGTCATCAGAATGTAACCTATTCAAAGCATGCCTAAATCTTGTCTAATTTCAAATTAATCGTGCATGCTGATAGATCTATGTGTCTACTTTCATTTGAAACTGAATTCGTGATTTTTGGGTCATCATATAATTTTATATTGAATTTAGAAGAGCCCTATGTCAAATCTGATCAACCCTGAAAAAAAGGGAAAAAATGTCGGACTGTCCTGATATCGCGACGGCGCGATCCGCCGCGATACCAGTCAGGTCACGCCCTGCAGGTGCGTCGCGTTTAGAACACGGCGGCTTAAGGCGCCGCGGTTTCCTTTCCGGTCCGAGCTAGGACAGCCGGTCTGCGGATCGCGCCCGAGGCACCCGTCGCTACTTGAATCGCGACGGGTAGGTCCGCCGCGATTTGGAGACTTCGGCCAGAACATGAAATTGCTCTCATGCCCTTGTCAATTAAGCTATATGACTCAAGTTTAACCCTAATCATGCACTGTTTTGAACAGTAACAATTTGATTATTATATTTGTTAATAATCGCATGAAATATATTATTTAAAAGTCAATTGCACGACCTATCATATTCTCAAGATTTCTTTACACTTACACACACATAATATATTAATTGCCATTTGACCTTATTAAATTACGCAATAATGTATTCAGTAATTTAGTGAAATAAATTACTAAATTCCCTATTTTATTAAATACAATTGTTTCTATTTTTACTCGCGCATTTTATCTACCGTTACCGTTTTCCCTCGGCCTTCGAGCACTTGAGGCACGATGGACCTGTTTCTACACACTTTCTCTTGACTTGGACCACCTCTCCATCGGGAATACTCTCGACTGGGCCAGGGACTCCTTGTCAAGACCTTCGTAAGTCTTCTTGGCTTTGGCGCACTTCCTTAGTCAACGAGCTGGTTGTACCCTAAAACCCGTTACACCTTAGGGATCAGTACGATCCATGGCCTTAGTGTTTCCTTCTTGTCTTGGGTTCACGCCGGACCACCTGACCCGTGTACCCGACACGGCTAAGGGGGCAGTTGTGACTTCTACCAGACTGTCGGTACCCGACCTGGTGCCGTGCAACCGTTACTATCGTATGTTTCTCGTCATTTTACGGAAATGTCCCTATCTCATCTACTATCTCGATACTCTCATCTGTTCAGCTCTCTCTACACTCTCGTCTAGTTCTTCTACTACTCTCATCTATTCTTGGTACTCTCTTGGCCATTTTGTGATTGTCTAAGATAACAACATGACTATGCTAGGCAACATTATAAGGGCCCGATCTGGTCCTTGGGAGGAGCACCTAAAAGGCTATAACTCGCGATGGTCTAATGATCAAGGTGATGGCATACACCTAACGCATGACACGCAAGATTGATCTAAGACAATTCACAAACATTCCTGTACATGATACTTGACTTGTGGTTGATAAGATGATCGACCAAACACATGTTACTTGATTTACTTGCTATCATGACTTGTGCACTGTTGTGCAATTTACTTGTTAACTTGAAATATGGCCAAATCTTTTGTTGTACTTGTTACATATGAAGGTATTACTGTCTTGTGATCTTACTGACACGACTACACCTGATCGTTCTCGTACTTGCTCGTTCCTGTTAGTTACCTTGCTTGATAAAAGGTTAAACACTTAAATCCTGCTTGTTTACATGAGATATTAAGTCTTACTGGGCATTATTCGCTCATCCTGTGTATTTGTTTAATGTGTTTCAGGCGAGTTTGACGATGACTACACTCACGAGGACAGGATTGAGGAGGATTCTCAGGAGTGACTATTTACTGCAATCAATGCTTTAGTAGTTAGTTAGTATAGTTATGAGTCAGTTAGTCATGATGTAATAGTTTAAGTTTGAATAAAGTACTCTAGGCCCTAGTTTTGGCTCTGATACGCTGATGTAATAGTTAGTTCTTGAAGTTTGATGAATTATTAGTGAATGTAATGATGACTGGTGGATTATTAATGAAATTGGAGTTTATTTGGTGTTATCCATATGTACAATGGTTGTTATTTACTTTCTCACTCCGTACTTTTTAATAACTGTAATCCCGCTGCGATATTCCGCGTCGGGGCGTTACAAATTATCAGAAGAAAGAGAAGATGAGCAATGGCTAGAACTCCAACGGATTTATTCTAATTGCTCATATAAAAGATGAAGCATGACTGAAGAACAAGTAATGAGCTTTTCTTGAAGATCTTTGAAGGAGTGTACAACCAGTGAGGAACCTCAATGCCACATACACTCAAAGGAAAAGAGAGAAAGAGCCTGAGCCAAAAAGAAGTGTTCAAGCAACTGAAGCACTCAAGCATTCAAGCTCCTTCTCCTCTCTTCACTCTCTCTGTGTGCATCTTGTAATCTGGGGGAGAGAGTCTTTTAGCTGAGAGTTTCTTTTAGTTGGTTTTCATCTGTTCCAACTCTCAGTCGTGTTCTTTCTTTTCTAAGAAAGATTTCTGTCCAGCTGTAGGACTGTATACAGTGTAGAACCTAGCTAGGGGTTTGTGTCTAGCAGAACCGCACTGGGGTTTGTACCAGGAGGTTGGCTTCTTTACCTGTAAGAGAAGTGGGCTGCCTTCTTGCCCGGGAAAGAGAAGAAGACCAGCTGGGGTGCTGGGTGTTGTATTGTCCTTGCGGGGGGCTGTACCCTTGGTTAGTAAAATCCCAAGAGGTAGCTTGGGGACTGGACGTAGGACTTCCATGTGGGAAGGGCCGAACCAGGATAAATCCCTTGTGTTATTTGTGTGATTGTTTATTTTCTTCCGCACTGTTACTCTTTATCACACTAAACTAACCAAACTTTCAAGTGATAATTTTATGTGTTTAAGTTTCTGTTTTAGATTTTAGAAAACCTATTCACCCCCCTCTAGGTTAGTTTGCTGTTGTACCAAAAGGGCCAACAAATCATAAAAATAATAAATGCTAAAAATCAAGACAGGTCTGCTGGATCGTCCGCTGTCCCCGCCCCATGATCGTCAGGTACCAGAGGATCCTATATTAAAAAAAAATTAATATGAGAAATATTAATAAAAATTAATATACAAACATTATTTTCAAAAATTAAATTTAAAACATATGATTATTCCTCAAGTTTAATTAGAAAATATTTTTGATCCTTTACACTTGGGTTTTTTTTAGATTAGTGATTTGAACGCCCAACCCAATCCGGGTATCCAATTAGGATTCTGTCAGTTCCCACATGTCACTTTCACCCACCCGGTCGTGTCGGAGTGAACGACACGCCGATCAGATCACTATTTGTGATTTTGGACCTCCGAATTGCGTGTTCTGATCGTTTCTACTTTGCTTTTTTTTATATTAGAGATTTAAGCGCCGAACCCAAATCGGGAATCCAATTAGGATTCCGTCAATTCTCACACGTCACTTTCACCCACCCGGTCATGTCGGAGCAAATGGCACACCGATCGGATCCCTATTTGTGATTTTGGACCGCCGGGTTGCATGTTCTGATCGTTTCTACTTGGGTTTTTTTTTATATTAGAGATTTGAGCGCCCAACCCAAATCGGGAATCCAATTAGGATTCTGTCAGTTCCCACACGTCACTTTCACCCACCCAGTCGTGTCGGAGCAAACAGCATGCTAATCGGATCCTTATTTGTGATTTTGGACCCCCGAGTTGCGTGTTCTGATCGTTTGTACTTGGGTTTTTTTTTTATGATCAGTTCATCCCCATATAATTTTATGAATTATATATCTATTTTGGTGATTAACAAAACTTCAATAAAGTGTCATCTAACAAGTTTTCATGAAGCTTAGACACAGGAAATAAATCAGGCGAAATCAAGAAAATATGTAAGTATTCTTACCTTGTAGCATTTAAAATATAGAGCAGGAAATTTCCCTAAGTACACCTCGACTCTTTATATGCTACAACGATTTCATTAGAATCATATGATTTCATTTTCATAAGGATTTGTAGTGTCATACCGATTTCCGTTTCATAATGATTTCCTTACTTCTATCGATTTAATTTTCATAAGGATTTGATAAGTGAGCATATCGATTTTGATCCCACAACGATTCGCTTAGTGGGCGTAATGATTTTGACCTCACAACGATTTGATAAGTAAGAAAAACGATTTGCTCTCACAACGATTCAATTTCTCATAACGATTTGATAAGTGAGAACAATGATTTGCTCTCACAATGATTCGGTTTCTCATAACGATTTGATAAGTGAGAACACCGATTTGCTCTCACAACGAATCAATTTTTACAACGATTTGATAAGTGAGAACAACAATTTTCTCTCACAACGATTCCGTTTTTATAACGATTTGATAAGTGAGAACAACGATTTGCTCTCACAACGATTCAGTTTTTACAACGATTTGATAAGTGAGAACAACGATTTGCTCTCACAACGATTTGATAAGTGAGAACAATGATTTGCTCTCACAACGATTTGTCTTTCATAACGATTCGATAAGTTCCACATCGATTTGGTATTCATAACGATTCGACAAGTTACAACAACGACTTGTTCATTATAACGACTCGACAAGTTACACAACGATTTGCTTGCTGTAATGATTCGATAAGTCACAACAACGACTTAGTCTATGTAACGATTCGATAAAGCAAAACAACTATTGATCACTACATCGACTCGATCAGTGTGACAACGATTTGGTTATAACGACTTGTTCATAACGATTTGCTTATACTCTCATAACGATTTGTCTCTACAACGATTTAGTTATGATTGTATAACGACTTATGTTCACATCGATTTACTTATACATGTGCAACGATTTACATAAACAACGACTCATTCACTCAACGATTTCATAAGTCATACTCATACTGATTTCATTACAATGACTTGTTATTTGAACATATTTCAAATGTTTTTGAAAGTCAAAGTCTTCCCTCGCTTTTCTCTAATATCCATGCATTTATTATGACTAAACATTTCACTGCACAATGCATGCTCAAATATCTTCTATTCCCATGCTTAAATTAGAAACATCTTTTTTGGAAAAACAGAATGGCATTTCCATTTTGATGTATATTCGTTTTGACATTAACTTATAACAAGAGATAGCATAGCTGTCTATCATTTAGCATTTATTGTGTGCAGGTCTCTGACAGCACAACCATGTACAACGTTGGACAAAATGAAAGATAAAGGATATCGAGAAGGATCTTCTCTTTGCATGCATGGAACGTAAAGGATCGTTTATGGGAAGCTCTATAATACCATGCAGTCTAACGAATACTAGAGCATAGAGACAACGGACATATCAACGGCTACTTCCTCAAGAGAAGATATATATTCAAGTCTGAAGACTCTTGGAGATACAACTTTTGAAAAGCAATCTTTCACGCAAAAGAGTCCATATAGAAGAGCGTTTTTTATTCCAATCCTTGTGCAGCTCTAGCTTTCGCTCTCAACGTTCGTGTTGAATTCCTTGGAGAGCACCTTTGAGTTCTGAGAGAATTCTTCCATTGTAGATCTTTCTCTCTCAGTCTTGCTTCAGATCAAGTATTGTTCTATGAGCTTGGTCTAGGGGCTTGTCTTCTCTTTAACACTTTTTAGTGTTGTTCGTCTTCGTGTTGAGAAGAGAAGACTTGTTGGTAACAGGTGGTTTTATTCTCTTCATGTTGAAGGAAGATCTGGGTTCCAGAGTGTTGTATTCCTCTTCGGCTTGTAAAGAGAATGTCAGCTACGGCTGGATGTGTAAGTGTCCTTGAAGGGGAGTGTATCCTTGGGTAGTGAATCCTGAGTTGTTGCTCAGGGACTGGATGTAGGACTTCTGTGGAGAGGAGGTCTGAACCATGATAAAATCCTTGTATAGTGTGATTGCTTGTTTGTGATTGGTGTTCTCTTTACTACTAACACTAACAGTCAAACGTAGTGTTTTTGTGTGAACATTTTTGTTGACAGGTTTAGATAATCAAAGTTTAAGAATCCCATTCACCCCCCCTGGGCTTGCTAGCTGGACAACAAGTGGTATCAGAGCTAGTCTCTTCGACAAAGAAGATCCAACGATTTGAAGAGAAAAGATTTAATGGCAGCTCAAGGGAGTATTGAAGGTCAGTCAGTAAACTGACCCCCTCTATGTGATGGTGAGTACTATACCTACTGGAAGACCAGGATGGAGTACTTCCTATCAGGATTCGATTTTCAAATATGGTCCATCATAGAAGAAGGCAATCAAGTTGTCTTAAACAACAGACAAAACTGGACAGAAGATGATAGAAAGAAGATCTCTCTCAACTACAAAGCTAAGAGCATATTATGCTGCGCACTTAGCAAGAAAGAGTTTAATAGAATTTCAGCTTGTAAATCAGCGATGGAAATGTGGGAAAAGCTTAGAATTACGTACGAAGGCACAGATCAAGTAAAAGAGACCAGAATAGACATTCTGGTGACACAGTACGAGAGGTTCCAGATGCAACCATGAGAGTCAATAACTTAGATGTTTAGCAGATTTGCAGACATCACAAATGGGCTAGCTGGTCTTGGAAAAAGCTACGAAATGGGAGATATGGTCAGAAAAATCTTAAGATCCCTACCAGCCTCGTAGACTCCTAAAGTAACAGCAATAGAAGAGGCAAATGACCTAAAGAGAATGTCACTAGAGAAGCTCATTGGGTCACTCATGGCTCATGAGATCAACATGGAGAGGCTCAGAGAATCTTCAAGCAGGAAAAAGCACAGCAATGCTCTCAAGGCCACAGAAGGTAGCTCTGACGAAGAATCTGAGGAAGAAGTCAGCAATGAAGACAGTGATGATGAAGAAGCGCTTCTATCTAGAAGATTACAGTGCATACTTACGAAGAAGAAGTACCAATCTGGAAGGAGATACTTCAAGAAGAGCAAAGACTTCAAAAAGGGCGAAGGCAAAGACACAAAGAGAGCTGAGCCTATCTGTTATGTGTGCAAGAAGCCATGACGCATCAAGGCCGAGTGTCCAAAAATAAAGAAGACTGAAGTCAGAAAGAAAGATTCAACTAGAAAATTCAGAAAATACAAGAAGAAGGCCATGGCAGTAGCTTGGGACAACGACAGCGACTCAGACAGTAAGTCAAGTTCAAGCGAAGAAGAAGAAGAAAAGGCCAACTTGGCCTTCATGGCAAATGTGAGGAAAAGGTAACCTCTGACTCCTCCTTTACTTCTTGTAACGAATCTGAATCTGATAGCTTAGAAGATGCATTTAATGAGTTATACATTAAATATAAGGAAGTATGTAAATTATTAAAAGTTAGCAAGAAAAATCATGCATGTTTAGAAAATACTAATTCAGATCTAAAATCTGAAAATGAGCAGCTGGAAAGGCAAGTTACCGAACTAAAAAGAAGAAACGAACTATTGTGTGAAGATTTGAAAAGTAAAAATGAACAAATAGCAAGATTGGAAAACCAGGAAACATTAAGTAAATTAAATCAAGAAATTAACATACTAACACAAGAAAATGAAAAATTATCTAGTGCGTTAGAAAAATTTACAAATGGAAAAACAACATTAATACTAAAAGGAGCTAGAAGATCAGGAAAGAAGAAATATGGTTTAGGATACACCCCTCCTGATAATGAAGAAACAGTAGTACATCCTAAAATATATTCAACACCTAAATTTGTAGCCGAACAAGACACTGCATATAAGTCAAACTTTAAATATATTCTAACTGAAAAAATAAGTAAAATATCTTGCTGCAGCCACTGTAGACGGTTCGTTTCCGCTCCGTCACCGGATCTCTCGGATGCTTGCGGACGCCGCCGGACTCTCGTTGGCGATGAAGGGGTCGTCGGTTGACCACGTTGACCCTCCGGTTGACTGAGTTGACTAGAAGGAAAACGAAGAAAACAAGCGAAACAAAGGGGATTTGGTGATCGCCAGGGCCTTACCTGTGCCCAAGGGGTTGCTGTGATCACGTCGGTGCAGTGGCCTCGCGTTGCGGGTGATGGTGGGACTTCAACTTCTCCTCCTTCGGCCGGCCAAAGGAGAAGAGCTCCGTAGTCTTCTGCGGGTCGTTCCTGCCAAAACAAAGACTCTATTAGACTCTAGGGAGTGTGGTAAATGCTCAAAACGAAGTATTAAAAACCTAAAAGGAAAGTCCCGTACCGGTTGCGGACATGAGAAGAGGGGTGGCCAAATGCTATGACCACCCTTCTTCCCTCCGTTTTTGGTTGGGAAACCCCTTTCTAGGTGTGTAGGAAGGTGACCTATATGCCTAGGGTGAGTGGGAAGGTGTGTGCAACATGCAAACTAGCTAAAAAGTAAGTAAGAGAAGAGAAAGGAAAGGAGGTGTAGATCCTCCTTGTTGATATTGTAGCTCCTTGCAAGGGCTCCTCCAGCTCCAAAGCAACCCTCCTGGACGTCCCAAGTGTGGAGAGAGTGAAGAGAATGAGTGGTGGAAGGTTAGGTAAGATTTTCTCTCTCCTCTCTCAAAGCTTCAGCATATGGACGTCCAGCCTCTCCTTCCTGGCTCAGAGGGCTCAAAGGGGGGTTATATAGACAGTGGAGCTCGGGGTTGAGAGCCTTGGATGCTCAAGTGTGAAGAAACACACTTGCACACTTGGCAATCCATGCATTAAAGGTCCAACCAATGGGGAGAGGCCAAGTAGGATTTTTACTGGGTCAATGGGGTGCCTAGGTTGCCCATATGCCCGTTGGGAATGGCTACATGCATTGCATGGCCGAGAGAATGGTGCAAGTGGGCTGGAATCTCGGGGTAGTTGCGCAGACCAGGTAAACCCTATTGACGTCCAGGGATCAGGCCGCCAACAGCATGCAGGCGTCCATCTATGTGGACGCCAACTTGGGTCAACGTCCAGGGGGATTGCCGCCAACCAGTAGTCTGCGGCCATCGATGCTGCCGTCTACATGGGATCCGAGGCTGGTCAACAAATGGTCAAACGAGGCTTAATGGGCCAAAAGAGCCTTGCGGGAGATGGGCCAAATCTCGCGTCTACAAATGCCCCTCCGAGACATCCGGTCTTGCAAGGGAGCAGAGCGGACTGAAAGGTTGGTGTCTCGGTAAACAAAGGACGCGGAGATTTAATGGAAGGGCCATCTCCGAGGATAGGAGTTCTAGCGAACCAAATGAAAGAGTCAGGCTAGAAACAGATGACGAATCGTCTGAGAGACAAATAGGGGTAAGGAAAAGGGTGATCTACCCGTGTAACTACAACTGCGACCCAATGGCAGGGTCCCTGGCATGGCCGTGTTGGACTTTGACTAGTTTCTGGTGTGTCTGAGTCAAAGGAGTTGTAATATGATGGTTGAATCAGAAGGGTCTCATAACTGGAGCTTGTGGGCTCGCTGGCCTAATCAGGACGTCGGTCCCGAATTTAGGAAGTCATGGAGACAAGGAGTTGGTTGATCTCTCAAAGGATTATCAAAAGATTCTAACTGGAATCACATGCTTGGAAAGCCTGAAGTCCGAAATTAAGCTCGCGGCTGGCGAAGGCTCAAATGAACTCAATAAGGCTGGAATGATCATTTGTGAAAGACACGGTGGGACAACTGGAGAAGGGGGGACAACAAAGACCCGATATTAACCTGGATAGTCATGAAGGGCGGACCCAGTAGGCTACCTGAGCTGGGGGAGCCATGGAGCAATCATATGATCGAGGAAAATCACCATTTTTTTTTTGAGTGTTAGTAAGAGAATGTTAGCAGTGAAGATGCATGCTAGTGTGGGTTGCCTATCTAAAATGCAAGTTAGCACCAGAGGAAAATTCTAAAGGCCATACGAATAACTGAGAGATCGCAAACCCATCATGGTTTTTGGTGAAGGGGAACTCAGGGTTCACAGTCGCCAAGTTATTCGCCTCTGGTGGGGTCCTATGTTAGACATACCTGCAACGCTCAAGGTCGCATGAGCGTTCCAAAATTTAAGCGTAGCTTGTGCTAAGATATCTGCAAAACAACTCAAAGCACAAGATAAAGGATGATGGCCATAGAATAAGAATAAGAAAATTTCCGGACAGTAAACGTCCACATCGACGGCCACCAGTATACATGTTAACGTCCACATATATGGCCGCCAAACTAAACGACGGCAACTGATCTGGATGCCTACCTGACAGCGGATCAGGCCGAAAAAATAGGTGATGGGAGTCCATAAGGACTCTTCCATCCCCTACCTCCGTCCCTCCCTGCTCCTGCTGCAAACCAGAGAGCTGAGAGTCAAGGAAACACAGTAAAATGGTCTCTTCATCGACCGGACGATCTACAGGCGCAATCCCCGGAGTTCTGAGTGAAGTTCCGGGACACCTGAGCACGCGTCTGGCTACGGGGAGGTAAGCAATGATGGTTTCTGATTCTTCCCAGGCTAAAAACGCCCCGAACAGGGTTCTCATAATACCCCACCCCCATGCAGGAGATCCCAGCATTCCCGAGCCAGGCCAGGTACGGGCCTTTTCTTGGCTTGTGAACCTGGTAAATGCCATCACGCTGGACATGCGGGGCTTTGTTGGCATGTGGAATCTACTTCATGGTTAATATCCACTATTAATAAGGGAAAGACGGCAGTTTATATCTTTCTACCTACAAAAGGAAGTGCGGAAGCGAAGCTAAAGCTAACACGGTACGGAAAGTACTCTCGGTCGGAAACTCCGTACGACTGCTCGTCGTGACCACCACACGGCTAGTAAAACACAGACAGAGGGAACTCCGCCTGGACAGGAACACTAGCTACGGAACAACACCACTAGTCAGTCACGGTCAGGTGCGTCACAGACGTCTTATCCTCCTCTACTAGGTCCTGCCCTCGCGTCTCGTCAGAGAGAGGTAGGTCACCAGCACAACAACAGTAACCGCCGTAGTCTGGCCGGACTACGGTCCCACGCCTGACCTCTCCAAACGGTTCCGGGGCCGTAAGGAGCGAGGCAGTGAGAAGAAGGACTGGCTGGCCTGCGCCGGGTAGAACTCCAAACTGTCCTCGGCGTCCCAGACCAACCACGAGAGCTCTGCAAGCGACTCACACGCCACTGTCCTAACCACCGTTTCCCCTCAGCTCCAGAGTCCGCTAGGTGGCTGCCAACTCGAGCACACTCGTAGCCCGGAGTACTCCCTCAACAGGCTCCGAGGACGGGGGTCCCAGTAACGGTAACAACCTCTCGCACGGGACAAGCCCTCAAGTGCCGCGCATTGGGCGAACGACTAGTGTGTGAGACCGTACTAGGGAACTAGCACAGGTGCCACGGGTACAGTAAAGCGGAAAACGGAAGCGGCGAAGCACAACCCGCCTCTGGAATGAGAAGGCGATAGGGCCCTGTCGCCTTCAAGAAGGCGACATAGGCCCTGTCGCTTACCAGTCAGAAGGCGACACAGGGGTGTCGCCTTACCAGACAAGTGGCGACACAGGGTGTGTCGCCTTCACGCCAGTCGGGGGTTCGGAGATTCTTCTTCCGGGAACCTCCCCGAAACGGGAAACACTACACACGGGGAGGGGAGCATGCTTATCATGCTAGAAAGCCATTAAACATACAAAACCACCCTCGAATACCCCAAGAACATGGATTCTACGCTCGGAGGAAACCTCACTCACACGAGCATGGAGTTCTCACACTCCCAACCCCGAACCACAAGAAATACGTCACGAAGGGGAAGGGGAGCATGCCTAGGGCGAGAAGATCGGGCGTCCCTACCTCCACGCGAAGAACGCACCCGTTGGGGCCTTCTCGTAGGTAGAAACGTCTCCTCCTCGCACCGCACGGCACGAACACGACCCCTGCACGAACGGAGCGAAAACCTCCTCAGCACGGCCGCCTCAACACGGGGGAGGCACCCAAAACGCCGGAACTCCGAGAGGAGAGAGAGGGAGAGAGGGGAAAGGAGAGGCGCGAGAGAGGGGAGAAGGCTCGGGCGCCCGGGCTTTAAGCCCGCGGTCCTGAGAAGGCGACACACCCCTGTCGCCATCCTTCAACCAGAAGGCGAAAGGTGGTATGTCGCCTTCAAGAAGGCGACATACCCCCGTCGCAAACACTGACAACGGTCAAATCTCGGAATTCGAAAAAGTGAAGGCGACAGCCATCTTGTCGCGTTCACCCGACACCGCCAGAGCCGTACTGACACAAAGGACGTTTGTCACGTCTGTCAGACTGCGTCTGGGGCGACGCAATGGGAAGGGGACACAGGCCATGTCGCCTTCCAGAAGGCGACAACCCCATCCCCCGTCGCAATCCCAAACAGAACCAGACACTGACGCGGTCGGAACCACGTCGCGACAGTCGCCCTGCCGCGACCCAGAGGACGGGGCAAGGGCCCAAGGGGGCCGGGGTGTTACAACCCTCCCTCCTTAAGACATTTCGTCCTCGAAATGAAAACAACTCGGTCTCAACCCGGAAGACGACAAAAGGGGAGATCACCACATACCGATCAATCAAACAAGTAAGGAAATTGCTCCAGCATCTCATCCTCGCGCTCCAGGTGGCCTCGCCACCGACGCGGTTCTGCCAAACGACCTTAACCAGCGGAATCTGCTTCCTGCGCAACTGCTGAACTCTGCGGTCGATCACTCTAACTGGGTACTCTGGCACTGACAAGTCTGGCGCTACCTCTAGCTGCGAGTAGTCCAACACGTGCGAAGAGTCTGCAACGTACCTCCTGAGTGCGAAACGTGGAAAACGCTGTGCACACCTGCTAGCTCTGCCGGAAGACTCAGCCTGTACGCCACCTCGCCGACTCTCTCAGAAATGGGGAAAGGCCCAATATATCTGGGACTGAGCTTTCCCTTTCTGCCAAACCTCATGACTCCCTTGGTCGGCGAGACCCGCAAGAAACAAGGTCACCAACGCTGAACTGCAACGGTCTCCTGCGGACATCTACAAACTCTTCTGCCGCTCTGTGCTGCCCGAAGCCTCTGCCTGACCAAACTGACTGTCTCTGCACACTGCTGCACTAACTCTGGCCCCAAAAGCTGCTCCACCAACCTCGAACCAGTGAAGCGGAGTCCTGCACGGGCGACCATACAAAGCCTCGTATGGCGCCATCCGATGCTCGAGTGATAACTGTTGTTATACGCGAACTCTACCATCGGAAGGTGAGACTCCCAAGTGCCGCTCCAGTCTAAACAGCACGCTCTCAGCATATCCTCCAGTGTCCGAATGGTCCGCTCTGACTGACCGTCTGTCTGCGGGTGGTACGCTGTGCTGAACCTCAACTCTGTACCCAGTGCTCTGAAGACTGCGCCAAAACCCTGACGTGAACCTCGGATCTCTGTCTGAAACGACTGAAACTGGGATCCCGTGCAACGAAACAACTCTGTCCACGTACAGCCTGGCTAACTGTCCACTGACCACGACATCCTGATCGGAAGAAAGTGCGCTGCCTTGGTCAAACGGTCCACGATCACCCAAATACCATCATGCCTCTGCGGGGTACGGGGCAAACCAACCACAAAGTCCATGGTGATGTCGTCCCACTTCCACACAGGAATGGGCAACGGCTGCAACTCACCACCAGGACGCTGGTGCTCAGCCTTCACCTGTTGACAGGTAAAGGCACCGAGCAACAAACTCTGCCACGCCCCTCTTCATCCCTGGCCACAGAATGACCTCCTCAAACAATGGTACATCTTGGTGGAGCCGGGATGAACGACATACCTCGACCTGTGAGCCTCTGACAACACTGCCTCACGAACCTCCTCTGGAACGTACAAGCGGCCTCTGAATCTGACCTCGCTATCTTCGCTGAGCTCAACGTCTGGCATCCGCAAAATGTCTGCTAACTCTGCATCTGCTCGCTGCGCCTGCAACACCTGCCTGAACAGTGATGGCCGAACTGACAAACTGGAAGCCACTGCACGGTCTCTGGTCCTCGACGGAAAAACACTCCCTGGGACAGCTCCTCGAACAGCCTCCACTCTCTGACCATCAGCGAACTCAAGCGCACGCGCCTACTCAAGCATCGGCTACGACGTTAGCCTTTCCTGGATGAGAGGAAAGGGTTAGGTCGTAGTCCTTCAAATACTCCATCTAACGGCGCTGCCTCAAGTTCAGATCCCTCTGGGTGAAGATGTACTGCAAACTCTGGTGATCGGTGAAGATCTGAAAAGCCTCGCCAACAGGTAGTGCCTCCACAACTTGAGAGCGTGCACCACTGCTGCCAGCTCCAAGTCGTGGGTGGGATAGTTCTCCTCATGCTTCTTGAGCTGCCGAGAAGCATAGGCAACGACCCCACCATGCTGCATCAGCACGGCACCCAAACCTGTCTCTCGACGCATCGGTGTAAACCACGAACCCACGGTGCCCGATGGCAAGACCAACACTGGCGCCGAAGTCAACCTCGTCTTCAGCTCCAAGAAACTCTGCTCACAGTCCTTGACCAAACAAACTGGTGTCCTGCCTCGTCAACGGTGCTGCAATCTTGGCGAAATCTGAATGAACCTCCGGTAGTAACCTGCCAGACCCAGAAAACTGCGGACCTCTGCAAATGATGTGGGCTGCTCCCATGACAACACTGCCTCAACCTTGGCCGGATCCACTGCCACACCAGACCCGAGATCACGTGCCCGAGGAAGTGCACCTCGCTCAGCCAAAATTCGCACTTGTCGAACTTGGCGTAAAGACGGGTGACTCCGCAGGGTCTCTAGCACGATCCTCAGGTGCTCCTCGTGCTCCTCTTCAGAAGACGAGTAGACCAGAATATCATCAACAAAACAACAACAAAGCGGTCTAGGTACTCACTGAACCCCTATGCATCAGATCCATGAATGCTGCAGGTGCGTTCGTCAGCCCAAACGGCATCACGACGAACTCAAAGTGACCGTACCTGGAACGGAAAGCCGTTAAAACAAACATTGACTCTCTGATCCGCAGCTGGTAGTAGCCGGATCTCAAGTCGATCTTCGAGAAAACTCGGGCCGATTGCAACTGATCAAACAAATCATCAATTCTCGGCAAGGGTACCTGTTCTTCACAGTGACCTGGTTCAACTGCCGATAATCGATGCACAAACGAAGACTACCATCCTTCCTCACGAACAAAACAGGCGCACCCCACGGCGAACGGCTCGGACGAATGAAGCCCAACTCAAGCAACTCTTGCAGCTGGCGCTTCAACTCACGCAGCTCCGCCGGGGCCATCCGGTAAGGTGCCTTAGACAAGGGCATCGTACCAGGCAAAAGCTCGATGGAGAACTCTACCTCTCGCTCAGGCGGCAACCCAGGTAGATCCTCCGGAAAATCGTCAGAAAACTCAGAAACAACTGGCACATCAAAACTGAAGACCCGCTAGGCTCCAAGGAACAAACCGAAGCAAGGTAAGCAACGCAGCCATCACGGATCAAACGACGAGCCTTACAGAAAGAAATGAACGGCCGACGGGTAGACGGATACCTCGAAAGCAGAGAACAGGCGCTCCAGGTATCTCGAACCGAACGGTCTTCCTCTGACAATCAACCACGGCTGAGTGAGCTCCAACCAGTCCATGCCCAGGATGACGTCGAAGTCGCAAAGCTGCAACGCGTACAACCTGGCCGGCAACTGGTGACCCTCAACCTCGACTGTCAACCCTCCAGGTAACCAAAGGAACGCATGTAGTCACCGGACGGGAGATCGACCAATACGTCACACTGCCTCTCGGGGTGTGACAAGCAAGGGACTCGTAAAAACTCCTCGGAAGCAAAACACAAGGAAGCGCCGGGATCAACCAAAAAACGAGCAGCTCTGCCAAGGATAGGTAGAGTACCTATCACCAGGTTCGATGCCTCTGCCTGCTCCCAGGTGAGCGCCATCAACGACCACGACCACGTCCACGCTGCGGCGCCTGCTGGGGCTGCTGTGCGGCGACTGCTGCTGAGGAAACTGCTGCTGCTGCTGGTACGGCTGGTACTGCTGCGGCTGCGGAAATGCTGGACCTGCTGCTGGTACTGTCCTCTCTGCTGCTGACGGGTGCCTGCTGCTGGGGAGGGTACTGGTACTGAGGTGGCTGCTGCGCGTACTGTACTGGCTGCTGCTGCTGCGGAGCTTGCCCCCTAGGGCAATCCCTCCTAAAGTGGCCTGGCAAGCCACAAGTGTAGCACACTGGCTCCTGACTGCCCTGCTCAGCACCCTGCTGTACTGACTGCTCTGCAAACCTGGATGACGCTCTGCTGACGGCTCCATCCACCCCCGCGAGTAGACAACTTCCTGAACTGCGAGCAATTCCAGAAGCAAACCGAACTGCCCGAGCCTGAGGAAGAGGAAGTCGCACTACCGCGGCTGCCTGTGGACGCTGGTACTGCGAGGACCTAGAAGAGGCTCCCCTCTGCTGCTGCTGCTGCTGCTGAGGCTGCCAAGCCTCCCTATCTAAGGCGGGGCCTTCGCCACGGCCTCTCCCAAGGTGGTACACTGTGTGCCGTCACACCCCACCTCAGGCTCTGCTCAACCCTGCTATAAACCTCTCTGCACAAGCCTGGTCACTGCCTGCTACATGAGGCACATGCCTCAACAACCGGACAAACCTCTGGTGGTACTGAGAAACTGTGAGGTCGCCCTGCACCAACTCGTGGAAATGGTCTCGCCTCTCACGTCGAGCGTAGTCGGGGAAGTACTCGCCGTGGAAGACCTCCAAAAACTGCTGCCAAGAGATCTGGTCCAACCGCTGCCCTGGAAGTGAGTCTGCCTCTGAACTCTCCACCACTCATGGGCTGCTCCCTTGAGCTGGTATACTGCCAAACGAACCTGATCCTCCTCAGCGCAATCCATAGTCTCGAAGATGCGCTCCAACTCAGGGGTCCAGCTCTCTGCCTTATCTGGATCATACTCACCGTGGAACATCGGTGGGCGAAGACGCAGGAACCTCTCAAGGAGAGCGGTCCTCGCCTCCGACACCGCTGCCCTCCGCTGACCGGACCGGGTACTCCCAGTACCGACGCTGCTGGCGGACTGGCTGCTCCACCTTTGGCTCCACCTCCTGCTGCTCTGGTACGGCTGGGGGAGGTACTTGAAACTGACCACCTGCTGCTGCCTGCCGGGCTGCCACGCTCCCTGGTACATAGCTCTGAAGAACTGCTCGGCCATGGGAAACCAGTCTGCATACTGCTGAGGCTGAGGGTGGTACTCCTGCTGCTGCCCACTGCTGCGTGCCTCTCTGCTGCTGCCTGTGCACCCTGAGGCTGCGCCATGACTCCTCCACGGACACCTCCTCCTGAACCTGCCCCTGAGCGGGCATGTCAGACTCATCCTGCTACTCAACCAGCTGCCTAGCCTGACTGCGCCTATGCGGAGCCATAACCTACACGGCAACACAATGACAAAGGTTACAAATACCTCTCGGGCGGCTAGCAGTGTACTTGTACTATTGTTGGGACTTACTGTTGCAGTTTAGATCCACTACAAGTCCTGTCAGACCGAGCTTGATACCAACTGTAACGACCCGAGAACCCGACCCTCGGCCCACGCCGAGGACCCGATTTTCGCGATCGCCGCCCACGGATCCGGGGGACCCGGAAGGGCTATAACACGCGTCTGACAGGATATGTAACGGAAGTAAACGTCAATGCTGAGCTAGAAGGTACAAGCGGAACAGGAAAGTAGAGCGAGACCGCTGCGTACCGCTCTAAGTACAGTCCCAACGCACGCACACTAGTACAAGTAAGGAAAGGGGAGAGACAAGTCCTTAGGGGCATACCCCGAGGGTGACGTACACTGAGAGGGGGAACCACTGCTAGCTACGGGGACCAAGACTACCGCCCGTCTCTCCGCCCGACGCGCGCCCTGCCGCTGTTGAGAAGACTCACCTGGAAAACAAGGGATGAGCTTCACAACAGAAGCTCAGTAGGGACTACCAATCTCCTACTGGCTCTAAACAGGCAGAGGAACATATAAACTATTAATAAGGGAAAGACGGCAGTTTATATCTTTCTACCTACAAAAGGAAGTGCGGAAGCGAAGCTAAAGCTAACACGGTACGGAAAGTACTCTCGGTCGGAAACTCCGTACGACTGCTCGTCGTGACCACCACACGGCTAGTAAAACACAGACAGAGGAAACTCCGCCTGGACAAGGAACACTAGTACGGGAACAACACCACTAGTCAGACGGTCAGGTGCGTCCACAGACATCTTATCCTCGACCTAGGTCCTGGCCCTCGCGTCTCGTCAGAGCGAGGTAGGACACCAGGCACAACAACAGTAACCGCTGTAGTCTGGCCGGACTACGGTCCCACGCCTGACCTCTCCAAACGGTTCCGGGGCCGTAAGGAGCGAGGCAGTGAGAAGAAGGACTGGCTGGCCTGCGCCGGGTAGAACTCCAAACTGTCCTCGGCGTCCCAGACCAACCACGAGAGCTCTGCAAGCGACTCACACGCCACTATCCTAACCACCGTTTTCCCCTCAGCTCCAGAGTCCGCCTAGGTGGCTGCCAACTCGAGCACACTCGTAGCCGGAGTACTCCCTCAACAAGCTCCCGAGGACGGGGGTCCCAGGTAACGGTAACAACCTCTCGCATGGACAAGCCCTCAAGTGCCGCGCATGGGGCGAACGACTAGTGTGAGACCATATAGGGAACTAGCACAGGTGCCACGGGTACAGTAAAGCGGAAAAACGGAAGCGGCGGAAGCACAACCGCCTCTGGAATGAGAAGGCGACATAGGCCCTATCGCCTTCAAGAAGGCGACATATGCCCTGTCGCTTTACCAGTCAGAAGGCGACACAGGGTGCGTCGCCTTACCAGACAGGTGGCGACACAGGGTGTGTCGCCTTCAAGCCAGCCAGTCGGGGGTTCCAGAGATTCTCCTTCCGGGAAACCTCCCCGAAACGGGGGGAAAACACTACACACGGGGGAGGGGGGAGCATGATTATCATGCTAGAAAGCCATTAAACATACAAACCACCCTCGAAAACCCCAAGAACATGGATTCTACACTCGGAGGAAACCTCACTCACACGAGCATGGAGTTCTCACACTCCCAACCCGAACCACAAGAAAACTACGTCACGAAGGGGAAGGGGAGCATGCCTAGGGCGAGAGATCGGGCGTCCCTACCTCCACGCGAAGAACGCACCACGTTGGGGCCTTCTCGTAGGTAGAAACGTCTCCTCCTCGCACCGCACGGCACGAACACGACCCCTGCACGAACGGAGCGACAACCTCCTCAGCACGGCCGCCTCACACGGGGGAGGCACCCCAAAAACGCCGGAACTCCGAGAGGGAGAGAGAGGAGAGGGGGAAGGAGAGGCGCGAGAGAGGGGAGAAGGGCTCGGGCGCCCGGGCTTTAAGGCCGCGGTCCTGAGAAGGCGACACAACCTATGTCGCCATCCTTCAACCAGAAGGCGACAGTGGGGTATGTCGTCTTCAAGAAGGCGAATACCCCCGTCGCAAAACCACTGACAACGGTCAAATCTCGGAATTCGAAAAAGTGAAGGCGACAGCCATCTTGTCGCGTTCACCTGACACCGCCAGAGCCGTACTGACACAAAGGACGTCTGTCACGTCTGTCAGACTGCGTCTGGGGCGACGCAATGGGAAGGCGACACAGACCATGTCGCCTTCAGAAGGCGACATACCCCATGTCGCAATCACAAACAGAACCAGACACCGACGCGGTCGGAACCACGTCGCGACAGTCGCCCTGCCGCGACCCAGAGGACGGGGCCAAGGGCCCAAGGGGCCGGGGGTTTACATTGGTGGTACTGCAAAGAACATGAAGGACATGTGTGGGGTTTGACGCCCTGGGGGCGTTGGTGGAGAGATGGCACCGCACACGCACACGTTGTGTTTCAGGGCTTTGAGGCGAGCGTGTTGCTGGAGGAGGTGGAACTGTTCTTGGGATGGCAGCGGTGCCTGGAGTACGATGCCGTGACTCCTTCCTCCCGTGGAAGAGATCCTCGTGGACATTGTACGAGACAAGAAGGAGGTGTTGCGGATGACGAACAAGAATGGGATCTTCCTAGACCGGCTGTCCTGGTGGTTGATCCAGCATGCGAGGGAGATTGGCGGAGAGAGGGCGACCCGGGGATGACACTCTGCCTGGCTGGAGTTTCCTGTTTCCCATGAGTGGCGATTTCATCCTCTACGAGCACATTGGAGTACTTTCTCTGCTGTGGCGCGGCACTCACTTGCCCTGCAGTGCTGGCCCACCTGTACAGTTCGCTCACCACAATGAGCCTAGGCGGACGCACCTGCGGGAGTTTGTTTCTGCTCCAGGTATGGATGAAGCTCATTTAAAGTTGATTTTGTTGAAGCACAACCTACCCCCTCCAGAATCTTCCTTCGGAGTTCGGTGTACTGCAGCAGGGCGTGGTATGCCGGAAGATGAGGTCAAGTGTGTGACAGCACACGAAGAGCAGAGGTGCTTGGAGAGATCATCTGTTATTTCTGGTGATGGATGACTTCATCGTGAGGCCACTGTTTATGAGGACTATTGAGTTCAGAGCAAGGACAGGGAGGACAGAGATTTGTGGTTGATTGGGCTGATCGGATGTGGGCATCAACCACATCGGTGCCACTGTCAGCTTGGGATTCCACGGGGAATTCCAACTCCATCCAGTTGCACTGATATGATAATAATCGGGAAGATGAAAGGATGATGAAGAAAGCTATGAAGACTTGGAAGAAATACACAGTGAGCAAGAAGTGGGGATTGGCAGTGCAGGAAAACACCGGAAGAAGATTATGGCAGTATGAGGATTACACAGACACTATTTGTCCCATTTCATGTGACTTTTTCATGGCCGCAGGGCAAAATGATGTATCTTCCTGTTGAATAAGTGTAACACAAATTTGATGAATAAAAGTGAGTTGTATTTTTGTTGAATTGCTTTGATTGCTTGACTTGTGGAATGTGTGGAATGTGATGGCCTCAAAAGGGTCCAAAAGAGTGTGCTGTGAGAATGAGTGCGGGGGCATTGGCGTCCACATCGAAGGCCGCCAACTAAAGGTAAACGTCCATGGCCCGTCGCCAACCACTGAGACAGAAGATAGATCCACACAACTAGCCGTCTATTTCAAACTAGACGTCCGGACATGGTCGTCGACCAAACTTCGAGGTCTGACATTGAAGAGACCTTGACGTCCACATTCAGGCCGTCAAGGGTACGTCAGCGGCACAAGCTTGACGTCAGAAAAAGTTAAACGGCCGGAGCTTGATGTTAAACCAGGAAACTGCTTTTTTTTGAACCAACGCCTTCTCCCGGGAGCCATTACGCCTTCCAAACGCCGAGAGGAAAACCCGAAACCCTTGCTTCCCACTCACCTTGCTTGAGCTTACGATGAGGACGAGAGAAGAAACGAAGCATCATCGGGGCCGCCGTCAACCGGAGGAGGAAGAGGAAGAGGTGGAGATGGCTATAGCAGAGGAAGAGAAGAAGAAGTGGCGGTGGAGGACGCACCGGAGGGGGAAGAGACCGAGGGAGGAGATGAGACGGAGGCGGAGGCACCACGACGGCCCAAGGTAGGCCTCTAAAACCTTTGTTTGGATGTGTTTGTGATTTGGTAAAAAGGAGGGAAAACAGGGGAAGTGCCGTCGGGTCAGACAGGAACTTGACGGCAACATCGGTTGCCGTCGAGTTCCTCCCGGCGTCCAACCCCTTGCTGTTAAATGAGCTTGACGTCAAGGTGCTGGTCGCTGACAGAGGAACTTGACGCCACCCCTGGACGCTGACTCTGAGTGAACGGCAACCCCTTGCCGTCAAGTTTAATAAACGGCAGTCGATGCTGACGTCAAGTGTCTGTGTTTTCTGCAGGGTAAAGGCCGGATGAGGAGCAGGGTGACCTGGGATTTGTGCTGGGCATGGTACGGGCCCTGCCAGAGGTCCAGCAGACCCGGATTGCTCGGATGGGATTCGGGCATATCCTGTCGGTGCGGCCCTTCCACGTGGACGTACCGTACTGGAGGCACTCCGGGAGAGGTGGGAGGAGGATTGCAAGGCATTCATCATGCCTTGGGGACACATGATACCCATTGGAGGATGTGGCGTATCTGACAGGACTGCCGGTTCAGGGAGAGCCGGTAGTCGGACTGGAGAGGAGGGACTACTATGACGACATAGTAGAGTTGCTGGGGCCAGAGTTTGTGGCCGGGAGGAGGAGACCGATCCGGAGCATCCTGCTCGGGTCGTTGTCGGAGGCGGTGGGCCTGAGAGGTAGGAGGAGAGGGCCTCTGGAGAGTTTAGATGAGTTCTGTATAGGAGTGAGAGGAGCACTGGATCTGGGGGATAGGAGTGAGGAGCGCTCGATCCGGATCTTGGTCTCTACTTGCTCGGGGGCTCCTGTTCGCGACGCAGTCATCACAGATGAACTGCAAGTTCGTGCTGCTGCTGCGGGACTGGCGTAGGCTGGCCGGTATGCATGGGGCGCCGCGATGCTAGGGCATCTCTTCTCTCTCCTCCCAGCAGCTCACATCGCTCTCAGAGCATAGGGGGCTTCACCCCCTTCTTATAGGTATGCAATTTTCTTTAAATGCTCATCATTGAATATTGAATATTGCCTGATTGACATTCTGTTCCTTGTTGCCTTGCAGATCTAGGGGTACACCCGCTTCCCTATGGGGCGCGGGACACTTGCAGAGGGGCGCCAGACGATGGTGCCTCTCATGACGAGGTGGGAGGTGGCCCTGGACCCCAGGGTCACAGACAGAAGAGTAGGGGATGTGCGGGTCGCACTTGACCACTACCCGCACGAGCAGGTATGAAACCCTCAACTAGCTCTTGCATTATTTCAATGCTGCTGCATTTAATGAATGTGACTGAGCAGTGCTTTCTTGTTCTTCCCAGGTAGTGTGGACCCCTATGCGGGGGAGGCGGACGCCTCGCACACGGCGGTGGGTGGCGGCGGGCGGCTCCTTTTCGACCGCCACCTCCTCTTACTGTGCCTCGGGACATGTGAGGTACTGTATTTGGAGCTGGTGGTACGGACCTGGGCTGGCACCAGCCGGCCATCGAGGTGCTTCCCTCGGGAGAGAGGGACACTCGCGCCGGCGGTTCTTTGCCGAGGACCGCGACTGGGGAGCGGACCACGGCAGCATAGTCGTGTACTGGCGCGAGGGTGGTGAGCAGGTGGTACGGCAGACAGCCCTCCTCGACAGTTCAGCGTACATGGAGCATTATCAAGCACGATACGCTGGACATCTCCGACTCGACCGGCGAGTGGTAAGTGAAACTTCTAACTTTAAGCCTTGGTTGGTGGATTGCCTCATTTGATTCTAACCTTGAAGTACATTTGGCAGATGCCGGAGTCACAGGCCATCCGCCTTTTGGAGGGGCGATGGGCCGAGCAGGAGGTGGAGCTGACGAGGCTCCGGGCCGAGGTCAGGACACTGGTAAGTAGCATTAACCCTTGAATTTAATTTGATTTGATTCGATTGCTGACCAATATATGTGAATGCAGAGGGCGGAGCAGTAGTAGAGGGTGCGGGCGAGCCATGATGCAGGGGCGAGAGTCCGCCCAGCCAGCCAGAGGGGACCTGGCGGTCCGCCTGCAGGAGGCCCTGGATAGGGCGAATGAGCGGATCCAGGAGCTCGAGGCGGAGGTAAGACACCGAACCAAACCTGAACACTTGTGATTTGATTTGATTTGACGTGTTTGCTTTTTGGTGTGCAGCGACAGGCAGGAGGAGTAGCGACCCTCCAGGCACAGGTGGAGGCCTTGCGGCTGGATCTGTCGAGGATGGAGGGTCGTATGACCGCGTTCCCAGACAGTGCGAGGGATGCAGAGGCCGAGAAGATACGGGCCATCGAGGCCCGAGTGCAGGCTGTCGTGGACCTGGAGTTCCTGAAGAACCGGGTGCTGAAGAAGCGCCGGGAGCAGCAGCGACAGACTCAGCAGGAGGCGGCCGGGAGGATGGGGTCCGTGTTCGGGTCTCTTGATGACATCGTGTCATTGGGAGATCTATCCGTCGGACGAGGAGCGGGAGCACGCCCAGAGGCTTCCACTGCGACGAGACCTCCCGTCCCAGACAGGCGTCAGGAGAGGGAGGAGGAGGAGGTCAGCAGCTCGCGTAGGCCGAGGCCTAGCAAGGGTGAGAGGAGAGAGGAGTGAGCTTTTGTACCACCAGGGGTATGCCCCTGTCATGATATGTACAGAACTTGATCATTATAATGAAATTGTGGACTTTTGTTATTTGCACTTGAATGGTTTGCTTCTGTTCTTTGGTTCCTGCATCCTGTATCCACAATACTTAAAGGAAACATGTTAGTGTAGATCTGCTTTTAGCCCCTTGCCTACGATATACCTTTCTTGAGACCTGGTCAAGGAGCTAATTTCTAATCAAAGATAGGAACATAATAAAATAACTGAAAGGGAAATATGCACATGCATTTTTTTGTGTTTTGTTGTTTTGATTTTTTTTGTTGTTTTTGATAAGAAAATAAGGAGAATGTTAGCATATATACATGGTACCACTAATTTTTTGGATTTTTTTGATTTTTCTAATTTTTTTTTGGCTTTTGAAAATAAGGGAGAAAATACGAGAGAAAATATGTACAACGTGAAAATATAACTTCAAGGGACTCTCTTTTTGTTGTTTTTTTTGCATTTTGGTTTTTTTTGGATTTTTGGACTCTAAGACACATACTCATCACATGTTGCGGTATAGGGTTACACGATCTACTTAACACAGAGGCCAAGAGTGAGGAGGGACGTGCATGAATTCCTTGATGTTGGAAATTGCCCCTAGCCTTCTTGATATTTTCACTACGGAGGATCTTATACAATCAAATTGCCCCTAGGGGGGAAATGGGGAAGAAAAGTATAGAAAATCATGTAGGACTTTGGTTCAAACTACTTTTTGTTTCCAAACCGACATCTCATATCAAACGACTTGGTCAACTATTGTTTCAGGGGGTTTTTTCATTTTATTCTGATTTCTGGGGTGGAGGACGTACTTTTTGCTACCCCTTGGGTTGGTCAGCCTTTTTCCGGTACGTACTTTTTGCTACCCTTTTTTGACCTTCTGGCTTTTCTTTTCCCTTTTGAGGCTTGATTTAACATTTTGCCCCTTGCTCTTATTAATTGCCCTGTTTTATGGTGACCTTGTCCTTTTAAAAGAGAGTGGGTGGTCCCCTACTCGTAGTTTGTTCCGCTTCCAGACACGACCGAGTGGGAAAAGAATAGGGGAAACTATTGACCGGATGAGACCGCCCGAGTGTACGTGTGATTTCCAGTTAGGGGTAGTATCCAACATCGTGTGGTGTGTGAAAATCCTTCCTTACTAGTGGCCACGTGGAAGAGTAAAGAAAGTAGACCCACACCTTAATAAGTGATGAATGACAGATGACGGACTGACTGACTGACTGACTGACTAAGGGTAGAATTTCTTGAGGTAGACTGCGTTCCAAGGTGCGTTAGCTCAACTCCCTCGGCATCCACTAACCTATAAGCGTTCCCTGAGTATGTTTCTTTGACAACGAACCGACCCTCCCAACTTTCTTGCAATTTGCTCCTGGGACCTGGTGCCTTTATGATTTGCGTTTAGGACCAATTCACTACTTCGAAATTTCTCTCAAGAACTCTTTTGGCATAAAAAACGTGCAATTCTCTGACGATAGACTTGTGCATGGTCAGCCCTATCATTCGCCTTTCATCTAAGAGTTCAAGTTGTGCCAACAAGGCTCCCGACGTTGATCAGGATCAAGTTCGGAATCCAATTGAACTCTAAGCGAAGGGACGAAGATCTCATATGGGAGTATCGCATCTGATCGTATGTCAAAGGTAGGGAGTTTGCCCCGTGGGGGTTCGGAGCGAGGTGCGATAAGCCCAAAGAGCTTCAACCAAGCGATGGCCAGTCAGCATTGTTGTGAGATTTGCATGTTTCTTTATGATTTTAATGAGAGTTTTGTTAGTAGCTTCAGCTTGTCCATTACCTTGTGGATAATAGGGTGATGAATGATGCAAGTTAATGCCATATTTACCACACATGTTCGAAGCTCCTGTGAAGTGAATTGCGGTCCATTGTCGGTGACGATGTCCCGAGGCACGCCAAATCTTGCAAGGATGTTGCGCTTGATGAACTTGACAACTGTTGAAGCTTTGACTTCTATGAACGCTTCTGCTTCGGCCCACTTCGTGAAGTATCCGTGGCGGTCAGAATGAAGGACTTCTTACGGATTTCTCGGTTCTGTCCGCAAGAGGACCAACCACGTCAAATGCCCACATGGCGAAAGGCCATGGTGCGAGAGGGTGAACAGAAGAGGAAGGAACATGAATTTTGTCACTGTGCAATTGGCATTTAGCACAGTGACGGACAAAATGGCGACAGTCCTCTTCCATGGTGGGCCAATAATAGTGTCTTAGAAATTTCTGGGCAATTGCTCTACCATTAACATGGCCACCACATTCACTAGAGTGAGCGGCTTCAACAACATCTTGAGATTCGATTTCATCAAGGCAACGGAGATAGACCCCGCTGAGAGACTTTTTGTAGAGAATGCCACCTATGATCTTGTAACGCTCCGAGACCGACGAATTGCCCGTCTATCGGCAGAGGTGCATAATCAGGGAAGGATCCATCTTTGAGAAAGTTTTCGATGTCAAAATACCAGGGATGGCCATCTTCAAGGTCAATTTCTGGCTCTTTGGAAAGCGCATGGACCTGAAGGGATGGAGAAGGACGCACGAGCTGAGAGAACCACAGATCGACATGGGAAGGGACACTTAACCTCTGGCAGAGACGGTTTCAGAAGACTTCCCAACGGAATGGGAATGGAAGACGCGAGGGAGGCGAGGAATCTACTAGATATTTTGGGCCCTAGGAGTGGTGAACTAAAGTGAGCTTCCTAAACTGCCGGACTACTTTTCCTACCAACTCTTGGTATGGTTTCAGCTTGGGGTCCCGGGTCTGGTACTTGCTAAGAGATTGCCGGAGTATCAACTGCGAATCTCCAATTATCCTTAACTCCTTGTCTCCGAGCAATAAAGCCATTTTCAGCCCGACTAGGAGAGCCTCGTACTCAGCCACATTGTTCGTGGCTCGGAAGGTTAACTGATAGGCGTGCGGAATGACTACCCCTTCCGGGTGAGAGGAGGACTGCCCCTATCCCACACCTTTAGAATTGAGCCCCATCGAAGTAAAGCACCCACGAAGGTTCACCATCGATAATGGCTCCTAACTCTTCATCGGGAAAGCTTTCATCAACAGGAGAGTATGAAGGTAAGGGGTGGTGGGCTAAATGCTCGGCAATAGCATGCCCCTTGATTGACTTTTGGTTAACGTAGGTGATATCAAATTGATTGAGGAAACTTTGCCACCTCATCAACCGATCAGTCAGGACAGGCTTCTCAAGCAAGTACCCAACAGGGTCCATACGCGCCAGAAGTTTCACTTCATGAGCCAAGAAATAGTGCTTCAACTTCTGGGCAACCAAGACGACGGCCGCGCACGTTCTTTCCATGGCGGTGTACTTCTTTTCAGCCTCATTGAATAACTTGGATAAATAGTACACCGCTCTCTCCTTCTTCTCGTCGTCGTATTGGGCCAAAACCGCTCCAGTTGAATCTTCTGTGGTTGACACATAGAGCAGTAAAGGCTGACCCGGGACTGGAGGAGCGAGAACAGGGGGATTAAAAAGATATCTCTTCAATTCATCAAAGGCCTTTTGACATTTTTCGTCCCAATTAAACTTCACCTCTCCTCTAAGCATCTCGTAGAAGGGTTACAGTGGATTGAATGCTGGGAGATAAATCTCCGAATAAACTGGAGTCTGCCAATTAGCCCTCTAACTTCTCTGATATTCCTAGGAGGAGCATGTCGATTATTGCTTTGGCCTTGTTAGGATCAATTTCAATTCCCCGCTTGCTGACTATGAACCCAAGCAATTTCCCCGAAGAGACACCAAAGACACACTTCTTGGGGTTCATCTTAAGATTGTGCTCTCTAGACCTTTGGAGAACTGCCCGGAGGACCTCAGCATGGCCATGTCGAGTCTTTGATTTTACCAAGACATCGTCCACATAGACCTCCATGTGCACATGCATCATGTCGTGAAAAATTGCCATCATTGCCCTTTGATAGGTTGCTCCCGCATTCTTCAATCCGAAGGGCATGACGACATAACAATAAGTCCCCCAGGCGTTGTAAATGAAGTTTTCTCCTGGTCTTCCTCCGCCAAGCGAATCTGGTTGTACCCAGAGAAACCATCCATAAACGACAAAAGCTCGAAGCCGGCAGTATTGTCCACTAGGACATCTATGTGTGGGAGAGGGAAATCGTCCTTTGGGCAAGCACGATTAAGGTCACGGAAATCTATGTAGATCCTAACCTTACCGTTCTTCTTCATTATAGGGACGATATTAGCTACCCACTGTGGATATAGCACAGCCTTAATAAATTTGGGTTTGTGCAACTTGTCAACCTCCTCTTTGATCTTGAGTGCAAGCTTAGGATGTAGCCTTCTCAACTTTTGCTTGACGGCCTTTGCGTCGGCTTTAGGACCAATCGGTGCTCAACCAGAGAGGTGTCGAGTCCTGGCATGTCCTCGTAAGACCAAGCAAATCCGTCGGAAAATTCTTTAAGAATAGCTACCAAGGTCTTCTTCTTCAACACTCAAGTTGGCACTAATCAAAACTGTCTTCGGGGATTCTTCAGTGCCAAGGTTGACCTCTTTAGTAGGCTCGTCAGCAGCCATGGTTGGCTCGTCGAACCTTTTTGTGCCATCCACATAGGAGCTCACTGGGTCTTTCCTAACCCAGGATCTCCCGACTCACACTCCTCATCAAAATCTAACAGATAAACTCCTAAGCCATCGTCTACGGAGTCACCTTCTTCAAAGTCAGACTCAACGAGAGCAGGATCCTCAAGAAATTCTGGCACCTGACTTAACTTAGCACATCTCAGCCAAGGCCATAACAAAACGGGCAGGAACTTGCCTACCCTTCTCCTTGCGCACGCATGGCTGAGAGGAACTAGACTCTCCTAGACTTAAACCAGACTCTAGACTAGCCTCTAGACCTGACTCTAAACTAGAATCTAGACCACTATTTACATGACTGCTATGTACAAAACTATGTACAGGGAAGTGCCCCTAGAGGGGCAAGAGGAAGGGGAACTTAAGCTGGAAAGCGTCGGCCCCTGGCCGAGCAGAAGAGGTTCCAGAGGAGGGGTGCTCAATGGAGACCTCGGATTTCCAATTTTCAAAATTGGCATTTTTTTTTGGGAGTCAAGGCCAAGAACCATGAGTTGCTGACTCAAGGTAGCCTGACTGGCGAGGTGAGGGATGGAGAGAGGACAGGAGGAGAAAGAAGGGGATTAGAGGTAGATGGAGGAACTGAATTGTGTGGCGAGCACATGACAGTGGAGGAAGATGGAGATGATGGTAATGATGATGGGGGAGAAGGGAGATCAGAGCCAAAGAGGGAGAGGAGGCCAAAATCGTCGGAAATGTCCTCTATTTGGGCACTCTCTTCTTCTTCTTCATCCTCACTCCCAGAGTAAGGTATTTCTTCAATTATAGGCTCCCTGGTCCCCATCTGGGTTGGCCCCTGAACAAAATGCTCCTTTAAAGTCCAGGTAAGGGGTTGATACGGTATAAATGGGTCCGAATGGACAGGGTCTGGGCGGAAACCTAGACCGGCCTTGGCTAACAACCTCCTAATCGCCTGGACGCTCTGGATCTCTCCTTTTTCATCCGCGCCTAGTCCGCGGCCATGAACATAGCCATATTGGCCATTACTTCCCAACCTTTTCCGGGAGACATGGGACATGGGGTTCTATAGCAGGCTTGGGAGGCTGCCGAGGTCACAGGGTAAGGGGAAGTCAAAGATTGACATGACAGGTTTCTTCCCTTTATCCGAAATGAATAGGTGCGGCATATGCTCTGTGGTGACCGCATTGAGGGTCTCTAAGATGGGAATGCTCTTAATCTTGACCACCCGCCCATTGAAAGGAAATTTGAAGCATTGGTGGGCGGTGGAAGGGACCCCTAGAGTCTGTTCCAGCCAGGGACGACCAAGGATGGCCTTGTAGGCTGGGTCGACATCAAGGACTAGAAATTCGGTAGACATGGTGACAGGTCCGACTTCTAGTTTGAGAGCAATCTTGCCTTTGCCAACTCTTTTGGAGTTGTCATAGGCAGCTATAGTGGAGCAACTCTTCTCCAGATTCTCTTCCCCTAAACCCAATTGCTTAAGGGTCTTCATCGGACAGACATTGATAGATGCCCCGGTGTCGATAAGAGTGGTGTCACCGAAACCCCATTGAGGTTGATGGTGTGACAAAGAGGGAGCGAACGACACTCGGGGGTGGCGAGATCCTTGTCCGAGAAAGAGATTGAGGGTCCTTGGGTGAGGGAGAGGATGGCGCCGGTGACCCCACTAGGAGGGAGATCATCATTACCATGATCTTTGGAGGAACTGGAGGAGAGTGGATTGATGTGATGGCGACCTCCGAATCAATTCTAAAATAGACACCCCTGCGGGCGTTTTATCAAGATGTTGGAGAATATCATATTCGGTGCCAGCCGGAGGTGGAGGCCCATTATCCTCCTCATCTTGGGATGGTCGAGGAGGCGGAGGAATGATCCGGTTTCGGAGCGTGACATGTACGGCCTCCTGAGACTGAGGGTGGATGAGCTGGAGGGGTCTGGAGAACGACTCACAGGTAGGGGAAGTGAGAATGGTGGGGTAGGCATCCTGTGGAGGTTGGATGAGCATTAAGGGTCTTTCCTCTAGGATGGCATCTACCGACGTGGAAGGCTCCTGAGACTCAGCCATGGGACACGGGTACCATTCGTCGAAACCTTCTATCCCCCACTGTTGCTCTCTCCTCACAACCCGAGGTCCTAGGTGTACCATGGTATGCACGCTCTCATGGGTTTTAGAGGAGGGGTTGTTGGTTTGGTGAGTGGGGAGAGGGTTACTGAAAATGCCAAGGTCTTTTTTGGTGTACCTAGACTTGGCTATGGCCACCTTGACGTCATCTCAGTTGATTCTACCTTGGTCATTTATATCATAGACCCAGTCACGGAAGGTAAAGCAATTGTTGATGATGTGACCATGAGTCCTATGGTATGGACAGTACTTGGAGGTGTCTACCCTTGAATTGGTGTTCTCCTTTTGTGGGGGGAGTTGAATTGCATCACAGGACATGAGGGCGAAGAATACGTCCTCGAGAGTCTCAGGGAGAGGAGGGTAATGTGACCTTTTGGGGCCAGGTCGGGTGTAGCCAGCAGGAGGAGGAACGGCAGAGTAAGGCTTGGAGGGGTGAGATGGGAATTGGTGAGGGTTGGAAGGAGGATGGGAGGATTTGTTGGGAGGCCTCAAAGGCTGGCTGCAGGCACTGACAGACTCATTGATGGTCACCCCCTCGTGGTGGGTGCCGCGAGAGCCTTACGTGCCTTTGGCTTCCCTTCGAAGAAATGTGGGAGAGAGGAGTCCTTGATCTGATTTTCAATCACCCTAGCTCTGTTATAAAGATGTGAGAAGGAAGGGAACTCACTTAGCATTAAATGGAACGGAGCACAGGGGTGGTGTTGGTGACTAACAAGGTTATGGCTTGGGACTCCGGGATGGGAATGTCGGCTCTCGAGGCCATGGACCTCCATCGGTTGGCATAAGTGACAAAGTCTTCGTTCACCTTCATCTTTTCCGCCACCAAGTCGGGGAGTGTAGGGACTTGAGTGGCCATGTATGAGAAGTGAGAGATGAATCGCTCGGAGACTATGTCGAAATTAACCAGGTCCGACGCGGGTAGAGAGGTGAATCACCTCAAAGCCTCCCCTTCTAACAATTGTTGGAAGAGGTGAACTAAAAGAACCCGGTCGTACAGCCATCGGTGGGAATCCATGGTGAATCCGGCTAGATGGTACTGGGGGTCAGAGGTCCCGTCGTACTTGCGGTACTTCGGGGCTTTGAAACCCGGAGGGAAGTAAGCGTTGGGGAGCTTGCAGTAGTTTTGGAGTGAATGAGGCTTGGAAAGGGACAGAGATTCAGCCAAGAGTTTCCGAATAAGACCCTCCATCTCAGACCGGACATGGATTCGGATTGAGCGGGAGGAGTGGTTTGGACATAGGATGGGTGGATGGGTGGAGGAATTGGGGTAGAAGTAGGTAAAGGAGTGGGAGGAATAGGAGTGGAGATAGGGATAGGGGATACAGGAATTCGGGAAGGGGTGAGAGGCCTAGGAGCGGGCCTAGATGAGGAAGCATGGAAAGGATAATGGGCTGGAGGGGAAGGAGAAGCCGCTGCCCGAATGGTATGCTTGGAAAGCATAGAAATGATATCGTCGGGCGAATAGCGGGACATGAGTTTGGAAAACTCGGGGTCCTCTTGAGTACTTTGGGGATGAGTGGGGTTGACCCTCAAGCTGACTTCCTCATTGTCGGCCTGGGAGGATGATTGGACTGATTCCTTGGGCTGATTGTTAGTGTTTATCATACTGACAACTTCATTGACATTATCATCATACTCAAATGTCGGTTCATTAGCCATATTAACAGGATCCAACCAAGTGTTCATTAGCACACAACCTACTTTTTTTTGAAATGGTTTAAGTTGAAGTGATTACACTATTTTCAGCAGAAGTATGGATTTCTACCAAACAACATATCAAACAACGTCCCCAAACTTTTAAAGATCAAAGTTGTATATTTAGTTGACTTGATTTAAAAGGTCGTTCTCTTAAGTCTCACTTGAATCCCGGTGAGTAGGTGAGCTAGACAGGGAGGGTAAAGGTCCTCCTGCCCCGTACCGTGAGGGAATCCACGGAATTTAGGGACCTACAGAGTTTTCCTTGGAGCCAACCCGATTTACCCGAGAGGGAATCCCCGAGTAAAAGGTTGTAAACCAAGGAAGGGTGATCCTAAAATGTGAAGGGAGGCTAGAAGAGGTGAGAAAAGTGACCCCCCAGAAACTGTGGACTGTTAGTAGCAAACAGTAAGCAAACAGAAACAAAGATCACAACAAAACAAGCAAAAAAACAGGGAAAAGCATGCTTCTGTGAAACTAAACGTCCAGCATGTGGACGCACTGTTCATGATCAGATAATAGACGGCGTGATCGACGGACGCTGACAGACAATAAACGACAAGGGAGATGGACGCTAAAAGACAATTAACGGCAGGAACGCTAGACGTTTACCTGTATAGGCGGCAAGATCTCCTGCCGGCTACCTGGCCGTAGTAAGACCACAGTGGCAGAAGCTGGTCCCACCGTGATCGCCAGAAGAGAGTTGTAGACGGTTCGTTTCTGCTCCGTCACCGGATCTCTCGGATGCTTGCGGACACCGCCGGACTCTCGTTGGCGATGAAGGGGTCGCCGGTTGACCACGTTGACCCTCCAGTTGACTGAGTTGACTAGAAGGAAAACGAAGCAAACAAGCGAAACAAAGGGGATTTGGTGATCGCCACGGCCTTACCTGTGCCCAAGGGGTTGCTGTGATCACGTCGGTGCAGTGGCCTCGTGTTGCGGGTGATGGTGGGACTTCAACTTCTCCTCCTTCGGCCAGCCAAAGGAGAAGAGCTCCGTAGTCTTCTGCGGGTCGTTCCTACCAAAACAAAGACTCTATTAGACTCTGGGGAGTGTGGTAAATGCTCAAAATGAAGTATGAAAAACCCAAAAGGAAAGTCCCGTACCGGTTGCGGACTTGAGAAGAGGGGTGGCCAAATGCTATGACCACCCTTCTTCCCTCCGTTTTTGGTTGGGAAACCCCTTTCTAGGTGTGTAGGAGGTGACCTACGTGCCTAGGGTGAGTGGGAAGGTGTGTGCAACATGCAAACTAGCTAAAAAGTAAGTAAGAGAAGAGAAAGGAAAGGAGGTGTAGATCCTCCTTGTTGATGTTGTAGCTCCTTGCAAGGGCTCCTCCAGCTCCAAAGCAACCCTCCTGGACGTCCCAAGTGTGGAGAGAGTGAAGAGAATGAGTGGTGGAAGGTTAGGTAAGATTTTCTCTCTCCTCTCTCAAAGCTTCAGCATATGGACGTCCAACCTCTCCTTCCTGGCTCAGAGGGCTCAAAGGGGGGTTATATAGACAGTGGAGCTTGGGGTTGAGAGCCTTGGATGCTCAAGTGTGAAGAAACACACTTGCACACTTGGCAATCCATGCATTAAAGGTCCAACCAATGGGGAGAGGCCAAGTAGGATTTTTACTGGGTCAATGGGGTGCCTAGGTGGCCCATATGCCCGTTGGGAACGGCTACATGCATTGCATGGCCGAGAGAATGGTGCAAGTGGGCTGGAATCTCAGGGTAGTTGCGCAGACCAGGTAAACCCTATTGACGTCCAGGGATCAGGCCGCCAACCGCATGCAGGCGTCCATCTATGTGGACGCCAACTTGGGTCAACGTCCAGGGGGATTGCCGCCAACCAGTAGTCGGCGGCCATCGATGCTGCCGTCTACATGGGATCCGAGGCTGGTCAACAAATGGTCAAACGAGGCTTAATGGGCCAAAAGAGCCTTGCGGGAGATGGGCCAAATCTTGCGTCTACAGCCACTCCAACAAATTAGGTCATATTAAAATAACATGTCCAACTAAACATAAAAGATGAATAATTAAGAAGAAAAATGATGATACTAACCAACCAGGACCCAAAAGAACTTGGGTACCTAAAGTTTAGTGTTTCCATTACTGGAAACCCTTCGAGCATCTAAGTGGTACCTGGACAGCGGGTGCTCAAGGCATATGTTTGGCAACAGGAAGCTGCTCTCTCACCTCGAAGCCGAAGAGGGCACAGTGACCTATGGTGATAATGGAAAGGGGATAGTAATAGGTTGCAGATCAGTTGGGAGTCAAGGAAAAATCATTATTAAAGATGTACTTTGTGTAAAAGGACTCAAGTACAATCTTATCAGCATCAGCCAGCTGTGTGACAAAGGGAATCAGATTAAGTTTCAAGAGTCAAAGTGCAGCATCATGAAAAATGGTGCAGTTGTGTTTGAAGCAAGCAGGGAAAAGAACTTGTATGTGCTTCATTTAAATGAGTTAAATGATCAGGACATATGTCTTACAGCAAACAAAGAGCAGTCAATTAAACTCTGGCACAGAAGATTGGGCCATTGTAGCGTGGATGAGATCAGAAAGCTAATCAAGAGAAATCTAGTAGAAGGTCTACCTAAAGTAAGCACCAGAATGGAAGGGTTCTGTGAATCATGTGCAAAAGGTAAACACACTAAATCATCTTTCAAATCAAAGTCAGTGGTAACAACCTCTAAACCCTTAGAACTTCTACATATGGATCTATTTGGGCCGATGAGGACCACAAGTCTTGGAGGAAAGAACCTTGGATTCGTCATAGTGGATGACTACTCTAGATTACATGGGTATCTTCTTGGAGCACAAAGATGACATATTTGATAGTTTTGTTAGCTTCAGCAAGAAAGTTCAAAAAGATAAGAAGTATACCATTGTCAGCATTCGATCAGATCATGGAGGAGAGTTTCAGAATGAACGATTTGCAAAGTTCTGTGATGATCAAGGAATAGAACATAATTTCTCAACACCAAGGACACCTCAGCAAAATGGAGTTGCTGAGAGGAAAGATAGAACCTTATTGGATATGGGAAGGACAATGTTGTCATAATATAATTTACCAAGGTATTTTTGGGCCGAAGCCATCAACACAGCTTGCTATATAATCAACAGAGTGATGATCAAGCCAATCCTGAAGAAGACTGCATACGAGCTATTCAAGCAGAAGAAGCCAAAGATTAGTCCTTTCAGAACTTTTGGATGTCCATGCTTCATCCACAACAACGGAAAAAGGGATATTGGTAAGCTAGATTCTAAATCCGATGAAGGTATTTTTATGGGGTATGCTTCTAAATCCAAAGGTTATAGAGTATTCAATAAGCATACTTTACTAATTGAATAAACAGTACATGTTATCTTTAATGAAACTAACCCTTCCTTGAGAAAGGAAGTAGATAGTGATGTTGATGATCCAGATGAATTGTCCAAGAAATTAAAGAACACATCCATCGAGGATAAGAAAGATCCACCCTTGGAAGATCTACAACAAAAAGATATATCTCATGATAATCTTCCAAAAGAATGGAGATACAAGAAGGATCACCAATTGGATAACATTATTGGAGATCCATCGGTTGGGGTAAGAACTAGAGGTAACGTAATCCCATGTGATTATTTAGCCTTTGTATCTCAAATAGAGTCTAAGACAGTCAATGAAGCACTGTCTGATGAATCTTGGATATTAGCCATGCAAGAAGAACTTAATCAGTTCAAGAGAAACCAAGTATGGTCCCTTGTTCCAAGACCATCAGATCATCCTGTGATTGACACCAAATGGGTGTTCAAGAACAAATTGGATGAAGGTGGTGTGATCACTAGAAACAAGGCCAGATTGGTAGCTCAAGGCTATTCTCAAGAGGAAGGCATAGATTTCGATGAAACCTATGCACCAGTAGCCAGACTTGAGGCAATTAGGATTTTACTTGCTTATGCATCAACATTGGATTTAAAATTATTTCAAATGGATGTAAAATCAGCTTTTCTAAATGGTTACATAAAGGAGGAAGTTTATGTAGAACAACCTCCTGGTTTTGATGATAACGATTTTCGAAATCATGTATTTAATTGCACAAGGTTTTATATGGTTTGAAACAAGCACCTAGAGTATGGTATGAATGATTAAGTACATTTTTGTTAACCATGGTTTTATTAGAGGAAAAGTAGATAGCACATTATTCATTAAGTCTAAAGTTAAAAATGTGTTACTTGTTCAAATCTATGTTGATGATATAATATTTGGTTTTACTGATGAATCTCTTTGCAAGTACTTTAAAAAGCTTATGCAGGGAGAATTTGAAATGAGCATGATGGGGGAACTTAATTATTTCCTCGGATTGCAAATCAAGCAAGGAAAAGAAGGCTCCCACATTTGTCAAGCCAAGTACACCAAAGAGCTACTAAAGAAATTTGGTTTTGAAAACGCCAAGCCACTGTCAACACCAATGAGCACATCTACAAGGCTAGACAATGACAAGGATGGTAAGAATGTAGACCAAAAGCTCTACAGAGGTATGATAGGTTCATTACTTTATTTGACAACTAGTAGACCTGATATATTGTTTAGTGTATGCATGTGTGATAGGTATCAGGCAGACCCTAGAGAGTCTCATTTAATTAGTGTCAAACGTTTTTTTATATATTTAGCAAGAACTTATGATATATGATTATGATATCCAAAATCATGTAAAATAAATTTAGTAGGATACTCTGATGCTGATTACGCTGGATGCAAGATAGATAGGAAAAGCACCAGTGGATGTTGTCAATTTCTTGTAGGATGTTTGATTTCTTGGTCCTCAAAGAAGCAAAATTCAGTAGCACTGTCAACAGCTGAAGCTGAGTACATGGCTGCTGGAAGCTGCTGTACACAACTCTTATGGATTAAGCAGCAACTTGAGGATTATGGGCTACACATCAAGACAATTCCCTTGTTGTGCGACAACACCAGTGCAATTAATCTCACCAAAAATCCAGTGCAGCACTCAAGGACAAAGCATATTGAGGTTAGATACCATTTCATTCGAGATCATGTAGCTAACGGTAATATGGACATTTCATTTATAGATACTCAAAATCAGTTAGTAGATATCTTCACAAAAGCCTTACCTGAAGAGAGATTTACATCTCTTAGAAGGGAATTAGGCATGTGTAATTGTGATAGATTTATCTGTAAATAACTGAAATAATGATTATTTCATAACATCAACTATATGTTCTCTCCCCTGAAATTAAGCGAAATCTTTAAAGATTGCTTGCATCATAAATTTTGGTGACGGTTCATTATTTTAAAAGTATTTATTCATCTCGAACCTGTCTCTGTTTTGTCATTTTCCGCATTTATGGCGCCATCCTCTCAAAAGTCACTTTATCTTTATCTGATAAAACCCAAAATCTGTGTCACAACGATTCACCTCCCGCTCTCATCTCTTTCAACTTGCCTGAGACGATAAACCCTATCAACTCCGGTATTGACTTCGTGCGATTTCAAAGCTTCCATCCCTTCCCGCGAAAAATCTCGTGAGGGATTTCGCTCCAATCTTCCTTTCGACCATCCAGAAACTTTTCCATTCAAATCCATAGCCGTTATGTAGTTTCCGACTCCGTCGGGGGCTATGGAGCTGCTTTCCTCACCACAGAGCAGCAGGAAAGATTTACAACTGTGAAGATGAAGATGTGCAACAACAAGGCAGTGGATGCTGCTGACCTGGAGAAGAATGGGATGCACAGCATCGTGGCAGCTATGCAGAGAATGAAGTGGACCAAGATTGCAACACTCTTAGAGGCAAGTTTTCTGGACTTGGTTAAAGCTTTCTATGTCTTTTTGAAGTCTGAGGAAGACGGGTCTTTGACATCCATGGTCAAAGGAACCCAGATTCGGATCACGTATGAGCTATTGGAGTCCTTATTTGGTGTGTCTACCTCCGGTCACAGTGGAGTACACACTGTTGACATTCAGGCGAAAGGCTTGGGGATTGTTGGTTTTGAGTTCAGGCTGAAAGATGGGATGATAGACATTAATCAGTTGAATGCGTTCAACCGCATATTACATTTCATAGTTTGTCAGATTTTGGTGCCCAGGAGTGCGACATTCTCCACATGCACCAAGGCAGATTCCGACATGATGTTCTGGGCTATTCAGAACCAGAATATTAATATGGCAGAGGTCATCATAGAAAGGATGAAATTTACAAATGCTCAGGTTTGGGACAAGAAGAGTAAGTTAAATGTATCTCTTCCTTATGCCCATTTGCTAACCAAGATATTCCAGCACTTTGGAGTAAATTTGAATGGGGGCAGTCTTAAAGAAGATGGGCCAAGCTATCAGGTCCAGGACTCTTAAGAAAAGTGGATTCTCTTTTGTTGGTGGTGTGTGGACCAAGACCTCAGCAGCAGAGGGCGAGGCCATTATTGGTGAAGTCCTAGAGGTCCAAGAAGAGGTAGCAGAAGCAGCACCAGAAGTTCAAGTTGAGCAAGAGATTGCCAGGCCAGAAGTGCCACTGGTCCAAGTGCAGCAGGAAGAAATCAAGGCCGAAATTTCAGTGGCTCAAGAGGAACAAGCAGCAGCAGCAACAGATATCCAAGAAAATGTAGCAGTAGTCAGTCTTGAAGAGCCAGTGGCCAGCGAGCACAGGATTGAGGACATTCCTCAAGAATTCATTGAGCCCGTTGGGCAGGTCGAAGAGGTTGTCACCCCTACTTCCATGGTAGCTTCAGTCCTTAGAAGTGGGTTGGATTCCATTCCCAGCACTCATCAAGAAAAAGAACAGGTGACTGAAGAAGTTGATAGAGAGGCTGTGGCTCCAGGCCACATTGAGGACAGTGTTATGGAAGAAGCTCCCATTCAGGGGGAGCAAGAGATTGTTTCTGAGATTGTGGCAGCAGGCCATAGTGAAAATGTCACGTCTCGAGAGTTACGCAGCGGATATAAATTATTCGGAATAATTCGAGTCGACATCCCGAGATATGAACAGTCGGAAAATAAGCCTCAAGCTAGCACGCACTAAATGTATAACAACATACATCATCATAGGGCCCAAATATTGAACTCAACTAATCTTGTATTCAAATCTCAACCCATTATATTTCAAATGGAAACTATTATAGGACTAGGACTCAATAAAAACAAAAGTATATAATACCTCACTTCCTACTACATGAATCTAACGCTCAAAGCAAACTAACTATAGCTAGACACATAGTTGGAACGCTCATCACTCGGATGCATTCCCATCCTCGACTTGCTCTTCCTCTTGAACTTCATAGTCACCTAGATTGGGTAAAAGTAAGGGATGAGCAAACTAGCCCAGTAGGATTTATATCTTAATGTGCGGGCAATGATATAAGTGATTAACAATTTAGAACTAGGTAAGCACGATGAATGTCATGATATGCATGTACGAATAAAAATCATTAAAACATGATACATGGGACAAGCTAGATAGAGTGATCATGATAGAACTAGATTTTTGAACAAGATGACAAGATATAAGTAGCAATAGATCACTTTGTACAATCACGCAAGATTTCACTTGATGTCAAGAACGTAAGATATCACTAATTGCATTAAATGCATGATGGCCATATCACGCAAGCAAGCAAGCACGCACGAGCACGATCATGTAACACTAATCAGGCACGTAGATACTAATGTACACCAAGAAAAGATCCATCAAGAATGTACACCAAGACACGTGTATGTGGTTATTGTATCTATCATTCAACATGCACGCACAACTCCCAGCGCAGATGCAATGCCAGTAATCATTATACTCCATGGTTAACAGTATATTTATGACCCTCCTTCATTGGGGCTAGACTGGAGCCCTTGGACACTCGCCGTGCCCGGTCAGCATCTCACTTAAAATTTTAAATGTAGATACCCACAGTCATTAATAATGGCCAATGAGAGTTTCATTAAGTAAGCATCTGTAATGTCATGTTCATGATGATGATGAGAACAAGTAATAAGTAATTGAACATAATTTCATGAGAACAATGGTCAAGATATAAATTTACAGCATAACGGTACAATTTATATTTTAGTTCAATATTTACATTAATGGCTTTAGTCTAGATTGTAAATCACACTCACGAGAACAAGATGAGAGAGGAAGTGCATGCTATCTCCAGGGAACTTCAATGGTACAACCAACTCGTCGGCCATGTGGGAATCCATGGTCAGAGGAGATTTACGGGGGCCTTGGAGAAAAGGTCGCTAGTCTACCGATTCGGAATGACCTGAAGAGAGCTTCCAAATTCCCAAGAAAGGGCTGCCTAGATGTGCAAGTGTGTAGTGATGTATGCGTCTCAATTCACAACCATCGTTTTCAAACATGGCGGAAAGCACTTATCATGATGGCATGCAATGAACAATGCATTTAAGTACACATGGGTTTGTAAGATTTTAAGATAATAATCATCATTTAAATAAGCTAGAACTGTAAGAAGAGTGAATCACAAGTTACATGAATAGTCACATCATTAAGAAAGCGATTAGAATAATGTTTGGGTACTTAAAGCTTTTTAAATGGGTTAAACACTTTTAATTCAAAATCTACTCGCTTTTAATTTGATCTCACAACAATTCGCTTAGTGGGCGTAACGATTTCGACCTCACAACGATTTGATAACTGAGAACAACGATTTGCTCTCACAACGATTCAGTTTCTCATAACGATTTGATAAGTGAGAACAACGATTTGCTCTCACAACGATTCAGTTTCTCATAATGATTTGATAAGTGAGAACAACGATTTTCTCTCACAACGATTCAGTTTTTACAACGATTTGATAAGTGTGAACAACGATTTGCTCTCACAACGATTCGGTTTCTCATAATAATTTGATAAGTGAGAACAACGATTTGCTCTTACAACGATTTGATAAGTGAGAACAACGATTTGCTCTCACAACGATTCAGTTTTTACAACGATTTGATAAGTGAGAACAACGATTTGCTCTCACAATGATTTGTCTTTCATAACGATTCGATAAGTTCCACATCGATTTGGTATTCATAACGATTCGACAAGTTACCACAACGACTTGGTCATTATAACGACTTGATAAGTTACACAACGATTTGCTTGCTGTAACGATTCGATAAGTCACAACAACGACTTTGTCTGTGTAATGATTCGATAAAGCAAAACAACGATTTAATCACTACATCGACTCGATAAGTGAGACAACGATTTGGTTATAACGACTTGTTCATAATGATTTTCTTATACTCTCATAACGATTTGTCTCTACAACGATTTAGTTATGATTGTATAACGATTTATGTTCACATCGATTTACTTATACATGTGCAACGATTTACATAAACAACGACTCATTCACTCAACGATTTCATAAGTCATACTCATAACGATTTCATTACAACGTCTTGCTATTTAAACATATTTCAAATGTTTTTGAAAGTCAAAGTTGATGATCAGTCTGTCCCCATGTAATTTTAATTAATTACATATATCTATATATTTTGATGATTAACAAAACCAAACAAGAGTTTATCAATTATAACTAATGAATATCTCATAAGTCTTAAGTATAGGAAAAATACCAAGGTCAAACAAGCCAATAAAGGTATGCATTACTTTTTTGAAGCCTTAATCTTTTCAACATGATATTCTATAAGTCCATATCGATTTCAGTAGAATTCTCATAACGATTTCTGAAGAATTCATAAAGATTCTCTTTTGATTATAACGATTTCTTAAGGTGTCATAACGATTTCTTTTAGAACTCATAACGACTTGCTCGTCAAAATGATTCTATAAGTTGTCGTAACGATTTCTTTTAGAACTCGCAACGACTTGCCTTTTGCTAAGTGTTTCATATCGATTTCTTCAGAAACACAACGACTTGCATCTCATAACGATTTCTTAAGTTGTCATAACGACTTCTTTGAAACTCCCAATGACTTGCTCATCGTAACGATTCTTTAAGACCTCGTAACAATTTGCTCGTTGCAACGATTTCTTAAGTTGTCATAACGATTCCTTAAGAAATCGTTGCGAATAGGCTTCAATTTCAGCTTCTGTGATGTTCTTTGCCTTATGTGAGCAATCTTTTTGCCTTTCCTCTCAGCTGTATCCTGATTGGCTGTGGTCTGTTCTTCATGAACAGGGGCATCTGTTGTATGCACCCCTTGAGATCCAGAGAGGTCCTCAGTCTCTTGCTCCCCCTGAATGGGTGCATCTTCTATGATCCTGTCTTGCTCCCTCTGAATGGGAGCATCTACAAAAACTGCGACATCCGGAGCAGATGATTGCTCTGCTTCTTCAATGTGGCCTGATGCCACAACTTCTTCTACTGACATTCCACGGGCTTCTGTAATGACTGGAGGGGTATGGATAGAGTCCAGCACCTCTCTAAGGATAGAGGCTACACTGGAGGAGGGCAGAGGAGTTGTTGCACCTTCCACTCGTTCTTCTGCTGCTGCCAATTCAGATAATGCTGCCAGTTCTGATGGTTCATCATTTGCTACTGATGCTGCTTCTGCTAGCTCTGTTGAGGCTTCGGGCACATCTTCTTGAACTTCTGGGACATCTTCAATGATGGCCTCTCCTTCTGCTATAGATGTTTTAGACCAAATTCCATTGACCAATGAAAAACCACTCTTTCTCAGATTCCTGGACCTAACAGCTTGGCCCATGTTCTCTACTACCGCCCCAGACAAATCAACACCAAGTGTTTGAATATCTTTATAAGCAAGTGGGCATAGGGCAAAGACACATTAAGCTTACTCCTGGTGTCCCAAATCTGATCTCTGGCAAGTTTCATTCTTTCCATTATCACTGCGGCCATATTTATCTCCTTATTTTGAATGGCCCAGTACATCATGTCTGAGTCGGCCTTTGTGCAAGATGAAAAAGTTGCACTTCTAGGAACTAAGATTTGACAAACTATGAAATGAAGGAGGCGGTTGAAAGCATTGAACTGATTAATGTCTAATTTGCCATCCCTCAGTCTGAACCCCGGTCCTAAAATACCAAGACCTTTAACTTGGGCGTCCACTGAATGAACCCCACTGTGCCCTGAAGTTGTAACTTCAAACCACTCATGCAGCAACTTCCTATCAATCTTAATCTAGATTCCTTTAACATTCGAAACTAGGGACCCATCATCCTGAGTCTTCAAGCAGACAAAAAAGGCCTTCACGAGGTCTGGGTAACTTACCTCAGAGAAGGTTGAAACACTCATCCACTGCATCCTTGTCATAGCTTCAACAATGCTATGCATTCCATTCTTTTCGAGATCAGCTACATCCACTGCCTTGTTCCCACAAACTTTTGTTTTCACAAACTGGAACCTTTCCTACTGCTCATGAGTCAAGAACTCAGCGCTGTAGCCCCCAAGACTTCCAGTGATGATGGATGCGGCCATTGAATCGAGTGTGGAGAGTTTCTGGAGGATTGAGAAGGAGGAGAGAGATTTCTCAAGAAATTTCGCGGGAAGGGAGCAAATTTTCAAAGGGTCGAGAGTCGTTGTTGAAGAGGTTAGGGCATCGGCTTGCACAAGCAGATAAAGAGGGAAAGGGTTGAAGACGAGAGATGAATCGTTATCGCATTTAACTTTTGGAATAAATAATGGGTAGAAAGTGAGGCGCCAAAAGGAGTAACGGCAGAAAGCGACAAAAGGGTTTGATGGGTCAAACTACTTTTTAACACAATAGTGGTCAAATAAAATAAATAAGTTGAGTTTTGCTTAATGCCATAGAGAGAGAGAGAAAATTTCATTATAGTCTGAAAAATTTATATGCCAATTTAAATACAGAAATCTTTTCACAAATTGCACATCCCTAATTCCCTTCTAAGAGATGTAAATCTCTCTTCATGTAGGGTTTTTGTGAAGATATCTGCCAGTTGACCATTTGTATCTATAAAAGAAATTTGTAAATTACCACTAGCTACATGATCTCGAATGAAATGATATCTAACCTCAATGTGTTTAGTCCTTGAGTGTTGCACTGGATTTTTGGTGAGGTTGATGGCACTTGTATTATCACACAGTAGTGGAATTGACTTGATATGTATGCCAAAATCCTCAAGTTGTTGCTTTATCCATAGAAGTTGTGTACAACAACTTCCAGCAGCAACATATTCAGCTTCAGCTGTTGATAGAGCTACTGAGTTTTGTTTCTTGGAAGACCAAGATATTAAACATCCCGCAAGAAATTGACAACCACCCCTGGTGCTCTTTCTATCTAATTTGCATCCAGCATAGTCAGCATCAGAATAACCTACTAAGTTAATTTCACAGAGTTTTGGATACCATAGACCTAAGTCATAAGATCTTGCTAAATATCTAAATATTCTTTTCACGGAAATTAAATGTGATTCTTTAGGATCAGCTTGATATCTAGCGCACATGCATACACTAAATAGTATATCTGGTCTACTGGCTATTAAATAAAGTATGAACCAATCATACTCTATATATCTTTTGATCTACTTTCTTACCATCTTTGTCACTGTCCATCCTTGTTGATGTGCTCATTGGTGTTGACAGTGGCTTGGCATTTTCGAATCCAAATTTCTTTAACAGCTCTTTGGTGTACTTGGCTTGACAGATGTGAGTTCCTTCCTTTCCTTGTTTGATTTGTAATCCAAGGAAGTAATTAAGTTCTCCCATCATACTCATTTCAAATTCTCCCTGCATTAGCTTTTCAAAATACTTGCAAAGGGATTCATCAGTAGAACCAAAAATGATATCATCTACATAGATTTGAACTAATAGGATGTGTTTGACCTTTGACTTTATAAAAAGAGTGCTATCTACCTGACCTCTACTGAAACCATGGTTTAAAAGAAAAGAACTAAGCCTTTCATACCAGGCTCTAGGTGCTTGCTTTAAGCCATATAAAGCTTTGTGAAGTTTGAAAACATGATTGGGAAATTCTGTGTCATCGAAACTTGGAGGTTGTTCCACATAAACTTCCTCTTTAATGAGACCATTCAAAAATACAGATTTAACATCCATTTGAAATAGTGTTAAATTCAAGGCAGATGCATTTGCAAGTAATATTCTAATGGCCTCAAGTCTGGCTACAGGTGCATAGGTTTCATCGAAATCTATGCCTTCCTCTTGAGAGTAGCCTTGAGCTACCAATCTGGCCTTGTTTCTGAAAATTGCACCAGTTTCATCCAGTTTATTTCTGAACACCCATTTGGTGCCAATGACTGGATGGTCTGATGGTCTAGGAACAAGTGACCATACTTGGTTTCTCTTGAATTGATTTAATTCATCTTGCATGGCTACTATCCAAGATTCATCAGAAAGAGCTTCATTGACTGTCCTAGGCTCTATCTGAGAAACAAAAGCTAGGTAATCACAAGGAATAACATTACCTCTTGTTCTTACCCCTATGGATGGATCACCAATAATATTCTCAAGTGGGTGATCTTTCTTGTATCTCCACTCCTTTGGAAGGTTTTTATGAGTAACTTCTTCTTGTTGTAATTCTTCCAGAAGTGGATCATCCTTGTCCTCAATTGTGTATCTTTTAGTTTCTTGGACAATTCATCTGCATCATCATTGTCACTATCTACTTCCTTTCTTAAGGAAGGGTTAGTTTCATCAAAAATAATATGTACAGACTGTTCAATCAATAAAGTACGTTTGTTGAATACTCTATAGCCTTTAGGTTTAGAGGTGTACCTCATAAAGATGCCTTCATCTGATTTGGAATCCAACTTACCAATGTCCCTTTTTCCATTGTTGTGAATGAAGCAAGAGCAACCAAATGTTCTGAAATGGCTGATCTTTGGCTTCCTTCCTTTGAATACTTCATATGTAGTTTTCTTCAGGATTGGCCTGATCATTACTCGGTTGACAATGTAGCTTGCTGTGTTGACTGCTTCAGCCCAGAAGTATCTTGGCAGATCATATTCTGAGAGCATAGTTCTTGCCATATCCAATAGGGTTCTGTTCTTTCTCTCAGCAATACCATTTTGCTGTGGTGTCTTTGGTGCTGAGAAATTATGCTCAATTCCCTGATCATCACAGAATCTAGCAAATCTTTCATTTTGAAATTTGCCACCATGATCTGATCGAATAGACACAATGCTGAACTTCTGATCTTTCTGCACCTTCTTGCTAAAATTAACAAAGTTTTCAAAGGTGTCATCTTTATGCTCTAGGAATGATACCCATGTATATCTTGAATAGTCATCAACTATGACAAATAGATCCATATGAAGGAGCTCTAAGGGTTTTGAGGTGGTCACCACCGTTTTTGACTTGAAGGAGCCTTTAGTGTGTTTTCCTTTAGCACAGGCTCTACAGACACCTTCCAACTTTCCACTGACTTTTGGCAGACCTTCCACAAGATTTTTCTTCAGCAATTTCCTCATGCCATCTATGCTGCAATGTCCAAGTCGTCTGTGCCATAATTCTGTAGACTTGTCTTTACTTGCTGCCAGACAAACATTTTGTTCTTTGAGTTCCTTAAGCTAGAGCACATACAAATTCTTTTCTCTATTTGCTTCAAAGATGACTGCTTCATCTTTCACTATGCTGCACTTGGACTCTTGAAACTTGATCTGATGGCCTCTGTCACACAGCTGGCTGATGCTAATGAGATTGTGTTTTAGTCCCTTGACTAATAACACATCTACTATGACTGTTTTTCCTTTGTTATTTACAGAGCCACTGCCTATCACTGTTCCTTTCCCATTATCTCCATAAGTGACTGTTCCTTCTTCAGCTTGGAGATGAGAGAATAACTTCTGGTTTCCTGACATGTGTCTTGAGCACCCACTATCCAAATACCATTTGAATGCTCGAGAGATGTCCTAAAATAAAAACATCAAGTTTTAGGTACCCAAATTCTTTTGGGTCCTGATGGGTTAGTATCATTGATTTTGCCTTTTATTATCCATTTCTCATGTCTTGTTGGGCATGTAGTTATAATATGCCCTAACTTATTGCAGTGACTACAGCAGGATAACTTAGTTGCTTTTTCTATATATTTGAAATCAGCTTTGTATGCTATATCTTGTTCAGGTACGAATTTTGGTGTTGGGTATGTTGTAGGATAAACTATGGTTTCTTCATTATCTGGGGGTGTATATCCTAATCCATTCTTCCTCTTTCCTGATCTTCTAGCACCTTTTAATATTAGAGAGTTTTTGCCATTAGTAAATTTCTCTAGTGTGCTTGATAGTTTATCATTTTCTTCATTTAAGTTTTTAATTTCTTTTCTTAATTCATCTGTACTTTCCTGTTTTTCCAGTTTTGTTATTTGTTCATTCTTAACTTTTAGGTCTTCACATAACAATTCATTTCTTCTTTTAAATTCAGTTATTTGTTTTTCTAATTCTTCATTTTTTGTTTTTAAATCAGAATTAGTGTTTTCTAAACATGTGTTATTTTTCTTACTTGCTTTTAATAGTTTAGTTACTTCTTTGTACTTATTATACAATTCATTGAATGCTTCTTCTAAGTTATCTGAATCAGAATCATTACATGAGTCGAAGGAGGAGTCAGAGGTTACCTTTTCATCAACATTTGCCATGAGGGCCAAGTTGGCTTCTTCTTTGTCGTTGCATGAGCTTGACTCAGTGTCTGAGTCACTACTGTTTTCCCATGCTGCTGTCATTGCCTTCTTTTTGTACCTTTTGAACTTCTTGGAGCTCTCTTTCTTCCTGAAATCTGGTTTCTTGAATTTAGGACAATCAGCTTTAATGTGTCCAGGTTTTTTACATTCGTAGCAGATGGTTTCTCCTTTCTTCATTTCTTTACCATCTGATCTTTTCAGGTCCTTGTTTTTCTTGAAGTGCCTTCCGCCGGATTGAAACTTTTTCTTCTTGGCCAAGATCCGTTGCAGTCTCCTAGAGAGCATTGCTTCTTCATTTTCACTGTCCTCATCGCTTTTATTTTCACTTGAGTTGGCTTCTGGTGAGTCTTCTTCTGCTTTCAAGGCATTTGAGTGCTTCTTTCTACTAGATGACTCTCCTAGCCTTTCCATGTTGATCTCATGGGCCATAAGGGACCCAATGAGCTTTTCCACTGACATTTTTTTCAAGTCATTAGCTTCTTCTATAGCTGTGACTTTAGGTGTCCAAGAGGATGGCAGGGATATGAGAATTTTCCTTACCATATCCGCAGTCTCATATATCTTCTCTAGACTGGCTAAACCATTGGTGATATCAGTGAATCGGCTAAACATTTGAGTGATTGACTCACCTGACTGCATCTGAAATCTTTCATATTGAGTGACAAGAATGTCGATTCTTGTCTCCTTTACCTTGTCTGTACCTTCATAAGTAATTCTGAGCTTTTCCCACATTTCCATCGAGGATTTGCAGGCTAAAACTCAGTTGAATTCCTTCTTACTTAGAGCACAACACAGGATGCTCTTTGCTTTGCAATTCAGGGAAATCTTCTTCCTGTCATCATCTGTCCATTGTGCTTTCTCATTTGTGACTAACAGATCACCTTCTTCTACTATGGACCAAATTTGATAGTCGTGCCCTTGTAGAAAGTATTCCATTCTGGTCTTCCAGTAAGGATAATCTTCACCATCGAAGAGAGGAGGTCGGTTGACAGACTGACCTTCAAAGTTACTTTGGGCTGCCATGGATCTTTACTCTTCAGATCGTTGGATCCTTTCTTTGTCGAAGAGACTCGCTCTGATACCACTCCTTTACCTTCCTCCTCTATTGAAATTCTTCCCAGATCTTCTTTAGCTGAAGCCTCCTCATCTGGTCCCTCCTCCTCAAGACCCAATGATCCCTCTACCATCACTCCTGACTCTTTGATTCACCCACCAGCACCTCCATCTTTCATCACTCTCATTCCTGAAGGTGCCCAACTCACCCAACCCGAGATCCATGGCATCAAGGATGAATTTGAAGAAGCAATTCTCAAATCTGTCCTAGCCACTGGAACTCACTCTCACAGGACTGGTATTTCCAGCCCTGTCTCCAAATGAAGGAGACTTACTTCCACCCTTCCTGTCTCCTCAGATCCTTGCTATCTACCTCTGTGGTTTTCCCTAGCCATTGCAAATAAGCACAAACCCCTTTATGAGGAATACCTTCAAAAGGTAGTTCTTGCTCATATTTTTGGTTTACCTTTCCAAAATCTTTCCAACCATCTGACTACCATTTTCCCTTACACTTCTCTTTCAAAGGCTCAACAGTAAAAAATCCTTTCCATGACTGAAGCCAAATCTGAAGAGTAGTGGGCTCGGATCAACAGTGCTTTGTACTCCCAATTTAAGAGAGTGCAAGTTGCCAGATATCCTCCCAGGGAAGCCCCTCTCCCTCTGTATGAATGGTTTCAGATCCATCACAAGAACTTGTTTGGACCCTTCATTCAAAAAGAAATCAAGTTCATCAGGCAGTATCAGATGTTCTGCAATTACTGCTATGTCAACAGCTTGGATGAACCTCAGTTGGGACAGTTTCGTGCAGCCATTACATCTTTGCAGTCCACTCATTGTGAACCTCTTCAGGTAGACTTTGCTACCTTGAAGTTCCCAGACATTGTGTTCCTTCCACCGCTCCACTCCTTGATCATGGATTCCTCGGTTGGTACACTTATCTTTGAGAGAGCTGCTAGAGTCATGGCTAGGTTGCATGTCTATGAAGGCCGTGATCTTTCTTTCCAAAGATTTGTGTTCAAACACTATCTTGAAGGGCACATTTCAGCTGATATCCTCGCTCCCATTCTCTCAGAATGTGAAAGGCTGACCTCTGATGAGTGGCTCAAGCTCTATCCTTTGTCTGCTCAACAGCTATCTGATCTGAATGCCTCCCAGGCTCAAGAAAATCTACCTCCTCTGACACCTGGTGACTTTCTGGACGCCAATTCCCGTCACCTCATCAGGGATTCATTCGCCATCTGGCTTGAGAGATTCAAGATTTTTCGTGATTTGACAAAGGAGCTCAGGTCTCATCAGATCTTCTATCCTATCAAGATGGACAAGTTTCTCCTCTTTGCCAGCTTTGGGTCCTTCTACACTTTCAAAATAGCCTTAGGTATGGATAAATATGGGGACTTTATTTCTGAGCAGTGGAAACTTCATCTCAAGCGGTTGGCCCCCACTATGGGACCCTCCTATAACATTGAGATTGGAGCCTTTCAAGCACATTTTGAAGAGCAGGAAAGATTGGCACTTTCTGTCATCCGACATTTTGCCTCTTTGTTGTCTCCCGCCTTCTATCTTGATCCTTCTCTTCGACCTCAAGAACAATAATAAAGTTCACTTCTCTTGTCTTCATATATTTCTTATCCTGTCTTTGTCTCAGATTACTTTTTTTTTGCTTAATGACAAAAAGGGTGAGAAAAATTTATGTCTGAAACATCTATATGCATTTTCAATTGTGTTTCATCCATACTTATTGTTCAGTTTTGTTATCACCAAAAGGGGGAGATTGATGATCAGTCTATCCCCATGTAATTTTAATTAATTACATATATCTATATATTTTGATGATTAACAAAACCAAACAAGAGTTTATCAATTATAACTAATGAATATCTCATAAGTCTTAAGTACAGGAAAAATACCAAGGTCAAACATGCCAATAAAGGTATACATTACTTTTCTGAAGCCTTAATCTTTTCAACATGATATTCTATAAGTCCATATCGATTTCAGTAGAATTCTCATAACGATTTCTGAAGAATTCATAAAGATTCTCTTTTGATTATAACGATTTCTTAAGGTGTCATAACGATTTCTTTTAGAACTCATAACGACTTGCTCGTCAAAATGATTCTATAAGTTGTCGTAATGATTTCTTTAGAACTCGCAACGACTTGCCTTTTGCTAAGTGTTTCATATCGATTTCTTCAGAAACACAATGACTTGCATCTCATAACGATTTCTTAAGTTGTCATAACGACTTCTTTGAAACTCGCAACGACTTGCTCATCGTAACGATTCCTTAAGACCTCGTAACGATTTGCTCGTCGCAACGATTTCTTAAGTTGTCATAACGATTCCTTAAGATCGCGCAACGATTTGCTCGTCGCAACGATTTCTTAAGTTGTCATAACGATTCCTTAAGATCGCGCAACGATTTTCTCGTCGCAACGATTTCTTAAGTTGTCATAACGATTCCTTAAGACCTTGTAACGATTTGCTCTCTACAACGACATGATAAATGTTCATAACGATTCGCTTTGCGCAACGATTTCTTTAGAGTTCATAACGACTTAATAAGTGTTCATAACAATTTGCTTTGCGCAACGACTTCTTTAGAGATCATAACGATTTCATAAGTCATATAGCCATCGATTTCATATCTTGATATCTTATTTATCTTAAAAGCGTTGACTAGTCAAAGTCCACGTAGACATCTCTCTGACGTTCTCGCATTTATGAGATCTGAACGTATCTCTGCATGCATGCAGACCATATCATCCTTTATCGTGCTTACTCTGATAACGTCCTTTAGACTTAAGCTATTTGGCATTACTATTTTCATGTCTATTGCTACTGACGTTGACTGACATCAGAGACAGCTTATCTGTCTGCTATTTGAGATTGACATTTGTGCAGACCTCTGAACTAGCTTCATGGTACAACGTTAAACAAATAGAAGCCTGCGGATATCTTTGAAGATCTCATCTCTTTGCGTGCTCAAGTTATCAAAAGACTGTTGACATGAAGCTTTCAAGACTCCAGATATCATTCAGTCTAACGACTACTCAAAAGAGAGACAACAGACTCTTCAACGTCTAGATTTCAAATTGAAGATATAAATACAAGTCAGAAGAACAGAAGAACAACAACTACGAGTATTTTTTTAAGCATTCAAATTCTTCTGAAGAAAGTCTAGAGCGAAGAACTTTATTCCTCTTAGCTTTTGCTCTCTTGCTCTCCACTCGCTTGTGAAAATCTTGTGAGAGCCTGTGTAGTTCTGAGAGTGTGCTTAGCTTAACCCTCTTCCTCTCAGTTCTAGTTGCTTCAGATCCTTGCTTGTCAAAAGCTTGATCTAGGGGCTTGAATTTCATTTATTCTCTTTGTGTTGTTCCCTTCGGTTGTGAAGGAAGACCTGGTGGTATCCAGGGTGTTGTTCCCTTCGGTTGTGAAGGAAGACCTGGTGGTATCCAGGGTGTTGTTCCCTTTGAGTGTGAAGGAACACCAGCTGAGCTGGGTGTTGTAGCGTCCTTAGGGGGACTGTACCCTAGTTAGTGAAATCCTGAGTTGTTGCTCAGGGACTGGATGTAGGACTCCTAAGGAAAGGAGGTCCGAACCAGGATAAATCTTGTGTTGTGTGATAGTCTTCTTTGTGCGTTTGATATTTAAACTAACAGTCACTAACCTACTTCGAAGAACGTTTGTGTGAATGTTTTTGGTTACAGGTATCTTCTAGATTAATTTTTTAAAGACCCATTCACCCCCCCTTCTGGGGTCGTCAACTGGGCAACAAAAGTCTTCCCTCGCTTTTCTCTAATATCCATGCATTTATTATGACTAAACATTTCACTGCACAATGCATGCTCAAATATCTTCAATTCCCATGCTTAAATTAGAAAAATCTTTTTTGGAAAAATAGAATGGCATTTCTATTTTGATGTATATTCATTCTGACATTGACTGACAACAAGAGACAGCATAGCTATCTATCATTTAGCATTTATTGTGTGCAGGTCTCTGACAGCACAACCATGTACAACGTTGGACAAAATGAAAGATAAAGGATATCGAGAAGGATCTTCTCTTTGCATACATGGAAGGTAAAGGACCATTGATGGGAAGCTCTATAATACCATGTAGTCTAACAAATACCAGAGCATAGAGACAACGGACATATCAACGACTACTTCCTCAAGAGAAGATATATATTCAAGTCTGAAGACTCTTGGAGATACAACTTTTGAAAAGCAATCTTTCACGCAAAAGAGTCCATATAGAAGAGCGTTTTTCATTCCAATCCTTGTGCAGCTCAAGCTTTCGCTCTCAACGTTCCTGTTTAATTCCTTAGAGAGCACCTTTGAGTTTTGAGAGAATTCTTCCATTGTAGATCTTTCTCTCTCAGTCTTGCTTCAGATCAAGCATTGTTCTATGAGCTTGGTCTACGGGCTTGTCTCTCTTTAACACTTTTCAGTGTTGTTCCTCTTCGTTTTGAGAAGAGAAGACCTATTGGTAACAGGTGGTTTTATTCCCTTCATGTTGAAGGAAGACCTGGGTTCCAGGGTGTTGTATTCCTCTTCGGGTTATGAAGAGAAGGCCAGCTGCGGCTAGATGTGTAAGTGTCCTTGAGGGGGACTGTACCCTTGGGTAGTTTAATCCTGAGTTGCTGCTCAGGGACTGGACGTAGGACTCCTGTGGAGAGGAGGTCCGAACCAGGATAAAATCCTTGTGTAGTGTGATTGCTTGTTTGTGATTGGTGTTTTCTTTACTACTAACACTAACAGTCAAACGTAGTGTTTTTGTGTGAACATTTTTGTTGACAGGTTTAGATAATCAAAGTTTAAGAATCGCATTCACCCCCCCTTCGAGCCTGCTAGCTGGGCAACATTTTTTAGATTAGTGATTTGAGCGCCCAACCCAAACCAGGAATCCAATTAGGATTCCGTCAGTTCCCACACGTCAATTTCACCCACCCGGTCATGTCAGAGTGAACGGCATGCCGATTGGATCCCTATTTGTGGACCTCCAGGTTGCTTGTTCTGATCCTTTACACTTGGATTTTTTTAGATTATTGATTTGAACGTCCAACCCAATTCGTGAATCCAATTAGGATTCCGTTAGTTCACACACGTCACTTTCACCCACCTGGTTGTGTTGGAGTGAACGGCACGCCGATCGGATCCCTATTTGTGATTTTGGACCCCCGGGTTGCTTATTCTGATCCTTTACACTTGGGTTTTTTTAGATTAGTGATTTGAATGCCCAACCCAATCTGGGAATCCAATTAGGATTCTGTCAGTTCCCACACGTCAATTTCACCCACTCGGTCGTGTCGAAGTGAACGACACGCCGATCGGATCGCTATTTGTGATTTTGGACCCCCGGGTTGCTTGTTCTAATCCTTTACACTTGCATTTTTTTAGATTAGTGATTTGAACGCCCAACCCAATTCGGGAATCCAATTAGGATTCTGTCAGTTCGCACACGTCAATTTCACCCAATCGGTCGTGTCGGAGCGAACGGCACGCCGATCGGATCCCTATTTGTGATTTTGGACCCTCGGGTTGCTTATTATGATCCTTTACACTTGGGTTTTTTTTATATTAGTGATTTGAATGCCCAACCCAATCCGGGAACCATATTAGGATTCCATCAGTTCCCACACTTCACCTTCACCCACCCGATCATGTCGGAGCAAACGGCACGCCGATCGGATCCCTATTTGTGATTTTGGACCCCCGGGTTGCGTGTTCTGAACGTTTCTACTTGGATTTTTTTAGATTAATGATTTGAGCGCCCAACCCAAACCGGGAATCCAATTAGGATTCCGTCAGTTCCCACACGTCAATTTCACCCACCCGGTCGTGTCGGAGTGAACGGCACGCCGATCGGATCCCTATTTGTGATTTTGGACCCCCGGGTTGCTTGTTCTGATCCTTTACACTTGAGTTTTTTTTAGATTAGTGATTTGAACTCCCAACCCAATCCGTGAATCCAATTAGGATTCCGTCAGCTCGCACACGTCACTTTCACCCACCTGGTCGTGTCGGAGCGAACGACACGCCGATCGGATCCCTATTTGTGATTTTGGACCCTCGGGTTGCTTATTCTGATCCTTTACACTTGGGTTTTTTTTAGATTAGTGATTTGAACGCCCAACCCAATCCGAGAATCTAATTAGGATTCTGTCAGTTTGCACACGTCAATTTCACCCACTCGGTCGTGTCGGAGAGAACGAGATGCCAATCGGATCCCTATTTGTGATTTTGGACCCCCTGGTTGCTTATTATGATCCTTTACACTTGGGTTTTTTTTAGATTAGTGATTTGAACGCCCAACCCAATCCGGGAATCCAATTAGGATTCCGTCAGTTTCCACACGTCACTTTCACCCACCCGGTCGTGTTGGAGTGAACGACACGCCGATCGGATCCCTATTTATGATTTTGGACCCCCGGGTTGCTTATTCTGATCCTTTACACTTGGGTTTTTTTAGATTAGTGATTTGAACGCCCAACCCAATCTGGGAATCCAATTAGGATTCCGTCAGTTTCCACACGTCAATTTCACCCACTCGGTCGTGTCGGAGCGAACGGCACGCCGATCGGATCCCTATTTCAGATTTTGGACCCCCGGGTTGCTTGTTCTGATCCTTTACACTTGGGTTTTTTTTAGATTAGTGATTTGAATGCCCAACCCAATCCGGTAATCCAATTAGGATTCCGTCAGTTCGCACACGTCAATTTCACCCAATTGGTCGTGTCGGAGCGAACGGCACACCGATCGGATCTCTATTTGTGATTTTGGACCCCTGGGTTGCTTATTCTGATCCTTTACACTTGGGTTTTTTTAGATTAGTTATTTGAAGGCCCAACCAATCCGGGAACCCAATTAAGATTCTGTCAGTTCCCACACGTCACTTTCACCCACCCGGTCATGTCAGAGCAAACGACACGCCGATCGGATCCCTATTTGTGATTTTGGACCACCGAGTTGCGTGTTCTGATCGTTTCTACTTGGATTTTTTTAGATTAATGATTTGAGCGCCCAACCCAAACCGGGAATCCAATTAGGATTCCGTCAGTTCCCATACGTCAATTACCATCCGGTCGTGTCAGAGCGAATGGCACGCTGATCGGATCCCTATTAGTGATTTTGGACCCCCCGAGTTGCTTGTTCTGATCCTTTACACTTGGGTTTTTTTTTATTAGTGATTTGAACGCCCAACCCAATCCGTGAATCCAATTAGGATTCCGTCAGTTCGCACACGTCACTTTCACCCACCCTGTCGTGTCGGAGCGAACGATACGCCGATCGGATCCCTATTTGTGATTTTGGACCCCCGGGTTGCTTATTTTGATCCTTTACACTTGGGTATTTTTAGATTAGTGATTTGAAAGCCCAACCAATCCGGGAACCCAATTAAGATTCCGTCAGTTCCCACATGTCACTTTCACCCACCCGGTCATGTCGCAGCAAATAGCACGTCGATCGAATCCCTATTTGTGATTTTGGACCACCGGGTTGCGTGTTCTGATCGTTTCTACTTGGATTTTTTTAGATTAATGATTTGAGCGCCAACCCAAACCGGGAATCCAATTAGGATTCCGTCAGTTCCCACACGTCAATTACCATCGGTCGTGTCGGAGTGAACGACACGCCGATCAGATCCCTATTTGTGATTTTGGACCCTCGGGTTGCTTGTTCTGATCCTTTACACTTGGGTTTTTTTTAGATTAGTGATTTTAACGCCCAACCCAATCCGAGAATCCAATTAGGATTCCGTTAGTTTCCACACGTCAATTTCACCCACTCGGTCGTGTCGAAGAGAACGATACGCCGATCGGATCCCTATTTGTGATTTTGGACCCCCTGGTTGCTTTTTCTGATCCCTTACACTTGGGTTTTTTTTTAAATTAGTGATTTGAATGCCCAACCCAATCCGGGAATCCAATTAGGATTCCGTCAGTTTCCACATGTTACTTTCACCCACCCGGTCGTGTTTGAGCGAACGGCACGCCGATCGGATCCCTATTTGTGATTTTGGACCCCCGGGTTGCTTATTCTGATCCTTTACACTTGGGTTTTTTTTAGATTAGTGATTTGAACGCCCAACCCAATCCGGAAATCCAATTAGGATTCCATCAGTTTCCACACGTCACTTTCACCCACCCGGTCGTGTCAGAGCAAACGACACGCCGATCGGATCCCTATTTGTGATTTTGGACCCCCGGGTTGCTTGTTCTGATCCTTTACACGGATGTTTTTTAGATTAGTGATTTGAATGCCCAACCCAATCCGGGAATCTAATTAGGATTATGTCTGTTCGCACATGTTAATTTCACCCACTCGGCCGTGTCGGAGTGAACGATACGCCGATCGGAACCCTTTTTGTGATTTTGGACCCCCGGGTTGTGTGTTTTGATCCTTTACACTTGGGTCTTTATTGGTTTCTTAATTTAGATTTCTTTTTTTCCCTTTTGTGTTCTTTGGACACCGACTCATAAATTGACCTATATGAAACTATACGAAATTAATAGTAATGCTGACCTGAGGGGCATGCTGTGAGGGGTGTACTCCTTGGATGGCAGAGATTAGCTGCTCGACCAGAACGCCAAACTGCGTCTGTAGCTCTTCCCGGATGAGGGTTCTCATGTCCTCTCCACCACTCTTGGGCAGCACAGTAGATGAACTCGTGTAGGTCGGAGGAGCGACCGAACTCGCGTATGAGGACAACACTGGAGTAGTATCCAGGCTGTCCTCAAAGCCGTACACTCGGCCCTTCCTCGGCCCTCCCGCTGCATCGACCCAAGCCTCCAGATCCAAGTCTGGCTTGGGAGTGCTCTTGCATAGCGATCCATCATCGTCCTGTCATAGGTCTCCTGCAAAACAAATAAAAAAATGTATTATTGAAATCATATTATTTAATATATAAATTGAATTCAAAAATTATATTTTGACTTACAGCAATCGTGCGAGCACTCTCGTTGACATAGTCATCCATCCCCTTCCGCTTATGAGTCCGATCAAATACCTCGTGAAAAGTAGGGGCATGCTCGAGCTCGTAACGCTTACAATTCAACAAAAGTAGTTAGTTTCACAATAATTTGAGAATGTATTAAGCAATTGAACAATAATATACTTACCAATTTTTGGCTGTGGGTCGCATAAGATACGGACCCACTAGTATGCAAATTCTTCTCCAGATGAGTTGCTCAGTTGCGTTTAGCCGCCTGTGACCTCTCCTGCCATGGTCCAATAGCCCAACGATGACAAAGTGACTCCCAATAGTCCCTCCTCAGCCAAACAGGGTCGTAATCCATCCAAGCCGTAAGATCCCGGCTGCCTGTGGCCTTCGTTGCCTTGTCCGGGCCTCCCACATGGAGTTTCTCAAATTAGTCTGGGCAGTAGACTCCCAGACGACTCGTGCTTGAGGGAGATCCTCTGGTCTCGTGAACACGTACCTCCGCTGTTTAGAAATAAAATTACTCAACTTTCTGCACTAACAGAGAGAGATAGTAATTAAAGAAATGACTTCAAATCAGTAAAAAATAATAATATCGTAAACATGTCAAATAATAATTCCCGGACGGACGGGGGAACTCTTTCCATGAATCCACTGGTCCTGGAATGTGTGCGTGGACCAGCGTCGTAATATAGCGGGAAGAAGAACCTGGATCTATCTTCCCCCTGCAATTGCACATTAATTTTGTACATGAACTGTATAACATAAATAACAAATATAGTAAGTTTGAAGTTATCAAGTTTACCCAGAAATCCAACATGGCTGGCGTCCAGGTAGCTGAGGCCCCTCCTCATCCGCTATTGGATGATGGCTCTCTACCTCTGTTGAAAACAATTAAGTACACTATAATGAAGCTTTAGAAGGACAAGAAACCTACTAAAGTATGGAAATATACATGTACCTAGTGGTGATTGGGATGGGAAAGGTGACGCTATTGGCGGGGTCGGGGAGGCGGTCCCTGCAAAATTATATGCACGTTAGAAAATATGAATTTAATATGAATAATAATATTTAGACTTTTGTGTTTACATATACATATACCTGTCGCCGGGACGACCGGCGTGGTCGGGGAGGCGGTCCCTGCAAAATTATATGCACGTTAGAAAATATGAATTTAATATGAACAATAATATTTAGAGTTTTGTGTTTACATATACATATACCTGTCGCTGGGACGACCGGAGTGGACGGGGAGATGGTCCCTACAAAATTATATACATGTTAAAAAATATGAATTTAATATGAACAATAATATTTAGAGTTTTGTGTTTACATATACATATACCTGTCGCCGAAACGACCGGTGTAGACGGGGAGGCGGACCCTGCAAAATTATATGCATGTTAGAAAACATAAAGTAAATATACATAATATAATAAAAGAATTGAATTTAGTACCATATATACCTATCCGCGTAGACCCTCGGCCTACGGAGGTGGAAACCCTCCCACTCCATCCTCCACGTACCATATCTCTATTGAGAAAAATTAAGATATAACATGTCATCAGCACTCAAATTTGAAATAGCTATTTAATAACATATAATTAACAACAACACCCAGTTCTTACAAAATTTTATAATATTATCTATATTCATCACCAGATGCTGAAGATATATCTAATTCAGCATCATCCTCTTAAAATTCGTCCTCATCATCGGGGGACTCTTCCTCCTCATCAGACTCCAGCTCCCGCTCAAGGGCATTTGGGTCAACTTCTTCATGTTCGTTATCCTTATATAAGCAAATTGGTTCATTTATATCATCAACACTGAACTGCGTAGAAGCCGCCAACTCTCGTGCTTCACTCCGATCTGATTGGAAAAAAATTGTCATTAACACCTTCGAGCTCTATATCAGCCGAGAGAAGCTCATACTCAGGGAATAGCTTTATTTTCACTCTACAAGCAGCCCACCAATCTCTCAATTTGAGAGATGAATAATTCGAATAATAAACTTGATGGGCTTGTGCCGCCAGAATGAATGGCTCATACGTACTCAACTTAGACTTATGTTTGACATCGACAATCCATATGTTGTGTCATTACGAATAGAGGTCGGATCGAATCAATGACACTTGAAGAGAAATACATTGCTGCCTTGTCCCAAAAATTGCAGTTCAATGACTTCTTCGAGAATGCCATAATAGTCTACTTCATTTTCATTGTAGGCAGTTCCCTTCACACATACGCCATTGCTCATTGTAGACTTATTCCGTCCATAATCTCTCATGTGAAATCGGTATCCATTCACAATGTAGCCTGGATAGACACGTACAATCTTCGAGGGCCCATAACTGATCTCTTGTACTCTTGAATCAGTAATAAAGCCTTGTTCAACCTATTATTAAGAAAAGGGACAGATAATGACAAATTACAACAACTAATTATGCATACGAGCATAACACTTATGCTTCAAAATATATAGGCACTTACTCGAGATCTCAACCAAGTAGCAAAAGACTTCTCCCGTTCCTTTTCAACTTGCACGTCAGTCAGACGTGGATTCCGTTGCAGTATGACCGAGTCAAACTCTTTGCAATGTAAATGTCCCACAATCTCTAAGTTCTGCGAATTGCTCGCAAATGATGTACATCATTAGTGTTGAGAGCTTAGTCAATGTAGGGGTCTAGTTCTACGCAATTCATGAATATGTAGATATCCACAGCTACCAACTCTCTGTCTTTGAGTGCGCGAGTAGAAGAATATCCGAATGCTCGTCTGAGACACTTGAATACAGAGTGTCAGTCAGACACATTAGAATCTCCACCATCATCATTACGTGGAGGTTGAGTGCATCAGGTTCATATTTCCGTGTCAAAGTACATCGAACAAAAGTTCGATATCTCTTCAATAACGTATGCCTGGGTAATGGAGCCCTCAACTTGTGCTTTGTTGCGGACTTTCATCTTAAGATCGTGCATGCACGTACGACAATAATTCAAATGAATACATATGAAATATAAAAGATCGTCGTAATGTGAATAAATTGAGACATAGGAATATACCTCTCAAACGGATACATCCATCGAAATTGTACTGATCCTTCAGCCCTAGCCTCATATGGAAAATGGATGATCAGGTGCTCCATTGAATCAAAGAATGCTGGAGGAAATATCTTCTCTAATTTACAGACTGTCTATATTATATTTTGCTCCAAATTTTGCAAGTTATGAAGTCTGAGTTCTGATGCACATAAAATCCTGAAGAATTGACTCAGCTTAGTCATTGTTCCCCATATTTGCTTCGGCAGCAACTCACGAAAAGCGATTGGAATCAGTCTTTTCATGAAAATATGGCAGTCATGACTCTTCATTCCGTATATTTTCCCCTCATT
>CM024763.1:109405847-109498194 GCA_014218235.1 Colocasia esculenta
ATTCATTCTTTATAGATATTCTCTTATGATTTTAATGTTATATTTCAATAGTCCATTTGCACCATGTGCATCATCTTGGGAGGGGCACTAGCCGTCGAGGGCCCACTAGGGGAGTTACAGAGAGGAGGCTCCCTGATGGACAACAATGGTATGTCTCCCTCATCCGAGGATATGGCGTGGGACCTACTGCAGATCACTTTACGAGTCGCATGGGCATTGTATCAAAAATGTATTGTAAGATTTGGCAAAAAGACCTTGCAAAGCTGCCTGTTGCGACTAAGGAGTTGATATTCAGAGATCTTCAGGTAATTATTGTTTAAATTGAATAGTAATATGTATATATTTTTTCTTATAATTGAGTGACTTTGTTTTGCAGTTGACGTACCAGTGGGAGCGACAAAGAAAACAGATAGGGAGATGCTTGCCACATGAGCGCCATGCATCACAGCTGGCATAACAAAAAAAAGAGTAAGTTAATATACTATTTCATTTTCATATGTACTTTATTTTTTAACTTGTTTATATATTGACAAAAAATTTTTTTCATGTCAGCATTTAATGGCAAGTCTTTAGATGATGCGATGCGTCCGTCCCAGCAGGTGTTGACTCCTCAGATTGGCAAACAATGTGCGAGATGTGGACTACTGAGGATGAGCGGGTAATATTTAAAATGCTTAGAATATAATTGTTTTGATTATTTTTTTTCTATAAATGGAACAATAACTATCTATTCTTGTCTTTTAGAGGGTTGCTGACCGAAATAAGCAAAACTGTGCCACTCAGTCTATGCCATATAGACGGAGCAGGACTTCTCATTATCAGTTGATGAATGATTTTGTGAGTTATGTTTTATGAATTATGTTATCCCTTTCATTTAGTTACTTATATGTCTTTAATTTAAATAGTCTAATATGCATGGACGTACTCCGCATCGACTTGAGGTATTCAAGATGGGTCGATGCAAAGACTTACCTGATGGCAGTGAGAGCTGGGTAGATGAGGAGAGTAGGAGACGATATGTAAGCAACTTTATTTCTATTTATTTTATGTGAATATGCTTTCATTACAATAGTTGTATAATTAACATTTTTTTCTCAACCTTTTGTTGTAGGAGGCTATGACTCAGATGATTGCTCCTTCCTCAGACGTTGATGCCGAGAGCCACACCACAATGACTCCCGAGGACGCCTTCATTTCGGTCATGGGAAAAGATCGACCTGGCCGTGTTCGCTATGCGGGTAGTGGAGAGATGTTGAACCATGGTATAGATCTACAGGAATGTCTGCCAGTTCAGAGCGAGAAAGGATAATGCAAGAACAATTAAAAGCACAAGAAGAAAAGTTGAAAGTACAGGAAGAGGAGATGACTCAAATGCGAGAAAAGATTTCTCGATTGGAGAATGTAGCTACGAAGGTTAACGAGATGAGCATACTCCTCTCCCAGATACAGGGGCTACAGGCACGTACCCAACATGTACCTCCTGCAGTTCAGGGCGGGAGCGATAGCGAGACAGATGAGGGGGCAGATGATTATTATGATCATGATGATCATGTCTCTTGATTTCCCTCTTGTTTTATCACACTTTCATGTACAATTTCTACTTTTCTGGATATTTGTATAACAATATTTATGCATTATATTCTATGTGTGTGATTGAATGATCCAGCGAGCCTAGGTGGTGGCTCAATAGTGTGTGATTGAATGATCCAGCGAGCCTATGTGGTGGCTCAATAGTGTGTGATTGAATGATCCAGCGAGCCTGGGTGGTGGCTCATATATAGTTGGTGATTGAATGATCCAGCGAGCCTGGGTAGTGGCCCAATAGTGTGTGATTGATGATCTAGAGAACTTGGGTGGTGGCTCAATAATAATTATGTGATTGAATGATTTAGGTGGTTCAAACACGAATAAAGTGTGGAAAAATTTCTTTCTGACAACATGTCAACGGCTGCAAAGCCGCTGCCAAAGGCACATATGTCTGCGGCTAAAAGATGTTGACAAAAAGAAAAATATGACCGCGACGCCTATGACTGCTGACAATAAATATTTTAGGCAGCGGTTGCAGCCGCTGAGAAAAGCGATATGTCTGCGGCTACAACCCGCGACCATAATATTCTAATGGCCGCAGCTGACAGCCATTGCTGTAAACTCTATGGCGGCGGCTTTTCCGACTGCTACCAATAATACTTATGTCCGCGACTTCAAAAGGTGCGAACAAATGATATATATGTCAGCGGCGACATTGAACCGCTGACATGAGATCTGTCCACGGAATTTTTGCAACGGCTGTGGCAACGCTTCCATAGCCGCGGACATAATAATATGTCAGCGGTTTCTGAGTATTTGTCAGCGGCTTCCAACTGCTGACAAATGTTCGTTCTTTTGTAGTGATTCTTTGGTTGAAGATTGATATTATTTTATTTCAATTTTGTCAAATTTTCTAACACCGCATAATCTCTATTTTTTGTGAGACTTACTTTTAAATCTCCCATGTTAATCCTCTCATTAGATCTCTCCCGATTAAATTCTGTTATGTAAAATAATCGTTACTATGTAAGTATGTAAATATGTAAGTATGTAAGTTATAGTATTTACTTCCACTATGGAGGTATGTAAGAGTTAATTAAATACTTACATACTTAAATACTGCAACTTACATACTTACATAATTAAATAGTTACATAGTTACATAATTATGAAGCATTTACATAATTATGTAACTCACATAATTAGTGAAGTACAAGTTACATCCTTACATAATTACATAGCTTATATACTTACATACATAACTTATATAATTATGAAGTACTTATATAATTATGTAACTCACATAGTTAGTGAAGTACAAGTTATACATTTAAATATTTACATAATTATATAACTTACATATTTAAATACTTACATAACTTATATACTTACATGACTTATATATTATATACTTACATAATTATATATTTAACGACCTACTTTACATAAGGGAGTTAAAGAGAAGGATCTAACGAGAGAGGTCTAAAAATAAGTCCGGTAAAACATAATAATTATGTGATGCTGAAAAATTTGAGAGAGATTGAAAAATAATATCAATGTTGTGTCACTGAATAAATATTAATTCTCTATCATATTTATCTATTACTTCACTTAAATCATGAGGGGGGGAGAGCGCGCAGACGGGTCATGGATGTGATATGACGTTCACAAGGACGGCATGAGGCTTGGAAAAGGCGACGTTGGTCTGCCTGAACCCTTTCCCTTCCTTTTGTTGGGATTTGGAAATGAGTAGGTCCTACCTAGTTTCGTGGATCATGCTCGTCTTTTTTGAGTTAATCTCTCATTTTTAGGTGGTGATTGATAAAATTTAACATTTTAATTTTAAATTTTATTTATCATCTATTTTTTAAATTTAAAATTTAAAATGAACTTAATATATATCAGACATAATTTAAAAGATGTTTGATAACTAATTTAAATAACATCTGAATTGTAGTGTAGTAGTTAATAGAGAAGTTCTGAGTTCAAAATCCAGAATTGTTAAAAAAAAAATTGAAATTGTCGACTGGATCCGGGATCGCCGGAATCCGCCGTCGACGACCGGATTCCGGCAGTCGATGCCTGAATCCGGCGATCATCGGAAGCTGAAACTCGACGACGATGATCCGACAAAAGATCTGAAAAAAAAATATTCTTAACTTAAAAATTAAGTAATTTTTCAGATTTAAATGATTAACTAAGATATAATTTCAAATATTTTAGCAAACAATCTGAAATCTTAAAATTAAATATTTCAGATAATAAACATATATTAAAGATTATCAAACATGACTCCACGTAAAGCTCATCACACACGGCCTCTGAACCTTCCATGGCCTCAATACTAGACCAATGAAAGGAGGCCCGAGACGGAAGTGGATGTTATCATGTTAATTAGGAGAACTTACTAATTAGTATTTCCCCATCCCCACCCACAGCGGCCATCCATCTGTATGTGCTTACTTAATAATATTATTTCATGTTTTATGTAGGGGTTTTTCCACACCAAAAAAATTTAAATTTAACTTAATAGTTTTGATTAAAATTCTTGTGAATAAAGATAAGCTTTTGGTTGCCCGGATTCAACTATTTTAAGACATCTTATATATCCAAGACCACTAAGGAAATAAAAAAATATTATAAATTTCTTATTTTGGATTATCCTATTCCTGTACTATCAAAGAGGCCGGAGGGTTAGACCATTCAATTGTACATCTTGCCCTCTAAAGGTTTGGCATCCGACCAGGAATGATAATTGAGCGGATATTGGAAGAAAAGTATGATCCACTGTAAGGGAAAGCGGGTTTATCGACGGAAATAGGTTGTCGGAAAAGCCATCGACATTTCAGACAGTGATATTTTCATCGAAAATATCAGTCGGATTTTCCGACGGAACGTATTCTGTCGGAAACTCCGTCGGTATTTCCGACGGTAATTTTTCGTCGGAATAAAAATTCTGTCGGCAATACCGACGGATTTTTCGACAGAATATGTTCCGTCGGAAAACCCAATTTTTCCCCCACCCCACCTTTCGCGCCCTCTCTCTCTCTCTCTCTCCTCTCTCTCTCTCTCCTCTCTCTCTCTCTCTCTCTCCTCTCTCTTCTCTCTCTCTCTCTCTCGTCTCCGGCGTACGTGGAGTCCGCCGCTTTCGCGACCCCGCGCCATCGTCGCGTCCCGGCGACCCCGCGCTGTCGTTGCGTCCCCGCACCGCCGCCGCTACCCCGCTCGCGTCACCCTGCCGCCCTAGTGCCGCTGCCTCCACCTCGCGTTGCCGCCATTGGTATGCCTCCTCTCCCCCCCCCCCCCCCGTTCCCCCCACAATCCCCCCTCCCCCTCCTGCTGCCCCCCTCTCCCCCTCCCCTCCGGCAACCCCCCCTTTCCCCCCACAGTCCCCCCCCCCCCTCCCCCTCTTACTGCCCCCCTCTCCCCCTCCCCTCTGGGCGAACCCCCCTAGTTCCCCCCACAATCCCCCCTCCCCCTCCTACTGCCCCCCTCTCCCCCCCCCCCCCCCCGTTCCCCCCATAGTCCCCCCCTCCCCCTCCTGCTGCCCCCCTCTCCCCCTCCCCTCTGGGCAACCGGCCCCCCACCCCCCCTCCCCAGTTCCCCCCACAGTCCCCCCCTCCCCCTCCTGCTGCCCCCCTCTCCCCCTCCCCTCCGGGCGACCGGCCCCCAACCCCCTTGGTTCCCCCCACAGTCCCCCCCTCCCCCTCCTGTTGCCCCCCTCATCCCCTCCCCTTTGGGCGACCGGCCCCCCACCCCCCCCCCCCAGTTCCCCCCACAGTCCCCCCCCCCCCCCCCCTCCTGCTGCCCCCCTCTCCCCCTCCCCTCCCCACCCCCCCCTCGGTTCCCCCCATAGTCCCCCCCTCCCCCTCCTGCTGCCCCCCTCTCCCCCTCCCCTCCGGGCGACCGCCCCCCACCCCCCCCCCGTTCCCCCCACAGTCCCCCACCCCTCCCCCTCCTACTGCCCCCCTCAAAACATTTCTCATACATGTAGCTCATATGCTTTCTCATATGATGTTATATAAGAGGGGTAATTGGAAACTCCCATGTGGAGAGTGTGGGAAGGGAATATTAGTTCTTCTTGTGTTGATAGAGAAAACATATTTCTTAATATAGCCTTTTGTAAAGCCGATGTAAAATATGCGAGATTCAAGAGGAATTAAATAATTATCCTTTGTTATATACATACATTATAATATTTAAGAATGATAGAAAATAAAAAATATTCATGAAAAGATTGAAAAGTTGTCGATATATCATCACATGGATTATTGGTTAAGACCATTTCAGAAATTACAATTGAGGTGCTGAAATTATTTAGACTCTTTGGTTCACACAATTTTTTTTACCAATCTTTCCCTTCCTTCATGGGTATAGTTGGAGGGTTATCAAGTGAAAACACACACATTTCTTGGCATCTCCTATGCAAGTGTACAGTGGTAAAAACACAGTCTTTATTGGCACATAAGTCTGAAGAATTTTGTACCGAGAAATACTTTAAATCTGTGCAACGTGGGTACTGTCTGATATCCGCCCTCACATATTGATGGGACCCACCCTGCATGAATAACAAGTCATGCGGGAATTAATATTACAGAGGATAAACTTGTTGCATTGCCATCAACTGCTTGGGAACTCTTTAGGTAGCAATTTCACAGTTTCATACACACCCATGTTTATTCAAGTGTTATCTAGAATCTTTTTGGCCTTTTGTTTAAACTTAATTTTATGTTTTAATCTGGGAATTAATAATTTTTTGTTTACACTCAGCTTCTATTGCAGTTGTATAGTCTTCTAACATTAGCCATGGGATAGGTGTTTAGAAGTTTGTTACACACCGCTTATTAGCTATGGGATAGGCGTTTGTAAAGAAGCCAAATACAAACACCAATGAGTTATACATCCCAATTTAGGGGAAATTTTAGTACAAACTCTTCCTTCTAGACATTAGTTTAGTTTACGTTTAATTATTCACTTTCAGTTTAATGATTAGTATTACACATCTTATTTTAATATTTATTTAGTATTGCACTTGTTTATATGTAATTCATTTACATGTATGTGTGAATTTGTTTTAATATCGCACTTGTTCACATGTAGTATTTTATTTTTATTTTCTTTTAATATTTATGTGGTTTTTAAATTTGATCTATGCATGTATAACAATTTATCACTACACACATTTCACGAGAGCGTGTTAAGCCTGTGTCAATGAACCTTCCTGTTCAAGACTTTGGGATTGATGTGCACGAGTCTTATTTTCAATGATGAGAATGTGTATATCTAACTCAAAGTCTTGAATTGTCCCATTTTGGATAGTCTGTGAATGTTTGATCACAGTTAGGTGGTCATTTACTATGTGTTTGTATTATTTGTTGAAAATTTCGGGTGCTTCTACTCACTCCTCTCTGATATACCTTTATTGATTTAGAATATTTTCTTAACCACTTATTAGTAAGTGTTTAAGAAAATATCCTAATCAATAAATATTTTTGGTATATCGAAGAGGTGTGCAGAGATGCTGCCGAAATTTTCAGCAAATAATACAAGCACATAGTAAATGGCCATCTGAGTGCGATCAAATATTCACAGATGGGTAAAAAGTGATAATCTAAATAATATGTCCTACCTATTCATTTTGACTTACTCGAACGATGTGAGGGTGTGTTGGGTTTTAACTCGTGACAAGACATTTAATTTGTGTAGGAAAAATGTCTTATGAGAATCGGTCATGGATGTACCATGGAATAGTTAATGGAGTTACGACAGAGGAGTTTAAAGACAGAGTTGACAGTTTCATTTAGTTTGTATTGAGTAATTCATCAGTAGCAGTTGATCCAATGGGTAACATCCGATGTCCGTGTTCGGATTGTAAGAACAGAAGGTGGATATCGACATGGGATGTGCAGCATCATTTGTATACGAGAGGATTTGTTTCCCATTATGAGTTATGGTCGTCTCATGGTGAGCTTAATATTCAGTCGTCTGAACCAGCCAACTTTGCCTCCACAAGTACGTACATAGACATGGTTATCGATGCTGCTGGTCCGGAGTTCAATATTCATGATGGCCAAACAAATGAAGAAGTGCCGAATAATACAGCTCAGAGATTTTATCAGTTACTTTGAGATGCTGATGAGCCATTATGGGATGGTTGTGAGAAGCATACACGGTTGTCTGCAGTGTCGCAGCTACTGAATTTGAAGTCTGAATTTCATATGAGCGAGAGTTGTTTTGACCGACTTCTCTTACTCGTCAAGAGTATGCTTCCTTAATCAGAGAGGTTGCCTGATGATTTTTACCGGGCGAAGAAGATGGTGAATGATCTGGGGCTTGGTTTTATGCAAATTGATGCATGTCCGAATCACTGTATGTTGTACTACAAAGATGATGTAGATAAGACATCATGTTGTATTTGTAAGCATGATAGATTCAAGCCTAAGAGAGGAGACAAGTCAAAGCAGAAGGATGTTCCATATAAGTCATTGCGGTACTTTCCGATCACACCCAGATTGTAGAGGTTGTCCATGTCCCCGAAGATAGCTAGACATATGACTTGGCATGTGGAAAGAGTCCGTCGTGATGATGGTGAAATCAGTCATCCTGCCGATGGTGAAGCTTGGACTCATTTTAGCCGTACTCATCCTTACTTCTTAAGGGATCCACGCAACGTGCGGCTGGGTTTATGCACAGACGGTTTCATTCCATTCGGAGGCTCGGTGGCATCTTACTCATGTTGGCCCGTATTCCTAACACCGTACAACCTTCCGCCCGGCATGTGCATGAAGCATGAGAATCTGTTCCTTTCATTGCTGATTCCTAGTCCAAAAAGTCCAGGAAAATATATAGACATATATCTCAGACCGTTGATTGATGAGCTGAAATTATTATGGTCAGATGGGGTTCTCTCTTATGATGCATCCAGAAAATAGAATTTCAATTTGAAGGCTGCATTAATGTGGACAATAAATGACTTTCTAGTGTACGGCATGTTACCTGGCTGGAGCACATATGAGAGGTTGGCATGTCCTTATTGTATGGAGGATTCTAAATCATTCGTGTTGAAATCTGGGGAAAATCATGTTGGTTCGATTGTCATCGTCTGTTTCTACCAAGTGACCATCCATTCCGAAAGCAAAAGGATTCTTTTATGAAAAATACAATTGTGATGGATGAGGTAGATATGGAATGGGTGTCCGGTGGAAACATGGTGAGGGGGGTCCAAAACTTACCGACTGTATCACAACTGGCTGGTAGTACCTGACAAATCCCCGGCTTTGGGAAGGATCACAATTGGGTGAAGCAAAGCATCTTTTGGGAATTGTCTTATTGGTCAACACTTTTGATACGGCATAACCTAGACGTCATGCATATAGAGAAGAATATTTTTGATAATGTGTTCAACATAGATATGGACGTCAAAGGCAAAACAAAGGATAACGTCAAGGCACAAATGGATTTGAAAGTACTTTGCAGACATCCAGAACTAGAGCTGCAGCATGTTAGTGGAAACGTGGTGCAACCTAAAGCTTCATATGTGCTTGGGGCCAGACAAATTAAGGAAGTGTTGCAATGGTTGAAGCAATTGAGATTTTCGGATGGATATGTCTCGAATATTGCCCGTTGTGTAAATGTCAATGAGGGGAAAATATACGGAATGAAGAGTCATGACTGCCATATTTTCATGAAAAGACTGATTCCAATCGCTTTTCGTGAGTTGCTGCCGAAGCAAATATGGGGAACAATGACTAAGCTGAGTCAATTCTTCAGGATTTTATGTGCATCAGAACTCAGACTTCATAACTTGCAAAATTTGGAGCAAAATATAATATAGACAGTCTGTAAATTAGAGAAGATATTTCCTCCAGCATTCTTTGATTCAATGGAGCACCTGATCATCCATTTTCCATATGAGGCTAGGGCTGAAGGATCAGTACAATTTCGATGGATGTATCCGTTTGAGAGGTATATTCCTATGTCTCAATTTATTCACATTACGACGATCTTTTATATTTCATATGTATTCATTTGAATTATTGTCGTACGTGCATGCACGATCTTAAGATGAAAGTCCGCAACAAAGCACAAGTTGAGGGCTCCATTACCCAGGCATACGTTATTGAAGAGATATCGAACTTTTGTTCGATGTACTTTGACACGGAAATATGAACCTGATGCACTCAACCTCCACGTAATGATGATGGTGGAGATTCTAATGTGTCTGACTGACACTCTGTATTCAAGTGTCTCAGACGAGCATTCGGATATTCTTCTACTCGCGCACTCAAAGACAGAGAGTTGGTAGCTGTGGATATCTACATATTCATGAATTGCGTAGAACTAGACCCCTACATTGACTAAGCTCTCAACACTAATGATGTACATCATTTGCGAGCAATTCGCAGAACTTAGAGATTGTGGGACATTTACATTGCAAAGAGTTTGACTCGGTCATACTGCAACGGAATCCACGTCTGACTGACGTGCAAGTTGAAAAGGAACGGGAGAAGTCTTTTGCTACTTGGTTGAGATCTCGAGTAAGTGCCTATATATTTTGAAGCATAAGTGTTATGCTCGTATGCATAATTAGTTGTTGTAATTTGTCATTATCTGTCCTTTTCTTAATAATAGGTTGAACAAGGCTTTATTACTGATTCAAGAGTACAAGAGATCAGTTATGGGCCCTCGAAGATTGTACGTGTCTATCCAGGCTACATTGTGAATGGATACCGATTTCACATGAGAGATTATGGACGGAATAAGTCTACAATGAGCAACGGCGTATGTGTGAAGGGAACTGCCTACAATGAAAATGAAGTAGACTATTATGGCATTCTCGAAGAAGTCATTGAACTGCAATTTTTGGGACAAGGCAGCAATGTATTTCTCTTCAAGTGTCATTGATTCGATCCGACCTCTATTCGTAATGACACAATATGGGATTGTCGATGTCAAACATAAGTCTAAGTTGAGTACGTATGAGCCATTCATTCTGGCGGCACAAGCCCATCAAGTTTATTATTCGAATTATTCATCTCTCAAATTGAGAGATTGGTGGGCTGCTTGTAGAGTGAAAATAAAGCTATTCCCTGAGTATGAGCTTCTCTCGGCTGATATAGAGCTCGAAGGTGTTAATGACAATTTTTTCCAATCAGATCGGAGTGAAGCACGAGAGTTGGCGGCTTCTACGCAGTTCAGTGTTGATGATATAAATGAACCAATTTGCTTATAAGGATAACGAACATGAAGAAGTTGACCCAAATGCCCTTGAGCGGGAGCTGGAGTCTGATGAGGAGGAAGAGTCCCCCGATGATGAGGACGAATTTTAAGAGGATGATGCTGAATTAGATATATCTTCAGCATCTGGTGATGAATATAGATAATATTATAAAATTTTGTAAGAACTGGGTGTTGTTGTTAATTATATGTTATTAAATAGCTATTTCAAATTTGAGTGCTGATGACATGTATATCTTAATTTTTCTCAATAGAGATATGGTACGTGGAGGACGGAGTGGGAGGGTTTCCACCTCCGTAGGCCGAGGGTCTACGCGGATAGGTATATATGGTACTAAACTCAATTCTTTATTATATTATGTATATTTACTTTATATTTCTAACATGCATATAATTTTGCAGGGTCCGCCTCCCCGTCTACACCGGTCGTTTCGGCGACAGGTATATGTATATGTAAACACAAAACTCTAAATATTATTGTTCATATTAAATTCATATTTTTTAACATGTATATAATTTTGTAGGGACCATCTCCCCGTCCACTCCGGTCGTCCCAGCGACAGGTATATGTATATGTAAACACAAAACTCTAAATATTATTGTTCATATAAATTCATATTTTCTAACGTGCATATAATTTTGCAGGGACCGCCTCCCCGACCACGCCGGTCGTCCCGGCGACAGGTATATGTATATGTAAACACAAAAGTCTAAATATTATTATTCATATTAAATTCATATTTTCTAACGTGCATATAATTTTGCAGGGACCGCCTCCCCGACCCCGCCATAGCGTCACCTTTCCCATCCCAATCACCACTAGGTACATGTATTTCCATACTTTAGTAGGTTTCTTGTCCTTCTAAAGCTTCATTATAGTGTACTTAATTGTTTTCAACAGAGGTAGAGAGCCATCATCAATAGCGGATGAGGAGGGGCCTCAGCTACCTGGACGCCAGCCATGTTGGATTTCTGGGTAAACTTGATAACTTCAAACTTACTATATTTGTTATTTATGTTATACAGTTCATGTACAAAATTAATGTGCAATTGCAGGGGGAAGATAGATCCAGGTTCTTCTTCCCGCTATATTACGACGCTGGTCCACGCACACATTCCAGGACCAGTGGATTCATGGAAAGAGTTTCCCCGTCCGTCCGGAATTATTATTTGACATGTTACGATATTATTATTTTTTACTGATTTGAAGTCATTTCTTTAATTACTATCTCTCTCTGTTAGTGCAGAAAGTTGAGTAATTTTATTTCTAAACAGCGGAGGTACGTGTTCACGAGACCAGAGGATCTCCCTCAAGCACGAGTCGTCTGGGAGTCTACTGCCCAGACTAATTTGAGAAACTCCATGTGGGAGGCCCGGGACAAGGCAACGAAGGCCACAGGCAGCCGGGATCTTACGGCTTGGATGGATTACGACCCTGTTTGGCTGAGGAGGGACTATTGGGAGTCACTTTGTCATCGTTGGGCTATGGACCATGGCAGGAGAGGTCACAGGCGGCTAAACGCAACTGAGCAACTCATCTGGAGAAGAATTTGCATACTAGTGGGTCCGTATCTTATGCGACCACAGCCAAAAATGGTAAGTATATTATTGTTCAATTGCTTAATACATTCTCAATTATTGTGAAACTAACTACTTTTGTTGAATTGTAAGCGTTACGAGCTCGAGCATGCCCCTACTTTTCACGAGGTATTTGATCGGACTCATAAGCGGAAGGGGATGGATGACTATGTCAGCGAGAGTGCTCGCACGATTGCTGTAAGTCAAAATATAATTTTTGAATTCAATTTATATATTAAATAATATGATTTCAATAATACATTTTTTTTTGTTTTGCAGGAGACCTATGACAGGACGATGATGGATCGCTATGCAGAGAGCACTCCCAAGCCAGACTTGGATCTGGAGGCTTGGGTCGATGCAGCGGGAGGGCCGAGGAAGGGCCGAGTGTACGGCTTTGAGGACAGCCTGGATACTACTCCAGTGTTGTCCTCATACGCGAGTTCGGTCGCTCCTCCGGCCTACACGAGTCATCTACTGTGCTGCCCAAGAGTGGTGGAGAGGACATGAGAACCCTCATCCGGAAGAGCTACAGACGCAGTTTGGCGTTCTGGTCGAGCAGCTAATCTCTACCATCCAAGGAGTACACCCCTCACAGCATGCCCCTCAGGTCAGCATTACTATTAATTTTCGTAGTTTCATATAGGTCAATTTATGAGTCGGTGTCCAAAGAACACAAAAGGGAAAAAAAGAAATCTAAATTAAGAAACCAATAAAGACCCAAGTGTAAAGGATCAAAACACACAACCCGGGGGTCCAAAATCACAAAAAGGGTTCCGATCGGCGTGTCGTTCACTCCGACACGGCCGAGTGGGTGAAATAACATGTGCGAACAGACATAATCCTAATTAGATTCCCGGATTGGGTTGGGCATTCAAATCACTAATCTAAAAAACATTCGTGTAAAGGATCAGAACAAGCAACCCGGGGGTCCAAAATCACAAATAGGGATCCGATCGGCGTGTCGTTTGCTGACACGACCGGGTGGGTGAAAGTGACGTGTGGAACTGATGGAATCCTAATTGGATTCCGGATTGGGTTGGGCGTTCAAATCACTAATCTAAAAAAAACCCAAGTGTAAAGGATCAGAATAAGCAACCCGGGGGTCCAAAATCACAAATAGGGATCCGATCGGCGTGCCGTTCGCTCAAACACGACCGGGTGGGTGAAAGTAACATGTGGAACTGACGGAATCCTAATTGGATTCCCGGATTGGGTTGGGCATTCAAATCACTAATTAAAAAAAACCCAAGTGTAAGGGATCAGAAAAAGCAACCAGGGGGTCCAAAATCACAAATAGGGATCCGATCGGCGTATCGTTCTCTTCGACACGACCGAGTGGGTGAAATTGACGTGTGGAAACTGACGGAATCCTAATTGGATTCTCGGATTGGGTTGGGCGTTCAAATCACTAATCTAAAAAAAACCCAAGTGTAAAGGATCAGAACAAGCAACCCGGGGGTCCAAAATCACAAATAGGGATCTGATCGGCGTGTCGTTCACTCCGACACGACGGATGGTAATTGACGTGTGGGAACTGACGGAATCCTAATTGGATTCCGGTTTGGGTTGGGCGCTCAAATCATAATCTAAAAAAAATCCAAGTAGAAACGATCAGAACACGCAACCCGGTGGTCCAAAATCACAAATAGGGATCCGATCGACGTGCCGTTTGCTGCGACATGACCGGGTGGGTGAAAGTGACATGTGGGAACTGACTGAATCTTAATTGGGTTCCCGGATTGGTTGGGCCTTCAAATCACTAATCTAAAAATACCCAAGTGTAAAGGATCAAAATAAGCAACCCGGGGGTCCAAAATCACAAATAGGGATCCGATCGGCGTATCGTTCGCTCCGACACGACAGGGTGGGTGAAAGTGACGTGTGCGAACTGACGGAATCCTAATTGGATTCACGGATTGGGTTGGGCGTTCAAATCACTAATCTAAAAAAAACCCAAGTGTAAAGGATCAGAACAAGCAACTCGGGGGGTCCAAAATCACAAATAGGGATCCGATCGGCGTGCCGTTCGCTCTGACACGACCGGATGGTAATTGACGTATGGGAACTGACGGAATCCTAATTGGATTCCCGGTTGGGTTGGGCGCTCAAATCATTAATCTAAAAAAAACCAAGTAGAAACGATCAGAACACGCAACTCGGTGGTCCAAAATCACAAATAGGGATCCGATCGGCGTGTCGTTTGCTCTGACATGACCGGGTGGGTGAAAGTGACGTGTGGGAACTGACAGAATCTTAATTGGTTCCCGATTGGTTGGGCCTTCAAATCACTAATCTAAAAAAACCCAAGTGTAAAGGATCAGAATAAGCAACCCGGGGGTCCAAAATCACAAATAGAGATCCGATCGGTGTGCCGTTCGCTCCGACACGACCAATTGGGTGAAATTGACGTGTGCGAACTGACGGAATCCTAATTGGATTACCGGATTGGGTTGGGCATTCAAATCACTAATCTAAAAAAAACCCAAGTGTAAAGGATCAGAACAAGCAACCCGGGGGTCCAAAATCTGAAATAGGGATCCGATCGGCGTGCCGTTCGCTCCGACACGACCGAGGGGGTGAAATTGACGTGTGGAAACTGACGGAATCCTAATTGGATTCCCAGATTGGGTTGGGCGTTCAAATCACTAATCTAAAAAAAACCCAAGTGTAAAGGATCAGAATAAGCAACCGGGGGTCCAAAATCATAAATAGGGATCCGATCGGCGTGTCGTTCACTCCAACACGACCGGGTGGGTGAAAGTGACGTGTGGAAACTGACGGAATCCTAATTGGATTCCGGATTGGGTTGGGCGTTCAAATCACTAATCTAAAAAAAACCCAAGTGTAAAGGATCAGAATAAGCAACCAGGGGGTCCAAAATCACAAATAGGGATCCGATTGGCATCTCGTTCTCTCCGACACGACCGAGTGGGTGAAATTGACGTGTGCAAACTGACAGAATCCTAATTGGATTCTCGGATTGGGTTGGGCGTTCAAATCACTAATCTAAAAAAAAACCCAAGTGTAAAGGATCAGAATAAACAACCGAGGGTCCAAAATCACAAATAGGGATCCGATCGGCGTGTCGTTCGCTCCGACACGACCGGGTGGGTGAAAGTGACGTGTGCGAACTGACGGAATCCTAATTGGATTCACGGATTGGGTTGGGCGTTCAAATCACTAATCTAAAAAAACTCAAGTGTAAAGGATCAGAACAAGCAACCCGGGGGTCCAAAATCACAAATAGGGATCCGATCGGCGTGCCGTTCACTCCGACACGACCGGGTGGGTGAAATTGACGTGTGGGAACTGACGGAATCCTAATTGGATTCCCGGTTTGGGTTGGGCGCTCAAATCACTAATCTAAAAAAAATCCAAGTAGAAACGTTCAGAACGCAACCCGGGGGTCCAAAATCACAAATAGGGATCCGATCGGCGTGCCGTTTGCTCCGACATGACCGGGTGGGTGAAAGTGAAGTGTGGGAACTGATGGAATCCTAATATGGTTCCCGGATTGGGTTGGGCATTCAAATCACTAATCTAAAAAAAAACCCAAGTGTAAAGGATCATAATAAGCAACCCGAGGGTCCAAAATCACAAATAGGGATCCGATCGGGTGCCGTTCGCTCCGACACGACCGATGGGTGAAATTGACGTGTGCGAACTGACAGAATCCTAATTGGATTCCCGAATTGGGTTGGGCGTTCAAATCACTAATCTAAAAAAAATGCAAGTGTAAAGGATTAGAACAAGCAACCCGGGGGTCCAAAATCACAAATAGCGATCCGATCGGCGTGTCGTTCACTTCGACACGACCGAGTGGGTGAAATTGACGTGTGGGAACTGACAGAATCCTAATTGGATTCCCAGATTGGGTTGGGCATTCAAATCACTAATCTAAAAAAACCCAAGTGTAAAGGATCAGAATAAGCAACCCGGGGGTCCAAAATCACAAATAGGGATCCGATCGGCGTGCCGTTCACTCCAACACAACCAGGTGGGTGAAAGTGACGTATGCGAACGACGGAATCCTAATTGGATTCACGAATGGGTTTGGCGTTCAAATCAATAATCTAAAAAAATCCAAGTGTAAAGGATCAGAACAAGCAACTGGAGGTCCACAAATAGGGATCCAATCGGCATGCCGTTCACTCTGACATGACCGGGTGGGTGAAATTGACGTGGGGAACTGACGGAATCCTAATGGATTCCTGGTTTGGGTTGGGCGCTCAAATCACTAATCTAAAAAATGTTTCCCAGCTAACAGGCCCGAAGGGGGGTGGAATGCGATTCTTAAACTTTGATTATCTAAACCTGTCAACAAAATGTTCACACAAAAACACTACGTTTGACTATAGTGTTAGTAGTAAAGAAAACACCATCACAAAACAAGCAATCACATACACAAGGATTTTATCCTGGTTCGGACCTCCTCTCCACATGAGTACCTACGTCCAGTCCCTGAGCAGCAACTCAGGATTAAACTACCCAAGGGTACAGTCCCCCTCAAGGACACTTACACATCTAGCCGCAGCTGGCCTTCTCTTCATAACCCGAAGAGGAATACAACACCTGGAACCCAGGTCTTCCTTCAACATGAAGGGAATAAAACCACCTGTTACCAACAGGTCTTCTCTTCTCAAAACGAAGAGGAACAACACTGAAAAGTGTTAAAGAGAGACAAGCCCCTAGACCAAGCTCATAGAACAATGCTTGATCTGAAGCAAGACTGAGAGAGAAAGATCTACAATGGAAGAATTCTCTCAAAACTCAAAGGTGCTCTCTAAGGAATTAAACAGGAACGTTAGAGCGAAAGCTTGAGCTGCACAAGGATTGGAATGAAAAACGCTCTTCTATATGGACTCTTTGCGTGAAAGATTGCTTTTCAAAAGTTGTATCTCCAAGAGTCTTCAGACTTGAATATATATCTTCTCTTGAGGAAGTAGTCGTTGATATGTCCGTTGTCTCTATGCTCTGGTATTGTTAGACTACATGGTATTATAGAGCTTCCCATCAATGGTCCTTTACCTTCCATGTATGCAAAGAGAAGATTCTTCTCGATATCCTTTATCTTTCATTTTGTCCAACGTTGTACATGGTTGTGCTGTCAGAGACCTGCACACAATAAATGCTAAATGATAGATAGCTATGCTGTCTCTTGTTGTCAGTCAATGTCAGAATGAATATACATCAAAATAGAAATGCCATTCTTTTTTCCAAAAAAGAATTTTCTAATTTAAGCATGGGAATTGAAGATATTTGAGCATGCATTGTGCAGTGAAATGTTTAGTCATAATAAATGCATGGACATTAGAGAAAAGCGAGGGAAGACTTTTGTTGCCCAGTTGACGACCCCAGAAGGGGGGGTGAATGGGTCTTTAAAAATTAATCTAGAAGATACCTGTAACCAAAAACATTCACACAAACGTTCTTCGAAGTAGGTTAGTGACTGTTAGTTTAAATATCAAACGCACAAAGAAGACTATCACACAACACAAGATTTATCCTGGTTCGGACCTCCTTTCCTTAGGAGTCCTACATCCAGTCCCTGAGCAACAACTCAGGATTTCACTAACTAGGGTACAGTCCCCCTAAGGACGCTACAACACCCAGCTCAGCTGGTGTTCCTTCACACTCAAAGGGAACAACACCCTGGATACCACCAGGTCTTCCTTCACAACCGAAGGGAACAACACCCTGGATACCACCAGGTCTTCCTTCACAACCGAAGGGAACAACACAAAGAGAATAAATGAAATTCAAGCCCCTAGATCAAGCTTTTGACAAGCAAGGATCTGAAGCAACTAGAACTGAGAGGAAGAGGGTTAAGCTAAGCACACTCTCAGAACTACACAGGCTCTCACAAGATTTTCACAAGCGAGTGGAGAGCAAGAGAGCAAAAGCTAAGAGGAATAAAGTTCTTCGCTCTAGACTTTCTTCAGAAGAATTTGAATGCTTAAAAAAATACTCGTAGTTGTTGTTCTTCTGTTCTTCTGACTTGTATTTATATCTTCAATTTGAAATCTAGACGTTGAAGAGTCTGTTGTCTCTCTTTTGAGTAGTCGTTAGACTGAATGATATCTGGAGTCTTGAAAGCTTCATGTCAACAGTCTTTTGATAACTTGAGCACGCAAAGAGATGAGATCTTCAAAGATATCCGCAGGCTTCTATTTGTTTAACGTTGTACCATGAAGCTAGTTCAGAGGTCTGCACAAATGTCAATCTCAAATAGCAGACAGATAAGCTGTCTCTGATGTCAGTCAACGTCAGTAGCAATAGACATGAAAATAGTAATGTCAAATAGCTTAAGTCTAAAGGACGTTATCAGAGTAAGCACGATAAAGGATGATATGGTCTGCATGCATGCAGAGATACGTTCAGATCTCATAAATGCGAGAACGTCAGAGAGATGTCTACGTGGACTTTGACTAGTCAACGCTTTTAAGATAAATAAGATATCAAGATATGAAATCGATGGCTATATGACTTATGAAATCGTTATGATCTCTAAAGAAGTCGTTGCGCAAAGCAAATTGTTATGAACACTTATTAAGTCGTTATGAACTCTAAAGAAATCGTTGCGCAAAGCGAATCGTTATGAACATTTATCATGTCGTTGTAGAGAGCAAATCGTTACAAGGTCTTAAGGAATCGTTATGACAACTTAAGAAATCGTTGCGACGAGAAAATCGTTGCGCGATCTTAAGGAATCGTTATGACAACTTAAGAAATCGTTGCGACGAGCAAATCGTTGCGCGATCTTAAGGAATCGTTATGACAACTTAAGAAATCGTTGCGACGAGCAAATCGTTACGAGGTCTTAAGGAATCGTTACGATGAGCAAGTCGTTGCGAGTTTCAAAGAAGTCGTTATGACAACTTAAGAAATCGTTATGAGATGCAAGTCATTGTGTTTCTGAAGAAATCGATATGAAACACTTAGCAAAAGGCAAGTCGTTGCGAGTTCTAAAGAAATCATTACGACAACTTATAGAATCATTTTGACGAGCAAGTCGTTATGAGTTCTAAAAGAAATCGTTATGACACCTTAAGAAATCGTTATAATCAAAAGAGAATCTTTATGAATTCTTCAGAAATCGTTATGAGAATTCTACTGAAATCGATATGGACTTATAGAATATCATGTTGAAAAGATTAAGGCTTCAGAAAAGTAATGTATACCTTTATTGGCATGTTTGACCTTGGTATTTTTCCTGTACTTAAGACTTATGAGATATTCATTAGTTATAATTGATAAACTCTTGTTTGGTTTTGTTAATCATCAAAATATATAGATATATGTAATTAATTAAAATTACATGGGGATAGACTGATCATCAATCTCCCCCTTTTGGTGATGACAAAACTGAACAATAAGTATAGATGAAACACAATTGAAAATGCATATAGATGTTTCAGACATAAATTTTTCTCACCCTTTTTGTCATTAAGCAAAAAAAAAGTAATCTGAGACAAAGACAGGATAAGAAATATATGAAGACAAGAGAAGTGAACTTTATTATTGTTCTTGAGGTCGAAGAGAAGGATCAAGATAGAAGGCGGGAGACAACAAAGAGGCAAAATGTCGGATGACAGAAAGTGCCAATCTTTCCTGCTCTTCAAAATGTGCTTGAAAGGCTCCAATCTCAATGTTATAGGAGGGTCCCATAGTGGGGGCCAACCGCTTGAGATGAAGTTTCCACTGCTCAGAAATAAAGTCCCCATATTTATCCATACCTAAGGCTATTTTGAAAGTGTAGAAGGACCCAAAGCTGGCAAAGAGGAGAAACTTGTCCATCTTGATAGGATAGAAGATCTGATGAGACCTGAGCTCCTTTGTCAAATCACGAAAAATCTTGAATCTCTCAAGCCAGATGGCGAATGAATCCCTGATGAGGTGACGGGAATTGGCGTCCAGAAAGTCACCAGGTGTCAGAGGAGGTAGATTTTCTTGAGCCTGGGAGGCATTCAGATCAGATAGCTGTTGAGCAGACAAAGGATAGAGCTTGAGCCACTCATCAGAGGTCAGCCTTTCACATTCTGAGAGAATGGGAGCGAGGATATCAGCTGAAATGTGCCCTTCAAGATAGTGTTTGAACACAAATCTTTGGAAAGAAAGATCACGGCCTTCATAGACATGCAACCTAGCCATGACTCTAGCAGCTCTCTCAAAGATAAGTGTACCAACCGAGGAATCCATGATCAAGGAGTGGAGCGGTGGAAGGAACACAATGTCTGGGAACTTCAAGGTAGCAAAGTCTACCTGAAGAGGTTCACAATGAGTGGACTGCAAAGATGTAATGGCTGCACGAAACTGTCCCAACTGAGGTTCATCCAAGCTGTTGACATAGCAGTAATTGCAGAACATCTGATACTGCCTGATGAACTTGATTTCTTTTTGAATGAAGGGTCCAAACAAGTTCTTGTGATGGATCTGAAACCATTCATACAGAGGGAGAGGGGCTTCCCTGGGAGGATATCTGGCAACTTGCACTCTCTTAAATTGGGAGTACAAAGCACTGTTGATCCGAGCCCACTACTCTTCAGATTTGGCTTCAGTCATGGAAAGGATTTTTTACTGTTGAGCCTTTGAAAGAGAAGTGTAAGGGAAAATGGTAGTCAGATGGTTGGAAAGATTTTGGAAAGGTAAACCAAAAATATGAGCAAGAACTACCTTTTGAAGGTATTCCTCATAAAGGGGTTTGTGCTTATTTGCAATGGCTAGGGAAAACCACAGAGGTGGATAGCAAGGATCTGAGGAGACAGGAAGGGTGGAAGTAAGTCTCCTTCATTTGGAGACAGGGCTGGAAATACCAGTCCTGTGAGAGTGAGTTCCAGTGGCTAGGACAGATTTGAGAATTGCTTCTTCAAATTCATCCTTGATGCCATGGATCTCGGGTTGGGTGAGTTGGGCACCTTCAGGAATGAGAGTGATGAAAGATGGAGGTGCTGGTGGGTGAATCAAAGAGTCAGGAGTGATGGTAGAGGGATCATTGGGTCTTGAGGAGGAGGGACCAGATGAGGAGGCTTCAGCTAAAGAAGATCTGGGAAGAATTTCAATAGAGGAGGAAGGTAAAGGAGTGGTATCAGAGCGAGTCTCTTCGACAAAGAAAGGATCCAACGATCTGAAGAGTAAAGATCCATGGCAGCCCAAAGTAACTTTGAAGGTCAGTCTGTCAACCGACCTCCTCTCTTCGATGGTGAAGATTATCCTTACTGGAAGACCAGAATGGAATACTTTCTACAAGGGCACGACTATCAAATTTGGTCCATAGTAGAAGAAGGTGATCTGTTAGTCACAAATGAGAAAGCACAATGGACAGATGATGACAGGAAGAAGATTTCCCTGAATTGCAAAGCAAAGAGCATCCTGTGTTGTGCTCTAAGTAAGAAGGAATTCAACTGAGTTTTAGCCTGCAAATCCTCGATGGAAATGTGGGAAAAGCTCAGAATTACTTATGAAGGTACAGACAAGGTAAAGGAGACAAGAATCGACATTCTTGTCACTCAATATGAAAGATTTCAGATGCAGTCAGGTGAGTCAATCACTCAAATGTTTAGCCGATTCACTGATATCACCAATGGTTTAGCCAGTCTAGAGAAGATATATGAGACTGCGGATATGGTAAGGAAAATTCTCATATCCCTGCCATCCTCTTGGACACCTAAAGTCACAGCTATAGAAGAAGCTAATGACTTGAAAAAAATGTCAGTGGAAAAGCTCATTGGGTCCCTTATGGCCCATGAGATCAACATGGAAAGGCTAGGAGAGTCATCTAGTAGAAAGAAGCACTCAAATGCCTTGAAAGCAGAAGAAGACTCACCAGAAGCCAACTCAAGTGAAAATAAAAGCGATGAGGACAGTGAAAATGAAGAAGCAATGCTCTCTAGGAGACTGCAACGGATCTTGGCCAAGAAGAAAAAGTTTCAATCCGGCGGAAGGCACTTCAAGAAAAACAAGGACCTGAAAAGATCAGATGGTAAAGAAATGAAGAAAGGAGAAACCATCTGCTACGAATGTAAAAAACCTGGACACATTAAAGCTGATTGTCCTAAATTCAAGAAACCAGATTTCAGGAAGAAAGAGAGCTCCAAGAAGTTCAAAAGGTACAAAAAGAAGGCAATGACAGCAGCATGGGAAAACAGTAGTGACTCAGACACTGAGTCAAGCTCATGCAACGACAAAGAAGAAGCCAACTTGGCCCTCATGGCAAATGTTGATGAAAAGGTAACCTCTGACTCCTCCTTCGACTCATGTAATGATTCTGATTCAGATAACTTAGAAGAAGCATTCAATGAATTGTATAATAAGTACAAAGAAGTAACTAAACTATTAAAAGCAAGTAAGAAAAATAACACATGTTTAGAAAACACTAATTCTGATTTAAAAACAAAAAATGAAGAATTAGAAAAACAAATAACTGAATTTAAAAGAAGAAATGAATTGTTATGTGAAGACCTAAAAGTTAAGAATGAACAAATAACAAAACTGGAAAAACAGGAAAGTACAGATGAATTAAGAAAAGAAATTAAAAACTTAAATGAAGAAAATGATAAACTATCAAGCACACTAGAGAAATTTACTAATGGCAAAAACTCTCTAATATTAAAAGGTGCTAGAAGATCAGGAAAGAGGAAGAATGGATTAGGATATACACCCCCAGATAATGAAGAAACCATAGTTTATCCTACAACATACCCAACACCAAAATTCGTACCTGAACAAGATATAGCATACAAAGCTGATTTCAAATATATAGAAAAAGCAACTAAGTTATCCTGCTGTAGTCACTGCAATAAGTTAGGGCATATTATAACTACATGCCCAACAAGACATGAGAAATGGATAATAAAAGGCAAAATCAATGATACTAACCCATCAGGACCCAAAAGAATTTGGGTACCTAAAACTTGATGTTTTTATTTTAGGACATCTCTCGAGCATTCAAATGGTATTTGGATAGTGGGTGCTCAAGACACATGTCAGGAAACCAGAAGTTATTCTCTCATCTCCAAGCTGAAGAAGGAACAGTCACTTATGGAGATAATGGGAAAGGAACAGTGATAGGCAGTGGCTCTGTAAATAACAAAGGAAAAACAGTCATAGTAGATGTGTTATTAGTCAAGGGACTAAAACACAATCTCATTAGCATCAGCCAGCTGTGTGACAGAGGCCATCAGATCAAGTTTCAAGAGTCCAAGTGCAGCATAGTGAAAGATGAAGCAGTCATCTTTGAAGCAAATAGAGAAAAGAATTTGTATGTGCTCTAGCTTAAGGAACTCAAAGAACAAAATGTTTGTCTGGCAGCAAGTAAAGACAAGTCTACAGAATTATGGCACAGACGACTTGGACATTGCAGCATAGATGGCATGAGGAAATTGCTGAAGAAAAATCTTGTGGAAGGTCTGCCAAAAGTCAGTGGAAAGTTGGAAGGTGTCTGTAGAGCCTGTGCTAAAGGAAAACACACTAAAGGCTCCTTCAAGTCAAAAACGGTGGTGACCACCTCAAAACCCTTAGAGCTCCTTCATATGGATCTATTTGTCATAGTTGATGACTATTCAAGATATACATGGGTATCATTCCTAGAGCATAAAGATGACACCTTTGAAAACTTTGTTAATTTTAGCAAGAAGGTGCAGAAAGATCAGAAGTTCAGCATTGTGTCTATTCGATCAGATCATGGTGGCAAATTTCAAAATGAAAGATTTGCTAGATTCTGTGATGATCAGGGAATTGAGCATAATTTCTCAGCACCAAAGACACCACAGCAAAATGGTATTGCTGAGAGAAAGAACAGAACCCTATTGGATATGGCAAGAACTATGCTCTCAGAATATGATCTGCCAAGATACTTCTGGGCTGAAGCAGTCAACACAGCAAGCTACATTGTCAACCGAGTAATGATCAGGCCAATCCTGAAGAAAACTACATATGAAGTATTCAAAGGAAGGAAGCCAAAGATCAGCCATTTCAGAACATTTGGTTGCTCTTGCTTCATTCACAACAATGGAAAAAGGGACATTGGTAAGTTGGATTCCAAATCAGATGAAGGCATCTTTATGAGGTACACCTCTAAACCTAAAGGCTATAGAGTATTCAACAAACGTACTTTATTGATTGAACAGTCTGTACATATTATTTTTGATGAAACTAACCCTTCCTTAAGAAAGGAAGTAGATAGTGACAATGATGATGCAGATGAATTGTCCAAGAAACTAAAAGATACACAATTGAGGACAAGGATGATCCACTTCTGGAAGAATTACAACAAGAAGAAGTTACTCATAAAAACCTTCCAAAGGAGTGGAGATACAAGAAAGATCACCCACTTGAGAATATTATTGGTGATCCATCCATAGGGGTAAGAACAAGAGGTAATGTTATTCCTTGTGATTACCTAGCTTTTGTTTCTCAGATAGAGCCTAGGACAGTCAATGAAGCTCTTTCTGATGAATCTTGGATAGTAGCCATGCAAGATGAATTAAATCAATTCAAGAGAAACCAAGTATGGTCACTTGTTCCTAGACCATCAGACCATCCAGTCATTGGCACCAAATGGGTGTTCAGAAATAAACTGGATGAAACTGGTGCAATTTTCAGAAACAAGGCCAGATTGGTAGCTCAAGGCTACTCTCAAGAGGAAGGCATAGATTTCGATGAAACCTATGCACCTGTAGCCAGACTTGAGGCCATTAGAATATTACTTGCAAATGCATCTGCCTTGAATTTAACACTATTTCAAATGGATGTTAAATCTGTATTTTTGAATGGTCTCATTAAAGAGGAAGTTTATGTGGAACAACCTCCAAGTTTCGATGACACAGAATTTCCCAATCATGTTTTCAAACTTCACAAAGCTTTATATGGCTTAAAGCAAGCACCTAGAGCCTGGTATGAAAGGCTTAGTTCTTTTCTTTTAAACCATGGTTTCAGTAGAGGTCAGGTAGATAGCACTCTTTTTATAAAGTCAAAGGTCAAACACATCCTATTAGTTCAAATCTATGTAGATGATATCATTTTTGGTTCTACTGATGAATCCCTTTGCAAGTATTTTGAAAAGCTAATGCAGGGAGAATTTGAAATGAGTATGATGGGAGAACTTAATTACTTCCTTGGATTACAAATCAAACAAGGAAAGGAAGGAACTCACATCTGTCAAGCCAAGTACACCAAAGAGCTGTTAAAGAAATTTGGATTCGAAAATGCCAAGCCACTGTCAACACCAATGAGCACATCAACAAGGATGGACAGTGACAAAGATGGTAAGAAAGTAGATCAAAAGATATATAGAGTATGATTGGTTCATACTTTATTTAATAGCCAGTAGACCAGATATACTATTTAGTGTATGCATGTGCGCTAGATATCAAGCTGATCCTAAAGAATCACATTTAATTTCCGTGAAAAGAATATTTAGATATTTAGCAAGATCTTATGACTTAGGTCTATGGTATCCAAAACTCTGTGAAATTAACTTAGTAGGTTATTCTGATGCTGACTATGCTGGATGCAAATTAGATAGAAAGAGCACCAGGGGTGGTTGTCAATTTCTTGCGGGATGTTTAATATCTTGGTCTTCCAAGAAACAAAACTCAGTAGCTCTATCAACAGCTGAAGCTGAATATGTTGCTGCTGGAAGTTGTTGTACACAACTTCTATGGATAAAGCAACAACTTGAGGATTTTGGCATACATATCAAGTCAATTCCACTACTGTGTGATAATACAAGTGCCATCAACCTCACCAAAAATCCAGTGCAACACTCAAGGACTAAACACATTGAGGTTAGATATCATTTCATTCGAGATCATGTAGCTAGTGGTAATTTACAAATTTCTTTTATAGATACAAATGGTCAACTGGCAGATATCTTCACAAAAACCCTACATGAAGAGAGATTTACATCTCTTAGAAGGAAATTAGGGATGTGCAATTTGTGAAAAGATTTCTGTATTTAAATTGGCATATAAATTTTTCAGACTATAATGAAATTTTCTCTCTCTCTCTATGGCATTAAGCAAAACTCAACTTATTTATTTTATTTGACCACTATTGTGTTAAAAAGTAGTTTGACCCATCAAACCCTTTTGTCGCTTTCTGCCGTTACTCCTTTTGGCGCCTCACTTTCTACCCATTATTTATTCCAAAAGTTAAATGCGATAACGATTCATCTCTCGTCTTCAACCCTTTCCCTCTTTATCTGCTTGTGCAAGCCGATGCCCTAACCTCTTCAACAACGACTCTCGACCCTTTGAAAATTTGCTCCCTTCCCGCGAAATTTCTTGAGAAATCTCTCTCCTCCTTCTCAATCCTCCAGAAACTCTCCACACTCGATTCAATGGCCGCATCCATCATCACTGGAAGTCTTGGGGGCTACAGCGCTGAGTTCTTGACTCATGAGCAGTAGGAAAGGTTCCAGTTTGTGAAAACAAAAGTTTGTGGGAACAAGGCAGTGGATGTAGCTGATCTCGAAAAGAATGGAATGCATAGCATTGTTGAAGCTATGACAAGGATGCAGTGGATGAGTGTTTCAACCTTCTCTGAGGTAAGTTACCCAGACCTCGTGAAGGCCTTTTTTGTCTGCTTGAAGACTCAGGATGATGGGTCCCTAGTTTCGAATGTTAAAGGAATCTAGATTAAGATTGATAGGAAGTTGCTGCATGAGTGGTTTGAAGTTACAACTTCAGGGCACAGTGGGGTTCATTCAGTGGACGCCCAAGTTAAAGGTCTTGGTATTTTAGGACCGGGGTTCAGACTGAGGGATGGCAAATTAGACATTAATCAGTTCAATGCTTTCAACCGCCTCCTTCATTTCATAGTTTGTCAAATCTTAGTTCCTAGAAGTGCAACTTTTTCATCTTGCACAAAGGCCGACTCAGACATGATGTACTGGGCCATTCAAAATAAGGAGATAAATATGGCCGCAGTGATAATGGAAAGAATGAAACTTGCCAGAGATCAGATTTGGGACACCAGGAGTAAGCTTAATGTGTCTTGCCCTATGCCCACTTGCTTATAAAGATATTCAAACACTTGGTGTTGATTTGTCTGGGGCGGTAGTAGAGAACATGGGCCAAGCTGTTAGGTCCAGGAATCTGAGAAAGAGTGGTTTTTCATTGGTCAATGGAATTTGGTCTAAAACATCTATAGCAGAAGGAGAGGCCATCATTGAAGATGTCCCAGAAGTTCAAGAAGATGTGCCCGAAGCCTCAACAGAGCTAGCAGAAGCAGCATCAGTAGCAAATGATGAACCATCAGAACTGGCAGCATTATCTGAATTGGCAGCAGCAGAAGAACGAGTGGAAGGTGCAACAACTCCTCTGCCCTCCTCCAGTGTAGCCTCTATCCTTAGAGAGGTGCTGGACTCTATCCATACCCCTCCAGTCATTACAGAAGCCCGTGGAATGTCAGTAGAAGAAGTTGTGGCATCAGGCCACATTGAAGAAGCAGAGCAATCATCTGCTCCGGATGTCGCAGTTTTTGTAGATGCTCCCATTCAGAGGGAGCAAGACAGGATCATAGAAGATGCACCCATTCAGGGGGAGCAAGAGACTGAGGACCTCTCTGGATCTCAAGGGGTGCATACAACAGATGCCCTTGTTCATGAAGAACAGACCACAGCCAATCAGGATACAGCTGAGAGGAAAGGCAAAAAGATTGCTCACATAAGGCAAAGAACATCACAGAAGCTGAAATTGAAGCCTATTCGCAACGATTTCTTAAGGAATCGTTATGACAACTTAAGAAATCGTTGCAACGAGCAAATCGTTACGAGGTCTTAAGGAATCGTTACGATGAGCAAGTCATTGGGAGTTTCAAAGAAGTCGTTATGACAACTTAAGAAATCGTTATGAGATGCAAGTCGTTGTGTTTCTGAAGAAATCGATATGAAACACTTAGCAAAAGGCAAGTCGTTGCGAGTTCTAAAAGAAATCGTTACGACAACTTATAGAATCATTTTGACGAGCAAGTCGTTATGAGTTCTAAAAGAAATCGTTATGACACCTTAAGAAATCGTTATAATCAAAAGAGAATCTTTATGAATTCTTCAGAAATCGTTATGAGAATTCTACTGAAATCGATATGGACTTATAGAATATCATGTTGAAAAGATTAAGGCTTCAAAAAAGTAATGCATACCTTTATTGGCTTGTTTGACCTTGGTATTTTTCCTATACTTAAGACTTATGAGATATTCATTAGTTATAATTGATAAACTCTTGTTTGGTTTTGTTAATCATCAAAATATATAGATATATGTAATTAATTAAAATTACATGGGGACAGACTGATCATCAACTTTGACTTTCAAAAACATTTGAAATATGTTTAAATAGCAAGACGTTGTAATGAAATCGTTATGAGTATGACTTATGAAATCGTTGAGTGAATGAGTCGTTGTTTATGTAAATCGTTGCACATGTATAAGTAAATCGATGTGAACATAAATCGTTATACAATCATAACTAAATCGTTGTAGAGACAAATCGTTATGAGAGTATAAGAAAATCATTATGAACAAGTCGTTATAACCAAATCGTTGTCTCACTTATCGAGTCGATGTAGTGATTAAATCGTTGTTTTGCTTTATCGAATCATTACACAGACAAAGTCGTTGTTGTGACTTATCGAATCGTTACAGCAAGCAAATCGTTGTGTAACTTATCAAGTCGTTATAATGACCAAGTCGTTGTGGTAACTTGTCGAATCGTTATGAATACCAAATCGATGTGGAACTTATCGAATCGTTATGAAAGACAAATCATTGTGAGAGCAAATCGTTGTTCTCACTTATCAAATCGTTGTAAAAACTGAATCGTTGTGAGAGCAAATCGTTGTTCTCACTTATCAAATCGTTGTAAGAGCAAATCGTTGTTCTCACTTATCAAATTATTATGAGAAACCGAATCGTTGTGAGAGCAAATCGTTGTTCACACTTATCAAATCGTTGTAAAAACTGAATCGTTGTGAGAGAAAATCGTTGTTCTCACTTATCAAATCATTATGAGAAACTGAATCGTTGTGAGAGCAAATCGTTGTTCTCACTTATCAAATCGTTATGAGAAACTGAATCGTTGTGAGAGCAAATCGTTGTTCTCAGTTATCAAATCGTTGTGAGGTCGAAATCGTTACGCCCACTAAGCGAATTGTTGTGAGATCAAATTAAAAGCGAGTAGATTTTGAATTAAAAGTGTTTAACCCATTTAAAAAGCTTTAAGTACCCAAACATTATTCTAATCGCTTTCTTAATGATGTGACTATTCATGTAACTTGTGATTCACTCTTCTTACAGTTCTAGCTTATTTAAATGATGATTATTATCTTAAAATCTTACAAACCCATGTGTACTTAAATGCATTGTTCATTGCATGCCATCATGATAAGTGCTTTCCGCCATGTTTGAAAACGATGGTTGTGAATTGAGACGCATACATCACTACACACTTGCACATCTAGGCAGCCCTTTCTTGGGAATTTGGAAGCTCTCTTCAGGTCATTCCGAATCGGTAGACTAGCGACCTTTTCTCCAAGGCCCCCGTAAATCTCCTCTGACCATGGATTCCCACATGGCCGACGAGTTGGTTGTACCATTGAAGTTCCCTGGAGATAGCATGCACTTCCTCTCTCATCTTGTTCTCGTGAGTGTGATTTACAATCTAGACTAAAGCCATTAATGTAAATATTGAACTAAAATATAAATTGTACCGTTATGCTGTAAATTTATATCTTGACCATTGTTCTCATGAAATTATGTTCAATTACTTATTACTTGTTCTCATCATCATCATGAACATGACATTACAGATGCTTACTTAATGAAACTCTCATTGGCCATTATTAATGACTGTGGGTATCTACATTTAAAATTTTAAGTGAGATGCTGACCGGGCACGGCGAGTGTCCAAGGGCTCCAGTCTAGCCCCAATGAAGGAGGGTCATAAATATACTGTTAACCATGGAGTATAATGATTACTGGCATTGCATCTGCGCTGGGAGTTGTGCGTGCATGTTGAATGATAGATACAATAACCACATACACGTGTCTTGGTGTACATTCTTGATGGATCTTTTCTTGGTGTACATTAGTATCTACGTGCCTGATTAGTGTTACATGATCGTGCTCGTGCGTGCTTGCTTGCTTGCGTGATATGGCCATCATGCATTTAATGCAATTAGTGATATCTTACGTTCTTGACATCAAGTGAAATCTTGCGTGATTGTACAAAGTGATCTATTGCTACTTATATCTTGTCATCTTGTTCAAAATCTAGTTCTATCATGATCACTCTATCTAGCTTGTCCCATGTATCATGTTTTAATGATTTTTATTCGTACATGCATATCATGACATTCATCGTGCTTACCTAGTTCTAAATTGTTAATCACTTATATCATTGCCCGCACATTAAGATATAAATCCTACTGGGCTAGTTTGCTCATCCCTTACTTTTACCCAATCTAGGTGACTATGAAGTTCAAGAGGAAGAGCAAGTCGAGGATGGGAATGCATCCGAGTGATGAGCGTTCCAACTATGTGTCTAGCTATAGTTAGTTTGCTTTGAGCGTTAGATTCATGTAGTAGGAAGTGAGGTATTATATACTTTTGTTTTTATTGAGTCCTAGTCCTATAATAGTTTCCATTTGAAATATAATGGGTTGAGATTTGAATACAAGATTAGTTGAGTTCAATATTTGGGCCCTATGATGATGTATGTTGTTATACATTTAGTGCGTGCTAGCTTGAGGCTTATTTTCCGACTGTTCATATCTCGGGATGTCGACTCGAATTATTCCGAATAATTTATATCCGCTGCGTAACTCTCGAGACGTGACATTTTCACTATGGCCTGCTGCCACAATCTCAGAAACAATATCTTGCTCCCCCTGAATGGGAGCTTCTTCCATAACACTGTCCTCAATGTGGCCTGGAGCCACAGCCTCTCTATCAACTTCTTCAGTCACCTGTTCTTTTTCTTGATGAGTGCTGGGAATGGAATCCAACCCACTTCTAAGGACTGAAGCTACCATGGAAGTAGGGGTGACAACCTCTTCGACCTGCCCAACGGGCTCATGAATTCTTGAGGAATGTCCTCAATCCTGTGCTCGCTGGCCACTGGCTCTTCAAGACTGACTACTGCTACATTTTCTTGGATATCTGTTGCTGCTGCTGCTTGTTCCTCTTGAGCCACTGAAATTTCGGCCTTGATTTCTTCCTGCTGCACTTGGACCAGTGGCACTTCTGGCCTGGCAATCTCTTGCTCAACTTGAACTTCTGGTGCTGCTTCTGCTACCTCTTCTTGGACCTCTAGGACTTCACCAATAATGGCCTCGCCCTCTGCTGCTGAGGTCTTGGTCCACACACCACCAACAAAAGAGAATCCACTTTTCTTAAGAGTCCTGGACCTGATAGCTTGGCCCATCTTCTTTAAGACTGCCCCCATTCAAATTTACTCCAAAGTGCTGGAATATCTTGGTTAGCAAATGGGCATAAGGAAGAGATACATTTAACTTACTCTTCTTGTCCCAAACCTGAGCATTTGTAAATTTCATCCTTTCTATGATGACCTCTGCCATATTAATATTCTGGTTCTGAATAGCCCAGAACATCATGTCGGAATCTGCCTTGGTGCATGTGGAGAATGTCGCACTCCTGGGCACCAAAATCTGACAAACTATGAAATGTAATATGCGGTTGAACGCATTCAACTGATTAATGTCTATCATCCCATCTTTCAGCCTGAACTCAAAACCAACAATCCCCAAGCCTTTCGCCTGAATGTCAACAGTGTGTACTCCACTGTGACCGGAGGTAGACACACCAAATAAGGACTCCAATAGCTCATACGTGATCCGAATCTGGGTTCCTTTGACCATGGATGTCAAAGACCCGTCTTCCTCAGACTTCAAAAAGACATAGAAAGCTTTAACCAAGTCCAGAAAACTTGCCTCTAAGAGTGTTGCAATCTTGGTCCACTTCATTCTCTGCATAGCTGCCACGATGCTGTGCATCCCATTCTTCTCCAGGTCAGCAGCATCCACTGCCTTGTTGTTGCACATCTTCATCTTCACAGTTGTAAATCTTTCCTGCTGCTCTGTGGTGAGGAAAGCAGCTCCATAGCCCCCGACGGAGTCGGAAACTACATAACGGCTATGGATTTGAATGGAAAAGTTTCTGGATGGTCGAAAGGAAGATTGGAGCGAAATCCCTCACGAGATTTTTCGCGGGAAGGGATGGAAGCTTTGAAATCGCACGAAGTCAATACCGGAGTTGATAGGGTTTATCGTCTCAGGCAAGTTGAAAGAGATGAGAGCGGGAGGTGAATCGTTGTGACACAGATTTTGGGTTTTATCAGATAAAGATAAAGTGACTTTTGAGAGGATGGCGCCATAAATGCGGAAAATGACAAAACAGAGACAGGTTCGAGATGAATAAATACTTTTAAAATAATGAACCGTCACCAAAATTTATGATGCAAGCAATCTTTAAAGATTTCGCTTAATTTCAGGGGAGAGAACATATAGTTGATGTTATGAAATAATCATTATTTCAGTTATTTACAGATAAATCTATCACAATTACACATGCCTAATTCCCTTCTAAGAGATGTAAATCTCTCTTCAGGTAAGGCTTTTGTGAAGATATCTACTAACTGATTTTGAGTATCTATAAATGAAATGTCCATATTACCGTTAGCTACATGATCTCGAATGAAATGGTATCTAACCTCAATATGCTTTGTCCTTGAGTGCTGCACTGGATTTTTGGTGAGATTAATTGCACTGGTGTTGTCGCACAACAAGGGAATTGTCTTGATGTGTAGCCCATAATCCTCAAGTTGCTGCTTAATCCATAAGAGTTGTGTACAGCAGCTTCCAGCAGCCATGTACTCAGCTTCAGCTGTTGACAGTGCTACTGAATTTTGCTTCTTTGAGGACCAAGAAATCAAACATCCTACAAGAAATTGACAACATCCACTGGTGCTTTTCCTATCTATCTTGCATCCAGCGTAATCAGCATCAGAGTATCCTACTAAATTTATTTTACATGATTTTGGATACCATAATCATATATCATAAGTTCTTGCTAAATATATAAAAAAACGTTTGACACTAATTAAATGAGACTCTCTAGGGTCTGCCTGATACCTATCACACATGCATACACTAAACAATATATCAGGTCTACTAGTTGTCAAATAAAGTAATGAACCTATCATACCTCTGTAGAGCTTTTGGTCTACATTCTTACCATCCTTGTCATTGTCTAGCCTTGTAGATGTGCTCATTGGTGTTGACAGTGGCTTGGCGTTTTCAAAACCAAATTTCTTTAGTAGCTCTTTGGTGTACTTGGCTTGACAAATGTGGGAGCCTTCTTTTCCTTGCTTGATTTGCAATCCGAGGAAATAATTAAGTTCCCCCATCATGCTCATTTCAAATTCTCCCTGCATAAGCTTTTTAAAGTACTTGCAAAGAGATTCATCAGTAAAACCAAATATTATATCATCAACATAGATTTGAACAAGTAACACATTTTTAACTTTAGACTTAATGAATAATGTGCTATCTACTTTTCCTCTAATAAAACCATGGTTAACAAAAATGTACTTAATCATTCATACCATACTCTAGGTGCTTGTTTCAAACCATATAAAACCTTGTGCAATTAAATACATGATTTCGAAAATCGTTATCATCAAAACCAGGAGGTTGTTCTACATAAACTTCCTCCTTTATGTAACCATTTAGAAAAGCTGATTTTACATCCATTTGAAATAATTTTAAATCCAATGTTGATGCATAAGCAAGTAAAATCCTAATTGCCTCAAGTCTGGCTACTGGTGCATAGGTTTCATCGAAATCTATGCCTTCCTCTTGAGAATAGCCTTGAGCTACCAATCTGGCCTTGTTTCTAGTGATCACAACACCTTCATCCAATTTGTTCTTGAACACCCATTTGGTGTCAATCACAGGATGATCTGATGGTCTTGGAACAAGGGACCATACTTGGTTTCTCTTGAACTGATTAAGTTCTTCTTGCATAGCTAATATCCAAGATTCATCAGACAGTGCTTCATTGACTGTCTTAGACTCTATTTGAGATACAAAGGCTAAATAATCACATGGGATTACGTTACCTCTAGTTCTTACCCCAACCGATGGATCTCCAATAATGTTATCCAATTGGTGATCCTTCTTGTATCTCCATTCTTTTGGAAGATTATCATGAGATATATCTTTTTGTTGTAGATCTTCCAAGGGTGGATCTTTCTTATCCTCGATGGATGTGTTCTTTAATTTCTTGGACAATTCATCTGGATCATCAACATCACTATCTACTTCCTTTCTCAAGGAAGGGTTAGTTTCATTAAAGATAACATGTACTGTTTATTCAATTAGTAAAGTATGCTTATTGAATACTCTATAACCTTTGGATTTAGAAGCATACCCCATAAAAATACCTTCATCGGATTTAGAATCTAGCTTACCAATATCCCTTTTTCCGTTGTTGTGGATGAAGCATGGACATCCAAAAGTTCTGAAAGGACTAATCTTTGGCTTCTTCTGCTTGAATAGCTCGTATGCAGTCTTCTTCAGGATTGGCTTGATCATCACTCTGTTGATTATATAGCAAGCTGTGTTGATGGCTTCGGCCCAAAAATACCTTGGTAAATTATATTATGACAACATTGTCCTTCCCATATCCAATAAGGTTCTATCTTTCCTCTCAGCAACTCCATTTTGCTGAGGTGTCCTTGGTGTTGAGAAATTATGTTCTATTCCTTGATCATCACAGAACTTTGCAAATCGTTCATTCTGAAACTCTCCTCCATGATCTGATCGAATGCTGACAATGGTATACTTCTTATCTTTTTGAACTTTCTTGCTGAAGCTAACAAAACTATCAAATATGTCATCTTTGTGCTCCAAGAAGATACCCATGTAATCTAGAGTAGTCATCCACTATGACGAATCCAAGGTTCTTTCCTCCAAGACTTGTGGTCCTCATCGGCCCAAATAGATCCATATGTAGAAGTTCTAAGGGTTTAGAGGTTGTTACCACTGACTTTGATTTGAAAGATGATTTAGTGTGTTTACCTTTTGCACATGATTCACAGAACCCTTCCATTCTGGTGCTTACTTTAGGTAGACCTTCTACTAGATTTCTCTTGATTAGCTTTCTGATCTCATCCACGCTACAATGGCCCAATCTTCTGTGCCAGAGTTTAATTGACTGCTCTTTGTTTGCTGTAAGACATATGTCCTGATCATTTAACTCATTTAAATGAAGCACATACAAGTTCTTTTCCCTGCTTGCTTCAAACACAACTGCACCATTTTTCATGATGCTGCACTTTGACTCTTGAAACTTAATCTGATTCCCTTTGTCACACAGCTGGCTGATGCTGATAAGATTGTACTTGAGTCCTTTTACACAAAGTACATCTTTAATAATGATTTTTCCTTGACTCCCAACTGATCTGCAACCTATTACTATCCCCTTTCCATTATCACCATAGGTCACTGTGCCCTCTTCGGCTTCGAGGTGAGAGAGCAGCTTCCTGTTGCCAAACATATGCCTTGAGCACCCGCTGTCCAGGTACCACTTAGATGCTCGAAGGCTTTCCAGTAATGGAAACACTAAACTTTAGGTACCCAAGTTCTTTTGGGTCCTGGTTGGTTAGTATCATCATTTTTCTTCTTAATTATTCATCTTTTATGTTTAGTTGGACATGTTATTTTAATATGACCTAATTTGTTGGAGTGGCTGTAGACGCGAGATTTGGCCCATCTCCTGCAAGGCTCTTTTGGCCCATTAAGCCTCGTTTGACCATTTGTTGACCAGCCTCGGATCCCATGTAGACGGCAGCATCGATGGCCGCCGACTACTGGTTGGCGGCAATCCCCCTGGACGTTGACCCAAGTTGGCGTCCACATAGATGGACGCCTGCATGCGGTTGGCGGCCTGATCCCTGGACGTCAATAGGGTTTACCTGGTCTGCGCAACTACCCTGAGATTCCAGCCCACTTGCACCATTCTCTCGGCCATGCAATGCATGTAGCCGTTCCCAACGGGCATATGGGCCACCTAGGCACCCCATTGACCCAGTAAAAATCCTACTTGGCCTCTCCCCATTGGTTGGACCTTTAATGCATGGATTGCCAAGTGTGCAAGTGTGTTTCTTCACACTTGAGCATCCAAGGCTCTCAACCCCAAGCTCCACTGTCTATATAACCCCCCTTTGAGCCCTCTGAGCCAGGAAGGAGAGGTTGGACGTCCATATGCTGAAGCTTTGAGAGAGGAGAGAGAAAATCTTACCTAACCTTCCACCACTCATTCTCTTCACTCTCTCCACACTTGGGACGTCCAGGAGGGTTGCTTTGGAGCTGGAGGAGCCCTTGCAAGGAGCTACAACATCAACAAGGAGGATCTACACCTCCTTTCCTTTCTCTTCTCTTACTTACTTTTTAGCTAGTTTGCATGTTGCACACACCTTCCCACTCACCCTAGGCACGTAGGTCACCTCCTACACACCTAGAAAGGGGTTTCCCAACCAAAAACGGAGGGAAGAAGGGTGGTCATAGCATTTGGCCACCCCTCTTCTCAAGTCCGCAACCGGTACGGGACTTTCTTTTGGGTTTTTCATACTTCATTTTGAGCATTTACCACACTCCCCAGAGTCTAATAGAGTCTTTGTTTTGGTAGGAACGACCGCAGAAGACTACGGAGCTCTTCTCCTTTGGCTGGCCGAAGGAGGAGAAGTTGAAGTCCCACCATCACCCGCAACACGAGGCCACTGCACCGACGTGATCACAGCAACCCCTTGGGCACAGGTAAGGCCTGGCGATCACCAAATCCCCTTTGTTTCGCTTGTTTGCTTCGTTTTCCTTCTAGTCAACTCAGTCAACTGGAGGGTCAACGTGGTCAACCGGCGACCCCTTCATCGCCAACGAGAGTCCGGCGGTGTCCGCAAGCATCCGAGAGATCCGGTGACGGAGCAGAAACGAACCGTCTACAACTCTCTTCTGGCGATCACGGTGGGACCAGCTTCTGCCACTGTGGTCTTACTACGGCCAGGTAGCGGCAGGAGATCTTGCCGCCTATACAGGTAAACGTCTAGCGTTCCTGCCGTTAATTGTCTTTTAGCGTCCATCTCCCTTGTCGTTTATTGTCTGTCAGCGTCCGTCGATCACGCCGTCTATTATCTGATCATGAACTGTGCGTCCACATGCTGGACGTTTAGTTTCACAGAAGCATGCTTTTCCCTGTTTTTTTGCTTGTTTTGTTGTGATCTTTGTTTCTGTTTGCTTACTGTTTGCTACTAACAGTCCACAGTTTCTGGGGGGTCACTTTTCTCACCTCTTCTAGCCTCCCTTCACATTTTAGGATCACCCTTCCTTGGTTTACAACCTTTTACTCGGGGATTCCCTCTCGGGTAAATCGGGTTGGCTCCAAGGAAAACTCTGTAGGTCCCTAAATTCCGTGGATTCCCTCACGGTACGGGGCAGGAGGACCTTTACCCTCCCTGTCTAGCTCACCTACTCACCGGGATTCAAGTGAGACTTAAGAGAACGACCTTTTAAATCAAGTCAACTAAATATACAACTTTGATCTTTAAAAGTTTGGGGACGTTGTTTGATATGTTGTTTGGTAGAAATCCATACTTCTGCTGAAAATAGTGTAATCACTTCAACTTAAACCATTTCAAAAAAAAGTAGGTTGTGTGCTAATGAACACTTGGTTGGATCCTGTTAATATGGCTAATGAACCGACATTTGAGTATGATGATAATGTCAATGAAGTTGTCAGTATGATAAACACTAACAATCAGCCCAAGGAATCAGTCCAATCATCCTCCCAGGCCGACAATGAGGAAGTCAGCTTGAGGGTCAACCCCACTCATCCCCAAAGTACTCAAGAGGACCCCGAGTTTTCCAAACTCATGTCCCGCTATTCGCCCGACGATATCATTTCTATGCTTTCCAAGCATACCATTCGGGCAGCGGCTTCTCCTTCCCCTCCAGCCCATTATCCTTTCCATGCTTCCTCATCTAGGCCCGCTCCTAGGCCTCTCACCCCTTCCCGAATTCCTGTATCCCCTATCCCTATCTCCACTCCTATTCCTCCCACTCCTTTACCTACTTCTACCCCAATTCCTCCACCCATCCACCCATCCTATGTCCAAACCACTCCTCCCGCTCAATCCGAATCCATGTCCGGTCTGAGATGGAGGGTCTTATTCGGAAACTCTTGGCTGAATCTCTGTCCCTTTCCAAGCCTCATTCACTCCAAAACTACTGCAAGCTCCCCAACGCTTACTTCCCTCCGGGTTTCAAAGCCCCGAAGTACCGCAAGTACGACGGGACCTCTGACCCCCAGTACCATCTAGCCGGATTCACCATGGATTCCCACCGATGGCTGTACGACCGGGTTCTTTTAGTTCACCTCTTCCAACAATTGTTAGAAGGGGAGGCTTTGAGGTGATTCACCTCTCTACCCGCGTCGGACCTGGTTAATTTCGACATAGTCTCCGAGCGATTCATCTCTCACTTCTCATACATGGCCACTCAAGTCCCTACACTCCCCGACTTGGTGGCGGAAAAGATGAAGGTGAACGAAGACTTTGTCACTTATGCCAACCGATGGAGGTCCATGGCCTCGAGAGCCGACATTCCCATCCCGGAGTCCCAAGCCATAACCTTGTTAGTCACCAACACCACCCCTGTGCTCCGTTCCATTTAATGCTAAGTGAGTTCCCTTCCTTCTCACATCTTTATAACAGAGCTAGGGTGATTGAAAATCAGATCAAGGACTCCTCTCTCCCACATTTCTTCGAAGGGAAGCCAAAGGCACGTAAGGCTCTCGCGGCACCCACCACGAGGGGGTGACCATCAATGAGTCTGTCAGTGCCTGCAGCCAGCCTTTGAGGCCTCCCAACAAATCCTCCCATCCTCCTTCCAACCCTCACCAATTCCCATCTCACCCCTCCAAGCCTTACTCTGCCGTTCCTCCTCCTGCTGGCTACACCCGACCTGGCCCCAAAAGGTCACATTACCCTCCTCTCCCTGAGACTCTCGAGGACGTATTCTTCGCCCTCATGTCCTGTGATGCAATTCAACTCCCCCCACAAAAGGAGAACACCAATTCAAGGGTAGACACCTCCAAGTACTGTCCATACCATAGGACTCATGGTCACATCATCAACAATTGCTTTACCTTCCGTGACTGGGTCTATGATATAAATGACCAAGGTAGAATCAACTGAGATGACGTCAAGGTGGCCATAGCCAAGTCTAGGTACACCAAAAAAGACCTTGGCATTTTCAGTAACCCTCTCCCCACTCACCAAACCAACAACCCCTCCTCTAAAACCCATGAGAGCGTGCATACCATGGTACACCTAGGACCTCGGGTTGTGAGGAGAGAGCAACAGTGGGGGATAGAAGGTTTCGACGAATGGTACCCGTGTCCCACGGCGAGTCTCAGGAGCCTTCCACGTCGGTAGATGCCATCCTAGAGGAAAGACCCTTAATGCTCATCCGACCTCTACAGGATGCCTACCCCACCATTCTCACTTCCCCTACCTGTGAGTCGTTCTCCAGACCCCTCCAGCTCATCCACCCTCAGTCTCAGGAGGCCGTACATGTCACGCTCCGAAACCGGATCATTCCTCCGCCTCCTCGACCATCCCAAGATGAGGAGGATAATGGGCCTCCACCTCCGGCTGGCACCGAATATGATATTCTCCAACATCTTGATAAAACGCCCGCAGGGGTGTCTATTTTAGAATTGATTCGGAGGTCGCCATCACATCAATCCACTCTCCTCCAGTTCCTCCAAAGATCATGGTAATGATGATCTCCCTCCTAGTGGGGTCACCGGCGCCATCCTCTCCCTCACCCAAGGACCCTCAATCTCTTTCTCGGACAAGGATCTCGCCACCCCCGAGTGTCGTTCGCTCCCTCTTTGTCACACCATCAACCTCAATGGGGTTTCGGTGACACCACTCTTATCGACACCGGGGCATCTATCAATGTCTGTCCGATGAAGACCCTTAAGCAATTGGGTTTAGGGGAAGAGAATCTGGAGAAGAGTTGCTCCACTATAGCTGCCTATGACAACTCCAAAAGAGTTGCCAAAGGCAAGATTGCTCTCAAACTAGAAGTCGGACCTGTCACCATGTCTACCGAATTTCTAGTCCTTGATGTCGACCCAGCCTACAAGGCCATCCTTGGTCGTCCCTGGCTGGAACAGACTCTAGGGGTCCCTTCCACCGCCCACCAATGCTTCAAATTTCCTTTCAATGGGCGGGTGGTCAAGATTAAGAGCATTCCCATCTTAGAGACCCTCAATGCGGTCACCACAGAGCATATGCCGCACCTATTCATTTCGGATAAAGGGAAGAAACCTGTCATGTCAATCTTTGACTTCCCCTTACCCTGTGACCTCGGCCAGCCTCCCAAGCCTGCTATAGAACCCCATGTCCCATGTCTCCCGGGAAAAGGTTGGGAAGTAATGGCCAATATTGGCTATGTTCATGGCCGCGGACTAGGCGCGGATGAAAAAGGAGAGATCCAGAGCGTCCAGGCGATTAGGAGGTTGTTAGCCAAGGCCGGTCTAGGTTTCCGCCCAGACCCTGTCCATTCGGACCCATTTATACCGTATCAACCCCTTACCTGGACTTTAAAGGAGCATTTTGTTCAGGGGCCACCCAGATGGGGACCAGGGAGCCTATAATGAAGAAATACCTTACTCTGGGAGTGAGGATGAAGAAGAAGAAGAGAGTGCCCAAATAGAGGACATTTCGACGATTTTGGCCTCCTCTCCCTCTTTGGCTCTGATCTCCCTTCTCCCCCATCATCATTACCATCATCTCCATCTTCCTCCACTGTCATGTGCTCGCCACACAATTCAGTTCCTCCATCTACCTCTAATCCCCTTCTTTCTCCTCCTGTCCTCTCTCCATCCCTCACCTCGCCAGTCAGGCTACCTTGAGTCAGCAACTCATGGTTCTTGGCCTTGACTCCCAAAAAAAAATGCCAATTTTGAAAATTGGAAATCCGAGGTCTCCATTGAGCACCCCTCCTCTGGAACCTCTTCTGCTCGGCCAGGGGCCGACGCTTTCCAGCTTGAGTTCCCCTTCCTCTTGCCCCTCTAGGGGCACTTCCCTTGTACATAGTTTTGTACATAGCAGTCATGTAAATAGTGGTCTAGATTCTAGTTTAGAGTCAGGTCTAGAGGCTAGTCTAGAGTCTGGTTTAAGTCTAGGAGAGTCTAGTTCCTCTCAGCCATGCGTGCGCAAGGAGAAGGGTAGGCAAGTTCCTGCCCGTTTTGTTATGGCCTTGGCTGAGATGTGCTAAGTTAAGTCAGGTGCCAGAATTTCTTGAGGATCCTGCTCTCGTTGAGTCTGACTTTGAAGAAGGTGACTCCGTAGACGATGGCTTAGGAGTTTATCTGTTAGATTTTGATGAGGAGTGTGAGTCGGGAGATCCTGGGTTAGGAAAGACCCAGTGAGCTCCTATGTGGATGGCACAAAAAGGTTCGACGAGCCAACCATGGCTGCTGACGAGCCTACTAAAGAGGTCAACCTTGGCACTGAAGAATCCCCGAAGACAGTTTTGATTAGTGCCAACTTGAGTGTTGAAGAAGAAGACCTTGGTAGCTATTCTTAAAGAATTTTCCGACGGATTTGCTTGGTCTTACGAGGACATGCCAGGACTCGACACCTCTCTGGTTGAGCACCGATTGGTCCTAAAGCCGACGCAAAGGCCGTCAAGCAAAAGTTGAGAAGGCTACATCCTAAGCTTGCACTCAAGATCAAAGAGGAGGTTGACAAGTTGCACAAACCCAAATTTATTAAGGTTGTGCTATATCCACAGTGGGTAGCTAATATCGTCCCTATAATGAAGAAGAACGGTAAGGTTAGGATCTACATAGATTTCCGTGACCTTAATCGTGCTTGCCCAAAGGACGATTTCCCTCTCCCACACATAGATGTCCTAGTGGACAATACTGCCGGCTTCGAGCTTTTGTCGTTTATGGATGGTTTCTCTGGGTACAACCAGATTCGCTTGGCGGAGGAAGACCAGGAGAAAACTTCATTTACAACGCCTGGGGGACTTATTGTTATGTCGTCATGCCCTTCGGATTGAAGAATGCGGGAGCAACCTATCAAAGGGCAATGATGGCAATTTTTCACGACATGATGCATGTGCACATGGAGGTCTATGTGGACGATGTCTTGGTAAAATCAAAGACTCGACATGGCCATGCTGAGGTCCTCCGGGCAGTTCTCCAAAGGTCTAGAGAGCACAATCTTAAGATGAACCCCAAGAAGTGTGTCTTTGGTGTCTCTTCGGGGAAATTGCTTGGGTTCATAGTCAGCAAGCGGGGAATTGAAATTGATCCTAACAAGGCCAAAGCAATAATCGACATGCTCCTCCTAGGAATATCAGAGAAGTTAGAGGGCTAATTGGCAGACTCCAGTTTATTCGGAGATTTATCTCCCAGCATTCAATCCACTGTAACCCTTCTACGAGATGCTTAGAGGAGAGGTGAAGTTTAATTGGGACGAAAAATGTCAAAAGGCCTTTGATGAATTGAAGAGATATCTTTTTAATCCCCCTGTTCTCGCTCCTCCAGTCCCGGGTCAGCCTTTACTGCTCTATGTGTCAACCACAGAAGATTCAACTGGAGCGGTTTTGGCCCAATACGACGACGAGAAGAAGGAGAGAGCGGTGTACTATTTATCCAAGTTATTCAATGAGGCTGAAAAGAAGTACACCGCCATGGAAAGAACGTGCGCGGCCGTCGTCTTGGTTGCCCAGAAGTTGAAGCACTATTTCTTGGCTCATGAAGTGAAACTTCTGGCGCGTATGGACCCTGTTGGGTACTTGCTTGAGAAGCCTGTCCTGACTGATCGGTTGATGAGGTGGCAAAGTTTCCTCAATCAATTTGATATCACCTACGTTAACCAAAAGTCAATCAAGGGGCATGCTATTGCCGAGCATTTAGCCCACCACCCCTTACCTTCATACTCTCCTGTTGATGAAAGCTTTCCCGATGAAGAGTTAGGAGCCATTATCGATGGTGAACCTTCGTGGGTGCTTTACTTCGATGGGGCTCAATTCTAAAGGTGTGGGATAGGGGCAGTCCTCCTCTCACCCGGAAGGGGTAGTCATTCCGCACGCCTATCAGTTAACCTTCCGAGCCACGAACAATGTGGCTGAGTACGAGGCTCTCCTAGTCGGGCTGAAAATGGCTTTATTGCTCGGAGACAAGGAGTTAAGGATAATTGGAGATTCGCAGTTGATACTCCGGCAATCTCTTAGCAAGTACCAGACCCGGGACCCCAAGCTGAAACCATACCAAGAGTTGGTAGGAAAAGTAGTCCGGCAGTTTAGGAAGCTCACTTTAGTTCACCACTCCTAGGGCCCAAAATATCTAGTAGATTCCTCGCCTCCCTCGCGTCTTCCATTCCCATTCCGTTGGGAAGTCTTCTGAAACCGTCTCTGCCAGAGGTTAAGTGTCCCTTCCCATGTCGATCTGTGGTTCTCTCAGCTCGTGCGTCCTTCTCCATCCCTTCAGGTCCATGCGCTTTCCAAAGAGCCAGAAATTGACCTTGAAGATGGCCATCCCTGGTATTTTGACATCGAAAACTTTCTCAAAGATGGATCCTTCCCTGATTATGCACCTCTGCCGATAGACGGGCAATTCGTCGGTCTCGGAGCGTTACAAGATCATAGGTGGCATTCTCTACAAAAAGTCTCTCAGCGGGGTCTATCTCCGTTGCCTTGATGAAATCGAATCTCAAGATGTTGTTGAAGCCGCTCACTCTAGTGAATGTGGTGGCCATGTTAATGGTAGAGCAATTGCCCAGAAATTTCTAAGACACTATTATTGGCCCACCATGGAAGAGGACTGTCGCCATTTTGTCCGTCACTGTGCTAAATGCCAATTGCACAGTGACAAAATTCATGTTCCTTCCTCTTCTGTTCACCCTCTCGCACCATGGCCTTTCGCCATGTGGGCATTTGACGTGGTTGGTCCTCTTGCGGACAGAACCGAGAAATCCGTAAGAAGTCCTTCATTCTGACCGCCACGGATACTTCACGAAGTGGGCCGAAGCAGAAGCGTTCATAGAAGTCAAAGCTTCAACAGTTGTCAAGTTCATCAAGCGCAACATCCTTGCAAGATTTGGCGTGCCTCGGGACATCGTCACCGACAATGGACCGCAATTCACTTCACAGGAGCTTCGAACATGTGTGGTAAATATGGCATTAACTTGCATCATTCATCACCCTATTATCCACAAGGTAATGGACAAGCTGAAGCTACTAACAAAACTCTCATTAAAATCATAAAGAAACATGCAAATCTCACAACAATGCTGACTGGCCATCGCTTGGTTGAAGCTCTTTGGGCTTATCGCACCTCGCTCCGAACCCCCACGGGGCAAACTCCCTACCTTTGACATACGATCAGATGCGATACTCCCATATGAGATCTTCGTCCCTTCGCTTAGAGTTCAATTGGATTCCGAACTTGATCCTGATCAACGTCGGGAGCCTTGTTGGCACAACTTGAACTCTTAGATGAAAGGCGAATGATAGGGCTGACCATGCACAAGTCTATCGTCAGAGAATTGCACGTTTTTTATGCCAAAAGAGTTCTTGAGAGAAATTTCGAAGTAGTGAATTGGTCCTAAACGCAAATCATAAAGGCACCAGGTCCCAGGAGCAAATTGCAAGAAAGTTGGGAGGGTCGGTTCGTTGTCAAAGAAACATACTCAGGGAACGCTTATAGGTTAGTGGATGCCGAGGGAGTTGAGCTAACGCACCTTGGAACGCAGTCTACCTCAAGAAATTCTACCCTTAGTCAGTCAGTCAGTCAGTCAGTCCGTCATCTGTCATTCATCACTTATTAAGGTGTGGGTCTACTTTCTTTACTCTTCCACGTGGCCACTAGTAAGGAAGGATTTTCACACACCACACGATGTTGGATACTACCCCTAACTGGAAATCACACGTACACTCGGGCGGTCTCATCCGGTCAATAGTTTCCCCTATTCTTTTCCCACTCGGTCGTGTCTGGAAGCGGAACAAACTACGAGTAGGGGACCACCCACTCTCTTTTAAAAGGACAAGGTCACCATAAAACAGGGCAATTAATAAGAGCAAGGGGCAAAATGTTAAATCAAGCCTCAAAAGGGAAAAGAAAAGCCAGAAGGTCAAAAAAGGGTAGCAAAAAGTACGTACCGGAAAAAGGCTGACCAACCCAAGGGGTAGCAAAAAGTACGTCCTCCACCCCAGAAATCAGAATAAAATGAAAAAACCCCCTGAAACAATAGTTGACCAAGTCGTTTGATATGAGATGTCGGTTTGGAAACAAAAAGTAGTTTGAACCAAAGTCCTACATGATTTTCTATACTTTTCTTCCCCATTTCCCCCCTAGGGGCAATTTGATTGTATAAGATCCTCCGTAGTGAAAATATCAAGAAGGCTAGGGGCAATTTCCAACATCAAGGAATTCATGCACGTCCCTCCTCACTCTTGGCCTCTGTGTTAAGTAGATCGTGTAAACCCTATACCGCAACATGTGATGAGTATGTGTCTTAGAGTCCAAAAATCCAAAAAAAAACAAAATGCAAAAAAAAAACAACAAAAAGAGAGTCCCTTGAAGTATATATTTCACGTTGTACATATTTTCTCTCGTATTTTCTCCCTTATTTTCAAAAGCCAAAAAAAAATTAGAAAAATCAAAAAAATCCAAAAAATTAGTGGTACCATGTATATATGCTAACATTCTCCTTATTTTCTTATCAAAAACAACAAAAAAAATCAAAACAACAAAACACAAAAAAATGCATGTGCATATTTCCCTTTCAGTTATTTTATTATGTTCCTATCTTTGATTAGAATTAGCTCCTTGACCAGGTCTCAAGAAAGGTATATCGTAGGCAAGGGGCTAAAAGCATCTACACTAACATGTTTCTTTAAGTATTGTGGATACAGGATGCAGGAACCAAAGAACAGAAGCAAACCATTCAAGTGCAAATAACAAAAGTCCCACAATTTCATTATAATGATCAAGTTCTGTACATATCATGACAGGGCATACCCCTGGTGGTACAAAAGCTCACTCCTCTCTCCTCTCACCCTTGCTAGGCCTCGGCCTACGCGAGCTGCTGACCTCCTCCTCCTCCCTCTCCTGACGCCTGTCTGGGACGGGAGGTCTCGTCGCAGTGGAAGCCTCTGGGCGTGCTCCCGCTCCTCGTCCGACGGATAGATCTCCCAATGACACGATGTCATCAAGAGACCCGAACACGGACCCCATCCTCCCGGCCGCCTCCTGCTGAGTCTGTCGCTGCTGCTCCCGGCGCTTCTTCAGCACCCGGTTCTTCAGGAACTCCAGGTCCACGACAGCCTGCACTCGGGCCTCGATGGCCCGTATCTTCTCGGCCTCTGCATCCCTCGCACTGTCTCGGAACGCGGTCATACGACCCTCCATCCTCGACAGATCCAGCCGCAAGGCCTCCACCTGTGCCTGGAGGGTCGCTACTCCTCCTGCCTGTCGCTGCACACCAAAAAAGCAAACACGTCAAATCAAATCAAATCACAAGTGTTCAGGTTTGGTTCGGTGTCTTACCTCCGCCTCGAGCTCCTGGATCCGCTCATTCGCCCTATCCAGGGCCTCCTGCAGGCGGACCGCCAGGTCCCCTCTGGCTGGCTGGGCGGACTCTCGCCCCTGCATCATGGCTCGCCCGCACCCTCTACTACTGCTCCGCCCTCTGCATTCACATATATTGGTCAGCAATCGAATCAAATCAAATTAAATTCAAGGGTTAATGCTACTTACCAGTGTCCTGACCTCGGCCCGGAGCCTCGTCAGCTCCACCTCCTGCTCGGCCCATCGCCCCTCCAAAAGGCGGATGGCCTGTGACTCCGGCATCTGCCAAATGTACTTCAAGGTTAGAATCAATGAGGCAATCCACCAACCAAGGCTTAAGTTAGAAGTTTCACTTACCACTCGCCGGTCGAGTCGGAGATGTCCAGCGTATCGTGCTTGATAATCTCCATGTACGCTGAACTGTCGAGGAGGGCTGTCTGCCGTACCACCTGCTCACCACCCTCGCGCCAGTACACGACTATGCTGCCGTGGTCCGCTCCCCAGTCGCGGTCCTCGGCAAAGAACCGCCGGCGCGAGTGTCCCTCTCTCCCGAGGGAAGCACCTCGATGGCCGGCTGGTGCCAGCCCAGGTCCGTACCACCAGCTCCAAATACAGTACCTCACATGTCCCGAGGCACAGTAAGAGGAGGTGGCGGTCGAAAAGGAGCCGCCCGCCGCCACCCACCGCCGTGTGCGAGGCGTCCGCCTCCCCCGCATAGGGGTCCACACTACCTGGGAAGAACAAGAAAGCACTGCTCAGTCACATTCATTAAATGCAGCAGCATTGAAATAATGCAAGAGCTAGTTGAGGGTTTCATACCTGCTCGTGCGGTAGTGGTCAAGTGCGACCCGCACATCCCCTACTCTTCTGTCTGTGACCCTGGGGTCCAGGGCCACCTCCCACCTCGTCATGAGAGGCACCATCGTCTGGCGCCCCTCTGCAAGTGTCCCGCGCCCCATAGGGAAGCGGTGTACCCCTAGATCTGCAAGGCAACAAGGACAGAATGTCAATCAGGCAATATTCAATATTCAATGATGAGCATTTAAAGAAAATTGCATACCTATAAGAAGGGGGTGAAGCCCCCTATGCTCTGAGAGCGATGTGAGCTGCTGGGAGGAGAGAGAAGAGATGCCCTAGCATCGCGGCGCCCCATGCATACCGGCCAGCCTACGCCAGGTCCCGCAGCAGCAGCACGAACTTGCAGTTCATCTGTGATGACTGCGTCGCGAACAGGAGCCGCCCGAGCAAGTAAGAGACCAAGATCCGGATCGAGCGCTCCTCACTCCTATCCCCCAGATCCAGTGCTCCTCTCACTCCTATACAGAACTCATCTAAACTCTCCAGAGGCCCTCTCCTCCTACCTCTCAGGCCCACCGCCTCCGACAACGACCCGAGCAGGATGCTCCGGATCGGTCTCCTCCTCCCGGCCACAAACTCTGGCCCCAGCAACTCTACTATGTCGTCATAGTAGTCCCTCCTCTCCAGTCCGACTACCGGCTCTCCCTGAACCGGCAGTCCTGTCAGATACGCCACATCCTCCAATGTGGGTATCATGTGTCCCCAAGGCATGATGAATGCCTTGCAATCCTCCTCCCACCTCTCCCGGAGTGCCTCCAGTACGGTACGTCCACGTGGAAGGGCCGCACCGACAGGATATGCCCGAATCCCATCCGAGCAATCCGGGTCTGCTGGACCTCTGGCAGGGCCCGGTACCATGCCCAGCACAAATCCCAGGTCACCCTGCTCCTCATCCGGCCTTTACCCTGCAGAAAACACAGACAACTTGACGTCAGCATCGACTGCCGTTTATTAAACATTGACGGCAAGGGGTTGCCGTTCACTCAGAGTCAGCGTCCAGGGGTGGCGTCAAGTTCCTCTGTCAGCGACCAGCACCTTGACGTCAAGCTCATTTAACAGCAAGGGGTTGGACGCCGGGAGGAACTCGACGGCAACCGATGTTGCCGTCAAGTTCCTGTCTGACCCGACGGCACTTCCCCTGTTTTCCCTTCTTTTTACCAAATCACAAACACATCCAAACAAAGGTTTTAGAGGCCTACCTTGGGCCGTCGTGGTGCCTCCGCCTCCGTCTCATCTCCTCCCTCGGTCTCTTCCCCCTCCGGTGCGTCCTCCACCGCCACTTCTTCTTCTCTTCCTCTGCTATAGCCATCTCCACCTCTTCCTCTTCCTCCTCCGGTTGACGGCGGCCCCGATGATGCTTCGTTTCTTCTCTCGTCCTCATCGTAAGCTCAAGCAAGGTGAGTGGGAAGCAAGGGTTTCGGGTTTTCCTCTCGGCGTTTGGAAGGCGTAATGGCTCCCGGGAGAAGGCGTTGGTTCAAAAAAAAGCAGTTTCCTGGTTTAACATCAAGCTCCGGCCGTTTAAACTTTTTCTGACGTCAAGCTTGTGCCGCTGACGTACCCTTGACGGCCTGAATGTGGACGTCAAGGTCTCTTCAATGTCAGACCTCGAAGTTTGGTCGACGACCATGTCCGGACGTCTAGTTTGAAATAGACGGCTAGTTGTGTGGACGTCTATCTTCTGTCTCAGTGGTTGGCGACGGGCCATGGACGTTTACCTGTAGTTGGCGGCCTTCGATGTGGACGCCAATGCCCCCGCACTCATTCTCACAGCACACTCTTTTGGACCCTTTTGAGGCCATCACATTCCACACATTCCACAAGTCAAGCAATCAAAGCAATTCAACAAAAATACAACTCACTTTTATTCATCAAATTTGTGTTACACTTATTCAACAGGAAGATACATCATTTTGCCCTGCGGCCATGAAAAAGTCACATGAAATGGGACAAATAGTGTCTGTGTAATCCTCATACTGCCATAATCTTCTTCCGGTGTTTTCCTGCACTGCCAATCCCCACTTCTTGCTCACTGTGTATTTCTTCCAAGTCTTCATAGCTTTCTTCATCATCCTTTCATCTTCCCGATTATTATCATATCAGTGCAACTGGATGGAGTTGGAATTCCCCGTGGAATCCCAAGCTGACAGTGGCACCGATGTGGTTGATGCCCACATCCGATCAGCCCAATCAACCACAAATCTCTGTCCTCCCTGTCCTTGCTCTGAACTCAATAGTCCTCATAAACAGTGGCCTCACGATGAAGTCATCCATCACCAGAAATAACAGATGATCTCTCCAAGCACCTCTGCTCTTCGTGTGCTGTCACACACTTGACCTCATCTTCCGGCATACCACGCCCTGCTGCAGTACACCGAACTCCGAAGGAAGATTCTGGAGGGGGTAGGTTGTGCTTCAACAAAATCAACTTTAAATGAGCTTCATCCATACCTGGAGCAGAAACAAACTCCCGCAGGTGCGTCCGCCTAGGCTCATTGTGGTGAGCGAACTGTACAGGTGGGCCAGCACTGCAGGGCAAGTGAGTGCCGCGCCACAGCAGAGAAAGTACTCCAATGTGCTCGTAGAGGATGAAATCGCCACTCATGGGAAACAGGAAACTCCAGCCAGGCAGAGTGTCATCCCCGGGTCGCCCTCTCTCCGCCAATCTCCCTCGCATGCTGGATCAACCACCAGGACAGCCGGTCTAGGAAGATCCCATTCTTGTTCGTCATCCGCAACACCTCCTTCTTGTCTCGTACAATGTCCACGAGGATCTCTTCCACGGGAGGAAGGAGTCACGGCATCGTACTCCAGGCACCGCTGCCATCCCAAGAACAGTTCCACCTCCTCCAGCAACACGCTCGCCTCAAAGCCCTGAAACACAACGTGTGCGTGTGCGGTGCCATCTCTCCACCAACGCCCCCAGGGCGTCAAACCCCACACATGTCCTTCATGTTCTTTGCAGTACCACCAATGTAAACCCCCGGCCCCTTGGGCCCTTGGCCCCGTCCTCTGGGTCGCGGCAGGGCGACTGTCGCGACGTGGTTCCGACCGCGTCGGTGTCTGGTTCTGTTTGTGATTGCGACATGGGGTATGTCGCCTTCTGAAGGCGACATGGTCTGTGTCGCCTTCCCATTGCGTCGCCCCAGACGCAGTCTGACAGACGTGACAGACGTCCTTTGTGTCAGTACGGCTCTGGCGGTGTCAGGTGAACGCGACAAGATGGCTGTCGCCTTCACTTTTTCGAATTCCGAGATTTGACCGTTGTCAGTGGTTTTGCGACGGGGGTATTCGCCTTCTTGAAGACGACATACCCCACTGTCGCCTTCTGGTTGAAGGATGGCGACATAGGTTGTGTCGCCTTCTCAGGACCGCGGCCTTAAAGCCCGGGCGCCCGAGCCCTTCTCCCCTCTCTCGCGCCTCTCCTTCCCCCTCTCCTCTCTCTCCCTCTCGGAGTTCCGGCGTTTTTGGGGTGCCTCCCCCGTGTGAGGCGGCCGTGCTGAGGAGGTTGTCGCTCCGTTCGTGCAGGGGTCGTGTTCGTGCCGTGCGGTGCGAGGAGGAGACGTTTCTACCTACGAGAAGGCCCCAACGTGGTGCGTTCTTCGCGTGGAGGTAGGGACGCCCGATCTCTCGCCCTAGGCATGCTCCCCTTCCCCTTCGTGACGTAGTTTTCTTGTGGTTCGGGTTGGGAGTGTGAGAACTCCATGCTCGTGTGAGTGAGGTTTCCTCCGAGTGTAGAATCCATGTTCTTGGGGTTTTCGAGGGTGGTTTGTATGTTTAATGGCTTTCTAGCATGATAATCATGCTCCCCCCTCCCCCGTGTGTAGTGTTTTCCCCCCGTTTCGGGGAGGTTTCCCGGAAGGAGAATCTCTGGAACCCCCGACTGGCTGGCTTGAAGGCGACACACCCTGTGTCGCCACCTGTCTGGTAAGGCGACGCACCCTGTGTCGCCTTCTGACTGGTAAAGCGACAGGGCATATGTCGCCTTCTTGAAGGCGATAGGGCCTATGTCGCCTTCTCATTCCAGAGGCGGTTGTGCTTCCGCCGCTTCCGTTTTTCCGCTTTACTGTACCCGTGGCACCTGTGCTAGTTCCCTATATGGTCTCACACTAGTCGTTCGCCCCATGCGCGGCACTTGAGGGCTTGTCCATGCGAGAGGTTGTTACCGTTACCTGGGACCCCCGTCCTCGGGAGCTTGTTGAGGGAGTACTCCGGCTACGAGTGTGCTCGAGTTGGCAGCCACCTAGGCGGACTCTGGAGCTGAGGGGAAAACGGTGGTTAGGATAGTGGCGTGTGAGTCGCTTGCAGAGCTCTCGTGGTTGGTCTGGGACGCCGAGGACAGTTTGGAGTTCTACCCGGCGCAGGCCAGCCAGTCCTTCTTCTCACTGCCTCGCTCCTTACGGCCCCGGAACCGTTTGGAGAGGTCAGGCGTGGGACCGTAGTCCGGCCAGACTACAGCGGTTACTGTTGTTGTGCCTGGTGTCCTACCTCGCTCTGACGAGACGCGAGGGCCAGGACCTAGGTCGAGGATAAGATGTCTGTGGACGCACCTGACCGTCTGACTAGTGGTGTTGTTCCCGTACTAGTGTTCCTTGTCCAGGCGGAGTTTCCTCTGTCTGTGTTTTACTAGCCGTGTGGTGGTCACGACGAGCAGTCGTACGGAGTTTCCGACCGAGAGTACTTTCCGTACCGTGTTAGCTTTAGCTTCGCTTCCGCACTTCCTTTTGTAGGTAGAAAGATATAAACTGCCGTCTTTCCCTTATTAATAGTTTATATGTTCCTCTGCCTGTTTAGAGCCAGTAGGAGATTGGTAGTCCCTACTGAGCTTCTGTTGTGAAGCTCATCCCTTGTTTTCCAGGTGAGTCTTCTCAACAGCGGCAGGGCGCGCGTCGGGCGGAGAGACGGGCGGTAGTCTTGGTCCCCGTAGCTAGCAGTGGTTCCCCCTCTCAGTGTACGTCACCCTCGGGGTATGCCCCTAAGGACTTGTCTCTCCCCTTTCCTTACTTGTACTAGTGTGCGTGCGTTGGGACTGTACTTAGAGCGGTACGCAGCGGTCTCGCTCTACTTTCCTGTTCCGCTTGTACCTTCTAGCTCAGCATTGACGTTTACTTCCGTTACATATCCTGTCAGACGCGTGTTATAGCCCTTCCGGGTCCCCCGGATCCGTGGGCGGCGATCGCGAAAATCGGGTCCTCGGCGTGGGCCGAGGGTCGGGTTCTCGGGTCGTTACAGTTGGTATCAAGCTCGGTCTGACAGGACTTGTAGTGGATCTAAACTGCAACAGTAAGTCCCAACAATAGTACAAGTACACTGCTAGCCGCCCGAGAGGTATTTGTAACCTTTGTCATTGTGTTGCCGTGTAGGTTATGGCTCCGCATAGGCGCAGTCAGGCTAGGCAGCTGGTTGAGTAGCAGGATGAGTCTGACATGCCCGCTCAGGGGCAGGTTCAGGAGGAGGTGTCCGTGGAGGAGTCATGGCGCAGCCTCAGGGTGCACAGGCAGCAGCAGAGAGGCACGCAGCAGTGGGCAGCAGCAGGAGTACCACCCTCAGCCTCAGCAGTATGCAGACTGGTTTCCCATGGCCGAGCAGTTCTTCAGAGCTATGTACCAGGGAGCGTGGCAGCCCGGCAGGCAGCAGCAGGTGGTCAGTTTCAAGTACCTCCCCCAGCCGTACCAGAGCAGCAGGAGGTGGAGCCAAAGGTGGAGCAGCCAGTCCGCCAGCAGCGTCGGTACTGGGAGTACCCGGTCCGGTCAGCGGAGGGCAGCGGTGTCGGAGGCGAGGACCGCTCTCCTTGAGAGGTTCCTGCGTCTTCGCCCACCGATGTTCCACGGTGAGTATGATCCAGATAAGGCAGAGAGCTGGACCCCTGAGTTGGAGCGCATCTTCGAGACTATGGATTGCGCTGAGGAGGATCAGGTTCGTTTGGCAGTATACCAGCTCAAGGGAGCAGCCCATGAGTGGTGGAGAGTTCAGAGGCAGACTCACTTCCAGGGCAGCGGTTGGACCAGATCTCTTGGCAGCAGTTTTTGGAGGTCTTCCACGGCGAGTACTTCCCCGACTACGCTCGACGTGAGAGGCGAGACCATTTCCACGAGTTGGTGCAGGGCGACCTCACAGTTTCTCAGTACCACCAGAGGTTTGTCCGGTTGTTGAGGCATGTGCCTCATGTAGCAGGCAGTGACCAGGCTTGTGCAGAGAGGTTTATAGCAGGGTTGAGCAGAGCCTGAGGTGGGGTGTGACGGCACACAGTGTACCACCTTGGGAGAGGCCGTGGCGAAGGCCCCGCCTTAGATAGGGAGGCTTGGCAGCCTCAGCAGCAGCAGCAGCAGCAGAGGGGAGCCTCTTCTAGGTCCTCGCAGTACCAGCGTCCACAGGCAGCCGCGGTAGTGCGACTTCCTCTTCCTCAGGCTCGGGCAGTTCGGTTTGCTTCTGGAATTGCTCGCAGTTCAGGAAGTTGTCTACTCGCGGGGGTGGATGGAGCCGTCAGCAGAGCGTCATCCAGGTTTGCAGAGCAGTCAGTACAGCAGGGTGCTGAGCAGGGCAGTCAGGAGCCAGTGTGCTACACTTGTGGCTTGCCAGGCCACTTTAGGAGGGATTGCCCTAGGGGGCAAGCTCCGCAGCAGCAGCAGCCAGTACAGTACGCGCAGCAGCCACCTCAGTACCAGTACCCTCCCCAGCAGCAGGCACCCGTCAGCAGCAGAGAGGACAGTACCAGCAGCAGGTCCAGCATTTCCGCAGCCGCAGCAGTACCAGCCGTACCAGCAGCAGCAGCAGTTTCCTCAGCAGCAGTCGCCGCACAGCAGCCCCAGCAGGCGCCGCAGCGTGGACGTGGTCGTGGTCGTTGATGGCGCTCACCTGGGAGCAGGCAGAGGCATCGAACCTGGTGATAGGTACTCTACCTATCCTTGGCAGAGCTGCTCGTTTTTTGGTTGATCCCGGCGCTTCCTTGTGTTTTGCTTCCGAGGAGTTTTTACGAGTCCCTTGCTTGTCACACCCCGAGAGGCAGTGTGACGTATTGGTCGATCTCCCGTCCGGTGACTACATGCGTTCCTTTGGTTACCTGGAGGGTTGACAGTCGAGGTTGAGGGTCACCAGTTGCCGGCCAGGTTGTACGCGTTGCAGCTTTGCGACTTCGACGTCATCCTGGGCATGGACTGGTTGGAGCTCACTCAGCCGTGGTTGATTGTCAGAGGAAGACCGTTCGGTTCGAGATACCTGGAGCGCCTGTTCTCTGCTTTCGAGGTATCCGTCTACCCGTCGGCCGTTCATTTCTTTCTGTAAGGCTCGTCGTTTGATCCGTGATGGCTGCGTTGCTTACCTTGCTTCGGTTTGTTCCTTGGAGCCTAGCGGGTCTTCAGTTTTGATGTGCCAGTTGTTTCTGAGTTTTCTGACGATTTTCCGGAGGATCTACCTGGGTTGCCGCCTGAGCGAGAGGTAGAGTTCTCCATCGAGCTTTTGCCTGGTACGATGCCCTTGTCTAAGGCACCTTACCGGATGGCCCCGGCGGAGCTGCGTGAGTTGAAGCGCCAGCTGCAAGAGTTGCTTGAGTTGGGCTTCATTCGTCCGAGCCGTTCGCCGTGGGGTGCGCCTGTTTTGTTCGTGAGGAAGGATGGTAGTCTTCGTTTGTGCATCGATTATCGGCAGTTGAACCAGGTCACTGTGAAGAACAGGTACCCTTGCCGAGAATTGATGATTTGTTTGATCAGTTGCAATCGGCCCGAGTTTTCTCGAAGATCGACTTGAGATCCGGCTACTACCAGCTGCGGATCAGAGAGTCAATGTTTGTTTTAACGGCTTTCCGTTCCAGGTACGGTCACTTTGAGTTCGTCGTGATGCCGTTTGGGCTGACGAACGCACCTGCAGCATTCATGGATCTGATGCATAGGGGTTCAGTGAGTACCTAGACCGCTTTGTTGTTGTTTTGTTGATGATATTCTGGTCTACTCGTCTTCTGAAGAGGAGCACGAGGAGCACCTGAGGATCGTGCTAGAGACCCTGCGGAGTCACCCGTCTTTACGCCAAGTTCGACAAGTGCGAATTTTGGCTGAGCGAGGTGCACTTCCTCGGGCACGTGATCTCGGGTCTGGTGTGGCAGTGGATCCGGCCAAGGTTGAGGCAGTGTTGTCATGGGAGCAGCCCACATCATTTGCAGAGGTCCGCAGTTTTCTGGGTCTGGCAGGTTACTACCGGAGGTTCATTCAGATTTCGCCAAGATTGCAGCACCGTTGACGAGGCAGGACACCAGTTTGTTTGGTCAAGGACTGTGAGCAGAGTTTCTTGGAGCTGAAGACGAGGTTGACTTCGGCGCCAGTGTTGGTCTTGCCATCGGGCACCGTGGGTTCGTGGTTTACACCGATGCGTCGAGAGACAGGTTTGGGTGCCGTGCTGATGCAGCATGGTGGGGTCGTTGCCTATGCTTCTCGGCAGCTCAAGAAGCATGAGGAGAACTATCCCACCCACGACTTGGAGCTGGCAGCAGTGGTGCACGCTCTCAAGTTGTGGAGGCACTACCTGTTGGCGAGGCTTTTCAGATCTTCACCGATCACCAGAGTTTGCAGTACATCTTCACCCAGAGGGATCTGAACTTGAGGCAGCGCCGTTAGATGGAGTATTTGAAGGACTACGACCTAACCCTTTCCTCTCATCCAGGAAAGGCTAACGTCGTAGCCGATGCTTGAGTAGGCGCGTGCGCTTGAGTTCGCTGATGGTCAGAGAGTGGAGGCTGTTCGAGGAGCTGTCCCAGGGAGTGTTTTTCCGTCGAGGACCAGAGACCGTGCAGTGGCTTCCAGTTTGTCAGTTCGGCCATCACTGTTCAGGCAGGTGTTGCAGGCGCAGCGAGCAGATGCAGAGTTAGCAGACATTTTGCGGATGCCAGACGTTGAGCTCAGCGAAGATAGCGAGGTCAGATTCAGAGGCCGCTTGTACGTTCCAGAGGAGGTTCGTGAGGCAGTGTTGTCAGAGGCTCACAGGTCGAGGTATGTCGTTCATCCCGGCTCCACCAAGATGTACCATTGTTTGAGGAGGTCATTCTGTGGCCAGGGATGAAGAGGGGCGTGGCAGAGTTTGTTGCTCGGTGCCTTTACCTGTCAACAGGTGAAGGCTGAGCACCAGCGTCCTGGTGGTGAGTTGCAGCCGTTGCCCATTCCTGTGTGGAAGTGGGACGACATCACCATGGACTTTGTGGTTGGTTTGCCCCGTACCCCGCAGAGGCATGATGGTATTTGGGTGATCGTGGACCGTTTGACCAAGGCAGCGCACTTTCTTCCGATCAGGATGTCGTGGTCAGTGGACAGTTAGCCAGGCTGTACGTGGACAGAGTTGTTTCGTTGCACGGGATCCCAGTTTCAGTCGTTTCAGACAGAGATCCGAGGTTCACGTCAGGGTTTTGGCGCAGTCTTCAGAGCACTGGGTACAGAGTTGAGGTTCAGCACAGCGTACCACCCGCAGACAGACGGTCAGTCAGAGCGGACCATTCGGACACTGGAGGATATGCTGAGAGCGTGCTGTTTAGACTGGAGCGGCACTTGGGAGTCTCACCTTCCGATGGTAGAGTTCGCGTATAACAACAGTTATCACTCGAGCATCGGATGGCGCCATACGAGGCTTTGTATGGTCGCCCGTGCAGGACTCCGCTTCACTGGTTCGAGGTTGGTGGAGCAGCTTTTGGGGCCAGAGTTAGTGCAGCAGTGTGCAGAGACAGTCAGTTTGGTCAGGCAGAGGCTTCGGGCAGCACAGAGCGGCAGAAGAGTTTGTAGATGTCCGCAGGAGACCGTTGCAGTTCAGCGTTGGTGACCTTGTTTCTTGCGGGTCTCGCCGACCAAGGGAGTCATGAGGTTTGGCAGAAAGGGAAAGCTCAGTCCCAGATATATTGGGCCTTTCCCCATTTCTGAGAGAGTCGGCGAGGTGGCGTACAGGCTGAGTCTTCCGGCAGAGCTAGCAGGTGTGCACAGCGTTTTCCACGTTTCGCACTCAGGAGGTACGTTGCAGACTCTTCGCACGTGTTGGACTACTCGCAGCTAGAGGTAGCGCCAGACTTGTCAGTGCCAGAGTACCCAGTTAGAGTGATCGACCGCAGAGTTCAGCAGTTGCGCAGGAAGCAGATTCCGCTGGTTAAGGTCGTTTGGCAGAACCGCGTCGGTGGCGAGGCCACCTGGAGCGCGAGGATGAGATGCTGGAGCAATTTCCTTACTTGTTTGATTGATCGGTATGTGGTGATCTCCCCTTTTGTCGTCTTCCGGGTTGAGACCGAGTTGTTTTCATTTCGAGGACGAAATGTCTTAAGGAGGGAGGGTTGTAACACCCCGGCCCCCTTGGGCCCTTGCCCCGTCCTCTGGGTCGCGGCAGGGCGACTGTCGCGACGTGGTTCCGACCGCGTCAGTGTCTGGTTCTGTTTGGGATTGCGACGGGGGATGGGGTTGTCGCCTTCTGGAAGGCGACATGGCCTGTGTCCCCTTCCCATTGCGTCGCCCCAGACGCAGTCTGACAGACGTGACAAACGTCCTTTGTGTCAGTACGGCTCTGGCGGTGTCGGGTGAACGCGACAAGATGGCTGTCGCCTTCACTTTTTCGAATTCCGAGATTTGACCGTTGTCAGTGTTTGCGACGGGGGTATGTCGCCTTCTTGAAGGCGACATACCACCTTTCGCCTTCTGGTTGAAGGATGGCGACAGGGGTGTGTCGCCTTCTCAGGACCGCGGGCTTAAAGCCCGGGCGCCCGAGCCTTCTCCCCTCTCTCGCGCCTCTCCTTTCCCCTCTCTCCCTCTCTCTCCTCTCGGAGTTCCGGCGTTTTGGGTGCCTCCCCCGTGTTGAGGCGGCCGTGCTGAGGAGGTTTTCGCTCCGTTCGTGCAGGGGTCGTGTTCGTGCCGTGCGGTGCGAGGAGGAGACGTTTCTACCTACGAGAAGGCCCCAACGGGTGCGTTCTTCGCGTGGAGGTAGGGACGCCCGATCTTCTCGCCCTAGGCATGCTCCCCTTCCCCTTCGTGACGTATTTCTTGTGGTTCGGGGTTGGGAGTGTGAGAACTCCATGCTCGTGTGAGTGAGGTTTCCTCCGAGCGTAGAATCCATGTTCTTGGGGTATTCGAGGGTGGTTTTGTATGTTTAATGGCTTTCTAGCATGATAAGCATGCTCCCCTCCCCGTGTGTAGTGTTTCCCGTTTCGGGGAGGTTCCCGGAAGAAGAATCTCCGAACCCCCGACTGGCGTGAAGGCGACACACCCTGTGTCGCCACTTGTCTGGTAAGGCGACACCCCTGTGTCGCCTTCTGACTGGTAAGCGACAGGGCCTATGTCGCCTTCTTGAAGGCGACAGGGCCCTATCGCCTTCTCATTCCAGAGGCGGGTTGTGCTTCGCCGCTTCCGTTTTCCGCTTTACTGTACCCGTGGCACCTGTGCTAGTTCCCTAGTACGGTCTCACACACTAGTCGTTCGCCCAATGCGCGGCACTTGAGGGCTTGTCCCGTGCGAGAGGTTGTTACCGTTACTGGGACCCCCGTCCTCGGAGCCTGTTGAGGGAGTACTCCGGGCTACGAGTGTGCTCGAGTTGGCAGCCACCTAGCGGACTCTGGAGCTGAGGGGAAACGGTGGTTAGGACAGTGGCGTGTGAGTCGCTTGCAGAGCTCTCGTGGTTGGTCTGGGACGCCGAGGACAGTTTGGAGTTCTACCCGGCGCAGGCCAGCCAGTCCTTCTTCTCACTGCCTCGCTCCTTACGGCCCCGGAACCGTTTGGAGAGGTCAGGCGTGGGACCGTAGTCCGGCCAGACTACGGCGGTTACTGTTGTTGTGCTGGTGACCTACCTCTCTCTGACGAGACGCGAGGGCAGGACCTAGTAGAGGAGGATAAGACGTCTGTGACGCACCTGACCGTGACTGACTAGTGGTGTTGTTCCGTAGCTAGTGTTCCTGTCCAGGCGGAGTTCCCTCTGTCTGTGTTTTACTAGCCGTGTGGTGGTCACGACGAGCAGTCGTACGGAGTTTCCGACCGAGAGTACTTTCCGTACCGTGTTAGCTTTAGCTTCGCTTCCGCACTTCCTTTTGTAGGTAGAAAGATATAAACTGCCGTCTTTCCCTTATTAATAGTGGATATTAACCATGAAGTAGATTCCACATGCCAACAAAGCCCCGCATGTCCAGCGTGATGGCATTTACCAGGTTCACAAGCCAAGAAAAGGCCCGTACCTGGCCTGGCTCGGGAATGCTGGGATCTCCTGCATGGGGGTGGGGTATTATGAGAACCCTGTTCGGGGCGTTTTTAGCCTGGGAAGAATCAGAAACCATCATTGCTTACCTCCCCGTAGCCAGACGCGTGCTCAGGTGTCCCGGAACTTCACTCAGAACTCCGGGGATTGCGCCTGTAGATCGTCCGGTCGATGAAGAGACCATTTTACTGTGTTTCCTTGACTCTCAGCTCTCTGGTTTGCAGCAGGAGCAGGGAGGGACGGAGGTAGGGGATGGAAGAGTCCTTATGGACTCCCATCACCTATTTTTTCGGCCTGATCCGCTGTCAGGTAGGCATCCAGATCAGTTGCCGTCGTTTAGTTTGGCGGCCATATATGTGGACGTTAACATGTATACTGGTGGCCGTCGATGTGGACGTTTACTGTCCGGAAATTTTCTTATTCTTATTCTATGGCCATCATCCTTTATCTTGTGCTTTGAGTTGTTTTGCAGATATCTTAGCACAAGCTACGCTTAAATTTTGGAACGCTCATGCGACCTTGAGCGTTGCAGGTATGTCTAACATAGGACCCCACCAGAGGCGAATAACTTGGCGACTGTGAACCCTGAGTTCCCCTTCACCAAAAACCATGATGGGTTTGCGATCTCTCAGTTATTCGTATGGCCTTTAGAATTTTCCTCTGGTGCTAACTTGCATTTTAGATAGGCAACCCACACTAGCATGCATCTTCACTGCTAACATTCTCTTACTAACACTCAAAAAAAAAATGGTGATTTTCCTCGATCATATGATTGCTCCATGGCTCCCCCAGCTCAGGTAGCCTACTGGGTCCGCCCTTCATGACTATCCAGGTTAATATCGGGTCTTTGTTGTCCCCCCTTCTCCAGTTGTCCCACCGTGTCTTTCACAAATGATCATTCCAGCCTTATTGAGTTCATTTGAGCCTTCGCCAGCCGCGAGCTTAATTTCGGACTTCAGGCTTTCCAAGCATGTGATTCCAGTTAGAATCTTTTGATAATCCTTGAGAGATCAACCAACTCCTTGTCTCCATGACTTCCTAAATTCGGGACCGACGTCCTGATTAGGCCAGCGAGCCCACAAGCTCCAGTTATGAGACCCTTCTGATTCAACCATCATATTACAACTCCTTTGACTCAGACACACCAGAAACTAGTCAAAGTCCAACACGGCCATGCCAGGGACCCTGCCATTGGGTCGCAGTTGTAGTTACACGGGTAGATCACCCTTTTCCTTACCCCTATTTGTCTCTCAGACGATTCGTCATCTGTTTCTAGCCTGACTCTTTCATTTGGTTCGCTAGAACTCCTATCCTCGGAGATGGCCCTTCCATTAAATCTCCGCGTCCTTTGTTTACCGAGACACCAACCTTTCAGTCCGCTCTGCTCCCTTGCAAGACCGGATGTCTCGGAGGGGCATTTGTAGACGCGAGATTTGGCCCATCTCCCGCAAGGCTCTTTTGGCCCATTAAGCCTCGTTTGACCATTTGTTGACCAGCCTCGGATCCCATGTAGACGGCAGCATCGATGGCCGCAGACTACTGGTTGGCGGCAATCCCCCTGGACGTTGACCCAAGTTGGCGTCCACATAGATGGACGCCTGCATGCTGTTGGCGGCCTGATCCCTGGACGTCAATAGGGTTTACCTGGTCTGCGCAACTACCCCGAGATTCCAGCCCACTTGCACCATTCTCTCGGCCATGCAATGCATGTAGCCATTCCCAACGGGCATATGGGCAACCTAGGCACCCCATTGACCCAGTAAAAATCCTACTTGGCCTCTCCCCATTGGTTGGACCTTTAATGCATGGATTGCCAAGTGTGCAAGTGTGTTTCTTCACACTTGAGCATCCAAGGCTCTCAACCCCGAGCTCCACTGTCTATATAACCCCCCTTTGAGCCCTCTGAGCCAGGAAGGAGAGGCTGGACGTCCATATGCTGAAGCTTTGAGAGAGGAGAGAGAAAATCTTACCTAACCTTCCACCACTCATTCTCTTCACTCTCTCCACACTTGGGACGTCCAGGAGGGTTGCTTTGGAGCTGGAGGAGCCCTTGCAAGGAGCTACAATATCAACAAGGAGGATCTACACCTCCTTTCCTTTCTCTTCTCTTACTTACTTTTTAGCTAGTTTGCATGTTGCACACACCTTCCCACTCACCCTAGGCATATAGGTCACCTTCCTACACACCTAGAAAGGGGTTTCCCAACCAAAAACGGAGGGAAGAAGGGTGGTCATAGCATTTGGCCACCCCTCTTCTCATGTCCGCAACCGGTACGGGACTTTCCTTTTAGGTTTTTCATACTTCGTTTTGAGCATTTACCACACTCCCTAGAGTCTAATAGAGTCTTTGTTTTGGCAGGAACGACCCGCAGAAGACTACGGAGCTCTTCTCCTTTGGCCGGCCGAAGGAGGAGAAGTTGAAGTCCCACCATCACCCGCAACGCGAGGCCACTGCACCGACGTGATCACAGCAACCCCTTGGGCACAGGTAAGGCCCTGGCGATCACCAAATCCCCTTTGTTTCGCTTGTTTGCTTCGTTTTCCTTCTAGTCAACTCAGTCAACCGGAGGGTCAACGTGGTCAACCGACGACCCCTTCATCGCCAACGAGAGTCCGGCGGCGTCCGCAAGCATCCGAGAGATCCGGTGACGGAGCGGAAACGAACCGTCTACAGTGGCTGCAGCAAGATATTTTACTTATTTTTTCAGTTAGAATATATTTAAAGTTTGACTTATATGCAGTGTCTTGTTCGGCTACAAATTTAGGTGTTGAATATATTTTAGGATGTACTACTGTTTCTTCATTATCAGGAGGGGTGTATCCTAAACCATATTTCTTCTTTCCTGATCTTCTAGCTCCTTTTAGTATTAATGTTGTTTTTCCATTTGTAAATTTTTCTAACGCACTAGATAATTTTTCATTTTCTTGTGTTAGTATGTTAATTTCTTGATTTAATTTACTTAATGTTTCCTGGTTTTCCAATCTTGCTATTTGTTCATTTTTACTTTTCAAATCTTCACACAATAGTTCGTTTCTTCTTTTTAGTTCGGTAACTTGCCTTTCCAGCTGCTCATTTTCAGATTTTAGATCTGAATTAGTATTTTCTAAACATGCATGATTTTTCTTGCTAACTTTTAATAATTTACATACTTCCTTATATTTAATGTATAACTCATTAAATGCATCTTCTAAGCTATCAGATTCAGATTCGTTACAAGAAGTAAAGGAGGAGTCAGAGGTTACCTTTTCCTCACATTTGCCATGAAGGCCAAGTTGGCCTTTTCTTCTTCTTCTTCGCTTGAACTTGACTTACTGTCTGAGTCGCTGTCGTTGTCCCAAGCTACTGCCATGGCCTTCTTCTTGTATTTTCTGAATTTTCTAGTTGAATCTTTCTTTCTGACTTCAGTCTTCTTTATTTTTGGACACTCGGCCTTGATGCGTCATGGCTTCTTGCACACATAACAGATAGGCTCAGCTCTCTTTGTGTCTTTGCCTTCGCCCTTTTTGAAGTCTTTGCTCTTCTTGAAGTATCTCCTTCCAGATTGGTACTTCTTCTTCGTAAGTATGCACTGTAATCTTCTAGATAGAAGCGCTTCTTCATCATCACTGTCTTCATTGCTGACTTCTTCCTCAGATTCTTCGTCAGAGCTACCTTCTGTGGCCTTGAGAGCATTGCTGTGCTTTTTCCTGCTTGAAGATTCTCTGAGCCTCTCCATGTTGATCTCATGAGCCATGAGTGACCCAATGAGCTTCTCTAGTGACATTCTCTTTAGGTCATTTGCCTCTTCTATTGCTGTTACTTTAGGAGTCTACGAGGCTGGTAGGGATCTTAAGATTTTTCTGACCATATCTCCCATTTCGTAGCTTTTTCCAAGACCAGCTAGCCCATTTGTGATGTCTGCAAATCTGCTAAACATCTAAGTTATTGACTCTCATGGTTGCATCTGGAACCTCTCGTACTGTGTCACCAGAATGTCTATTCTGGTCTCTTTTACTTGATCTGTGCCTTCGTACGTAATTCTAAGCTTTTCCCACATTTCCATCGCTGATTTACAAGCTGAAATTCTATTAAACTCTTTCTTGCTAAGTGCGCAGCATAATATGCTCTTAGCTTTGTAGTTGAGAGAGATCTTCTTTCTATCATCTTCTGTCCAGTTTTGTCTGTTGTTTAAGACAACTTGATTGCCTTCTTCTATGATGGACCATATTTGAAAATCGAATCCTGATAGGAAGTACTCCATCCTGGTCTTCCAGTAGGTATAGTACTCACCATCACATAGAGGGGGTCAGTTTACTGACTGACCTTCAATACTCCCTTGAGCTGCCATTAAATCTTTTCTCTTCAAATCGTTGGATCTTCTTTGTCGAAGAGACTAGCTCTGATACCACTTGTTGTCCAGCTAGCAAGCCCAGGGGGGGTGAATGGGATTCTTAAACTTTGATTATCTAAACCTGTCAACAAAAATGTTCACACAAAAACACTACGTTTGACTGTTAGTGTTAGTAGTAAAGAGAACACCAATCACAAACAAGCAATCACACTATACAAGGATTTTATCATGGTTCGGACCTCCTCTCCACAGAAGTCCTACATCCAGTCCCTGAGCAACAACTCAGGATTCCACTACCCAAGGATACAGTCCCCTTCAAGGACACTTACACATCCAGCCGTAGCTGACATTCTCTTTACAAGCCGAAGAGGAATACAACACTCTGGAACCCAGGTCTTCCTTCAACATGAAGAGAATAAAACCACCTGTTACCAACAAGTCTTCTCTTCTCAACACGAAGACGAACAACACTAAAAAGTGTTAAAGAGAAGACAAGCCCCTAGACCAAGCTCATAGAACAATACTTGATCTGAAGCAAGACTGAGAGAGAAAGATCTACAATGGAAGAATTCTCTCAGAACTCAAAGGTGCTCTCCAAGGAATTCAACAGGAACGTTGAGAGCGAAAGCTAGAGCTGCACAAGGATTGGAATAAAAAACGCTCTTCTATATGGACTCTTTTGCGTGAAAGATTGCTTTTCAAAAGTTGTATCTCCAAGAGTCTTCAGACTTGAATATATATCTTCTCTTGAGGAAGTAGCCGTTGATATGTCCGTTGTCTCTATGCTCTAGTATTCGTTAGACTGCATGGTATTATAGAGCTTCCCATAAACGATCCTTTACGTTCCATGCATGCAAAGAGAAGATCCTTCTCGATATCCTTTATCTTTCATTTTGTCCAACGTTGTACATGGTTGTGCTGTCAGAGACCTGCACACAATAAATGCTAAATGATAGACAGCTATGCTATCTCTTGTTATAAGTTAATGTCAAAACGAATATACATCAAAATGGAAATGCCATTCTGTTTTTCCAAAAAAGATGTTTCTAATTTAAGCATGGGAATAGAAGATATTTGAGCATGCATTGTGCAGTGAAATGTTTAGTCATAATAAATGCATGGATATTAGAGAAAAGCGAGGGAAGACTTTGACTTTCAAAAACATTTGAAATATGTTCAAATAACAAGTCATTGTAATGAAATCAGTATGAGTATGACTTATGAAATCGTTGAGTGAATGAGTCGTTGTTTATGTAAATCGTTGCACATGTATAAGTAAATCGATGTGAACATAAGTCGTTATACAATCATAACTAAATCGTTGTAGAGACAAATCGTTATGAGAGTATAAGCAAATCGTTATGAACAAGTCGTTATAACCAAATCGTTGTCACACTGATCGAGTCGATGTAGTGATCAATAGTTGTTTTGCTTTATCGAATCGTTACATAGACTAAGTCGTTGTTGTGACTTATCGAATCATTACAGCAAGCAAATCGTTGTGTAACTTGTCGAGTCGTTATAATGAACAAGTCGTTGTTGTAACTTGTCGAATCGTTATGAATACCAAATCGATGTGGAACTTATCGAATCGTTATGAAAGACAAATCGTTGTGAGAGCAAATCATTGTTCTCACTTATCAAATCGTTGTGAGAGCAAATCGTTGTTCTCACTTATCAAATCGTTGTAAAAACTGAATCGTTGTGAGAGCAAATCGTTGTTCTCACTTATCAAATCGTTATAAAAACGGAATCGTTGTGAGAGAAAATTGTTGTTCTCACTTATCAAATCGTTGTAAAAATTGATTCGTTGTGAGAGCAAATCGGTGTTCTCACTTATCAAATCGTTATGAGAAACCGAATCATTGTGAGAGCAAATCATTGTTCTCACTTATCAAATCGTTATGAGAAATTGAATCGTTGTGAGAGCAAATCGTTTTTCTTACTTATCAAATCGTTGTGAGGTCAAAATCATTACGCCCACTAAGCGAATCGTTGTGGGATCAAAATCGATATGCTCACTTATCAAATCCTTATGAAAATTAAATCGATAGAAGTAAGGAAATCATTATGAAACGGAAATCGGTATGACACTACAAATCCTTATGAAAATGAAATCATATGATTCTAATGAAATCGTTGTAGCATATAAAGAGTCGAGGTGTACTTAGGGAAATTTCCTGCTCTATATTTTAAATGCTACAAGGTAAGAATACTTACATATTTTCTTGATTTCGCCTGATTTATTTCCTGTGTCTAAGCTTCATGAAAACTTGTTAGATGACACTTTATTGAAGTTTTGTTAATCACCAAAATAGATATATAATTCATAAAATTATATGGGGATGAACTGATCATAAAAAAAAACCCAAGTACAAACGATCAGAACACGCAACTCGGGGGTCCAAAATCACAAATAAGGATCCGATTAGCATGCTGTTTGCTCCGACACGACTGGGTGGGTGAAAGTGACGTGTGGGAACTGACAGAATCCTAATTGGATTCCCGATTTGGGTTGGGCGCTCAAATCTCTAATATAAAAAAAAACCCAAGTAGAAACGATCAGAACATGCAACCCGGCGGTCCAAAATCACAAATAGGGATCCGATCGGTGTGCCATTTGCTCCGACATGACCGGGTGGGTGAAAGTGACGTGTGAGAATTGACGGAATCCTAATTGGATTCCCGATTTGGGTTCGGCGCTTAAATCTCTAATATAAAAAAAAGCAAAGTAGAAACGATCAGAACACGCAATTCGGAGGTCCAAAATCACAAATAGTGATCTGATCGGCGTGTCGTTCACTCCGACACGACCGGGTGGGTGAAAGTGACATGTGGGAACTGACAGAATCCTAATTGGATACCCGGATTGGGTTGGGCGTTCAAATCACTAATCTAAAAAAAACCCAAGTGTAAAGGATCAAAAATATTTTCTAATTAAACTTGAGGAATAATCATATGTTTTAAATTTAATTTTTGAAAATAATGTTTGTATATTAATTTTTATTAATATTTCTCATATTAATTTTTTTTTAATATAGGATCCTCTGGTACCTGACGATCATGGGGCGGGGACAGCGGACGATCCAGCAGACCTGTCTTGATTTTTAGCATTTATTATTTTTATGATTTGTTGGCCCTTTTGGTACAACAGCAAACTAACCTAGAGGGGGGTGAATAGGTTTTCTAAAATCTAAAACAGAAACTTAAACACATAAAATTATCACTTGAAAGTTTGGTTAGTTTAGTGTGATAAAGAGTAACAGTGCGGAAGAAAATAAACAATCACACAAATAACACAAGGGATTTATCCTGGTTCGGCCCTTCCCACATGGAAGTCCTACGTCCAGTCCCCAAGCTACCTCTTGGGATTTTACTAACCAAGGGTACAGCCCCCCGCAAGGACAATACAACACCCAGCACCCCAGCTGGTCTTCTTCTCTTTCCCGGGCAAGAAGGCAGCCCACTTCTCTTACAGGTAAAGAAGCCAACCTCCTGGTACAAACCCCAGTGCGGTTCTGCTAGACACAAACCCCTAGCTAGGTTCTACACTGTATACAGTCCTACAGCTGGACAGAAATCTTTCTTAGAAAAGAAAGAACACGACTGAGAGTTGGAACAGATGAAAACCAACTAAAAGAAACTCTCAGCTAAAAGACTCTCTCCCCCAGATTACAAGATGCACACAGAGAGAGTGAAGAGAGGAGAAGGAGCTTGAATGCTTGAGTGCTTCAGTTGCTTGAACACTTCTTTTTGGCTCAGGCTCTTTCTCTCTTTTCCTTTGAGTGTATGTGGCATTGAGGTTCCTCACTGGTTGTACACTCCTTCAAAGATCTTCAAGAAAAGCTCATTACTTGTTCTTCAGTCATGCTTCATCTTTTATATGAGCAATTAGAATAAATCCGTTGGAGTTCTAGCCATTGCTCATCTTCTCTTTCTTCTGATAATTTGTAACGCCCCGACGCGGAATATCGCAGCGGGATTACAGTTATTAAAAAGTACGGAGTGAGAAAGTAAATAACAACCATTGTACATATGGATAACACCAAATAAACTCCAATTTCATTAATAATCCACCAGTCATCATTACATTCACTAATAATTCATCAAACTTCAAGAACTAACTATTACATCAGCGTATCAGAGCCAAAACTAGGGCCTAGAGTACTTTATTCAAACTTAAACTATTACATCATGACTAACTGACTCATAACTATACTAACTAACTACTAAAGCATTGATTGCAGTAAATAGTCACTCCTGAGAATCCTCCTCAATCCTGTCCTCGTGAGTGTAGTCATCGTCAAACTCGCCTGAAACACATTAAACAAATACACAGGATGAGCGAATAATGCCCAGTAAGACTTAATATCTCATGTAAACAAGCAGGATTTAAGTGTTTAACCTTTTATCAAGCAAGGTAACTAACAGGAACGAGCAAGTACGAGAACGATCAGGTGTAGTCGTGTCAGTAAGATCACAAGACAGTAATACCTTCATATGTAACAAGTACAACAAAAGATTTGGCCATATTTCAAGTTAACAAGTAAATTGCACAACAGTGCACAAGTCATGATAGCAAGTAAATCAAGTAACATGTGTTTGGTCGATCATCTTATCAACCACAAGTCAAGTATCATGTACAGGAATGTTTGTGAATTGTCTTAGATCAATCTTGCGTGTCATGCGTTAGGTGTATGCCATCACCTTGATCATTAGACCATCGCGAGTTATAGCCTTTTAGGTGCTCCTCCCAAGGACCAGATCGGGCCCTTATAATGTTGCCTAGCATAGTCATGTTGTTATCTTAGACAATCACAAAATGGCCAAGAGAGTACCAAGAATAGATGAGAGTAGTAGAAGAACTAGACGAGAGTGTAGAGAGAGCTGAACAGATGAGAGTATCGAGATAGTAGATGAGATAGGGACATTTCCGTAAAATGACGAGAAACATACGATAGTAACGGTTGCACGGCACCAGGTCGGGTACCGACAGTCTGGTAGAAGTCACAACTGCCCCCTTAGCCGTGTCGGGTACACGGGTCAGGTGGTCCGGCGTGAACCCAAGACAAGAAGGAAACACTAAGGCCATGGATCGTACTGATCCCTAAGGTGTAACGGGTTTTAGGGTACAACCAGCTCGTTGACTAAGGAAGTGCGCCAAAGCCAAGAAGACTTACGAAGGTCTTGACAAGGAGTCCCTGGCCCAGTCGAGAGTATTCCCGATGGAGAGGTGGTCCAAGTCAAGAGAAAGTGTGTAGAAACAGGTCCATCGTGCCTCAAGTGCTCGAAGGCCGAGGGAAAACGGTAACGGTAGATAAAATGCGCGAGTAAAAATAGAAACAATTGTATTTAATAAAATAGGGAATTTAGTAATTTATTTCACTAAATTACTGAATACATTATTGCGTAATTTAATAAGGTCAAATGGCAATTAATATATTATGTGTGTGTAAGTGTAAAGAAATCTTGAGAATATGATAGGTCGTGCAATTGACTTTTAAATAATATATTTCATGCGATTATTAACAAATATAATAATCAAATTGTTACTGTTCAAAACAGTGCATGATTAGGGTTAAACTTGAGTCATATAGCTTAATTGACAAGGGCATGAGAGCAATTTCATGTTCTGGCCGAAGTCTCCAAATCGCGGCGGACCTACCCGTCGCGATTCAAGTAGCGACGGGTGCCTCGGGCGCGATCCGCAGACCGGCTGTCCTAGCTCGGACCGGAAAGGAAACCGCGGCGCCTTAAGCCGCCGTGTTCTAAACGCGACGCACCTGCAGGGCGTGACCTGACTGGTATCGCGGCGGATCGCGCCGTCGCGATATCAGGACAGTCCGACATTTTTTCCCTTTTTTTCAGGGTTGATCAGATTTGACATAGGGCTCTTCTAAATTCAATATAAAATTATATGATGACCCAAAAATCACGAATTCAGTTTCAAATGAAAGTAGACACATAGATCTATCAGCATGCACGATTAATTTGAAATTAGACAAGATTTAGGCATGCTTTGAATAGGTTACATTCTGATGACCTAAACAGAGGTAGTCAGGGTTCAACGAATTAATTAGAGATGCATACATGATGAAAAATTCCGAAACTAGGGGTGTTTGAAAGCTAACAAGATGTAGTATTTATGAGAATTTTCTAATGGTGTGGGATCAAGTATGCATGGAGTTCACAAGCAAATATGAAGGGTCGGGTGCATCGTTCTGACAGAGATTCAAAGAATTAAATCTCCCTAATGGGAGATCAAAATAGAGCAAGACCAGGGCCGTTTGAAATATAATGAGATGCAGTATATATGAGAATTGTATCATGGCATGTGAGCAAGTACATGTGGGGAATTAGAGAAAACATGAGATTTCAGTTCATGGTAATAGCAGGGTTTCACGAATTAAATTCACCCAAATGGATGAGCAAAATGCAACCAGACTAGAGGGCTTTTGAAGAGGATCATGAAGTCTACCTAGGGTAATTTTTTCACGATTTTAGCTTGAGATATTGCCTACCGTTTTTGTGGGGTAAGAAAATTGTAGTTTGGATGACAAAAATATGAAGAAGAAAGCCAAGCTCTAGCCCCTTCTCCTCCAAGTTCTTCCTCTAGATCGCCTCCTCCTCGTCTCCAGACCTTCCAGCAACGAATGTTGGGGTTCTAGGGTCGAATGTGGGGTGTTTTGATGGCTTGTAGAGTTCTAAATCACCTAAAACTCTTTCCTCCTCATTAATTACGAATTTCCATAATTATCACCTATTTTTTCTTGCTATTATCTATCTAATTGGGTGAGGGAGAGGCCTAATTTCTTAGCCAATGGGGTTAGGATGGGTTAGGGACTCTTATTTGAGATAAACATGACTTATTTAGTATTTATCTTAGCCTTTTACTATTTTCTAATTAATTAGATACGAAATTCACTTAATTACATCTCCTCCCAAGATGGGCTATCACTAATTGGGCCCAAAATATTAAGTTTGGTTCATTAGCGTAACCCATTAATAATTTAGCTTAATGGGTATTGCTTTAATTCCCTTTGTTTCCATTTATTTCCCCTTTATTCCAATTAAATCGATTTATCTCATTTATTTAAATAAAAACTTTATTTTATTTGGATTTTAAAAATCAAGGGTGCTACATCCTCCCCCTCTTAAAAAGAATTTGGTCCCCAAATTCATATAATCGTAAGAGGAAGAATGTCTTACTGAATAAATCCGGATAATTTCGTCGCATGGTTGCTTCGGGCTCCCATGTTGCCTCTTCAACTTCGTGATTTCTCCACAGTATCTTGAACACAGATATGGGTCGTTTCTGAAGCTGTTGAATCTTTTTGTCTAGTATTTTCACAGGTTTCTCTTCATAGGTCATATCTCTATTCAGGCTGATATCGTCAAAGCTGATCACATGTGAAGGATCGTGCATATACTTCCTTAGCATTGACACATGGAAAACATTATGTACGGTAGAGAACTGGGGAGGTAGTGCTAGTCGGTACGCCACCTTGCCAACTCTATCCAATACTTCAAATGGACCTATGAATCTTGGTCTTAACTTGCCTTTCATCCCAAACCGTTGAAATCCTCGGGTCGGGGATACTTTGAGCATCACATGGTCTCCAGTTTGAAACTCTAAGTCCCTTCTTCTTTTATCAGCATAGCTCTTCTGCCTGGACTGAGCTACCTTAATTCTGTCTCTGATAATCTGTATATCTCTGCTAGTATTTTGTACTATGTCTGGTCCCAGCCATTGTTGCTCACCTACTTCATTCCAGCACACTGGCGATCTACAGCTTCTGCCATACAGAGCTTCAAATGGTGCCATCGTAATGCTGGCCTGATAACTGTTGTCGTAGGAGAATTCTATCAGTGATAGTTGTTCATTCCAATAACCTTCAAATCTATAGTGCAGGCACGTAGCATGTCCTCCACTATTTGATTTGTCCTTTCAGTCTGTCCATCAGTCTGTGGGTGGAAAGCTGTGCTAAAGTTGAGTTTCGTGCCTAAGGCAGTCTGGAGTCCCTTCTAGAATCTAGAAGTGAACCTAGGGTCACGATCTGAGACTATGGATACTGAAACCCCATGTAGTCTGACTATCTCTTTCACATACAAAGCTGCAAGCACATCAACACTCCAGGTGCTCTTAATGCTGAGGAAATGTGCGGACTTAGTCAATCTGTCCACAATAACCCAAATAGCATCGAGCCCACCACGAGTTCGGGGTAAACCCATGATGAAATCCATTCCGATGCTTTCCCACTTCCATTCAGGTATGTCCAGTGGTCTGAGTACACCCGCAAGATGACGGTGTTCTGCTTTTACCTGCTGACAAGTGAGGCAGTGTGCGGCATGCTCAGCTACCTCACGCTTCATGTTTGGCCACCAAAATGATATTTTCATGTCTTGGTACATCTTGGTTGCTTCTGGGTCAATGGTATACTTGGTCTTGTGGGCTTCATCCATTAGCTTCCTTTTCAGCTCCTCTTTGTCAGGCACATAAGTCTGGCTTGGAATAATATCCTTCCATCCTCAGCGATGGAGAAATCTGGCTTGTCAGCTATGGTCTCCCTGACTCGGACTAGGAATGGATCATTTGCTTGTTGCTCTTTGATCTCGACAAATATATCGGGTTGAGCTCTTAAATTGGCAACTATCATCTTATCACTTCTCTTCTCGATGTTCAGATCTAGACTAGCGAACTGTTCTAACAATTGCATCTCGCCCATGACTAAACATGATAATGAAGCTACTGGCTTTCTACTAAGTGCATCAGCTACTGCATTACCTTTACCTGGGTGATATTGAATGTTGAAGTCGAAATCCTTTAAATACTCCAGCCATCTTCGTTGTCTCATGTTAAGCTCCCTCTGAGAGAATAAATACTTCAAACTCTTGTGGTCGGAGTAGACAATGAATTGCTCTCCATATAGGTAATGCCTCCAGATTTTGAGTGCAAATACCACAGCAGCCAGTTCTAAGTCATGGACAGGGTAGTTAACCTCATGTTGCTTCAATTGCCTTGATGAATAGGCTATCACTTTCTCATTCTGCATTAACACACAGCCTAAACCGATTCTAGATGCATCAGTGTAGACTGAGAATCCTTCGCCCTCGACTGGCAACGCGAGGACGGGTGCAGATGTCAAGAGTTGCTTGAGAGACTGAAAGCTCTTCTCACACTCCTTACTCCAGACATAGGGGTTCTCTTTTCGCGTAAGGCAAGTAAGAGGTACAACTATCTTGGAGAAGTCTTTTATGAACCGTCTGTAATATCCAGCCAGTCCAAGAAAGCTTCTGATCTCTGTGACATTGGTCGGTCTTTCCCAGTTGAGTACGGCTTCCACCTTGGAAGGATCAACAACAATACCATCCTTAGAGATAACATGGCCTAGGAATGATACCTCCTCGAGCCAGAATTCACAGTTGCTTAATTTGGCGTAGAGTTTGTGGTCCCGCAATATCTGTAGAGCGATCCTCAGATACTCCTCATGCTCTTCTTTAGTCTTGGAGTATATGAGAATATCATCAATGAAAACCACGATGAACTTGTCGAGGTATGGTCGATAGATGCTGTTCATTAATTGCATAAAAGCTGTAGGAGCATTGGTTAGTCTGAAAGGCATGACTACAAATTCATAATGACCGTACCTGCTCCTGAAAGCTATCTTGTAAATGTCTGCATCTTTAATTCTCATCTGATGATATCTTGACCTAAGGTCAATCTTAGAGAAATATTTAGCTCCTGATATCTGATCAAATAATTCATCAACACGAGGCAAAGGGTACTTATTCTTGATAGTGAGATTGTTCAACTGCCTGTAATCAATGCATAATCTCATAGATCTGTCCTTCTTCTTGACAAACAACACCGGTGCTCCCCAAGGAGAAGTGCTTGGCCTTATAAAACCCTTCTCTAGTAGTTCCATCAACTGCTCCTTCAATTCTTTCAATTCAGCGGGGGACATCCTGTAGGGTTGGCATGAAACTGGTGCAGCTCCAGGTATGAGGTCAATTGAGAAATTGACATCTCTTTTAGGTGGTATGCCTGGCAGCTCGTCGGGAAACACATCAGGGTATTCTTGCACTATGTGGATGTCTGATATCTTAACTGCTTTCTTTTCAACTACGATGGCGGCAAGAAACGCCATACTCCCTTTCCTTATCATATTATGTGCTTTAATAGCAGAGACGAGAGACAAGTGCCTCTTGTGTCTACGTCCCGTAAAGGTTAACTTAGGGAATTCACTGAAGGAAATCTTCCCTCTTCGACAATCCACGATAGCTCCATACGTGGATAGCCAGTCGGCTCCCAGAATAACGTCGTAGCCCTCCATGGGCATACAGATTAGATCGGCTCTAAGATTGAGTTCACCAATCTTCACATCAGCTAAAGGAAAATACTTATTCAGTTGGGCCTTCTCCCCTAGTGGTGTTGTGACAGGTAGTGTAAAACCCATAGATGCAGGTTTCTCCTTTAATGTGTCAGTAAATTCTTGTGATATAAATGAATGTGTAGCACCAGTATCGAACAAAACAAATGCTGATTGACAAAAGACTGGTAAAGTACCTTCGACAACTCCACCTTCCTCGGTGGTCTCAACCTCTTGCAAGGCCTGCAGCCTGCCTGGTTTCTTCTGTCCCATAGGACGCTTCTCCTTCTCTTGCTCCTTCAGCACGGGGCACTCGAAAATGCGGTGATTACAATTTTCGCAACGCAGGCAGGTGCCTACTTTTCTCCAGCACTCAGAGGCAGTGTGACCAGACTTGTCACAATGCTCACAGTTGGTCTTGTTGGTGTTTGGAGGAGTAGGTATCTTGGGCTTTCTTTCCTGGCTTGGCCCTCCAGTGATGTTGAACGGCCGCTTCTTGCCATTGGTGGGTCGGCTCGATGAGCTGGACGCTTGTTCCTTCTTGACGATTTTGCCCTTGATGCGATCAGTCAGATCAGTCGCATCCTCAAACAGTTGGGCCTTCTTGACCATGTCAGCATAAACCTGGATGTCCATCGGGGCAAGCTGGGTGATATAAGAGGGTTTAAGCCCATTGAGAAATCATCTTGCCTTCATTTTTTCTTTGCTGACCAGATGATTGGCATAGCGTGCCAATTGGGAAAATTGCGCTCCATATTCAGCGACAGTAAGGTGCCTCTGCTTCAGTGCAGTAAATTCTGAGGCTTTTCTCTCCTGGACTCTTTCAGAGAAATACTTGGAGTTGAAATGCTCCTTGAATTCGTCCCAAGTAAAGTGTGCATCTGCCCTGGTGGCTTCCACAGATTCCCACCACGCACGGGCGTCCCGTTCAAGTTGAAATGTTGCAAGTAAAATCTTGTCCCCGTTCGCGCATTGCATAACGCGGAAATGCGTTCTATCTCTTTTAACCAGTTTTCGGCCTCATTGGGGTCAGTAGTCCCACTAAACCGAGGTGGATTCAGATTGTGGAAATTCCTGTGTAATTCACCAGCTCCTCGGTTGTTGTTATTATTGTTGTTTGCTCCAGCAGCCTGAAGTAAAGCCTGGGTAAGCTGCTGGATAGTCTGCTGCATATCACGGAGTTGAGCACGCTCCGTTGCCATTTTTTAATGTTAAGTTCCTTCACAAGAAAATATTTAATGTAAGTTAATTGAGTTTGCACTAAGTTGTGCGTGTGTGAGTTTATTTTATCTTATTACCCAAGGTTCTACCCGTCTCACATAGGTATGAATTTAGACTCTAAGTCAAGGCAGGTCAAACCTAGATCATCCTATACTTAAGAATAACCTAGGCTCTGATACCATAAAACTTTAACGTCCCGACGTGGAATATCGGAGCGGGATTACAGTTATTAAATAGTATAGAGCGAGAAAATAAATAACAACCATTGTACATCTGGATAACACCAAATAAACTCCAATTTCATTAATAATCCACCAGTCATCATTACATTCACTAATAATTCATCAAACTTCAAGAACTAACTATTACATCAACGTATCAGAGCCAAAACTAGGGCCCATAGTACTTTATTCAAACTCAAACTATTACATCATGACTAACTGACTCATAACTATACTAACTAACTACTAAAGCATTGATTGCAGTAAATGGTCACTCCTGAAAATCCTCCTCAATCCCGTCCTCGTGAGTGTGTTCATCGTCAAACTCGCCTGAAACACATTAAACAAATACACAGGATGAGCGAATAACGCCCAGTAGGACTTAATATCTCGTGTAAACAAGCAGGTTTTAAGTGTTTAACCTTTTATCAAGCAAGATAACTAACAGGAACGAGCAAGTACGAGAACGATCAGGTATAGTCGTGTCAGTAAGATCACAAGACAAGAATACCTTCATATGTGACAAGTACAACAAAAGATTGGCCATATTTCAAGTTAACAAGTAAATTGCACAGCAGTGCACAAGTCATGATAGCAAGTAAATCAAGTAACATACGTTTGGTCGATCATCTTATCAACCACAAGTCAAGTATCATGTATAGGAATGTTTGTGAATTGTCTTAGATCAATCTTGCGTGTCATGCGTTAGGTGTATGCCATCACTTTGATCATTAGACCCTCGCGAGTTATAGCCTTTCAGGTGCTCCTCCCAAGGACCAGATCGGGCCCTTATAATGTTGCCTAGCATAGTCATGTTTTTATCTTAGACAATCATAAAATGGCCAAGAGAGTACCAAGAATAGATGAGTGTAGCAGAAGAACTAGACGAGAGTGTAGAGAGAACGTGAACAGATGAGAGTATCGAGATAGTAGATGAGATAGAGACATTTCCGTAAAATGACGAGAAACACACGATAGTAACGGTTGCACGGCACCAGGTCGGGTACCGGCAGTCTGGTAGAAGTCACAACCGCCCCCTTAGCCGTGCCGGGTACACGGGTCAGGTGGTCCGGCGTGAACCCAAGACAAGAAGGAAACACTAAGGCCATGGATCGTACTGATCCCTAAGGTGTAACGGGTTTTAGGGTACAACCAGCTCGTTGACTAAGGAGTGCGCCAAAGCCAAGAAGACTTACGAAGGTCTTGACAAGGAGTCCCTGGCCCAGTCGAGAGTATTCCCGATGGAGAGGTGGTCCAAGTCAAGAGAAAGTGTGTAGAAACAGGTCCATCGTGCCTCAAGTGCTCGAAAGCCGAGGGAAAACGGTAACGGTAGATAAAATGCGCGAGTAAAAACAGAAACAATTGTATTTAATAAAATAGGGAATTTAGTAATTTATTTCACTAAATTACCGAATACATTATTGCGTAATTTAATAAGGTCAAATGGCAATTAATAATATTATGTGTGTGTAAGTGTAAAGAAATCTTGAGAATATGATAGGTCGTGCAATTGACTTTTAAATAATATATTTCATGCGATTATTAACAAATATAAATAATCAAATTGTTACTGTTCAAAACAGTGCATGATTAGGGTTAAACTTGAGTCATATAGCTTAATTGACAAGGGCATGAGAGCAATTTCATGTTCTGGCCGAAGTCTCCAAATCGCGGCGGACCTACCCGTCGCGATTCAAGTAGCGACGGGCGCCTCGGGCGCGATCCGCAGACCGGCTGTCCTAGCTCGGACCGGAAAGGAAACCGCGGCGCCTTAAGCCGCCATGTTCTAAACGCGACGCACTTGCAGGGCGTGACCTGACTGGTATCGCGGCGGATCGCGCCGTCGCGATATCAGGACAGTCCGACATTTTTTCCCTTTTTCCAGGGTTGATCAGATTTGACACAGAGCTCTTCGAAATTCAATATAAAATCGTATAATGACCCAAAAATCACGAATTCAGTTTCAAATTAAAGTAGACACATAGATCTATCAGCATGTAGATCTATCAGCATGCACGATTATTTGAAATTAGACAAGATTTAGGCATGCTTTGAATAGGTTATATTCTGATGACCTAAACAGGGGCAGTCAGGGTTCAACGAATTAATTAGAGATGAATACATGATGACAAATTCCGAAACTAGGGGCGTTGAAAGATAACAAGATGTAGTATTTATGAGAATGTTTTCATGGTGTGGGATCAAGTATGCACAGAGTTCACAAGCAATCATGAAGGGTCGGGTGCATGGTTCTGACAGAGAATCAAAGAATTAATTCTCCCTAATGGGAGATCGAAATAGAGCAAGACTAGGGCCGTTTGAAAGCTAATAAGATGCAGTATATATGAGAATTTTATCATGGCATGAGAGAAAGTACATGTGGGGAATTAGAGAAAACATGAGATTTCGGTTCATGGTAATAGCAAGGATTCACGAATTAAATTTGCCCAAATGGATGAGCAAAATCAACCAGAGCAGAGGGTTTTTGAAGAGGATCATGAAGTCTACCTAGGGTAATTTTTTCACGATTTTATCTTGAGAGATTGCCTACCTTTTGTGGGGTAAGAAAACCGTAGTTTGGATGACGAAAATATGAAGAAGAAAGCCAAGCTCTAGCCCCTTCTCCTCCAAGTTCTTCCTCTAGATCGCCTCCTCCTCGTCTCCAGACCTTCCAGCAACGAATTTTGGGGTGCTAGGGTCGAATGGGGGGTGTTTTGATGGCTTGTAGGGTTCTAAATCACCTAAAACTCTTTCCTCCTCATTTAATTACGAATTTCCATAATTATCACCTATTTTTTATTGCTATTATCTATCTAATTGGGTAAGGGAGAGGCCTAATTTCGTGGCCAATGGGGTTAGGATGGGTTAGGGACTCTTATTTGAGATAAACATGACTTATTTAGTGTTTATCTTAGCCTTTTACTATTTTCTAATTAATTAGATACGAAATTCACTTAATTACATCTCCTCCCAAGATGGGCTATCAGTATTGGGCCCAAACTATTAGGTTTGGTTCATTAGCGTAACCCATTAATAATTTAGCTTAATGGGTATTGCTTTAATTCCCTTTGTTTCCATTTATTTCCCCTTATTCCAATTAAATCGATTTATCTCATTTATTTAAATAAAAACTTTATTTTATTGGGATTTTAAAAATCAAGGGTGCTATATAATTGTGGTCTACGAGGTCTGCAAGCATAGAAAAAAAGTGTTTAGTTAAAAGAGTGTTTCTGTCAAAAAGGCTCATACCTCTATGTTTCCTGTTGCTACCCAGAAGTAGTAAGTAATCTCCTTTTTGTTGGCAGGAAAGAAGAGATCTAGAGAGATAAGCAAAAAGATCTCCTGTCAGAAAGATAGAGGATTACGCAAATCAAGAATATTTGACTTTTTCACTAGATGCCAAAAAACATTTTGGAATATAAAGGAAATCTATGTTTAAATGATCAAATCCATGTTTGAGTGACCAAATCCATATTTTTACTAGCGAATCCATGTTTGGGTGACCAAATCTATGTTTTTACAAGTGAATCCATGTTTGAGTGACCAAATCTATGTTTTACAAGCGAATCCATGTTTGAGTGACCAAATCCATATTTTTACAAGCGAATCCATGTGAGAGCAAATCCATGTTTCACTTATCAATCCTTATGAGAGCAAATCCATGTGAGAACGAATTCATGTATCACTTATCAAATCCTTATGAGAGCAAATCGATGTGAGAGCAAATCGATGTTTCACTTACCAAATCGATGTGAGAGGCAAATGGATGTTTCACTTATCAAATCGATGTGAGAGGCAAATCGATGTTTCACTTACCAAATCGATGTGCGAGTGAATCCTTATTAGAGCGAATCGATGTGAGAGGCAAATCGATGTTTCACTTACCAAATCGATGTGCGAGTGAATCCTTATTAGAGCGAATCGATGTGAGAGTCACTTATCAAATCCTTATGAGAGTGAATCCTTATAAGAACAAATCGATGTGAGAGCGAATCCTTATAGGAGCGAATCCTTATGAGACCGAATCGATGTGGCACTTTGTGAACTGAAATCGATGTATATTGAATGAACATCGATTTAGCTTTTTAGTGCAAAACACACAGCAATAATTCCATAAATTTATATTTATTAGGAAAACATGATATTAAATATATTTAATAATATTTAATTAATCATAAATTATGTTATCACCAAAATATAAGGGTAAATTATAGAGGGTTCAACAATCTCCCCCTTTTTGGTGATGACAAAATTTATGAGAATTTTCTGACAAAAATACTTAAAGTATAAAAATACAGAAAATTCATAGATCATGCATAATCTCCCCCTTTTGTCACTAACCAAAAAGGAAAGATCTTACCATGCATTCTCTCCCCTTTGTGAAAATTTCTTACCATTATGAATCCTTATGAGAGTGAATCCTTATAAGAGAGAATCGATGTGAGAGTCACTTGTCAAATCCTTATGAGAGCGAATCCTTATGAGAGCAAATCGATGTGAGAGCGAATCCTTATGAGACCGAATCGATGTGAGAGTCACTTATCGAATCCTTATGAGACCGAATCGATGTGGCACTTTGTGAACTGAAATCGATGTATATTGAATGGACATCGATTTAGCTTTTTAGTGCAAAACACACAGTAATAATTCCATAAATTTATATTTAGGGTAAATTAATTAGAAGTCCTTAATAGATATTTGAGTTATTTTCTAGTCCCTAACAGAGCTGTAACTCATTACAGTAAGTGTTATTTCCTATTACAGTATATGTTAAATCATGTTACAGTAAAGACCTCTCTATTACAGTCACGGACTTCTAATTAATTTTTCCTTATATTTATTAGGAAAATATGATATTAAATATATTTAATAATATTTAATTAATCATAAATTATGTTATCACCAAAATATAAGGGTAAAATATAGAGGGTTCAACAATCTTCCCCTTTTTGGTGATGACAAAATTTATAAGAATTTTCTGACAAAAAGTACTTAAAGTATAAAAATATAGAAAATTCATAGATCATGCATACTCTCCCCCTTTTGTCACTAACCAAAAAGGAAAGATCTTACCATGTATTCTCTCCCCTTTGTGAAAATTTCTTACCATTGAGGGGTTCAACAATATATGATTGACATTAATGAATAACTCCCCCTTAGTTTGTGCTCCCCCTGAATGAGACTTGAAAATAATTGTTAGTAATATTAAAATTTTAAAAAAATTAATAAATACTCCCTCTTCAGATATGAGATGGATGAAGAGCTGGCAGTCACCAATGCCTTGAGCATCCTTTGTTCCTAATGCTCCAAGGCCATCCTGCAAATAAACTACTCAGAAGTAGGTACCCAAATCTTTTTGGGTCCTTGATGGTTAGATGTATGAAAATAACCTTTAGGAATCCAAACTAAGTGACTTGTTGTGCAGGTGTTTACTGTGTGTCCTAATTTATTGCAATGAGAACAACAATGAATATAATCTATTTTGCAGTTCTTATTGTTTTTATGATGTCTATTTAAGACACAATTTTTGGAAACATTTTCTTTTACAGGGGCCTTTTTCTGAGGCAACTTGGTTTCTTTTACAAATTTTGGTAATAAATATTTTCCTGGAATTATGGCTTGTTTTCCTTTTTCCAGAGGTATGTATCCAAGCACTTGTTTATTATTTCCATATTTTGACCTTTTTAAGCATAGGGCTAAAGATGTTTTTCCTCTAGTTAATTTACTAACTGATTCTTTTAAATAGAGATTTTCTTCAGTTAGAGTTTTTATTTTTCTTCTAACTCTAACTTCTCATTATTCTTGCTTTTTAAATTTCATTTAAAAGATAATTATTATCTTTACTGTCCTTTAATTGTTTTTCTAGTTGCTCCAATTCAGATTTAAGATTAGAATTGGTGTTTTCCAAGCAAGTAGTGTTGTTTTTCATATTTTTTAATTCTTTTACAACACCCTTATGTTTTTCATATAGTTCATTAAAGACTACTTCTAAGTCTTCAGACTCTGACCCTGAATCAGGGCATGAATCAAAAAATGGGTCAGAATTTACCTCATCTAATCCTACCATGAGGGCTAGGCTTACCTGCTCTTTTTCCGATTATGGGCTTGATGATTCTGAACTTGTGGTTTCTTCATTTTTTCCAAGCAGCCGCCAAGGCTTTTCTTTTGAATTTCTTGTGCTGCTTCTTGGATTTTTCTGGTTGACTATTCTTCTTCAGTCTAGGACAATCTGGTCTCAGATGTCCAGGTTTTCTGCATTCATAGCAGACTGGTTCTTTCTCCTTTTTCTCTTTCTTTTGAATCCTTCTTGATCCATTTTTCTTCTTCTTGAGAATTTTCTGAAGCTTGGACAGTACATCATCTACGTCACTGTCTTCAGAATCTGCATTTTTGGAACTAGAAGAAGAAGAAGAGGTGGATGGAGTAGCTGCAACTTTAAGAGCATTAGTAAATTTTTCCTTAGATGAGCTTTCAGATAGTCGCTCCATATTAATTTCATGTGCCATGAGAGAACCTATTAAGTTATCAACAGAAAGTTTGGTTAAATCATGGGCTTCTTCAATAGCAGTTACTTTAGGTGTCCATGAAAGAGTTAAAGACCTAAGTATCTTTCTAACAGTTTCCTCATTGGAAAGAGTTTTACTAAGAGAATTTAAATATAATACTATGCTTGAAAATCTATTATACATAGTAGTAATGTTTTCGTTTGGAAGCATTTTAAATTGTTCATATTGTGAAACAAGAATATTTATCCTAGTTTGTTTCACTTTATCTGTTCCTTCATAAGTTATCTGCAGTTTATCCAACATTTCTTTTGTAAATTTATATGCAGAAACTCTACTAAATTCTTTTTTGGATAAAGCACAACATAAATAGTTCTTAGCTTTAAAATTTAATGATAATTTATTTTTATCAGCTGCAGTAATGGCAGTAGTACCAGCAGCAGGAGTAACAACATAATCACCTACCTCTATTACCTGCCACAGATCAAAGTATGTGCCTCGAATGAAGCATTCCATTCACATCTTCCAATATTGGTAGTCCTCTCCATCAAAGAATGGAGGTCTGGTGACTGATTGACCTTTAGCATATCCTTGAGTTGCCATGGATCTTCTCTAAGATCATTGGATCTTCTTGATTGATCAGAGAACCTCGCTCTGATACCACTTGTTGGCCTTTTTGGTACGGCAGCAAGCTAACTTAGAGGGGGGGGTAAATAGATTTTCTGAAATCTGAAGCAGAAACTTAAACACAGAAAATTATCACTTGAAAGTTTGGTTAGTTTAGTGTGATAAAGAGTAGTAGTGCGGAAGAAAATAAACAATCACACAAATAACACAAGGGATTTATCCTACTTCGGCCCTTCCCACATGGAAATCCTACGTCCAGTCCCCAAGCAACCTCTTGGGATTTTACTAACCAAGGGTATAGTCCCGCTCAAGGACAATACAACACCCAGCACCCCAGCTGGTCTTCTTCTCTTTCCCGGGCAAGAAGGCAACCCACTTCTCTTACAGGTAAAGAAGCTAACCTCCTGGTACAAACCCCAGTGCGGTTCTGCTAGAAATAAACCCCTAGCTAGGTTCTACACTGTATACAGTCCTACAAATAGATAGAAATCTTTCTTAAGAAAGAAAGAACACGATTGAGAGTTGGAACAGATGAAAACCAACTAAAAGAAACTCTCAGCTAAAAGACTCTCTCCCCCAGATTACAAGATGCACACAGAGAGAGTGAAGAGAGGAGAAGGAGCATGAATGCTTGAGTGCTTCAGTTGCTTGAACACTTCTTTTTGGCTCAGGTTCTTTCTCTCTTTTCCTTTGAGTGTATGTGGTGTCGAGGTTCCTCACTGGTTGTACACTCCTTCAAAGATCTTCAAGAAAAGTTCATTACTTATTCTTCATCCACGCTTCATCTTTTATATGAGCAATTTCAATAAATCCGTTGGAGTTTTAGTCGTTGCTCATCTTCTCTTTCTTCTGATAATTTGTGGTCTACGAGGTCTGCAAGCATAGAAGAAAGTGTTTAGTTAAAAGAGTGTTTCTGTCAAAAAGGTTCATACCTCTATGTTTCCTGTTGCCACCCAGAAGTAGTAAGTAATCCCCTTTTTGTTGGCAGGAAAGAAGAGATCTAGAGAGATAAGCAAAAAGATCTCCTGTCAGAAAGATAGAGAATTACGCAAATCAAGAATATTTAACTTTTTTACTAGATGCCAAAAAATATTTTTGAATATAAAGAAAATCTATGTTTAAATGATCAAATCCATGTTTGAGTGACCAAATCCATGATTTTACAAGCAAATCCATATTTGAGTGACCAAATCCATGTTTTTACAAGCGAATCCATGTGAGAGCAAATCCATGTTTCACTTATCAAATCCTTATGAGAGCAAATCGATGTTTCATTTACCAAATCGATGTGAGAGGCAAATCGATGTGAGAGACAAATCGATGTTTCACTTACCAAATCGATGTGAGAGGCAAATTGATGTTTCACTTACCAAATCGATGTGAGAGTGAATCCTTATGAGAGTGAATCCTTATAAGAGCGAATCGATGTGAGAGTCACTTATCAAATCCTTACGAGAGCGAATCCTTATGAGAGCAAATCGATGTGATAGCGAATCCTTATGAGACCGAATCGATGTGACAGTCACTTATCGAATCCTTATGAGACCGAATCCTTATGAGACCGAATCGATGTAGCACTTTGTGAACTGAAATCGATGTATATTGAATGTACATCGATTTAACTTTTTAGTGCAAAACACATAGTAATAATTCCATAAATTTATATTTATTAGGAAAACATGATATTAAATATATTTTATAATATTTAATTAATCATAAATTATGTTATCACCAAAATATAGAGGGTTCAACATGATTTTATATTGTTGTGTTTTATGATTTTATGTTTGATTGTGAGTACTTGTTATTGTGGAATGTATGAATATTTTAGCAGATTTTGTAATTTATAATTGTTAATTTCTATATTTTTTAAAAAATATTACTTATTTCCGGCGGGCTTTTCGACGGATGTTATCCGTCGGAAATATATAGTTTGCTGACGGAATTAATCCGTCGGCATTTCTGTTGGAAGTACCGTCGGAATATTTTTCGACGAACTCCTTCTGTCGAAATTTACCGATGAAAATTCCGACAGATTTTCTGACAGTTTTCGGTCGGAATACACTGACCAATTTTTCGACAATATTTTCCGACTACGTTCTGTCGGAAGTTACCGACGCAATTTCCGACGGAATATTCTGTCGGAATTTTCGACAGATTGCCGACAGTTATTTTGTCTGTCGGTAATTTCTTAGCAGAATTTTTCGATGGACGTTTTCGATGATCGTTCGACGGAAAGTTGTCGGAAGACACACTTTCCGACGGATTTCCGTCTGATTTCCGACGGAATATGTCCGTCAAAAATACTACTTTTTCTTGTAGTGATCAATCTCCCTCTAAAAGTTGACATTGCTTGTTATTTTTTTTTAAAAAAAAAAATTATTACAATACTAACCTATTACATCATAGGTTGAACCCTTAACATGTGCATTAGCAAATGATGTAATCAACAACACCACCAAAAGACTTATAAAATTGGCGTCCATCTAATTTATTGGACAAAATTCGTTTGTTGTTGTGATGGCTATTTCGCCCCTTCATTCTAGACATTACAGGGAATCCATCGTGAGATTTCGTGCTATATATGGATGCGTCCCGCAAATGCTCTGTCCTTCCGTCCCCCCAATTAGCTATAAGTCCGTCGTTATCACCGTCCAATCCGTCCCTTCGTGTCTATAGTCCATTATCATGCATGTTATCATTGATATGATAAGAAAAACCGCGTACTCTATTTGATGTTGATTCATCCACACTTCCATTCCTTGTAGAGGAATGCTTACTGCTTGCTGGCTGAGAGTTGTATGAGCGGAAACGTGCTTTGGTTGGGAAGAGCCATTCCTATTTGTGCTGCTTTTTTTTTTTGAACAAGGAGATAACTTTTCATTAAACCACTAAAATTAGTACATGGAGTAGGTGTGGCAGAGGCATGACCAGCACCCACACCAGCGAGTGGTGACCCATTACAGACATGGAGCTGACATCACAACGACAACACACACCACCGAGGAAGAAAGATCTGCAGGTACACAGGGTCCAGAGAAGAGCCAAGTGCTCAAGGAACTGCCAAAGAACAAGGTGAAAAAACCCCAATTCCACTGTCACTGTGAAACGCCGTAGTCCGTGACCGAACATTGCCAGCGGCAACGCGGCGAGATGAAGCAAACCCACAGGCAAACCATATGCCGGGGAGGAGCTCGACGGAAAAAGGAGAAAGAGGATGATACTAGAGATCATCACAAGAGGCGATCGGAGAAGTCCTTCGCATAGGCTTTTAAAGGATCTTCTGAGACGTTGCTCAACACTAGTGCCGCAATGAGATTCTTGATAGTCATCATGCAGGGGAGTGAAGATCTTGTCCGTATGTCGCTCTGAGACGTTGGAAGGGTTGCCAGAAACATACCCACAAACTCCATCGCGGGGGGAGCTCAACATGGACGATGGGATCCGAAGAGGCCGATAGATGTGCCCAAGGGCGCAAAAATAACCTTGTCTGTGCTGTAAACAGAGCTGCCAAGGATACGCCGTTTGATGTGAGATCGGCGAAGAGCGTAACCTTCCATGGAACCCAAGTCTTTGACAGTGCTCAAACCGGACAAAGAGGAGACCATGCACCAGCTATGGAGAAGCAAATGGAGAGGGCAAGCATCGCCCCTACCTCCAACAACAAGAGCTCCACACACACAGAAGCCATTAAAGGGAAAGTAAATAGGAAACATATTGATAGGTGAAACTACAGGCAGGTCAGAAGAAGCTTCGAACCGCTGTAGAAGAGGATCCTCCACACAAGGTCGAGAACAAAACCCTCCCCAAAGAAGGGAGATAACACTGGGAGACTAGCTCCCAACCCAAGAACACAACACAGATGTAAACCGGAGCCGGAGATGGAAACTATCCCAAAACAAAAAAATACAGGCTAAACAGTGCCAAAGACGGGGGCGAGGGGGAGAGGCTCCGACCAAAAGGGGTAAACCCCCCTGCCTTCCGAGATGATGCGTGAGCAGCAAGGGCGAGGCGAGCCTTCAGACGACCACGGTTGCCGGAGACGGAGGTGGAGGGGGGACGGGGTTCGACCAGAAAGGAGAAACCCTCTCCCCTCCGGGAGGAGATGCTGACGGCGAGGCGAGTTTAAAGAAATCCCAGAGCTTCTCACTCTAGAAATTCTAGAGTGAGAAGCCTCAAGTAACCACACCCGCTAAAAGTCTCCTATTGATACTGCTGGTATATAGCTTTGTGCTGCTCATTTATTGTACCCTTTGGTTATGTATCATCTCATTTAAATTTATTATAAATCTCTGTTACATGTTATAAAAAAAAAAAACCCACATTAGGCAAGATTATGGAGACGTACGCAATCCTAGAAATCCCTGTGCCACTTACTCTTTCCAAAAAAAGTTTGCCCTCCACTTCAAATTTTCTCTAGTTGCCCCAGATCGAACACCAATTAGGCAACGGATATTATTTATAGTTGCTCTTTCTATATTCCCTTAAAAGATGATACACCGCAAGATTCCCGTGAAACTCATTACTGTCAGACACCACGTCAGTCTTGCTGCCCACCTTCCCTCATCACAAAGATGTCACACACACACACGACTAGTCTTCTTAAAAAAAAAAAGTGCGATCGAGAACAATATACAAAAATAAGAACATGGCGGATCATAGCCTACCGATCAAGACAAGAAAACAGTTCCCGAGCACGTGAAGTGATCATGTGGAACCACCTATGAGATGCACAAACAGCCATGAAAATAACAGGCAGTAAACAAGGCAACAACACCACCATATCTTCTACCTCATCTTTAAGTTTATATATAAAGCTCACTTCCACACATAATAAATCATTACATTCCACAGATGCTAAATTACAGACTTCAATGTCACACAAATCCTGAACTACATGTCATATATATGTTTATAATTCACAACCAACATACGTATGTCTATATATATATATATGAAATTCCAAGTACCAAATTAGGAAATCGGACTTCATGACCAACCCAATAACCACAGTTCTTGACTGACCAAGACGAGATATATATATATGGAAAGCACCTATGTTGTTGATGACATGAACAGTACTCGTCGTAGCTTACCCTTTCAGCTTGTCTGGCCTGGCTCAAGAACTTTAGTGATGGGGCGAATCACCCAACTAGTTTGGTCATCCAATCTAACCTTATAAACCAACTGGTCTGCGTAGCTACTACCACAAATAACTATCACAAAAAGTTACGTGGACCCATGTGGGGGTGACGGTGCGAGGGCGTCCTGCGTGGTGGGGGAGGCACCGGCAACATCAGCGGTTCGTCCCCACCAGGCTGTTCACGAGCGCCAGAGCGTTGCTCGTGTACTGTTTCGCCCGCCGCACCCGCCGGCAGACGTCCGCCTTCACCGCCCACCCCGGAGCGGCGCCCCCCACCCCCGCCGACGCCGCCGTCCCGGGCGCCACTTCCGCGAACCCGTCCGTGCAGGTGTCCTCGTTGGTAAGGGCGGCGCTCATCCAGGTCTGGGCGTTGCTCACGCGCCACGCCACCTCGGGGCCCTCCGCAGTGGCCAGCAGCCCCAGCTCGGCGGCCGCCTGCTTCGTCAGGTCGGTGGCGTCGCCTAGGGAGTCCTCGCAGTCCTCCAGCGCGGACGCCGTGCGCGCGTCCATCCGCCGGGCCGACGCTGTGCGGCAGAGGGAGGAGACGTGGGAGGTGACGGAGCGGACGCGGGCGAGGCTGACGTTGGCAGCGACGCGGGCGAGGAGAGTGGGATCCTGGGCGATGGCGCTGGCGTAGCCGGCGAGGGAGGTGTAGCAGAGGGAAGGGTAGAGAGTGGAGGAGCAGCTCCGGCGGATGAACTCCGTGTACCTGTTCTGCGGGGCGCCTGTGTAGACGGGGACAGCCCCCACCTCTGTGGAATGCAGCAAGGCCGCAGTCACTGCCACAGCCAGAAGGAGAGCTCTTCCCGCCGTTGCGGCCGCCATTAATTTGTGTCTGCTTAGCTCGTGCTGGGGAAGGACTAAGGAGGAAGAGAGAAGAGGGCAGGAGCGGCCTCTGCGAGTGTGCGCGCTGCGGGTGTTCGATCTGTGTCCACGGTGAGGGCGTTGGGCGATGGGGAGTGGGTGTTCCTGCTCTTAAAAAGGATTGCTTGTCGTTTGAAATGACGGAAAACTCCATCCTAGTGAGGTCGAAATTACGAAAAGAACCTGTTAAAGTGGCCTAGGTGGGTCGTCCCTGTTTGTAGAGTTTTGCTTTTGGCGATGGGAGCGCCTACCCGTACTGTTGTCCTATTCATACCTGTCCTCTTTTGTCCTTATACGTACATGCTCTTGTTGGAAGAACACGTTTACATGTAGAAGACAAGGATACTGTTCAGATCTGTCTATTAATGAAGATGATCGATTAAGTTGAAGCACAAGGTTCGGAACTCTATCGCCCTTTTAACACAACAAGTCTAATGAATGTAACATGTTTCTGATCTCGCAAACATATAGCCGCATATGTACACCGCGGCTGGAAGATTTAAACTATATATGTATTTGAAGTCTAACCTACGAGTAGATCTAATTAAATTGGGTTTCAATAGAGTACTAGCTCATACTTTGTTTAAGTATTTAACCAGTGATTTAGTGATAGCCTTTCATGTACATTAGGATGAGGTCAAAATTTTAATTCTCAACAGCAATAAATTTATAAAAAAATTCTAAAGATAATTTCAAGAGTTCTAACTCTCATCCAATGTTGTAATAGATTAATATTTTAAAAAAATCATTATTCCCGCATAAACAAAGGGATATAACATTTGGTTGGCCGACCATATACGGTGGTCGGATAGGCAAATGCGAGCTAGAAACTAATTGACTTGTATTAATATGTACTAATACGAAAAGAATTAGGAATTAGTACACCTTTCACGTGGGTCTATTGATCACGTAGAGTAAAGACACTGCAATCGGATTTGTCCGGCCGAAAGTTTGCACATGAAAGAGTGTTTCCACTTTCACTATGTTGATGTATAACTACGTACATATATATATATATTATATATATATATATATTAATGTAAAATCACCCATCAAACTAATAATAAGGTGTAGTGTTGGGTAAGCAAATGCCAAGAAGATCACTGAAAGGAAGCGCATTTTCTTGGACTAATAGTGGACGACAAGAAAGATAAGCATCTTAGGCACGTAAGAGGTCAGACGTTTGAAATCATGGTTACATGCCATTTTACAGATTAGTGAAAGTTATAGAGTAAAATATGTTTACGGTTTTTAGCATTTATATCCTTCTTAAGTTAATATTTGTACAAAAACTCTCATACTTCTGCATTTTTATGTACACCCCTCTTAAACAAAATACATTGTCATGAAGAGTCCTACCATAACCTTCCGTCATATTGTCTAATATTTATAATTAATTTGTTAGCTGCAAACTATAAACCTTGAACATGTAACAGTTAATATAAAGAAATAGTTGAAATATCTTCCATTTTTTTCAACTAATGATCATCAAGGTAATATATCTATCTAAGCGGGTTATGTAAACAAATAGAAACTGGGATACACTCACACACTAAGGGTCCGTTTGGATCCCCGTAAAAATGTCCACCAGAAAAAGTTTTCCGAAAAATTTTATAAAATTGATTGTTTGTTATCCTTGAAAACCAAAATATGTAAAACTATATCCAAAAATATCTGGATTTCAGCATCCGCACAAAAAACACGGATGTCATTTTCCGTTGCTTTTGCTGCGCCATTTGACAGTGCCAATTTATATGCATTGTTAATTCAGGTTGACTTTTTGATTTTTTTTCCACTTATTAAATAGTCTTTGTCAAATTAATTATTTTTTATTTTTTATTAAAATATATGTATAATATTATTCATTCAAATTATGTTTTTATTTTATTTCTCCTATTTTAAATTATTTTTATCAAAGTTACTTATTTTTCATTAGTTATTTATTATTTTATTTTTTAAAATATTAAAAATAAATAATAAAAATTTTGATGAAGAGTGTTAATACATAAGGAGTATATGACTCTTTCTCATTTGAGTAGATCATAAGATCTCATACTCCTCCATACAATTTTATATTTTCCTAACAACTAAATAGACAATTACGTTTTTATTTTCACGTAAAAGTTTTTTCGTAGAAAATTATTTCCCTCTAAAACTGTTTTACATGCAACCAAATAGACCCTAAGTCCCCTTTCCTTTTTTGTTCTCAGATATGTTCAAAATGTAGGCTTACATAGAGTTTCTTCTCACATAAATCAATTATAATAACTTTATTTTGTAAATATGAGCAGAATATATCTCAACAAATATTTGGGTTTCTAAAAAAAAGATGACAACATTTTAAAAATTAATCCTTTTCGCAATAAAATTAGTTTTTATCGAAATTTCTTTTAACCCTAAAAAGTGCACTCATGAAACGTCAAGTTGCAAACACGTTGAGAAAGACATTTTTACGCATTTATTTATTTAAAAATATTTTATTATCTCGATTACACGTAAAAGAGGTTGAGGCATGCTACAGTGCTATACTTTAATTCCACCTTAACTTGTCCCTTAGAAATGACAAGTATTTTATAATAGCTAAAACTCTGAAATTCGTGAGAGAAAAACTCATGCAAAAGCTACAAGGATGACGAAGGTGCTTAATTAATCACCAGAGCTAGCAGAGAGACAGTTATTATTAAATATAAAAAATAATTTTCAAACTATTTCTTAAAATAAGATTTAGCACATTAATGAATATGCACCCTCTTCTTTACAAAGATATACATATTGTCAAGATGAGGATGTAATCTGTTTTCATGTACGAATCGATGTTATAAAATGATCAGTTTCCTAAAATCTGTGCTGGCCCCCATCTCGATTTTTGTCATGGCAACGATTAAATTATCCAAATCCAAACAGGTCCGCAGGGAGCTGAATATATAATTTAGCAAGGGACTTCGGCCGGTACGTAGTTCCTGGGGATCGAGAAGATCCAATGGCGGCCAAGGAGGGAAGCCGGAG
>CM024763.1:109498294-109640049 GCA_014218235.1 Colocasia esculenta
CCTTCTGAAGTAAATGAGGTGGAAGGTACGGAGTCCAACACCTCTCTTAGAACAAAGGCAAACTCTGGAGGTGGGCAAAGGATCTGCCACACCTGCTATGCTTCTCCGCGGAGCTGATGTTGATTCAACTGCTACTAATTCTGCTGCTTGCTGCTGCTAATTCTGCTGCTTTCTTCTGGAATTTCTGGGATATCTCCGATTATGGCCTCTCCCTCTGCTACAGAGGTCTTGGTCAATTCATTCTGCACTGAGAATCCACTTTTCTTTAAGTTCCTGGACCTATATACTGCCCATCTTTTCACAACTGCCCAGATAGATTACTCCAAAATGTTTGAATATCTTGGTAAGTAGATGAGCATAGGGCATGAACATAACTTGCTCTTTGTATCCCAGATTTTGTCATGGCAAACGTCATTCTCTCCATCATGACCTCGGCCATGTTAACTTTGCTGGATTTACCAGAACATCATATCCGAATCTGCCCTAGTACAAGTTGAGAAAGTGGCACTGCGGGGAACATGATTTGGCAGATAATAAAATGAAGTAGACGGTGAATGCAGTCATCTGATGCTATCTAATTTCCCGTCTCTCAGCCTGAAAACCTGGACCTATAATGCCAAGACCCTTTGCTTGATCGTTCACTGTGTGAACCCCACTGTGTCCAGAAGTCTTCACCCCAAAACAACATGTGCAAAAGCTCATGATCTACTTTAATTTGGATACCTTACAGATGAGACAAGGAACCCATCCGCCTCTGACCTAGACAAACATAAAAGGCTTTCACCAGGTCGGGATAGCTTACCTCGGTGAAGGTGGCAAATCATCCACTGCATCCTTCTCAAGTTTCTGCTATATGTTCATGCCATTCTTCTCTAGATCGAGTACAACCACTGCTTTATTTCCGCAAACCTCATCTTGACGAATGTAAACCTTTCCTGCTGCTCAGGGGACAAAAATCAGCACTAAGCCCCCTACACTTCGGAATCACTGGAGCGGGCCTGGGTAAAGAGAGAAAAGGTTCTGGAGAAAAGAGATGATGGAAGGGATGGAAACCTCAAGGGATTCTTGGCGGGAAGAAGAGAAGGCTTCAAATCTCTTTCGGAGAGAGTCGATGCCAGAATCGTTAGGGCACGGCTTTGGGAGAGCTAAGATAAAGGAGAAAGAAGGGTAAAGGTGGGATAGATGAGTCGTTCCCACAACAATTTGACTAAATAATAATCTTTTATTGAAAAGGGAGGCGCCAAAAGGGGAACGGCAAGAAGCGACAAAACGGTTTGCGGGTCAAAAGCTTTTAACACACTAGCGGTCAAATATCATAAATAAGCTGAGTTTGCTTAATGCCAAAGGGAGAGAAGAAGATTTCATTATAATTTGAAAAATTATATGCCAATTTTAAATACAGAAATCTTTCACAAATTGCACACCTAATTCCCTTCTAAGAGATGTAAATCTCTCTTCAGGTAGGGCTTTTGTGAAGATATGCCAATTGACCATTTGTATCTATAAAAGAGATTTCTAAATTACCATAGCTACATGAATCTTGAATGAAATGATCATAACCTCAATGTGTTTAGTCCTGAGTGTTGCACTGGGTTTTGGTGAGGTTGATGGCACTTGTATTATCCACAGTAGTGGAATTTGACTTGATATGAATGCCGAAATCCTCAAGTTGTTGCTTTATCCATAGGAGTTGTGTACAACAACTTCCAGCAGCAACATATTCAGCTTCAGCTGTTGATAGAGCTACTGAGTTTTGTTTCTTGGAAGACCAAGATATCAGACATCCTGCAAAGAATTGACAACAACCACTGGTGCTCTTTCTATCGACTTTGCATCCAGCATAATCAGCATCAGAATATCCTACTAAATTTATGTCACAAGATTTGGATACCAAAGACCTAAATCATGAGTTCTAGCTAAATATCTAAATATTCTTTTCATAGAAATAAATGAGACTCTCTAGGGTCTGCTTGATATCTAGCACACATGCATACACTAAATAAAATGTCAGGTCTACTTGTGTTAAGTAAAGTAATGACCCTATCATACCTCTATAGTTCTTTTGATCTACCTTTTATCATTTTGATCACTGTCCATCTGGTTGATGTGCTCATTGGCGTTGACAATGGCTTCGCACCTTCAAATCCAAATCTTTAACAACTCTTTGGTGTACTTGGCTTGACAGATGTGGGTGCCTTCCTTCCCTTGCTTGATTTGTAATACAAGGAAGTAGTTTAGCTCCCCCATCATACATTTCAAATTCTCCCTGCATAAGCTTTTCAAAGTACTTGCAAAGAGATTGATCAGTAGATCCAAAAATAATATCATCTACATATTTTGCACAAGTAGTATATGTTGACTTTGACTTTATAAATAATGTACTATTTACTTGACCTCTAGTGAAACCATGATCTAATAAGAAAGTACTGAGCCTTTCATACTAGGCTCTAGGTGCTTGCTTTAAACCATATAAAGCCTATGGAGTTTAATACATGATTTGGAAATTCGGTGTCATCAAAACCTGGAGGTTGTTCAACATACACTTCCTCCTTGATGAAACCATTTAAAAAGGCAGATTTGACATCCATTTGAAACAATTTTAAATCTAATGCAGATGCATAAGCAAGTAAAATTCTAATAGCCTCAAGTCTAGCCACAGGTGCATAGGTTTCATCAAAATCTATGCCTCCTCTTGGGAATAGTCTTGAGCTACCAGTCTGACCTTGTTCTTAAGATTACTCCAGACTCATCCAGTTTATTTCTGAACACCACTTGGTGCCAATAACTGAATGATTGGATGGTCTAGGAACAAGTGACCATACTGGTTTCTCTGAACTGATTTAGTTCATCTTGCATGGCATTATCCAAGATTCATCAGTTAAAGCTTCATTGATGTCTTAGGCTCTATTTGAGAAACAAAAGCTAAATAATCACAAGGAATTACATTACCTCTTGTTCTTACCCCTACAGATGGATCGCCAATAATGTTCTCAAGAGGGTGATCTTTCTTATGTCTCTATTCTTTTGGAGATTTGCATGTTGAATTCAGTTTGCTGCAGTTCTTCCAGAGGTAGATCTTCCTTGTCCTCAATTGAGGTATTCTTTAATTTTTCGGACAAGTCATCTACATCATCAATGTCACTAATTTCTTCCTTTTTCAAGGAAGGGTTAGATTCATCAAAATAACATGCACAGTTTGTTCAATTAATAATGAGGTTTATTGAAAACTCTATAACCTTGGGTTTAGAAGTGTACCCCATAAAGATGCCTTCATCTGATTTGGCATCTAACTTACCAATGTCCCTTTTTCCATTGTTGTGGATGAAGCAAGGACATCCAATATTTTGAAGTGACTGATCTTAGGTTTCTTTCCCTTGTAGAGTTCATAAGCAGTCTCTTCAGAATTGCCTGATCATTACCCTATTAATGATGTAACTTGCAGTGTTGATGGCTTCGGCCCAAAAATATCTTGGCAAGTCATATTATGATAACATTGTTCTTACCATATCCAAAAGAGTTCTATTTTTCTCTCAGCAATTCCATTCGTTGAGGTGTCCTTGTTGCTGAGAAGTTGTGCTCAATTCCTTGGTCATCACAGAACCTAGCAAACTTTTCATTTTGAATTCACCACCATGATCTGATCGGATAGAGATAATGGTGAACTTCTGATCTTTCTGAACTTTCTTGCTGAAACTGACAAAATTATCAAAGGTGTCATCTTTATGCTCTAGAAATGATACCCAGGTGAATCTTAGTTCATTTTTCCTCTCAGCAATTCCATTCTTTGAGGTGTCCTTGGTGCTGAGAAGTTGTGCTCAATTCCTTGGTCATCACAGAACCTAGCAAACTTTTCATTTTGAAATTCACCACCATGATCTGATCGGATAGAGATAATGGTGAACTTCTGATCTTTCTGAACTTTCTTGCTGAAACTGACAAAATTATCAAAGGTGTCATCTTATGCTCTAGAAATGATACCCAGGTGAATCTTGAGTAGTCATCGACTATGACAATCCAAAGTTCTTTCCTCCAAGACTGGTAGTCCTCATTGCCCAGATAGATCCATATGCAGAAGCTCTAAGGGTTTTGATGTGGTGTCACTACTGTCTTTGACTTGAAGGAGCTCTTGGTGTGCTTTCCTCTTGCACAAGGTCTGCAGATGCTATCCATTTTATGTTGACCTTTGGTAGTCCTTCCACTAGATTTCTCTTTCTGAGCTTGTTCAATCCATCCAAACTACAGTGGCCCAATCTTCTGTGCCACAGCTCAGTTGATTGATCTTTGCTGGCTGCCAAACATACATCTTGATCCTTGAGTTCTTCAAGATAAAGTATATACAAATTTCTTTCTCTATTTGCTTCAAAGATGACTGCTCCATCCTTTAATATGCTGCATTTTGATTCTTGGAATTGAATCTGATGGCCTTTGTCACACAACTGGCTGATGCTTATGAGATTATGTTTTAGTCCTTGACCAGCAGCACATCTTCGATGACTGATTTTCCTCTATTATTCACAGAACCACTTCTATCACTGTGCCTTTTCCATTATCTCCATGTAACTGTTCCTTCTTCACTTGGAGATTTGCAAAGAGCTTCTGGTTACCTGACATGTGCCTTGAGCATCCACTGTCCAAGTACCATTTGGATGCTCGAGGGTTACCTGAAATAAAAACATCAAGCTTTAGGTACCCAATTCTTTTGGGTCCTGATTGGTTAGTATCATTAATTTTACCTTTTATTATCCATTTTTTTATGTCTTGTTGGGCATGTTGTTACGATATGTCCTAATTTGTTGCAGTGATCACAGCAGGATAATTTTGTTACCTTTTCTATATACTTGAAATCAGCTTTATATGCTATATCTTGTTCAGGTACAAATTTTTGTGTTGGATATGTTTTAGGGTAGATTCGGTTTCTTCATTATCTGGGGGTGTATATCCTAACCCATTTTTCTTCTTACCTGATCTTCTAGCACCTTTTAATATTAGAGAGTTTTTACCATTGGTAAATTTCTCTAGTATGCTTGATAGTTCATTATTTTCTTCATTTAAGTTTTTAATTTCTTTTCTAATTCATCTGTGCTTTCCTGTTTTTCCAATTTTTTTATTTGTTCATTCTTAGCTTTTAGGTCTTCACATAACAATTTATTTCTTCTTAAGTTCAGTTATTTGTTTTTCTAATTCTTCATTTTCTGTTTTTAGATCAAATTAGTGTTCTCTAGACAAATGATATTTTTCTTACTGACTTTTAATAATTTGCATACTTCTTTATATTTATCATAAAGTTCATTAAATGCACTTTCTAGATTATCCGAATCTGAATCATTACAGAATCAAAGAAGAGTCAGAAGTTACCTTGTCTTCGGTGTTGGCCATGAGAGCCAGGTTGGCTTCTTCTCCATCACTGCTTGAGCTTGACTCACTGTCTGAGTCACTGTTGTTCTCCCAAGCAGCTGCCATTGCCTTCTTTTTATACTTCTTGAATTTTCTGAAATTATCCTTCTTCTTGTGATCATTCTTCTTAAGCATTGGACAATCTGCCTTGATGTGTCCAGGCTTCTTGCATTCATAGCATATCACTTCTCATTTCTTCGAATCCTTTACTTCTGTTTTTCTGAAATCTTTATTTTTCTTAAAAAATCTTCTCCCAGACTGGAACTTCTTCTTCTTTGCTAGAATTCTTTGAAGTCTTCGAGACAACATTGCTACTTCATCATCACTGTCCTTACTGCTTCCACTGTTGTCCTGTGATTCTTCTGATATATCTTCATTGGCCTTGAGAGCATTTGATTGCTTCTTTGCTGGAGGATTCTCCTAATCTCTCCATATTTATCCCATGAGCCATGAGGGATCCTATTAACTTCTCCAATGACATTGTTTTAGATCATTGGCTTCCTCAAAGGCTGTTACCTTTGGAATCCATGAGGATGGCAGAGATCTGAGGATCTTCCTAACCATATCTGGTACAGCATAGATTTTTCCTAATCCAGCTAACCCATTTGTGATATCTGTGAATCTACTAAACATTTGGGTTATGGATTCACCTGACTGCATCTGGAATCTTTCATATTGAGTCACAAGAATGTCGATTCTTGTCTCCTTTACCTTATCTGTCCCTTCATAGGTGATCCTGAGCTTTTCCACATTTCCATTGCGGATTTGCAGGCTGAAACTCTGTTGAATTCTTTCTTGCTGAGGGCACAGCACAGGATGCTCTTGGCTTTGCAGTTTAAGGAGATTTTTCTTCTGTCTTCATTGTCCACTGAGCCTTTGCATTGGTGACTAGAAGATCGCCTTCTTCTACAATGGACCATATCATGTAATCGTGGCCTTGTAGAAAGTACTCCATTCTTGTCTTCAATAGGTATAATCTTCTCCATCAAACAAAGGAGGTCTGTTGACTGACTGACCTTCGAAGTTACCTTGGGCATCCATGGATCTTTACTCTTCAGATCATTTGATCTTCTTCTTTGTCGAAGAGACTTGCTCTGATACCACTTGTTGCCCAGCTAGCTAGCCCAGAGGGGGGGTGAATGGGATATTAAAAATAGATCTTAGATTGATACTGTTCACTAAAAAGATTACACAACAACTTAAATGAAGGTTAGAGTTAGAGGAATGAAACAGCAAACGCACAAAACACAGCCACAAGACACAAGGATTTTATCCTGGTTCGGAACTCCTTTCCACAGGAGACCTACGTCCAGTCCCTGAGCAATACCTCAGGATATCACTATCAAGGGTACTATCCCCCTCACGGATCCTTACACCCAGCCACAACTGGTCTTCCTTCAATCTGAAGGGAATACAACCACCCTGGATACCACCAGGTCTTCCTTCACACAGAAGGGAATAAACTAATAAGAGTAAGCACAAGAACAAGCTTCAGGAACTAGCTCAAACAGCTACAATCTGAAGCAAACAAGCCTTGAGAGAGAAATGATTTTCACACTGGTTTCCCTCAAAGACTTCATTGGCTCTCACAGGAATTTCTATTTCAACACAGAGAGCTAAAGAGCTAAGATCTATTGGAATGGAGTGCTTCGCTCTTTTTTGAACTACAGAAGACTTGAAGGATTGGCTATTCTCTATCACAGAATATTGTGCTCTTCCCAAAAGTTATCTTCTCAGTCTTGTAGTCTTGTATTTAAGCTTCTACTTGAAATTTGAACGTTAAAGATCCGTTGTCTCTCATTCTGGTGTACGTTAGACTGGTCTGCAAGGAAGCTTCTGATCTTCAGTCTTTTATCTATTAGTACCCCCAAAGAAATGTTTTATATCTGTATCTTTTGAGTCCAACGTTGTACAGATAATCTTGTCAGGTATCACAAGCATATCAACAATAAATAGGAGACAGCTAGGGCTGTCGTTGATAGTTAGTCACAGTTGGAAAAGATATTGCTATTTTTAATAAAGCTCCATTCTTTCAAAATAAAGATGTAGACAGATTGCACAATAGTGGAAGATATCATCTGCATGCATGAGAGATACGTTCAGAGTGCATTGAATGCATAGCAGTCAAACAGGCGAGACACGACTTTGACTATTCAATGTATATTAAAGAATATTGATATAAAATTGATATGAACAGAGCCGATGCCTTTATGACTTATGAAATCGTTATAAGTTGATAGCAAATCGTTATGACAGAGAATCATTAAATCATAATGAAATCGTTGTAAGCACTTATGAAATCGTTGTGCAAGACAAACGTTATTAACATCAAGAAACGATGTGATTACTTACCAAGTCGTTACAATACAAATCGTTATGAGTTCTACAGAAATCGATGTGATCACTTAGAAATCGTTGTGGTAGACAAATCGTTATGAACAATACAGAAATCGTTATGAGTTCTACAAAAATCGATGTGATCACTTAAGAAATCGTTGTGGTAGACAAATCGTTATGAACAATACAGAAATCTTTATGAGTTCTACAGAAATCGATGTGATCACTTAAGAAATCGTTGTGGTAGACAAATCGTTATGAACAATACAGAAATCGTTATGAGTTCTACAGAATCGATGTGATCACTTAAGAATCGTTGTGGTAGACAAATCGTTACGAGGTCTTAAGAATCGTTATGACAACTTAAGAAGTCGTTGCGACGAGCAAATCATTACGAGGTCTTAAGAAATCGTTATGACAACTTAAGAAATCGTTGCGACGAGCAAATCGTTACGAGGTCTTAAGAAATCGTTATGACACCTTAAGAAATCGTTGCGACGAGCAAATCGTTACGAGGTCTTAAGAAATCGTTATGACAACTTAAGATCGTTGTGACGAGCAAATCGTTACGAGGTCTTAAGAAATCGTTCTGACAACTTAAGAAATCGTTGTGACGAGCAAATCGTTACGAGGTCTTAAGAATCGTTATGACAACTTAGGAAATCGTTGCAATGACTTGAAAGAATGAAGTGAGAGTTTTACCTGACTATCTTTGAACTTCCTTTTACTTTTATTTCCTGTCCTCAAGGCTCAAGTAATTATTAGTATTGTTTTGTTAATCATCAAAACTAATGTATGCATAAGTGAATTAATTTATATAGGGAAAGTTTGGTCATCAGAGCTACCATCTTGGAGAGGGAGTGTCGGTTCCAGCCATAGTAGGGAGGAGGTTTGGCGAGGTCTACCTCGTACTAGCGTCTTTCGGGCAGCCAAGGGTGTGTGTCATCTTCTTCTTCTTCGGGAACAGGCAGTGCTGGCCTGACCTCGAAGTTGAAGAAGTTGTTCACACGAGGGGGTAGACAGCGTTACCAGCAGTCACCTCAGCAGCAACGCCAGCCAGAGCAGCCAGTGGAGTAGCCAGTGCAGCAGGGTGCAGAGCAGAGGTAGCAGGGCACGGTTTGTTTTTACTACGGGCAGCCAGGTCATTTCAAGCAGGAGTGTCTGTTGAGGTAGAGGCAGCAGCAGTTGGCTCCTCTACATTACACGCAGTAGGTGATGATCAGTCCATCTCCATATAATTTTATTCATTATATGCAATTTTGGTGATTAATAAAATCTCATAAATATTTCCTAATAAATCCTTTTAAGTTTATCCATAGGAAATAATTCAAGCAAAATTTGTAAGTTACTCACACACACTGTCATTCAAAGTTCAGAGCATGCATTTCTTCTAAGTACACATCGACTTCCTTTATAAAACAACGATTTCCATCGCTACAACGATTTCATAAGTAAAATAATGATTTCCATCGCTACAACGATTTCATAAGTAAAACAACGATTTCCATCGCTACAACGATTTCATAAGTAAAACAACGATTTCCATCGCTACAACGATTTCATAAGTGAAACAATGATTTCCATCGCTACAATGATTTCATAAGTGAAACAACGATTTCCATCGCTACAACGATTTCATAAGTGAAACAACAATTTGCTCGAAAAACAACGATTTGATCGCGAACAACGATTTGATCGAAGACAACGATTCACTTTACTTAAACAACGATTTGCCTGAAAAAACAACGATTTGATCACGAACAATGATTCGCTTTCACTTAAACAACGATTCACGTTCAAATCAACGATCTAACTAAAAACAACGATTTGCCTTTACTCAAACAACGATTTGATTACAAACAACGAGTTGCCTTCATTTAAGTAACAATTTGATCACAAACAACGATTTGTCTCACTTAAACAATGATTTCTTCATTGAAACACGAACTCATGATAAAACATCACGCATCATTTAGCTTTATGACATTTAAAGTATGATTATACGATTGATTTAATTGATGTACAAAATATCCTTTAGCTTCAAATTTTTTATAGAACAATCACGCATCATTTTCTTTATGACATTTAAAGTATGAATATTTTCAAATCTCTGTAGAATTCAAAAGCTTTCCACGCATCATACTGTATCCAAGACCTTGATCATTTATTTTGGTAGTACAATATTTCCACACGAAATATTCTTGCTTACTTCATGTATCACATAGAGTCTTGATTTGTGTGATGTCAGAATAACCTTTCCTGTTTAGCATACCTTCATATTGCACGCTACCAATGTGACTGACAACGTAGATAAAAAGAAGTTGTCTAGGTATCAGCGTTTATGCATGCAGGGCTTTTGTAGTAAAACACGTCAAAGATGGATCTGTCAACTTATCAAAAGGATAAAAGATTCAGAAATCTTTTCCTGAAGGCGTAAAAATCAATCCAAGCATTAATGGCTGCAGGCTCACCTACTCCATGCTTCGGACCAGTCTCTCTAACATGCATGAAGATGTGAAACAACGGACATTTCAACGGCTACTACAACGGTCAAAATATATTTCAAGGGAGATAAATAGAAGACTGGTGACTCTAAGAACCAGAACCAGAACTAGAGTATTTAAATCTTTCAATCGTTGGAGAAGCATGAAGCCTCAGTCACCTGAAGAAAAAGAAGAGCCAGTTCATCCAATTCAATCTTTCTGTATCTCTTAGCTCTCTGTGAGAATAGTGTATTATTTTTAGAGCTTACGAAGATCTGAGAGGAAATTCCTTGTAATCATCCTGTGCCTCTCAGACCGGGCCTCAAATGAAGCAAGTGCTAATAAGCTTGGTCTTGGGGCCTATCTCCTTCAACTCACTCTTATGGTGGATCTCTTCAGTTGTGAAGAGAAGACTGTTGTTGAACAGGTGTTGTCCCTTTTGTAAGAGGGAAGACCTGTTGGTACAGGTGTTGTTCTTCCTCTTCTAGTTGAGAAGAGAAGGCCAGCTGCGGCTGGATGTGTAAGTGTCCTTAAGGAGGACTGTACCCTTGTATAGTGAAATCCCAAGTGATTGCTTGGGGACTGGACGTAGGACTCCTTGGGATAGGAGATCCGAACCAGGATAATTCCCTGTGTCTATGTGTGATTGCTTGTCTTTCTTTAAACCATACTAACTGTCCAACGTAGTGGTTGTTGTCAAGCATTTTTATTTACAAGTATTTTTCGAAGAAGAATTTTTAGCAATCCATTCACCCCCCCTCTGGGCTTGCTATCTGAGCAGCAAGTGGTATCAGAGCCAAGTCTCTTTAAGAAAGAAGATCTCACGATCTTAGAGCAAAGATAAATGGCAGCTCAAGGGTATGCAGAAGGTTAGTCTTCAACATACCTCCTCTATTTGATGGTGAAGACTACAACTATTGGAAGACTCGGATGGAGTTCTTCCTTCAAGGTCTCGATTTCCAACTATGGTCAATCATTGAAGAAGGAGATCTCTTGGTAACCAATGAAAGAGACAAATGGATAGATGAAGACAAGAAGAAGATATCCCTAAACAGTAAAGCAAAGAGCATACTGTGTTGTGCTCTAAGTAAGAAAGAGTTCAACAGAATTTTTGCCTACAAATCAGCCATGGAAATGTGGGAAAAGCTAAGGCTCACATATGAAGGAACTGATAAGGTAAAAGAAACAAGAATAGACATACTGGTAGCTCAATACGAGAGATTTCAAATACAATCTGGAGAATCAATTACTCAAATGTAAAGCAGATTCACAGACATCACCAACGGTCTCGCTGGGCTTGGAAAATTTTATGACATCGGAGACATGGTGAGAAAGATACTGAGGTCCTTACCAGCTTCATGGAATCCAAAGGTGAACAGTTATAGAAGAAGCCAATGATCTTAGGAGAATGTCACTTGAGAAACTAATTGGGTCTTTAATGGCTCATGAATAAATATGAAAGGCTGGGAGAATCCTCCAGCAAGAAGAAGCACAGCAACGCTCTCAAAGCCACAGAAGACACATCTGATGCAAATCAGACAGTGAGAAAGCAATGGAAGTAGTGAAGATGAGGAAGCATTTCTTTCCAGAAGACTGTAGCGCATTCTAGCCAAAAAGAAATACCAGTCAGGAAGAAGATATTTCAAGAAAGGGAAAGACTTCAAAAGATCAGAAGGAAAAGAAGTCAAGAAATCTGAGTCTATATGCTACGAGTGCAAAAAGCCTGGACACATCAAAGCTGATTGTCCAAAATTAAAGAAACCTGAGTTCAAGAAGAAGGACAACTCAAAGAAGTTTAAAAGATACAAAAAAAGCCATGGCCGCTGCATGGAACAATGAAAGCGACTCAGAGAGTGAGTCAAGCTCCAGCGAAGAAGAAGAAGAAGAAGAAGAAGAAACCCAACCTGGCCTTCATGGCAAACACTGATGATAAGGTAACTTCTGATTCTTCATTATACTTCATGCAATGAATCAGATTCTAATAGCTTAGAAGATGCCTTTAACGAACTTTACAGTAAATATAAAGATGTTTGTAAACTGTTAAAAACAACTAAGAAAAACTATACATGCCTTGAAATAACCAATTCAGATCTAAAATCTGAAACTGAACAGTTAGAAAAACAAATTACGGAATTAAAAAGAAGAAATGAACTGCTATGTGAAGATGTAAAAAATAAGAATGAAAAGATACTAAATTTAGAAAATCAGGAAACCACAGTCAAACTTAAAATGAAGTTACACACTAACGAAAGATAATGAATATTTAATGGCCATAATTGAAAATTTTACTAATGGTAAATCCTCTCTAATATTAAAAGAAGCAAGAAGATCAGGTAAGAAAAATATGGGTTAGGATACACTCCACCAGATAACGAAGAAACTATAATCCATCCTAAAATTTATCCAACTCCAAAATTCGTAGCTGAACAAAATCCTAACTATAAAATAAATAAAAATAAAAAATACCATCATAAGGCAAATGGAATAACAAACATCATTCCTTGCACACACTGTAACAACTGGGACACACTAAAATAACATGCCCACTAACACCTAAAATGGATTCCCAAAGGAAAATGTGAAGAAACTAACCAACTAGGACCCAAAAGAACTAGGTACCTAAATCTTATTGATTTATTGCAGGGAAACCTGAAAGCATCAAAGTGGTACCTTGACAGCGGGTGCTCAAGGCATATGACAGGCAACAAGAAATTGTTCTCTCACATCAAAGATGAAGAAGGCACAGTTACCTATGGTGATAATGGAAAGTGTCAGTAATTGGATGTGGATCTATAGAAGTCAAGATAGAATCATCATAGAAGATATTCTGTGTCAAATGACTCAAGCATTATGTGACAAGGGTCATCAATCAAGTTTCAAGAATCCATGTTTGATTATCAAGGTGAACACATTTCTTCGAAGCCAACAGAGAAAAGATTTATATGTACTGCATCTAGAAGAACTCAAGGATCAAGATGTGTGTCTAGCAGCAAGCAAAGATCAGAATGCAGAATTATGGCATAGAAGGTTAGGTCACTACAGTTTAGATGGAATAAGAAGCTTATCAAACATGATCTAGTAGAGGGACTACCAAAGATAAATACAAGATTGGATAGTATTTGTAACCATGTGCAAAAGGAAGCATGCGAAATCCTCCTTCAAATCAAAGACAATGGTCACCACTTCCAAACCACTAGAGTTATTGCATATGGATTTGTTTGGACCAATGAGAACCACTAGCCTGGGAGGAAAGAATTTTGGATTTGTAATAGTTGATGATTTTTCAAGATTTACATGGGTGTCATTTCTAGAGCACAAAGATGACACATTTGAAAGTTTCGTAAAGTTCGGTAAAGTAGTTCAAAAGGACAATAAGTTTAGCATCATAAGTATTCGTTCATATCATGAAGGAGAATTCCAAAATGATAAATTCATAGAATTTTGTGATAATCAAGAATAGAACACAACTTCTCAGCTCCAAGGACACCTCGGCAAAATGGAGTAGCTGAGAGGAAGAATAGAACATTATGGATATGGCTAGGACCATGGACCTGCTATCAGAATACAACCGACCAAGATTTTTTGTGCAGAGCCATAAATATAGTGTGCTACATTATAAATAGGGTCATGATCAGGCCAATCCTGAAGAAGACTACTTATGAACTGTACAAGCAAAGAAAGCCCAAGATCAGCCATCTCAGAACATTAGTTGTCCATGCTTCATTCACAACAATGGTAAGAAAGACTTAGGTAAGCTGGATTCTAATCTGATGAAGGAATCTTCATGGGTACACTCTAAACCCAAAGGCTATAGAGTTTTTAATAAAAGTACTTTATTATTGAACAAACTGTTCATGTTATCTTTGATGAAACTACCCTTCCTTGAGAAAGGAAGTAGACAGTGATGATGAAAATGCAGAAAATCTATCCAAGAACTGAAAGATACATCTATCAAGAATAATGAAGATCCACCTTGGAAGAATTACAACAAAAGGAAATATAACATGATGAACTTCCAAAGGAATGGAGATACAAGAAGGATCATCCAAAAGACAACATCATTGGAGATCCATCAGTTGGGGTAAGAACAAGAGGTAATGTCATTCATTGCGATTACTTAGCATTTATATCTCAAATAGAGCCTAAGACAGTCAATGAAGCACTGTCTGATGAATCCTGCATTTTAGCCATGCAAGATGAACTTAATCACTTCAGGAGAAATCAGTTTGGTCCCTTGTTCCGAGACCATCAGATCATCCTGGGATTGGCACCAATAGGTGTTCAGGACAAATTGGATGAAACTAGTGTTATCACTAGAACAACTAAGCTAGACTGGTTGCTCAAGGCTATTCCCAGGAGGAAGGCATAGATTTCGATGAAATCTATGCACCAGTGGTTAGACTAGAGGCTATTAGAATATTACTTGCTTATGCATGTGCATTGGACTTAAAACTTTTTCAAATGGATGTAAAATATGCATTTTTAAATGGTTATATAAAGGAGGAAGTCTATGTAGAATAGCCTCCTGGTTTTGATGATCTAGATTTTCCAAACCATATTTTTAAATTGCGTAAAACTTTGTATGGATTAAAACAAGCACCTAGAGTATGGTATGAAAGACTTAGTGCATTCTTATTAAATCATGGTTTTATCCGAGGTCGGTAGATAGCACATTATTCATTAAATCAAAAGCCAAGAACATATTACTTGTGCAAATTTATGTAGATGATATTATATTTGGATCTACTGATGAATCTCTGTGCAAGTACTTTGAGAAGCTCATGCAGGGAGAGTTTGAAATGAGCATGACGGGAGAGCTCAACTATTTTCTTGGCTTACAATAAAGCAAGGCAATGAAGGAACACATATTTGTCAAGCAAAGTACATCAAGGAATTATTAAAGAAATTTAGATTCGACAATGCCAAACCACTGTCCACTCCAATGAGCACATCTGCAAGCTTAGATAGTGACAAGGAAGGTAAGAAAGTTGATCAGAAACTTTATAGAAGCATGATAGGTTCATTACTGTATTTAACTGCTAGTAGACCTGATATTTTGTTCAGTGTATGCATGTGTGCAAGATACCAGTCTGATCCCAAAGAATCCCATTTAATATCTGTTAAAAGAATATTTAGATATTTAGCTAAAACTCATGATCTAGGTCTATGGTATCAAAAATCATGCGAAATTAATTTAGTTGAATATTCTGATGCTGGCTATGCTGGATGCAAAGTAGATAGAAAAGGCACTAGTGGTGGTTGTCATTTTCTTGCAGGATGCTTGATTTCGTGGTCCTTAAAGAAGCAAAATTCAGTAGCACTATCAACAGCTGAAGCTGAATACGTAGCTGCTAGAAGCTGTTACACTCAACTCTTATGTATCAAGCAACAGCTTGAGGATTTTAGATTGCACATCAAGACCATCCCATTGCTGTGCGACAACACATGTGCGATAAATCTCACGAAAAATCCAGTAGAGCACTCTAGGATGAAACACATAGAGGTTAGATATCATTTCATTAGAGATCATGTAGCTAATGGTAATATAAATATTTCTTTATAGATACTCTGAATCAGTTAGCATATATCTTACAAAGGCCTTACCTGAAGAGAGATTCGTCTCTTAGAAGGGAATTACGCATGTGTAATTTGTAATAGATATATCTGCATGTAACTGAAATAATAAATTTCATAATAACACTTGCTCTTCCCACTAAAATTTAAGCAAAAACCTTTAATTGCGTGCGTCATAAATTGCCATGGCATTTCAGATATAATTTTATCACTCACTTGCGTAACCCTCTCCTCTTTTGTCGTATCCGCATTAATGCTCAGGTGTTTCAAAAAGTAACTTTATGACCTGTCGTAAATCCGTAATCCATGTCTCATCGATTTCTCTTATCTCCTTCGACTTGCCTGCTCACGAAACCCTTATCGATTCCAGACTCCTCTCTGTGTGGTTCGAAGGATCTTTTTGTTCCCACGAAAATCTCTTGAGGGCTTTTGTTCCTTTCTTCCCCACGATCCTCCAGAAACTTTCCCTGTTCGATCTCATGGCCGCTTCTGGGAGTTCCGACACCGTAGGTAGTTACAGCGTCGCCTTCCTCACGACGGAGCAGCAGGAACGGTTTGCAGCAGTCAAGGTCAAGCTATGTGGTAACAAGACAGTGGATATTGCTGATTTAGATAAGAATGGGATGCACAGTATTGTAGAAGCCATAGAAAGGATGAAGTGGATGAAAATGGTCACAGTTTTTGAACCAAGCTACCCAGACCTAGCCAAGGCATTCTACACCTTCCTGAAGATGGAAGAAGATGGGTCCCTCTCCTCCAAAGTTAAAGGTACCCCCATTCTCATCACCTATGATCTATGGAGAGGCTATTTGGTGTGTCTACCATCGGTCGCAGTGGGGTAGACTCTGTTGATATTCACGAAGGGATTAGGAATCATTGGAATAGAGTACAAGTTGAAAGATGGAAAAATACATATCAACCAGTTGAATGCGTTCAATAGAATTCTTCATTTTATAGTCTGCCAAATTCTAGTGCCAAGGAGCGCCACATTCTCTACCTGCCAAAAGTAGACTCAAAATGATGTTTTGGGCCATCTAGAATCAGGATATCAACATGGCTCAGTAATTATTGAAAGGATGAATTTTTTGTAGAGATGATATGGGACAAGAAGAACAAATTGAATGTATCACCCCTTATGCCCATTTGCTGACAAGGATTTTCAAGGACTATGGCATTGATTTGAAGGGAGAGGTGATGGAGAAGATGGGCCAGCCCATTCGTTCCAGGAATCTGAAGAAGAGTGGCTTCTCTTTAGTAGGAAGCACTTGGACCAAGACCTCTGTGGCAGAAGGAGAAGTAGTCATTGGTGAAGCCCCTGAAATCCTAGTAGTCCAAGAGGAAGAAGAAGAAGTCAGAGTTGAAGAACCTGTTGCAAGTGCAAGAAGGATAGAGGAAATAGCTCTTGAACATAATGAGCCCGTTGGGCATTCATCTGGAATTGAGACTCCTCAACAGCCATTGCATCTGTTATTGAAGAACTCTTAGAGACTGTTGCTCATATTGAGGGGCAGGAAGAGACTCATGAAGAAATCATCCCAAATATTCCTGCTGGAGATGTTATTATAGAGGAAGTCAGAAAGCAATTTTTCTGGAGGTTTTGGCACCAGGTCATAGTGAGGATGTGCCTATGGAAGATGCTCCATTTCAGGGGGAGCCTGTGATTCAAGAGGAAGCAAATGTTCAGGGGGAGCCTACAGTAAATGCCTATGCTGATAAATATCAAGAAGGTCTTGCGGAGAGTACTTCTGATAGTGATGGTGATGATGTTGTTGTGGAGCCAGCTCGTGGCTCAAAAAAGAAGGGTAAGGGTTTTGCACCTTCTGTTCCACTGCTCACCGGGAAAGCACACCGCAGATCCAAGAAGAAGAAGCTTCATGTGATCCTAAAGTCAATTATTGATAGAATGAATGCTCAAGGGGAGATTTTGTGCTCAGTGCAGTCAGACATCACTTCCATATTTCTAAATCAATGCACTGGAGTCAAGGAACTTGGAGCAGTCAAAAGTGAGCTCCAGGAGATGAAGACTGAGCTGGGAAGCTTTAAGAATTTAGTGACAGATCTTTCAGAATTTATGAGGGGCAATTGACAACTCCTGCCCCTCCTGCTCCCACTTAACCATAGCAGAAGAACCTACAGTTGGGCTATCAGGGCCAATTGATGATGAAGTTATCAGGGCCACCAGGGCCAGTGGAATCAGAGGCAGAGCAAGCCACAGTTCAAGAACCTGTAGAAGAGGCTGTTGTGCCCCCAGAGTCACATGTTCCTTCTCCTCTTCAGACTCCAGCTCCTTCCACACCACCTTAATCCTTCACTGCCCCTCTAGCACCTGAACCTTCAAACAACCTCTTCCAAAGCACATCTCCTCACCTACACCTTTTCCTACTCCTCCTCTTCCTCACCTTTTCTTCTCCTATTATTCCCCCTCCTCCCACTTTTGAGGAACCTCCAGCATCATCTTCAGCTGGACCCTTATCTGCTGGTCCATCATCTACTGGACCATCTGCACCACCTCCTCCTACTACTTTCTATTCTCTTCATCCACCCACTCCTCCATCATTCATAACTATCATTCCGGAGAGTGCTCGTATTCAGGGCGAGGTCATTCAGGACATTAAAGATGAGTTCGAAGAAGCAATTCTTCGCTCAGTCCTATCCCTTTCCTCTTATGTTCACAGGACAAGCTCTTCTAGTCCTGCCCCTAAAAAGAGGAAAGTCTCAAAGGACCTTGCTCTCTCCTCTGAACCTCGCTTTCCCCCTCTTTGGTTCTCTCTTTCTGTTGAACATAGAAGGAGATCCCTATACTGTGAATTCTTACAAAAATGTACATTGCTACCATTTTTTGCCTCCCTTACCTTAACCTCACTGAACACCTCGATATTGTTCTTCCTCTCTCCCACATATCAAAATCAGATCAGTCCAAAATCTTTTCCATTGCTGAGTCTAAGACTGAAGACCAGTGGGCTAGGGGCCATCAACCTCTCTACCGATAGTTTCTACTTGCAAGATCTGAACAGTTCCCACCTTCAGACCATCTTCTCACACTGTCAGAGTGGTTTGTCATCCACCACAGAAAGTCTTGGGGCCCTTTCATCCAAAGGGAAATCAAATTGATCCGGCACTTCCAGATGTTCCAAGACTATAGATTTGTCAACAAATTACGAAAAGTTCAGATTGATCAGTTCAGGGGAGCCATCGCACAGTTGAGAATTGAAAACCCTGTCAATACTTCCCTCATGTAGATTTTGCTACCCTCAAGCTACCAGAGGTTGTCTTCCTTCCCAAGCTTCATTCCTTGCTCATGGACTCTGTTGTGGGAACCATTATCTTTGAACGATTTGTTAGAGTAATGGCCAGAATCACAGTCTACTAGGATGCTCCTCTTGCCTGCACAGATTTATATTCCGTGAATATCACAGAGGAAATATCAAGTCTGAAGTACTAGCTCCTCTTCTGTCTGAATGTGAAAGGCTCTCTCCATCTGATTGGGAGAAGCACTATCATCAAGCTACTCAGCAGTTGCTCAATCTCAACCTCTCCTTGGCCAGATCTACAAACCCACTCTGTCTGCTGATGAATTCCTTGATCTCAACTCCATCAATTTGGCTCAAGATCCTTTTGCCATTTGGGTTGAAAGGTACAAAGTTTATATACCCTTGAAGAAGGATCTGCAACAGCATTAGATTTTCTACCCAATCTCCATTGACAAATTCCTACAGCATGCCAATTTTGGAACCATCAGTCACTATCGGACACCTCTTGGGAAAGAGGAGTATGCCAATTTCATTGAAGCTTAGAGGCAACTCCACATCCAGAGAATGCTTCCTGATATGAGGCCTTCGTACTCTATGGCTTGGGGTGCTTTTAAAAACTATTTTGAAGAACAGGAACTCCAGGCTTGGCCATAATTACTCGTCATGCCTCTCTTTTGTCTCCTGTCTTCTACATTTCTGATCCCCATTGAGTAATGAAATTTATTCTCCTTGGCTCCATTTATCTTAGTGTCTTCCTTCCTTGAATCCTTATCTTTCTTTTTGCTTAATGACAAAAAGGGGGAGAAATTATTCTGAAAGACATACCCTAAAATTAAATTGAAGTTAATTAATTTTAAGTACTTTCAATGCATGCAATGTTATATGTTTTGTCATCACCAAAAAGGGGGAGATTGATGATCAGTGCATCTCCATATAATTTTATTTATCATATGTAATTTTTGGTGATTAACAAAATCTCAATAAATATTTCCTAATAAATTCCTTTTATGTTTATCCACAGGAAATAATTCAAGTAAAATCTGTAAGTTACTCTCACACACTGTCATTCAAAGTTCAGAGCATGCATTTCTTCTAAGTACACGTCGACTTCACATAAAAGGATAAAAGATCCAGAAAATCTTTTCCTGAAGGTGTAAAGATCAATCCAAGCATTATGGTTGTAGGCTCACCTACTCCATGCTTCGGACCAGTCTCTCTAACGTGCATGAAGCTGTGAAACAATGGACATTTCAACGGCTACTACAGCGGTCAAAATATATTTCAAGGGAGATAAATAGAAGACTGGTGGCCCCAAGAACTAGAACCAAGAACTAGAGTATTCAAATCCTTCAATCCTTGGAGAAGCTTGAAGCCTCAATCACCTGAAGAAAAAGAAGAGCCAGTTCATCCAATCCAATCTTTCTGTAGCTCTTAGTTCTCTGTGAGATTAGTGTATTATTTCTGAGAGCTTGCATAGATCTGAGAGGAAATTCCTTGTAATCATCCTGTGCCTCTCAGACCTCACCTCAGATCAAGCAAGTGCTAATAAGCTTGGTCTTGGGGCCTCCCTCCTTCAACTCACTCTTGTGGTGGATCCTATTCAGTTGTGAGGAGAAGCCTGTTGTGAAGACCTGTTGGTACAGGTGTTGTTCTTCCTCTTCTGGTTGAGAAGAGAAGGCCAGCTGCGGCTGGATGTGTAAGTGTCCTTTAGGGGGACTATACCCTTGTATAGTGAAATCCCAAGTGATTGCTTGGGGACTGGACGTAGGATTCCTTAGGATAGGAGATCCGAACCAGGATAATTCCCTGTGTCTATGTGTGATTGCTTGTCTTTCTTTATTCCGCGCTAACTATCCAACGTAGTGGTTGTTGTCAAGCATTTTTATTTACAGGTATTTTTTGAAGATGAATTTTTAGCAATCCATTCACCCCCCTGTGGGCTTGCTATCTAGCCAACAGTAGGCACCGTAGGCTCAGTACCCTCAGCAGCAGTACAGGGGCAGTTTCAGCCACCTCAGCAGCGCCAGCACACCAACAGCAGCCTCAGCGAGGACATGATCATGGTCGGGTGATGAACATCACCAGAGAGGAGGCGGAGGCCTCTAATCTGGTTTTCAGTACGGTTCCTATCTTTGGTAGAGTTGCGCGTGTTTTGATTGATCCTGGTGCTACACATTGTTTTGCTTCAGAGGAGTTCTTTGGTTCCCTTACTGCTTTTGCTCCGAAGCGGACTTGTGACCTAGCTATTGAGCTTCCGACGGGTGACTACATGCATACCCTGGGTTACCTAGAGGGTGTCACCATCGAGGTCCAGGACCACCTTCTACCAGCTAGACTGTTTGCCTTACAGATCCACGATTTCGATGCCATCCTTGACATGGATTAGTTGGAGGCACACTCTGCATTGGTGGACTGTCAGCGGAAGACCGTACAGTTCGAGATACCCGGAGCACTTGTGCTTTACTTCCGAGGTACCCAGTCTACACGCCGACCTTTCGTTTCCTTCTGTAGAGCTCGACGCTTGATCTGAGATGGTTGTGTAGCTTACCTAGCTTCTGTGAGTTTCTCAGATTTTGGCGAGCTATCTGTTTCAGATGTACCTATTGTTTGTGATTTTTCTGATGTGTTTTTTGGAGGATCTACCTGGTTTACCACTGGAGCGGGATGTAGATTTCTCTCCGTTGAGTTGCTTCCGGGGACGATGCCTATGTCCAAGGCCCGTACCAGATGGCGCCGGCGGAGCTGCGAGAGTTGAAGCGTCAACTCGATGAGTTACTCGAGAACGTCGTCATTCGTCCGAGCCGTTCACCTTGCGGTGCGCCTATATTGTTTGTGAGAAAGAAGGATGGCAGTCTCAGGATATGAATCGATTATCGGCAGCTGAACCAGGTTATAGTGAAGAATAAGTATCTGTTGCCCAAGATTGATGACTTGTTTGACCAGTTGCAGTCAGCTTCAGTGTTCTCAAGATTGACTTGAGATCAGGCTACTACTAGTTGAGTATCCAAGAGTCAGATATTATCAAATCAGCCTTCTGTACCCACTATGGCCACTTTGAGTTTGCCGTGATGCCTTCATGGAGATGATGCACAGTGTGTTCTGAGAGTATCTGGGCAGATTCGTGGCAGTGTTCGTGGACAACATCCTGGTGTACTCAGCGACGTCAGAGGAGCACGAGATTCCCTCGAGGCTAGTGTTAGAGGCATTGAGGAGTCACCAACTTTATGCCAAATTCAGAAAATGTGAATTTTGGATAAAGGAGGTGCACTTCCTTGGTCACGTGGTTTCTGGTGCAAGAGTGGTGGTGGATCTCGCCAAGGTTGAGGCAGTGGTTTCGTGGGGCCAGCCCCTACAGTTGCAGAGGTGTGTAGTTTTCTAGGGTTGGCAAGCTACTACAGGAGGTTTGTGTAGGACTTCGCCAGAATTGCTGAGTAGTTGACGAGGTTGACCAGGAGAGAGACCAAGCTCGTGTGGACAGCGGATGTGAGCAGATTTTTTAAGAGCTGAAGAGCAGGTTGACTTCAGCTCCGATCCTTGTTGTATCGTCTGGTAACGATGGCTTTGTTGTCTACACCGACTCTTTAGGGACTGGTCTGGGTGCTGTGTTGATGCAGCACGGGAGGGTACGCTTATGCTTCTCAGTAGCTGAAGAAGCATGAGCAGAACTACCCGACACACTACTTGAGCTTGCAGCAGTTGTGGTTGCCATTAGGTTGTGGAGACATTACTTGTACGGCGAGGTGTTTGAGGGGTGTTCACGGACCACAAGAGTTTGCAGTATCTCTTCACGCAGAGAGATCTGAACCTCAGGCAGTGCAAGTGGGTCGAGTACCCGAAGGACTACGACTTTACTCTTTCTTATCACCCGGAAAAGGCTAATGTCGTAGCGGATGCTTTGAGCAGGAGAGCCCACTTGAGTTCTTTGTTGGTTAGACACTGGAGGTTGGTAGAGGACACGGCTCAGGGAGTGTTTTCTCCATCGAGACTCAGAGACAGAGCAGTGTTGACCAGTTTGACAGTTTGCCTAGTCATATATCAATAGATGATAGAGGCTCAAAGTGCATATGCAAAGTTAGCAGATATCTTATAGATGCCAGAGGTAGAGCTGAACAAGGACAGAGAGGTCAGGTTTAGAGGCAGACTTTATATTCCAGCGAACATCAGGTAGGAGCTGTTGGCTGAGGCACACATATTGAGGTACTCTGTTCATCCTGGTTCCACCAAGATGTACCACGACTTGAGAGAACTCTTATGGTGGCCCGGAATGAAGAGAGATTTTTGAGTTGTTGCTCACTGTCTTACATGTTAGCAGGTGAAGGTGGAGCATCAGCATCCTGGTGGTGAGCTGCAGTCGCTACCCCTTCCTATGTGGAAGTGGGAGCACATCACCATGGACTTTGTTGCTAGTTTACCTCGTACTTCGCAGGGGCACGACAGTGTATGGGTGATCGTCGACCAATTGACGAAGATAGCTTGTTTCTTACCAGTCAGATCAGCTTGGTTAGTAGACAGGCTTGCCAGATTGTTTGGGACAGAGTTGTACTATTGCAGAGGACTCAGTCTCTATTGTCTCTGATAGAGATCTGAGGTTCACTTCTCGTTTCTGGCCGTTTTTAGAGAGCACTGGCCACCGAGTTGGTCTGAGTTCATCCTATCACTCATAGACAAACGGTCAGTTGGAGAGGACTATCCAGACCCTCAAGGACATGTTTGAAAGAGTGTTGCCTAGACTGGGGAGGCACATGGAGTTGAACCTTCCCATGGTGGAGTTTGCGTATAAAATAGCTTTCACTCCAGCATTGGGATGGCGCCCTACGAGGCTCTGTATGGCAGACCGTGTCTGACACCTTTGCACGGCACGAGGTTGGTGAGGGGCAGCAACTAGGGCCCGAGCTGGTACAGCAATGTGTAGACACAGTGAGACTGATTAGGTAAGACTGTAGATAGTACAGAGCAGGCAGAAAGAGCTATGCAGATGTTTTTTCGGAGGCCACTTCAGTTTGAGGCAGGTGAAAGTGTGTTTCTACAGTTCTCGCCAACCAAGGGTGTTCTCAAGTTTGGGAAGAGGGGCAAGCTTAGCCCAAGGTTTGTTCATCCCTTTCCCATCCTAGAGCGGGTTGGCGAGGTCGCCTACAGGTTAGCTCTTCCGTCCGAGTTGGCAAGTGTTCACGACGTCTTCCACGTCTCGCAGCTGAGGAGGTACATGCTAGATCCATCGCACGTGTTGGACTACTCACAGTTAGAGGTTCGTCCAGATCTGTCAATGCCAGAGTACCCAGTCAATGTTGTGGACCGCAGAGTGCAGCATTGTGCAGGAGGTAGATCCACTTGTCAAGGTTGTTTGGGAGAATCGCGTCGGTGGCGAGGCCACGTGGGAGTGCGAGGTCGAGATGCGGGAGCATTTTCCTTACTTCTTTGAGTAACTGGTATGTTTGCTTGCATTCATCCCCTGGGTTTTGCCCTTAAATTGTTTTTTTTTGTTGGTTAGATTGTAACATCCTCATTTCATTGGTCAGCCACCTTTTGATGAAGGTAGCAACGTATCGGGCCGTCACCTTCTGAAGGCAATAGAATGGTTGTCGCATTCTGGTTAAAAACATGATAGGCATGTCGTCACGTTCAGCCTTCTGACCGCAGTATGCAGTTTTGTCGTTTTGCTGTCAGGACAGTTGGGCCAAGTGTCATGCGCTGACAGATGAAGGCGACATGTCAGGTGTCACGTTCATGGGTCAGGTTTGCGAGGATGACACGCAGCGGGTCTGTTGGTTAGGTTTGACCATGAACTTGGGGTAAGACAAGTTAGCCGTCGCGTTTAGTAAGTGAACGCAATGGGTTAGTTGTCGTGTTCTCAGGTCCGTGGCCTATTTGTGCAAGGCCAGCAGACCAGCCCTCTTCTTCCCCTTTCCTTCTTCTTCCTCCCTTCCTTCGATCCCCTCTATGTGTGTTCCTCCATGTGGAGAGTGTGAGGATGTGTGTGAGAGAGGTGTGGTTACTTACCTCGGCGTGGTGTTTCTTAGGTCGTGGCGACTTCCCCTTCATGGTGGTGACCCTTCTCCAACATGTAGGATGATCCTTGCTCGTGGATAGCGTGACCGTGGAGCTTGGAGCAGGGAGGAGGTGGCCATGCACACAAGAAGACCCCAACAGGTTGGCTGTTCGTTTTGAGATAGGAACCCCTGTTATCCCCTAGTTCTAGCATGCTAGGACTTCCAAACCCCCTCTCTAAGTCAGTAGAAGCATGCTAGGACCGTGATGTGCATGTTTGAGGTGTTCACGGACCACAAGAGTTTGCAGTATCTCTTCACGCAGAGAGATCTGAACCTCAGGCAGTGCAAGTGGGTCGAGTACCCGAAGGACTACGACTTTACTCTTTCTTATCACCCGGAAAAGGCTAATGTCGTAGCGGATGCTTTGAGCAGGAGAGCCACTTGAGTTCTTTGTTGGTTAGACACTGGAGGTTGGTAGAGGACACGGCTCAGGGAGTGTTTTCTCCATCGGACTCAGGACAGAGCAGTGTTGACCAGTTTGACAGTTTGCCTAGTCATATATCAATAGATGATAGAGGCTCAAAGTGCATATGCAAAGTTAGCAGATATCTTATAGATCCAGAGGTAGAGCTGAACAAGGACAGAGAGGTCAGGTTAGAGGCAGACTTTACATTCCAGCGAACATCAGGTAGGAGCTGTTGGCTGAGGCACACATATCGAGGTACTCTGTTCATCCTAGTTCCACCAAGATGTACCACGACTTGAGAGAACTCTTATGGTGGCCCGGAATGAAGAGAGATATTGTTGAGTTTGTTGCTCACTGTCTTACATGTTAGCAGGTGAAGGTGGAGCATCAGCATCCTGGTGGTGAGCTGCAGTCGCTACCCATTCCTATGTGGAAGTGGGAGCACATCACCATGGACTTTGTTGCTAGTTACCTCGTACTTCGCAGGGGCACGACAGTGTATGGGTGATCGTCGACCAATTGACGAAGATAGCTTGTTCTTACCAGTCAGATCAGCTTGTTAGTAGACAGGCTTGCCAGATTGTTTGTGGACAGAGTTGTACTATTGCAGAGGACTCAGTCTCTATTGTCTCTGATAGAGATCTGAGGTTCACTTCTCGTTTCTGGCCGGTTTTTAGAGAGCACTGGGCACCGAGTTGGGTCTGAGTTCATCCTATCACTCATAGACAAACGGTCAGTTGGAGAGGACTATCCAGACCCTCAAGGACATGTTTGAAAGAGTGTTGCCTAGACTGGGGAGGCACATGGGAGTTGAACCTTCCCATGGTGGAGTTTGCGTATAAAAATAGCTTTCACTCCAGCATTGGGATGGCGCCCTACGAGGCTCTGTATGGCAGACCGTGTCTGACACCTTTGCACTGGCACGAGGTTGGTGAGGGGCAGCAACTAGGGCCAGAGCTGGTACAGCAATGTGTAGACACAGTGAGACTGATTAGGTAAAGACTGTAGATAGTACAGAGCAGGCAGAAAGAGCTATGCAGATGTTTTTCGGAGGCCACTTCAGTTTGAGGCAGGTGAAAGTGTGTTTCTACAGTTCTCGCCAACCAAGGGTGTTCTCAAGTTTGGGAAGAGGGGCAAGCTTAGCCCAAGGTTTGTTCATCCCTTTCCCATCCTAGAGCGGGTTGGCGAGGTCGCCTACAGGTTAGCTCTTCCGTCCGAGTTGGCAAGTGTTCACGACGTCTTCCACGTCTCGCAGCTGAGGAGGTACATGCTAGATCCATCGCACGTGTTGGACTACTCACAGTTAGAGGTTCGTCCAGATCTGTCAATGCCAGAGTACCCAGTCAATGTTGTGGACCGCAGAGTGCAGCAGTTGTGCAGGAGGTAGATCCCACTTGTCAAGGTTGTTGGGAGAATCGCGTCGGTGGCGAGGCCACGTGGGAGTGCGAGGTCGAGATGCGGAGCATTTTCCTTACTTCTTTGAGTAACTGGTATGTTTGCTTGCATTCATCCCCTGGGTTTTGCCCTTAAATTGTTTTTTTTGTTGGTTAGATTGTAACATCCTCATTTCATTGGTCAGCCACCTTTTGATGAAGGTAGCAACGTATCGGGCCGTCACTTCTGAAGGCAATAGAATGGTTGTCGCGTTCTGGTTAAAAAACACGATAGGCATGTCGTCACGTTCAGCCTTCTGACCGCAGTATGCAGTTTTGTCGTTTTGCTGTCAGGACAGTTGGGCCAAGTGTCATGCGCTGACAGATGAAGGCGACATGTCAGGTGTCACGTTCATGGTGTCAGGTTTGCGAGGATGACACGCAGCGGGTCTGTTGGTTAGGTTTGACCATGAACTTGGGGTAAGACAAGTTAGCCGTCGCGTTTAGTAAGTGAACGCAATGGGTTAGTTGTCGTGTTCTCAGGTCCGTGGCCTATTGTGCAAGGCCAGCAGACCAGCCCTCTTCTTCCCCTTCCTTCTTCTTCCTCCCTTCCTTCGATCCCCTCTATGTGTGTTTCCTCCATGTGGAGAGAGTGTGAGGATGTGTGTGAGGAGAGGGTGGTTACTTACCTCGGCGTGGTGTTTCTTAGGTCGTGGCGACTTCCCCTTCATGGTGGTGACCCTTCTCCAACATGTAGGATGATCCTTGCTCGTGGATAGCGTGACCGTGGAGCTTGGAGCAGGGAGGAGGTGGCCATGCACACAAGAAGACCCCAACAGGTTGGCTGTTCGTTTTGAGATAGGAACCCCTGTTATCCCCTAGTTCTAGCATGCTAGGACTTCCAAACCCCCTTCTCTAAGTCAGTAGAAGCATGCTAGGACCGTGATGTGCATGTTTGGATTGTTTGTGTTTGTGTTGGGGAATTGGGTTTGAGTGTTTTATCATGCTTGCATGTGAGGTTTTGGAGTGTAGATGCATATACTTGACATGCATGGGTGTGAATGAGGGTGGTTTAAGCTTAATTCACAGGTTTATATCATTCTACATGCTCCCCTCCCTAGATGCTCACTGGATTGTGGTTTGAGGCTAGTTTTTGGAGGTCTTGGGTGCCACTGTCGGTGGTCACGACAAGGTTCTTGTCGCGACCCAAATAGCGACAGGTCGACCCGTCGCCTTCTGGTGTGAACGCGACGCCGCACTCTGTCACATTCTGGTAGCGACAGGGTGGCCATTACCTTCATGCCTAGTTTTTCCAGTGATTGTTCGGAGGTCTCGAGTGCCTCCCAGACCTCTGTGTGTGGTCACCTTCAGACTCAGGTCGCGACAGGCAAGGTGTCACCTTCAGGTAGCGACAACCCTTGCATCGCCTTCTCAGATAGAGAGCAGCTAGGCAACCTGTTTGGAGTTTCCTTCCATTGTGACTTTGTTTCTGGGCACCTGTGGTTTTTCCTGGCACGGTCCTACTCTAGTTGTTCGTCCAGTGCTAGGTACTTGTGGGCTTGTCGTTAAGAGGTTGTTACCGTTACCTAGACCCCCAGTCCCTGCGTGTGTTGAGGGAGTTCTCCAGGTGGTGGGCGAGCTCGAGTTTCAGACTCTAGTAGCAGGGGGGGAAATGGTTGTGACAGCGGTGTGTGAGTTGTTGTAGAGCTCTCTTAGCTAAGTCTGGGACGCCGAGGTGGTTTTGGTGTTCTTCCAGCCAAATCATCTAGTCCTTCTCACTACCTCACTCTACGTGGTTCCGGTACCTTAGAGGGGCCAGGCGTGGGACCGTAGTCCGTCCAGACTACGACAGTTTGTGGTTACTTTAGTTCCACGTCTCACTACGACTGGAGGTGCTAGATATGGACTGGTGGTCGAGGATAAGGCGCGTGGCCTACCTGACCGGTTTACTAGTGGTAGGTGCCTTCCGTGGCTTGTGTCTTTGTCTAGGCAGTGTTCACTGTCTGTGTTTGTAGCCTTGGGTCATCCCAGTGCCATTGTTTACATGGGTTTCCGGTCCCAACAATTGGTTTAGATTGATGTCTGTGTAGTTACTTTACACTTTTGCACTTACTCTATTAGTAGAATAGATTTACTTGCTTAGTTTCAGTTTTAAACATATATCTATTCTGCTGTTAGTACTAGTGGGAGATTGGTAGTTCTAATAGGCTTCTTCGTGAAGCCATTCCCTTCTTTACATATGAGACTTCACAGCAGTACCCTCCGCGGGGGCTGAGGAGACGGGGCGTAGTAGACGGCGTCTTCGTGAGCAGTGTTCCCTCGTACTGTTTTGTCACCCTTGGGGTATGCCCCTAAGGGATCTATTATTCCCTTTCTTTCTGCAATTGTACTTGCTACTTTCGGACTGTACTAGACGTACTTGTGTTGGATGCTTTTCCTTCACTTGTTAGTACATTTTAGTGTTTATTGTTGTTACTTACTCCTGTTACATATCTTGTTAGACTGGTTCGTTAGCCCTTTGGGTCTTCAGGCCCGTGGGCGGCGGTGCCGATGGTTGGATCCTGGCGGGAGCTGGGGGTTCGGGGCCGTTACACACTTCCAGTTAAAGTACTGATGTGGACAGTGAAGAAGAATTTTTTCTGTCAAGAATATTATAAAGAATTCTGACAAAGAAAAAGTTCAATTCAGGAAGAAGATTTTCAAGAAAGACAAGACAAATAGAAGGCAAGAGCATGTTTGCTATGAATGCAAACAACATGGACATATAAGAATAGAATAATCAAAGCTTAAGAAGAAAGAGCATAAGAAGAAAGATTTCTCTGTTGGTAGTGGAACTGGAAATCTAGAGGTGGGGTATAGATTTGCCCCTTTAAAAAACTTAGGAATGCTTAAACAAAAGCTCAAGTGATGGAAAAAAAGTAAGCATAGCAAACCATAGAGAAAATCGGGAATTTTTAGGTGGTTCAACTCCTAGATGGAGACCTACATCCACCCCTCACTTCAACCAAGTGAGGCTTCACTAGACACTATCCAACTATGTGAAACTAGCACACACCAGCTAATTCACATCTTCACATAACTGCTGACAAATAGTTTAAGCAATGCTGATACACAACTTACAAATCACTAGATCTATTAATCCACACACTCAACCAGGTTTGATCTACACTCCTCACACTCAATAGGAGTAAACAACACGTTTTGAAAAGAGTTAAAGGAAAAATAAATTGCACAAGTAGATTAGAGTTGAGAGAGGTAAATCCTCAAACATCAATCCTTCAATCTTCTCAATTTCCCTTGGCTGCTTGATGAGAACTCTGAGACTTTAGATCTTGAGGCTTGAACTCGAGCTTTAGATCTTCTCACTTGAAATCTTTAGTTGGATGAGTTCCTCAGGCATTTGACATTAAATCCCTTGAAGCAAGTTTGATCTACGATGCTCTACTTCAAATCCTTCACAAATGGCACTGGCGCAGCTTGCTTGCTTCTTCAGATGTAGCTACTTTCTTCTCCCTGGAAAAAACTCTAGGAGTCCTCACACCTACTCTGAAGTTCTGCCACTTCATCCTTTTTCACAAGTCACATTTCCTTCTACAGGTGACTGTAGACACCCGATTCTGACTTATAAGTTGAACCATATTTCTTGCTATCCTAGTGAGCCCCTAGTTGGTCACTCACCTGAGCCCATCATTAGCCTTATTTTGATCCCATTAACAACTCAATTTTCCATGAAATCCTGCCCATTGTCACTTGGAGAGAGTCCTTAGGCCTAAATAACTTTTATCCTTTCATGTGATTGGCTGATAATTCGTAATTCTTGACGCAGCGTATCGTAGCGTCACGTTACTGTGTCACGACGCCAGAGGCCACCGCGACAGCCCATGCATATTCATGCAAGTGGGCATACTGTCGTGACACCTCGGGCCATCGCATTAGCAGGTCGCGGCCCTATGATACGCCGCGACAACAGCTGCGCTTGTTAGCCTCCGCAACCACCTCCTATTTCCCTCCTATGGCTTTATCCCTATCTCCAAATAATATCTCAACCCTTGGGCGAGGTTTGGGGCTAGGGGACTCTTTAGAAGGCCTATAGGACTCTCCCACATGAATTTTAATGGGATTTATCTCTTATTTGAATTATTAATCTTTATAAGGGGATAATATCTCTCAAAAGTCTATAAAAGCAAGGTCCTCTCTTCATGAACGGGAGATCCCCATTTTCTACCCCGAAGGGCTACCAAAATCTCCTCTGATCTGGACTTAGCCTCGCAGCTCTCCCATTTCCTCTCATTCCCTCACATTCCCACCTCAAAAAGCTTGCTCATTTCACATCCATGGAGCGTGGAACGTGAGGAGGACGACCCCCACTTCTTCCTGAAGCCTTTACACGAGCTTTGGACGCCATCACACGCCAGGAGTCGCCCTCATGGGGCTCTTTCTTTCCTCCCTCCCTTTTCCTCTCTTTTCTTCATGCATTTTACTTCATTTCTAGATAGGACTCATTCTTCTTCCCACGTTTTCCACATACCCTAGGGTTTAAAAACCACCCCAGGTTCGTTCCCACCATGCTTCCTCTTTTCTTCTCATTTTTGAGTGGATACCGCACTTAACTTGTTCTAATAGGGCATTTGTTGTTTTCTCTTATTTTTGGTAGGCACCCAAGCAATATCTACGAGGAGCTCTTGTCCTCTAGCCGGCTGGAGGATGGGAAGAAGGTTCCCATCCAGCATCTCCCGCACAAAAGAGAACACGATGGTGGAGGGCGACGCGACAAGGAGACGCGTCCTCCAAGGGCGACGCGTTATCAGAATGGTAGCGGCAAGTACGGCGCCGCGATACCAGGTCCACCTCATTCTCTTTCTTTTCCTAGGTAGTTAGCCTACATCATTTCTTCCATTAGGCAACTATCTTGGTGGTGATCACATTCCTCTTTTCATACCATTAGATTTAATACATGCTTGTGTATTGAGGGGGGGGGGCACAATCCCCGTGATTACAGTGACGACTCTCCTTTTTTTGGCGACTTCACAGAATCTTCAGGTGGGCTCCCACCGAATCCCCATTCCATTAGGAAAAGAGGGAATGATTTTCCGCCACAAAGATTCTTCTGAAACCTTGAAGTGTGTGCTACGGTATCCCAAGATTGGGCCTTGGATCATGTGCCCAACTTTGATGCGCTGGCACATTAACTTTTCTACTGGATGGTCACTGTGTCCACACACAAGAGAAGGTGTGTTGACCTGTACATGGTTCCCCTTAGACTCTGACTAAAGTGGATCAATATGTGTCGAAGCACCTTGTGCACTACGTCAACACCCTGTGGCTTTTCTTGAAAATAGCCCACTGGATAGGCTAGATGCATCGACCTCCTAAGTGACTTGTGTCGATGCAGTGTGTTTTCCTTCAAAGATGGCTCACTGGATGAACTAGTTACATCGACCTATAGATCAACATGTGTCGACTCATTGAGAGTTTTTCTATTTAGCATTCACTAGAAGAGCCACATGTGTCAACCTCATGTATTGTGTGTGTCGACGCACATATAGCTATTTTGTTTGTAATGGTACCTATTATGAGTGTAAATGAATTAGAACATTTTAAGGCATTTATATGGACTATGTATCATAGTTAGACATGGTCATGATATCATCAAAACAAAGGACACACTATTCTCCACGAAGAACAAGAAGCTCAAAAAGAAGGCAATGGTTGTTGCCTGGAGAAATGAAGAAAGCTCATCTGAAGACTCAAGCTCAGATGAACAAGAGGAAGAGAAGGTTAACCTGCCTTTATGGCAATTTTGATGACAATGTAACCTCTGACACCTCCTTGATTCATGTTCAGATTCTAATGATGATAATTTAAAAGAAGCATTCAATGAATTGTACGAAAAGTATAAAGATGTATCTAAGCAATTAAAATTATTAAAGAAAAATTTCACATTCTTAGAAAACACTAATTCCGATCTAAAATCTGAAACTGAACAAGTTGAAAAACAAGTTGAAGAATTAAAACATAGAAACAATCTATTATGTGAAGAACTAAAAGAGAAAAATAGTAAAATAGAACTTATTGAAAATAATAACATGGTAAAAAAAATTAGATGAAGAAATAAAGATCCTATAAACACAAAATAATACATATCTAAATTCCACAATAGATAAACTCACCAATGGAAAGTCTTCTTTAATCTTAAAAGGAGCTAGAAGAAATGGTAAAAAGAAATATGGTATAGGTTATACACCACCTGAAAAATGATGAAACAATTATATATCATGAACAATATCCAATACCAAAATTTATATCTGAAGGAAACTATGTAAATAAGAATAAAAGAAAACCAAACAAAAGTGACTCATATGTAATGAACACTCATTGCTACACTTATTGCAATAAATTAGGCCATACTATTAAGTCATGTGCAACTAGAAACAAAAGGTGGATTCCTAAGCATGATCATCATAGAACTAACCATCAAGGACCGAGCCCACTTGATACAAGATTAAGTAACTCCTTGTTATTTTAACTAAGGGTTGCTTCACCCAACTTTTAGCCGAAATGAGTTTGGTGCCATTTTTTAAAAACTTGGTTAAAAGGGGGGTTAACGTATTCTAACCAAGGGTGTACCCCTCCCTAACCCCACTTTTAACCCTTATCCAAGTAGGCCAAAAGGATTTGGGTATCTAATCTTATTGATTTCCTTGCAAATAAGCTTTAGAGCATCAAAGTGATACTTAGATAGTGGATGCCCTAGACACATGACAGGTGGTATGAGTTTACTCAGGACATTCCAATCTGAAGAAGGGACAATCACATATGGTGACAATGGAAAGGGAATGTCATTGAATGTGAGACAGTGGGCAGCAAGAAGAAGAATCTAATTGAAGAAGTTCTCTGCGTCAAAGGATTGAAGCACTATCTGATCAGCATCAACCATCTTTGTGACAAGGGACATCAGGTTCAGTTCAAGGAATCAAAGTGTTTGATCATAAAGGATGAAGAAGTGATATTTGAAGCATACAGAGAAAAGAACTTATATGTTCTACACCTCGAGACTTAAAGGATCAAAATGTCTGCCTAGTAGACAATAAGAGCACTGATGCAGAATTATGGCATAGAAGATTAGGTTATGCAAGCCTAGATGTGATCAGAAAGTTAATCAAGCATGATCTACTGGAAGGTCTTCCAAAGATTAGTACAAGGTATGATAAAGTGTATGGACCATGTACTAAAGGAAAGCAAGTCAAAACCTCTTTCAAATCAAAGACTTGTCTCACCACCATCAAGCCATTAGAGTTACTTCATATGGATTTATTTGGACCAGTGACTACAACCATCTTGAGTGGCAAGAATTATGGATTTATCATAGTAGATTATTTCTCAAGATATACATGGGTTTCGTTTTTGGTAAATAAAGATGACACTTTCGAAGCCTTTGTAAAATTCTGTAAATTGATGCAAAAGGATCAAAAGATTAATATTATTTGTCTCATAATAGATCATGGAATATAATTTCAAAATAAGGAGTTCATAATTTTTTGTGAAGATCAAGGAATAAAGCATAAGGCACAAGTCTTTGACTAAATATTTTACAAATAGAATATCTGTTAACTTAGTCATTATATTTAAATCCATGGTTGCTATTTAATTCTAAATAGGATCATAGTTTCACTTACTATCAAAGCATTACAAAAGATTCATGTTATTCAAATTTTGGTTTTGGCACGCACTGAAAATTTGAGTCTTCTTCTAAGCCTCAAATTTCAATAGCCCATACTTTTTAGATATAGGCTATAGATATAAACTATACCTTTTCATCTTATGCAGATTACTGACATTTAAGAAAACTCTTACCTAATACAATAGACAGTTAGCAGAAAATAAAGGTGGCACGTAGAAGAGGTATGGTGTACTGACATGAAATATCTTTTTCTTTTCACCATCTTTTCCTTGCATTTAATGGAAGCAGGTATTCGGTACTCGCTCGAAGAATATATTAGACACAACAATGTCTTGGAAACTTGTATAAGCCAAAGCTGAAGACTTTAACGAAAACCCCAAAGGTTATCTGCCCCAAGAGTTTTAAAAGGGCAGTTGAAGCTTCACTTAATGATAGGAACAACAAGTGAATCAGAACCCAAAAAGAGTAAGATTCAAAAAAAGGTAACACCACTAAGAACATCCATCCTTCAAAGCTTGTGAAGTGAAGAGAGCTGAGCATCATGGGAAACATTCTTCAAGCTCTCTCTCTCTCTCTCTCTCTCTCTCTCTCTCATCCCTCTCTCTCTCTCTCTCTCTCTCTCCTCTCTCTCTCTCTCTCTCACTCTGCGCTCCTATTGTAATTTTCTAGTTAGAGAGAGTGGTTGTTGGTCTCAGATCATCCCTCATGTTGTTAATATTGGACTGGGTCTGGGGACCCTTTGTACTCTTCTTGAGATTCAGGTTTGTGCATTTTCAGTTGAAGAATAACTTACTGTGCAAGTATATTTTTCCCTTGTAGAAGGGAAGACCCGAGGTGTTTTCGGGGTGCTGTTGTTCCCCTTGTAAAAGGGAGGACCCAAGATATTTTGTGGGTTGTTCCTCTTTGGTGTGCAGAGAAGACTAGCTAGGTTGGTGTGTAAGTGTCCTTAAAAGGTATTGTATCCTTAGTTAAAGAAATTCCAACTGTTCTTTGGGTTTGGACGTAAGACTTCTATTGGAAGGACCGAACCAGAATAATCCTGTGTTATTTGTGTGTGATTGTTTGTGTCTAATTTTGCTATTATCTAACACTAACAATCAGTTTTAAATTTTATTTAAGTTGCAGAAATCCTTAGGCAACCTATTCACCCCGTCCCCCTTTGGGCTTGCTAACTGGGCCAACAATATGTAAATTTGAATTAAAATTTAAATATGATATTTTTATATAATATGAGAGGTATGTTGGTTAATATTTGGTTTTGTCTCTTGCATGAGTGTGGGTCTTTCTCCTTTATCATACTTCGATTTTCCATGCTAGAGTGTGACATAGAGGATCCTTGGACCATAATATCAACTAGAACTCTCAAAAACTTCGTTCTCTTCCGGGACGAGCTAAGAATCTACTGGATTACCTCCTCTTCCGAACGAGGGACTCCTTGAGCTAAGAGAATGCGATATATCAACCTATTCGAGGGATATTAGATTATCGAGTTAAGACCTTGCCGATCTATTAAGTTAGTTGTGAGCCAAGTTAACTTTCTACCCTAATGCATTCCGATGGCATTGGTTTGGTATTCCGCTTGTCTCAGGTTGTCCCTTAGGACTTTATATCAAGGCAGGGGGGTCTTCCACATGGGTAGCAATTTGAGGCTCTATAGCACTTCTTAGGTCATGTTTACCATCTCAGTTCTCTTTAGATGAGTCGTAGTTTAGTAATTGTACTTTCACTTATTGGATAGGTGTCATTGGGTCTTTGAATTTGGGTCAGAGGATGTAGATTTTCTGTAATGTCGCGAATTTTTGGATTGTAGTTTAATGGGTTTGGTGGCCAATGTATGGCCCAGTAGTGGTATTTGTGGTTGCTTGAATAGGTTGTATGGGGGTAGGGGCCGAAAATCCAAGCCCAACCAACCTCTGGTGCACCTTCCATAAATGCGACCAACATAGGCGTCGTGTTTTGGAAACGGGACCACCCTTGCCGTCACATTTTGGATGTCGCTTCTCCGGTGTGCGTCTGCATACGCGCCGCGTGTCCCATGTAGGGACGTCACATTTTAATTGTGATGGCCATGCACGTCACGATTTAAACACGATGGCGCGACCCGTCGCGATTCCTGACTGTGAGTTTTTGTGTTGGCCAAACCCTGGTTAAGCAGTGCAGGAAACACTACTCGGCCGAGGGAGGGCTTGATGTGGGGGTTTCCGGGTGATTCAGAGTTGCGCGACATGTGGATTGGCATTGTACCATCACGAGGAGGTTGTTCAAAGCATGGGAAATGCCAAGGCAATGTCGTGCTTTGCATTCTTCGTGTTCCTCGTGTGGTAGGGCAATTCGACTCAATTTCGGATTATATGGATCGTAGTTAAAGTGTTTAATGTATGGATGATGGTTAAGTTGAGTAGTAAGAATGTGTAGGCTTTTATTTGAATGCAAATATCCAAGTTTTATGGCTGTACAGGGTGGTTTGTGTGATTTCCAGAATTGGGGTTTTGGGTGGGGTTTCTCGGCTGAAAAGGCGACGGACCAGTCGTCGCGTTTTGAATGCGATGATGTGTCCAGTCACAATTAAGTCCTTAAGGCGACGGTTCTCCCCATCACAATTTGGCCTTCAAATGGCGACATTTGTGTCCATCGCGTTTTAGAAGGCAGCCACCCGACCCCTAACTTAACTGCATAGTGCCATGACTGCTTCTAGCTATAGGTCTGTATGACTGTTAATTTATGTTTCATGGGTTGTAAGCAGTGCATTGGCACATGTTGTGATCGGGAATGCCGAGTTTACATGATTATGTGTATGTGGCAAGTTGGGTAATACGACGCCTTCAGTGGTTACCTCTCGAGTCGGGTACCCTAGGTTCTTTGTGAGCGAGGCACGTGGTGCTCGGGGTTTGTTTCCGTTACAGTGTGAGTACCAATGAGTATGTGTCGTCTTCTGGACACCCTCACTCCTTAGCTTGAGTTGTACATCTAGGTGAGGGAAAAACGACAGTGGGACAGTAACTCATGTGTTGTGGTTGTTCTTGGTCACTTGTAGCGCGCTCTTGGTTGGGGGACGGACATCAGTAGATGTACTGGTCTCCAGCTAGTCTTGTTTCCAGTGCCTCACTTTAGGGAGCTCAGGACGGAGTCCTTAAGGTGCCAGGCATGGAGCTGTATTTGGTGGGGCTGCAGTTGTGGTGTTGTTTGGTCTCCACAGTTTGTTGACTCTGTTGAGGTGGAGTGGCAGCTGGACCCTTCGTCCTTGGCTGCGAGGCTAAGAGATAGACCTATGTTGCTTGTCCGGGTCAGGTTGGTGTCGCGAACCAGTCTTCGTGACTCGTGTTTGGCGTCACCCTTCTTTAGCTCTTACTTCTGAGCATGGTTTGTCGTTTATTTATGAAAGTTGAATTCATAATGATAGCATAGTTTTATTTATTTACTACAATTGTATCCCCATGCTCAAGTATTTTTGTTAATTGGTTATATTGATGCTTTACTCCTGCTTCTCATGTGTTTAGTGGTTGTCGACTTTTGAGGGAATTTCTCTATTGAGCCAGTGACTTGCAAGGCTCACCCTTACTCCTTTCAGGTAAGTGAGAGTATGAGGGTTCCCATTCTTCTTCTAGTTCGGAGCTGCATCACAGCGGAGTTGGTCCACGTCTCCAGCAGTGTAATTTTCTTTCTGTTGTGTCCCAGGATATGCTCCAGGCTAATGTACTCTGTATTGACTTTTGTTAAGACCTGACTATGTAAACATGTATGAGACGTACAATCTTATATATATTCAGTGTGTTCTTTTATATTTCCACAGATATATGTGTTGATATCTCTTACGAGGTTTCGACTTGTCGCGGGAGCGGACAGATCAAACTCATTATTGGATTTACGGATTTGAACGACGTGGTCCGTCACAGTTTCTCTCTCCACAATTTATAAGAAATTAAATTTCTTAAGTAATGGAGTAAATAATAAATTTATTCATATAGAGAGTTAAATGTAAAAGATTATGCAAAGTCAGAAAAAATAGAAAGACAAAGAAAGATGTGAGTTTTTATGGGGCCATAAAAAGGCTAATAAAGTCCTCAACAAGGCATTTGTAGGGGATGCAGATCATCTGCAAGTTGCCGGTTTAGAGGGCGAATAGTGTCGAACTATCTCATTGCAGGCCCAGTTTTCGTGAACTTTGAGTTACCTAGAAGCACCGATTTTTATGTATAAAATAACATGGGTGGTGGAAGTTCTCCCTTACTATGTGTCCAAGTAATGGAGCCAAAAAGATACTGAGTGCATGTAATTCTTCGGATGTATAAGTTTAAAATTTTTTCAATTAAATAAGATAAAAGTAACACAGATATATAGAAAATAGGAGCTGTCAATCTTGTTTTTGAGATTCACAAATATCTAATCCCACAAAATCACATAAGTGAAGTTCTTCGTTACTAAAAAAAAAAAAAGAAAGACTTATTGCACTTGTATATGCATTTTAAATGCAATATGACTAGGCAACAACCCATGTGCTATCGAACAATTAGATTGTCACTTTATCACTCCTCATGTGAGGGGTGCCACATAAATTATTGTCTAGTTATATTACCACTTAAAGTGTAATATGCAAGTGCAATAAATCTCTCAAAAAAAAATTTTTGAGAGAGAGAGAGAGAACACATTGCGAAGGACCAAACCTACCAAAAGTTGATATGATGCAGTCTTAAGGCTGTCCGATCCTAAAGGGTACGTGCCCGATTCTACTAGCTTATCTGTCTGGCCGCATTAAGCGCAACCAGGGCCAACGGAGGCTAGGGGGGACTAAAGAGAGAGAGATGAGAAGAGTTCCATTAGCAAGCGGGACGGCGCACGGTGCGATATATATGAGTATATGACAACAGAGTGCCTAAAAATTAAGGGAGGGAGCCTTGATCGATTGCAGGGAATGTGAAATTGTCTAGCAGTTGATAAAAATTTTTCCCCCTTTTTTTTAAAGCCAAACCAACAGTAGATAGATTGACAAATACATAGATTGAGAGTTTATTGTAGGAGTTAGTCCATTAAGCCCAACTTGGGGGGGGGGGGGGGGTTAGAGGGAGATATAAGTTGGATTAAGAGAGGATGATAATTTAGTGTGGAGATTTTTTTAACCTGAAAATTTATAAGTTAAAAGGAGATAAAATGGGGTTAAGATACTCCGCCCTTCTTATTGAGTTATCTTAATCCACCTTAACTCTTGGGCCTCATTTTTTCTCTTCAAATTTATTTTGTATAAAATATGAGTTAAATAACTCTCTATTAGAATAATTAAAAATTATGTACTTATTTATCAAACTGAATTTTAATTATTTTTTATTTTTTTGTTGGTGCTGGAGATCAAATCTGAACTTTTGTTTTCCCATATAACTCTTATTCATCCCTCCTATAGTGGAGGACAACTAGTAGTCCAGTAAATCCTACTTTGTTAGAAGAAAGCGAAAGAAGTGAGTCCCGAGAGATCTGAGTCCCATCATGCTATATATGGCGGCATTTGGAAATGTCGCGAAGAAGTCGACCACGTGACTGTGACAGTACGAACGCGATTCTAATATCGTCGTCAGTGCCGACACGAAAGAATTTGGAGGAAAAAAAGCACCGCCAATATAATGAAAAAATAGATATTGCGGCGCGGTTGTGTCCGACTCCCTCTTATGTCCATCTCCTATGTCTATGTCGAAACAAAAATAATTTAGTAACATTATTTGATAACTGTGGTGGTATGTTCCTGTTTGGGCTAGAGCCAAACGGGCCTCCACTGAAGAAGATGGGGAGATGAACGCCGGTGCAGATGGAAGCCTGCAAGACAGAACTGGATCAGGGAGCCCGGTTTTGCAACCGAGGAGAACCCTCCGATGCTTAAGTCAGCACAAGACTGGAAGGGCTTGAAGGAAATGGGGGTTCTCGTGTGTAATCGCACGAGGGCGAGTGTGAGTGTTCAGGGTTGCGTTACCTTTGCATGGTGTTTACCTAGGCCTTTTATAGGCGAAGGTGCAGAGAGGGTGGGACAGAACGTCCCCCAATGTCGCCAGAAAGGGCGCGTCGGTTGGCGCCCTTGGCGGGGAGTTATGCTTTCAGGCGCCCGTTGAGGGGCCCTACAATTAATGTACCACTTGATCGTGGGGCGCGCACGATGCAACCGTTGTAACCGTCGTGCCGAGGTGAAAGACCGCTTGGATTCTCCTGGGTGGAAGGTACCGAGCAGGTTGCCTGTTCGGTAGGCTATCCTACTGCTCGGTGCCTAGGCACTGCTGCTGCCAGCGGGTCCAGGGCACGCTTCCCGTAGGGCCTGTTCGGTAGATAGGGCATGAACCGAATAGGATGAGGGGTGTCCGGAGACTGCCCCTAGGATCCTAGGGGCGCTTAGAAGCAAAGACCGTGTTCGGGATCTTCAACCTTCTCCCGAGGACACGCGTCGTGCTGCCAAAGGGCCACACCTGTCTGTAGGATAGTGATGAGCCATGATGGGCCTCTTGGGCTTACGTGGCTAGAAATAGCCACCACACTTGCCCCCTACTCTCTCAGGTGTACTCGGTGTCCGGAGTGCCTTGAGAGAGGAGGCCTGCCCGGTTGTCTCTTCGCATTAAATGCGACACTGACTTTGGCCTCGCGAACGGCAACAGGGCGACGTCGCTTGGGGCTTCTCCTCGAAAGCAAAGGAAATCTCATGATGATGAGATGACGTGTCGAGCCAGGAAGCTAGCACAATACGCTCGAACGGTCTCCTGCGGCACGCCAGAGGGGTTGCCTGGAGCGGGGGAAACGTCATTTTGGCTTTTTTCGAATTTCGCGCCGCCCCTTCCTTTATAGGAAGAGGAGGGGTGAAGGCGGGAGCTCATGCCTTCAACCTTCGTAAAACTTGCTTGCCCCCGAAGTTTCCCCATCGCCTTTTTCCTCACTTTCTGTTGTTGTCTTTTCTGTCGCTTATCTTTGTTGTTTCTGGCGATGGCGTCCAAGGAAAAAGCCGCAGTGGTCACTGAAGTGAGCGGCGTGATGCCGGCAGGAGCCCGGGGGCCAAGGTATCGTGTAACGCCCCTCTTAGACCCAGTACAGTTCACCAACTCACATTGGATCTAACAGAGGTATTACAGTGGAATAAATCCAACATTTGACGGTACAGGTTGAGATATACACAAATGATAATTCGATTCCAATAATAAGCAACGGAATAGGAACTAAAGGATGGTAATCAACATTATACTCAATTATAAAGTCTAGTGCATAAAGAGAAATGTCAATAGTCCTAAATTTTTACAATTCATATCCAAATGCATAAGGAAATACATATAGTCCTCACATACAAGAGTCACTCTAAATCTCTCAACCAATCTAAGTCTCCACGTCCTCTCACTATCCTAGTCATAGTGTATTAACTCCTGAGAATCCTCTAGTTCTCCTGATGGTTAGCAAGTATGAGTCTACAAGACTCAGCAATTTACATGAAAGACGGTTCAAGATATTAAGGTATAATAGATTTAAAAACATGGTAGTATAATATCATTCACATCATTGGTAACATATACTTTTTCCTACTAGCATATTTCTAAGTCCACTGGCAATCGCATATTCATAACACTTCTAATTATCATGGATGGAACTGTCATGTAGTGCATAAAATTCACATCTTATTCTTTAACAATCAATTCAACAGTTCCTACATATAGCATGTAATCATTCTTATCATGGAATCTACTTATTGTCATGTACATGTAACCATTTTAATAAAAGCCTTATCTACGTTATGCAATATGCAATACAGTTGTCACGTATACCTAACCTTTAACATGTAGCAATTTCTTCGTTTATAAAAATTGGCATGTAATTTACGTATTCATGCAGAACAATGACAGGTGGATCGTGAAACTATAATCATGTAGGCATGTAGCATGTAACATGTAGCATATGGCATGTAGGCTCATGTAGAATGTAGAAATTTTCAGTTAATTGCCAAGACATACCCGCACTATAATAGAGATCGATAGTCATTTAGCATTCACTTATCACCTAGGCAATGCAGTGATGAAGTCAATATTTACGTAAAACCGGGAAAGTCCTTCCCACCTTAACCAGAGAACTTGTCTACCTCTAGGATTTCAATCCGTTGCCCATGGATTCAATAGATCATTTACATGTAGGTGAACCATTACCATAGGGGCATCTACGGTGTAGTTCCTTGTAGGAATCTCTAATATGGAATGTCTTATTGGCATTCAATTCAACGTATTATCTTATATATATATAGTAATCCTTACATTACATGCAATTCTAACATACGAAAATGAAATGATCTATAGTATATTCTTTTCAGTTCTGCATTTCATTTTCTATTTATCAGACCCCAAACATGGTACTAAATGTAACACTTTCTTTCATGCATATATTCTCATATTTATTCATTTCTATATGATATCTACTATTCAGAAATTTATTGCAGTAGGTACACATGTCCAAAAATTCCAAAATTTTGATAGAAATTCAGAATCAGGATATACTATGTACATGCAAAATTTTAACATTTTGCTGAACTACATACTATTTTTCATAATTGAATTTCACTAATTTACCTAACTAGCATGATACAATCAATGAGAAAACTATATGATTCTGTACAAGAACTGGTATATCATCATTTGCAGTCTCAGCTATAACTTTCTACATGAATCACGTTGACCTCAGTTTACTTTTCTTTTTATTAATCTCATTAACTAACAAAATGTTTATTCACATGTTCATGCGGTCTAAACATCATTACATCAATCTATCCATAAAACATTAATATACTCACAATCAATAACCTGCCGAAACCCCACATCATCATAGATTATAGATAGGCAATTAAAATCAATTTTCAGGCTAAACATGGTACTGATAAACTTAACGGCGTGGTATATGGCGTTTACTGAAGTTGACGTCCACCACACTGTCGTTAAGCCTCTATAGATAGCAGCACATAGCGCCATTAATTTATACTAACGGCGGCACATAGCGCTGTTTACATATAATAAAGGTCGGAAAACGAATGCTGCTCACATGAAGTAGACGGCCGTCGTTGCCGCCGTTAATAGAATAGACGAGAAGCGATCTGGACGTCTAGTTCTTATGCGCAGAAAACACAGAAAACCCTACATGGAATAACAGTCTTCTACCCTTTCCGTAAGTTATTTTCATGCTTTAAAAATATGTAAAAATGATAACTACTTAGTATAACATATCCTAAACTGAACCCCCATGCAACTTGCCTCAATCCCTCCTTCTGGAGTGATGATTCTAAGCTCGAAGATGCCCGCCTCGACTATGAGGCAGTCCTTTCCTTCGACTTCAACTGCTCCAATCCACCTCCACACAGCTCCTCTGCTTGGATGAGCTCCTGATCACGAAGTTGGATGTACCACCTTGGTCTAGAAGCCTCAGAACACATGACCAGCACTGCAACCCCTTTCCTCGGCCCCTTTCTCTCTTCAAAAACCAAGATAAAACCCCTATCTAGTTGCGAAATCTGGTCTTATAAAGATCTCCTACGCAATGGCCAGCCTAATCCTGACACTAGTGCGAAACGCTCAGATCTACGCATTAAAGTCACTTTAAAATGGTCGATCTCTCTCTCTCTTGAATGGAAACATCAAAAATAAGCAAGTCAGGTTAACGTCAACATAAAATGTCGTCAGCTTCCATGTAAACATCCATCGACGATGTCATTTACAGGCTTGCCCACAAAATTTAGAATTCAGAAAATAATAAACGACACAAGAGTATGTTGTTAACAGGAATTAAACGACAGGCGATCTTGCCACTAACAAGACTTACGCCAAGAGATGTTGACGCTAAATTCCCACACAGATCAGTATTCAAAATTCATGCAGAAATAACATACAATGGTGCCACATAATTCAAGAAAATTTTCTAGGGCACTACATCCTCTCCCCCTTAAAATAATCTTCGTCTTGAAGATTGAGTTAGAATACTCACCAAACAGTGGATACAACTTCTTCATTCTTTCTTCAAGCTGCCACATCGCTTCTTCACGTGAGAAGTTCCTCCATAAGACTTTCATGAAGGGAATAGACTTTGATCTTAATTCCTGCCCTTTCGATCCAGAATCTCTACAGGCTGCTCCACATAAGATAAGTCTGGCTGAAACTACACTGGCTCATACTGATTACATGAGCCGGGTCCTCTAATATAACGCCTCACATAGATACAGGAATATGGGTGCACCACTTCTAAAGATGGTGGCAAAGCCAACTGGTATGCCACATTCCCGATCTTCTTCAAAATCTCAATGGACCAATAAACCTCGGGTTCAACGTGCCTCTCTTTCCAAACCTCACTACGCCCCTAGTTGCGATACCTTGAGAAAAACATGGTCCCCCACCTCAAAAGCCAAGTCCTTCCTCCTTGTATCCACATAACTCTTTTGACGATCCTGAGCTGCCTTTAACCTCTACACTATCAACTGGATCTTCACTGAAGTCTCCTGCGCTACCTCTGGTCCAACCAAATGCCGATCTCCTGCTTCTTCCCAACCAACGGGGATCTACAGGGTCTCCCGTACAAAAGCCTCAAAAGGTGCCATACCTATGCTCGAATGGAACTGTTATTATAAGCAAATTCCACAAGAGCTAGGTGACGCTCCCAATCACCTTTCCACTCCAAGACACAAGCCCTAAGCATATCCTCCAATGTCTGAATAGTCCTCTTGGACTGTCCATTCGTTTTGTGGATGAAATGCCGAACTCAACTTCACTGACTCCCATTTCCACTGAGGAATATCCAGCTTCCTGCATTAAACCTGAAGGTCACTGACGTTCTGCCTTCACTTGCTGACAAATCACACTTTGCCACAACATCAACACATCCCGCTTCATGCCAGACCACCAGAACGAACACTTCAGATCCTTGTACATCTTCCCACTGCCTGGGTGAATAGAGAACTGAGATCTATGCGCTTCCTCCAATTTCCTTCCTCAGATCAGCATCATTAGGGACACACACCCTAGATTCAGGCAATTCCATCATCCTCATCCCTGGTAATACCGCCCTTTTCAACCACTCCTGCAATAACGGGTCATCTTTTTGCAAAGCAATAACCCGATCAAGAATAGACGATCTAGTGACAACTGAGCCATGAACAAGTTGCACAATTGAGGTTCCAAATAGCCAAAGCACTCGAAGCATCTTCTAGCATCTTCCATTCTTGCCCTCATAACTGCCTCTTCCTGCTCGATACATCTGCCACCACATTTGCTTCCCCGGATGGTAAGAAAGCTCAAAATCATAGTCTTTTCAGAATTCTATCCACCTCCGCTGCCGCAGATTCAACTCCTCCTGCGAGAACAAACTTGAGACTCTTGTGGTCTGAGAAGAGCTCAAATCTACCTCCATATAGATAGTGCCTCCAATTTTCAAAGCATAGACCACAGCCGCTAACTCCAAGTCATGAGTCGGGTAGTTGCGCTCATGCTCCTTGAGTTGCCTAGAAACATATCCCCAACTCGACCTCCTTGCATAAGAACACAGCCAAGCCCAATCTTTTGAAGCATCCGTGTAGATAGAGAAAGAACCACACCATTGGGCAAGACAAGCACTGTCACTGAGGTCAGACGAGTCTTCAGCTCCTGGAATGCCTTCTAACAAGCCTCTGACCACTCACAACTTGACTCATTTGCTCGTCAACCTCGTCAAGGTAGCCGCATATAAGAAAACCTTCGATGACCTCCTATAATAGCCACCAACTGTGAAAACTCCTGATGTCAGCTGATGATCTCGGTGTTTCCCAGTCAAGGACAGATTCTACCTTAGCCGGATCTACAGACACTCCTTCAGCAGATATCACATGTCCCAAGAAATGGACCTCCTTCATCCAGAAGTTGCACTTGCTGAACTTAGCATATAGCTTGTGCTCCTTTAGGATATCCAACACAATCCTCAAATGCTCTTTATGAGTCTCTTCATCAGGTGAAAAGATTAGCACATCATCTATGAAGACCACAACAAAGGAATCCAGATACTGCTGAAAAACTCGGTTCATCAAATCCATAAAAATAGCTGGAGCATTCATCAAACCAAAGGGTAAGACAAGGAACTCATAATGGCCATATCTCGTCCTAAAATCTATCTTAGCAGAATCCTCCGGCTTAATTCGGAGTTGATGATAGCCAGAACGAAGATCAATCTTAGAGAACACTGAAGCTCCTCGCAACTAATCAAACAAATCATCATACGAGGTAAAGGGTACTTATCTTGACAGTTACCTGGTTAAGCTTGCGGTAATCAATACACAATCTCATCGATCCCTCCTTCTTCTTCACAAAGAGAACATGTGCTCCCCATGGCGAAACACTCGGTCGAATGAATCCCTTATCAAGCAATTCTTACGCTGCTTCCTCAATTCTGCCAACTCCGTTGGTGCCATACGATAAGGCGCAATGGAAATAGGTGCTGAGCTAGGAACTAGCTCAATGCCAAACTCTATCTCCCTTGCAGGGGGCAAACCAGATAATCCTCTGGAAAACATCGCTGAACTCTCTGACTACTTCAATCTTCTACTGATAAAACCTTCTTCAAATCCTCGGACAAACCACACTAGCCAGAAAACTACTATAACCCTTGATCAACATCCGGGCTGCCTTCAAAGCAGAAATGACGAACTTGCCCGACATGTTCTTAGCAAAGGATGAACAAACCCTCCTTACCACCAGGAATCCGGAAATAATAAGCTTTCGCCGATAATCCATCAGAGCATAATGCTCCTCGAGCCAATCTAAGCCAAAATGGCATCATAATCCTTCATCTTTAGCAAATAGAACTACCAGGCAAAATATGCTCCCCAATGCACACAAAAGGGAAGAAAACACTGCTCGGTCAATATAGTTCCTGCTGGAGTATGCACAGACAAGGGGACCTCCAACTTTTCCAGAACTAACCATCATCCTTCATCAAGACCTTAGCAAATCCCTCGGAACAAAACTACGTGTGGCACCGGTATCAAATAAGACTCTAGCATGCATTCCCATAATTAAAATTGTACCTTCTGTGACATGCTCTGCCAACTCTGCCTCGTCTCTCCACCAAGGCGAACACTCGAGCCTGAGCCCTCGGTCTCCCTGCTGCTCTCGGTGCCGGTCTCACTATTGCTGGTGCTGCTGCTGCTGCAGTCTACTGTGCCATCTTTAGACAGTCTCTGATCTTGTGGTTCTTATCACCACACCTCAAGCATCTTCCGGAAGTCACCCAACACCCTCGCTCCATGCGCTTCCCCACTGGGTACACACTGGTTTCTCTGCAACTGTGCCTCCTCCTGGTGTCGGTGCAGCCACTCTTGCGGTGCAACTGCTCTCTGCTGGAAAGCTGGGCCTTCTTCCTTCTATCCTGAAGATGGAATGCTAATGCTGGCCTCTTTAAAGAAGCCCTCTCTCTCCGATAGACCTCCATCTCTGCCTCCTGCATGCATGTCGCTGACAAAGCCTCTTCCATGGAACGATGTCCCAAAGCCACCAGTCTCGTCCTCAGGGACAGCTTCAACCCCATAATGAATTTCTTTACTTTCCTCCGTTCATCTGCCACTATGGGGGCGCATACTTGGACAGCTCCGCAAATCTCGCCTTGTACTCATGCACGCTCATTGACCCCTGGGTCAATGTCAAAAACTCCAACTCCATACGGTCCTGCACATGCTCCGGAATATACTTCGCCCTAAATAAACGGATGAACTCAGCCCAAGCAGCCTCCATAGCCCCATCTCCAAACTGTGTGCATAGTACAGAGGACCACCACACATCGGCATGTCCCTGAGAAGAAAGAGCAATACAGCTAAGGGTACATTTCAAACAACATACACATAACCTTCAAAAACCAACTTTTACCTGCAGCATATAAGTAGCTAGGGTCACCCTCTCCTCTTCCGCACAACGAATGGCATGAAAAATCTTCTCCGTTTCCCGGAGCCAACTCTCCGCTAGAATAGGATCACTCTCCCCCTTAAAAGGAAGGGAGTCACCTCCTGAACCTCTCCATCATAGGTACTCCCCAAAGACTGCCTCATGAGCAGGTGCCTGCGCCTACAATCCCAAAACAAGCTCTTAGCTAACAATTCCCCATTAACACCTTGAATAACTCTTGTATCTACCAACCTGAACCTACCTGCACTTGCAATGCCGCTGTAGTCTGAGCCTAAGTCTGCATCGCGTGCACCAATCCTTGCATCAATGCTCCATATCCACAGGTGGGTGGTGGGGTGGCAAAGGTACTCCAGTCAGTTCCTGAGCCTGCTGAGTTGGAGCCTGCGAACCTCCTGCTGACTCATCACCCCTAGACAGGCCAACTCCTCTATGCCCACGAGTCGCCATAGTCTATAAAATAAGCATCCAATTTATGACCTATTATTCTACATAACCTGGACTGATTCATTATCAGACATAAATATAATACAATGTTGATATTCTATTTATGTACATTCTAAACCTGGATCACTTTGATACCAATCTTTGTAATGCCCCTCTTAGACCCAATACAGTTCACCAACTCACATTGGATCTAACAGAGGTATTACAGTGGAATAAATCCAACATTTGACGGTACAGGTTGATAATACACAAATAATTCGATTCCAATAATAAGCAACGAAATATGGAACTAAATGATGGTAATCAACATTATACTCAATTATAAGTCTAGTGCATAAAGAGAAATGACAATAGTCCCGAATTTATTACAATTCATAGTCCAAATGCATAAAGGAAAATACATATAGTCCTCACATACAAGAGTCACTCTAAAATCTCTCAACCAATCTCAAGTCTCCACGTCCTCTCGCTCCGAGTCAGAGTGTATTAACTCCTGAGAATCCTCTGGTACTCCTGAATTGTTAAGCAAGTATGAGCCTACAAGACTCAGCAATTTACATGAAAGACGGTTCAAGATATTAAGGGTATAATAGATTTGAAAACATGGTAGTATAATATCATTCACATCATTGGTAACATATACTTTTTCCTACTAGCATATTTCTAAGTCCATTGGCAATCACATATTTCATACACTTCTAATTATCATGGAATGGAACATGCCATGTAGTGCATAAAATTCACATCTTATTCTTTAACAATCAATTCAACAAGTTCCTACATATAGCATGTAATCATTCTTATCATGGAATCTACTTATTGTCATGTAACATGTAAACCATTTTAATAAAAGCCTTATGCTACGTTATGCATATGCAACTTTGTCATGTAATACCTAACCTTTAACATGTAGCAATTTCTTTTAATAAAATTGGCATGTAATTTACGTATTCATGTAGAACAATGACAGGTAGAATCGTGAAACATATAATCATGTAGGCATGTAGCATGTAACATGTAGCATATGGCATGTAGGTCATGTAGACATGTAAATTTTTAGTTAATTGCCAAGACATAGCCCGCACTATAATAGAGATCAGTAGTCATTTAACATTCACTTATCACCTAGGCATTGCAGTGATGAAGTCATGGTATTTGCACAAAATGGGAAAGTTCTTCCCACCTTAACCAGTTGAACTTGTCTACCTCTAGGATTTCAATCCGTGCCTACGGATTCAATAGAATCATTTACATGTAAGTGAACCATTACCATAGGGGCATCTACGGTGTAGTTCTTGTAGGAATCTCTAATATAGCAATGTCTTATTGCATTCAATTCAACGTATGTTCTAATATATATATATATATATATATTATATATATATATAATATTAATATATATATATATATCCTTACATAAATGCAATTCTAACATACGAAAATGAAATGATCTATAGTTATAGTCTTTTTAGTTCTGCAATTTCATTTTCTATTATCAGACCCCAAACATGGTACTAAATGTAACACGTTCTTCATGCATATATTCTCATATTTATTCAATTTCTATATGAATCTACTATTCAGAAATTTATTGCAGTAGGTACACATGTCCAAAAATTCCAAAATTTTGATAGAAATTCAGAATCAGGATATACTATGTACATGCAAAATTTTACATTTTTCTGAACTACATAACTATTTTTCATATTGAATTTCACTATTTAACCTAACTAGCATGATACATTCAGTGAGAAAACTATATGATCTGTACAGGAACTGGTATATCATCATATTGCAGTCTCAACTATAACTTTCTAATATGAATCACGTTGACAATCATTTACTTTTCTTTTTATTAATCTCATTAACATAACAAAGTTTATTCACATGTTCATGAGGTTCTAAACATCATTACATCACTCTATCCATAATATAACAGTAATAAACTCACAATTCAACCTGGCCGAAACCCCACATCATCATGGATTATAGATAGGCAATTAAAATCAATTTTCATGCTAAACATGGTATTGATAAACTTAACGGCGGGGTATATGACGTTTACTGAAGTTGACATCCACACACACTGTCGTTAAGCCTCTATAGACAGCGGCACATAGTGCCGTTAACTTATACTAGCGGCGGCACATAGCGCCGTTTACATATAATAAAGGTCGGAAACAAATGCTGCTCACTTGAAGTAGACGGTCGTCGTTGCCACCATTAATAAGAAATAGACGGCAAGCGATCTGGACGTCTAGTTCTTATGCGTAGAAAACACAAAATTCCTACATGGAATAACAGGTTTCTACCCTTTCCCGTAAGTTATTTTCATGCTTTAAAAATATGTAAAAATGACTACTTCTATAACTTCCTACACCTAAAACCGAACCCCCATGCAACTTGCCTCAATCCCTCCTTCTGGAGTGATGATTCTAAGCTCGAAGATGCCCGCCTCGACTGTGAGGCAGTTCCTTTCCTTCGACTGCAACTGCTCCAATCCGCCTCCACGCAGCTCCTCCGCTTGGATGAGCTCCTGATCATGAAGTTGGATGTACCACCTTGGTCTAGAAGCCTCAAGAATGCACGAACCAGCACTGCAACCCCTTTCCTTGGCCCTCTTTCTCTCTTCCAAAAACCAGTGTGAAAACCCCTATCTAGTTGCGTAATCCGGTCTTATAAAAATCTCCTACGCAATGGCCATCCTAAATCCTGACCCTAGGATGCGAAACGGTCAGATCTACGCATTAACTCACTTTAAAATGGCTGATCTCTCTCTCTCTCAGAACAGAAACATCAAAAACATGCAAGTTAGCTTAACGTCAACATAAAATGCCGTCAGCTTCCATGTAAACGTCCATCGATGATGTACAAGCTTGCCCACAAAATTTAAGAAATTCAGAAAATAATAAATGACACAAGAGTATGTCGTTAACAGGAATTAAACGGCAGGCGATCTTGCCGCTAATAGGACTTAACGCCAAGAGATGTTGACGCTAAATTCCACATAGATTAGTATTCAAAATTCATGCAGAAATAACATACAATTTGCAACATAAATTCAAGAAAATTTTCTAGGGCACTACATATCATCACTACGAAGGCCTCCGGGAATGCTTTCGGATCAGCGACGATTACGAAATTGTCATGGCCAAGGAGGAGGAGTCGCACCAGGTGAACAAACCAGGTTGCTTTGCCCTCTCCGTCAACCACCTGGAAGCAGGGTTCCAGCTGCCATTGCCTGAAGTGGCAAAGGCATTGCTGAACAGATGGGGAATCGTTGCCCATCCAGCTCACGCCCAACTCGTGGATATTTTAGTTAAAAGTTATTTTAGTTCCGGTAACGTTACATATATTGTTATCTTTGGATTACGTCTAAAGTTATGTATAGAAAAAAAGAGATAATTAGATAACTTCAAGACAAATTAAGGGGACATGGAAAAGGGCCGGGTACCAAAGTAGGATTAATGCTTAAATATTTTAATAGCCTATACTTGGTTTGACTATTTATCTTTGTATAAACTATTCAAAAATCTATGCTGCTTAATTTGGTGGGCGGAATAAGGCTAGATATATATGGGTGGATAAAATAGTGGTTAGTGGTTATTTTATAAGTTTGGTACGTAGGACAAATTAATATGCTAACCATGGATATTTTGGTTATCCGTAGATAAACGTGTATCTGATCCAAAAGTTATCCATGGATCTACCAAAATAAATTAGATAGATAAAAGGGGTTAAGCTATCCTTGGTTGGATAATTTATCCAAGAATACCCCTCTTATATATATGACATTAACTCTATCAAATAAGTGGGCTCGGTAAACTTATCACTATATATAACACCCTTGGGATCACTTAGCAATATATACTAGCCTCTTAACATGCATGTTCATTCAACCATAACTCCAGAAATGTAAACTGCAGCCGTCCAGGGGCTAACCAGCTAACCAAAGTGGGTTGGAGTCATAAAGGCGGAAGCTCGCTCTAAATAAGAGGAAAAAGTGAATTGCTCCATGACAAATTACGTACAATAGATAACACAAAACTAGAAAACTTCTAAAATTGACTATTCATTTAAAAATTTGGAGTTTACACCTATATGTTATACCTGAGTTCGAGTTATGAAAACAATATGTTATCTCAATATTATGAGAAGCGGCAAACGAACTCTACGCAATAACGTAATACGCGTTGGGGAAAGAGACAAAAGGCCATGGCTGAAATAATATATAATTTAATGTTGGTAATATTAAAGATCACATACATCTAAACACTCATTTATCTGGTTTTTTTACCTTCTTTTTTTAAATACAAATTGTTCATGGACTTTAAGCCCTAGCTAACAATTCTAATGTTGGTCCTTGCAGTGCAGCCTCTTCTCCGCTCCTACGTCCTCCTTGACGGCGGCGGAGTCGGAGTGTTTCAGGACGAAACTCCTAATCTCCTCCATCAGCGGAGTCGCCGACGCTGCAAGACCAGGGAGCATGTAGAAGCCATGGATGGCGGTCGGATACTCCACCAACCTCGCATCCTTCCCTCGCTGCTTCAGGCTCTCTGCATACCTCCTCTGCCAGTCCTGCAGCGGGTCAAATCCACCGACGACCACCATGGCCGGCGGGAATCCCTTCCCCAGCCCCACGACTGATGCGACGGGGCTCGCTGCCTCATGATCCCGGCTGGCGCCATCCGGCAGGAAGGCCCTCCAAAGCCAGTCTGTACGCTCCGTGTTCACCAAGGGTGCACCGGCCAGGCGGACCTCAGACTCCACCCTCCCGTTCCCACCGAAGAAGGGCTGGATGACGATGACCCCGCCAACCGGACCCGGCCGTGCAGCGGCAGCAGCTTCTGGTCCTCAGCGGTCCAAAGACGGGTGACGTGGTGGGCGATGTTGGCGCCGGCGCTGTCGCCGGCCACGAAACAGTTGGAGAGGTCCGCGTTCTCGAGGAAGAGGTCGAAGAGGTTCCCGCCGGAATTGACGTCGCCTGTGGAGGCGGGGAGGTTGCTGGAGTCGAAGAAGCGGAGAACGTCGACCCCGTCGTCGTAGGGGGCGGGACACCGGTGCTCCGGCGAGAGACGGTAGTTGACGGAGACGACCAATGCTCCGATCTCGCGGCAGATACGGCGGCAGACGGCGTCGTAGGCCATGGTGGCAGGCGAGAGGAACGCGAACCCGCCGCCGTGGAAGAAGACAATGACCGGGAGCTTCTTGCCAGAGCCGCCGAGCGAGTCGGGCAGAAAGAGACGGAACCAGAGGTTGCGGCTAGGATCGACGGCGATGTCAGCCGTGCGGACGCCTCGAGTGGAGTTGGCGTCGGGCCCCACCATGACGTCCAGGCGGGAGAGGGAGCGGCGCACGGTGCCGTCGGGGCGGCGAACAACGTCGGTGAGGAGGGCGACGAGGGACACGAAGAGCCTCGTCGTCCAGGGGAGTGGTGGCCGGGAGGCCGGGAGGGGGACTTCACGTGGGGATCCCTTCCCGGCATCTCTGAGGAAGGAAAAGACGGCAGAGGGGAAGAGCTTCGTCGTCTTCCACGGACAGGTTAGAAAGGAGCATAGATGCATGGATATTGGGCTCTTTAAGAAGTAGACTGCGAAGGAAATGAGGGAGACGAGTCGCCTGGAGATCCACCATTGGAGTGGAAAGGTGGTGTTGGCAGAGACAGATTCAGATGAGGGCTCTGCTGCCATATCCACACCCAACAGCCTTAATTTCTTCGTCTCTTTAATAATGGAAGGAGCTGCAAGCGGAGGAAGAAGAAGCATGCAGAGAGGATCAGATCTTGCATGCCACAATGCGGGGTGACATTAATGTCGAAGAGACAGGCCATGTCCATCTATATTATATACATAGCAAAAGCATAGTGGGAGAGGTATATTTGGATGCATGGACCTTGGAACAAGATCAGATACGTACGTTGTCAGACCACCTTACGGGGGACTATTATTCTCTAGCTAGTTGGAAGTAATCTCTCCTCCATACGAATGGGTTCTGGTCCTGGTCCTGATACCTTGTTGGACCAGAGTCGGGAGAGTGGATACGTCATCGCTGGTGTAATTTTATTTTTTACAAGACATATGCAGAGAGAGTATATATGTGTGTGTGTGGGCGCATCTGTGTCATTTGTCTCTCTTTTCTGAATGTAACAAGTAAAGGAGAACTCATGCAAGTAATTGGGGGTTTTGAAAGATTTTTACACAAGATTTGCCTATTTTTCCACGTTCTCCACGAGCATTCCGTCTTATCCGACTCATTTTCTGACTTTGTTCCCTGCTTCTTTGTCGTGGCGCAGTTATCGTTTTCTTCTGTGTGTTAATTACCTACTTTCTATTGTGTTATTATTTGTCATACCATCCTTCCCTTCACTGTCCTCTTTCTGTACACGCCCCAAGTTCTTCCGTCTTTCGGATGTTTGTACGACGTGGCCCGTCTTTCCATCTTCCTTATCCGGCATATACTGGCCAGCCCAGGCTTCGTCTCTCTAGTTGGAGTGGAGATCCTCTTCACCCGCGGGTGGAGGGACTCCATCAGTACAAGGGCGCCGGCGGGTGTTTTTTGGGTTGACCCATTGTGTATTTTTTTTGTTTTTTTTACCGAGGGACTTAACCCAAAAAATATCCGCCGGCGCCTTGTACTGCTGGAGTCCCCTCCACCCGCGGGTGGAGAGGATCTCCACTCCTCTAGTTGGCGTCGTTGCTGCGGTCTTTTCCGCTCTTGTGCTTATCTTTTATGTTTTAAGTGGCACCATTAAAATTGTGTCACATCAGTAACTAAAATAAAAATTAAAAAACACTTCATAAATGATGAAGTTGTTGTGCATTTTGATTGGTGTGTTATTTTAATGTGTTATCAAATGATATTATAAATTATTTTCCATGTTTATATCTTTCAAAAGTAAGTGAAGAGAGTCCATCTTGAACTTGGTCGTAGATTGTTGGATGGTCTTGTGCTATAAGAAATAACAAGTACTCTTCGCCTCACCAAGAATGGATCTGCAAAAGAGAACAAAAGATCAAAAGTCTAAAGATGGGAGTTCCAAGAAGCTCAAAACAGGAGGACAAAAAGATTCAAGATCACTCTTCACTTAAGTACAATGAGTTTGTTACCTTTTTCATAGGGCTATCAAAGGGATTATAAAGGTGGCTAGTTTCTCGATCGATCTTCCCACGTCTTGTCACCCGGATCTTCATCACTCCAAGTGGCTAGTATGGCCTTTATCTTCTTGAACATTTGACTTTTCAGAGATCTGAGCATTCTCCTCTCATATGTCCTTGCTTCATACATTCATAGCAAATAACAACACACTACAAGAAAAGTAGCATTATCGACAGAAATTTTCAATGAAAATTTTCCATCAATAATAACCGTGGGAAATTTCGACAGAAATTTCCGTCGGAATATCCATCGAAATTTCCGACGAGCTAGAAGCCATCGAAAATCCGTCGGCATTACCACGAATTTTATTCCGTCGGAAGTACAGTGCCGTCGAAAATGCCGATAGAATTTCCGATATAACATTTTCCGTCGAAAATTACCATCGGCAAATCCCTTAATTTTCCCTCCCGCCTTCCTCTTGAAACTCACTCGGTCTCTCTCTCTCTCTCAACCTTCGTTAGCCGCGACCGCCGCCGCCACTACCACCTGCCCCACCGCCGCCTCCTCCGCCTCCTCCACCGCGCACAGGTACTCTACGTCCACCACTGCCTCGCTTGTACAGGCCTCTGCCTCTACCACCCCCCACCCTCCCTCTCCTGCGCCCCCACCGCCGCCACCCTCCCCCCCACCCCACCCCCCACCCTCCTATGCAACACCCCCACCTTGTCGGCTATGCACCCCCCCCCCCACCCCCACAGTCGCCCCTCTCCCTCCCCCTTCTGCCCCTCACCATCGCTGCCCTCCCCCCTCCTGTGCAACCCCCCCACCCCGTCAACTGTGCACACCCCACCCCACCCCATCTCCGCCCCTCTCCCTCCCCCTCCTATGCCCCACACTGCCACCCTCCCCCCTCCTGTGCAACCCCCCCCACCCTGCTGGTTGTGCACCCCTCCGCCGCCCCTCAACTCCCCCTCCTGCCCCCCACCGTCACCGCCCCCCTCCTATGCAACCCCGCCACCTTGCTAGCTAGCACTCCCCCACCACCTCGTCGTCCGCCCCTCTCCCTCCCCCTCCTGTGCCCCACCATCGTCAGCCTCCCCCCCCACTTGTGCAACCCCCCCCCCACCCCACCCCACCGCCACCCCTCTCCCTCCCCCTCCTACCCCCCACCACCGCCGCCCTTCCTCCCCTCTTGTGCAAATCCCGCCCCCGCCACGCTGCAGAGTGCCCTCCACCCACCCTTCCAGTTGTTTATAGTTATATATTATTTATAGTTGTATATGGATGTTTTTGGTTGAATATTAAATTTAGAGTTTTATATATGTGTTTATAATTGTCTATATATGCTTAGGTTATAGATTAGTAGTTATAGTTGTTTGTATGTTGTTTACCATTGTATATGTATGATTATGATTATATACATGTGGTTATAGTTAAATATTAATACTTATATTTTAAATATGTTCTTATGATTGAGAATCGGTCCCTATAGTTTATTACATGACGTTACAGTTATATATTTGTTAATGTTTTGTTAATCATTTGGATTGCATCAATATCTTTATCATTTCATATTTTGTTAATGTCAGTGTTGTACTAATATTGAATGTTCTTTAATTTATCCATACAAGTTAGAAGTTCTTTATTTGAATATTCTTTAAATTAAATTAGATGTCGTTTAATTCGTTCTATGCATACAAATCAATGAGATATTTTTTAGTTTGATGTATTTAAGTACTTTGAGTGTTCCATGTGAGTTGAGGTGCATGAGTGCAACCTAACACTACACGCACTTTAGGATAGTGTGTTAAGCCTGTGTCAATGAACCTTCCCGTTCAAAACTTTGGGATTGATGTGCACATTCTCATTTTGAATGATGAGAATGTATTTATCTAACTAAAAGTTTTAAATTGTCCCGTTTCGACAGTCTGTGAATGTTTGATCGCACTTAGGTAGTCATTTCCTATATATGTTTGTACTGTTTGTTGAAAATTTCGGTTGCGTCTACTCACTCCTATCTGATATACCTTTATTGATTTTGAATATTTTCTTAACCATTTATTAATAAGTGTTTAAGAAAATATCTTAATCAATAAATATTTTTGGTATATCGGAGAGGTGTGGGGAGATGCTGCCGAAATTTTCAGCAAATTGTACAAACACATATAGTAAATGATCGTGAGAACAATTCTTTATGGATGGATAAAAAGTGATAATCAAAATAATAGTATAGCGTAGTGACCGTTCGTACTGTGGTTTAATGGTTGTGGTGGCCAGTGGGCCTGTGGTTTGTGTTTGAGGTGTTTTTGCAGGTTGTGGGGCTTCGTGGGCCGAGAGGTTAGGCTTAGAGCACTTATAGGTTCTCTGTCTGTGAACGTGACAGAGCTGGGCGTCGCGTTCTAGAACGCGACGGTCCAGGCGTCGCGTTCTTGTTACAGCTGTTTGGGTTGTTCGGCTGCATGCCTGCCGCGTGGCGCGCGCATGGCAGCCGACTGGCGTCAGCGATGAGAAGGCAACAGCCTACACCGTCGCATTCTGATTGCGATGGCAGGGTGTGTCGCGTTCTCAACTCCAAAGGGTTTCTAACCTAGGTCTGCCAAACATAACTCAGTAAGCTCTGCTCGGCCAGGAGAAGGGTTTTTACGGCCTGTTCTTGGGCGATTCGAGATTCTGGTGTGGTTTTCGGTGTGCTCTCTTCCCGAGGACGTGGTACGGAGGAGGGGAAATGCTGGATTATCATCGTTCTTCGTGTTCTTCATGTAGGTAGGAGATTCCACCTTGTTTCTTGCTGTGGATTGTGTGGAGCATGTTTAGGCTATTATTTGAGTTATAGAAGTTGGATAGCATGCTAGTGCAATGGTTAGAATGATTATAATTGCTTTATATGCATGTTTGCATGGTTTTAATGGGGATTCCGGAGATGGAACCCCGGTTCTAGGTCTCTGTCTGTGAAGGCAACGGACCTGGGTGTCGCATTCAGAATGCGACAGCCCGACCCGTCACGTTTTGCTTCAGAACGCATCGTATCGATGCGTCGCGTTTTGAAGGTGACAGAGGTCCCTGTCACGTTCAGGCTTCCGAAGGCTAAAGGTTTGTGCATGGCTACGTGATTATTGTTTGGTGTTATTTATTATTCATAGTATTGGTAGAAGGTTCATTGGCATGCGCTGTGTTGAGGACAGCAGTGTTCACGTGGTTTGTGCATACGTGGCGAGTAGTACGACGCCTACCGTATTACCTCTCCAGTCGGCTATCCCAGGTTTTGTGTGTGAGCCAGGCACATCAGTGCTCGGGTTTGTCCGGTACTTGTGTACCGCCGAGGTCTTTGTCGTCTTCCTGAACACCCTCACTCTTGTGTAGAGTTGTACGTCCGGCTGAGGGAAAGACGTAGAGAGACAGTGACTTGTGTGAGTTTGTGGTTGTCGCTTGTAGCGCACTCATGGTTGGGGGTACGGACACCAGTAGACGTACTGGGCCCCAGCTAGTACTATTTTCTAGTGCCTCGCTTAGGGAGCTTGGGCCGGAGTCCCTAAAGATGCTAGGCATGGGCCTATAGTAGTGTGGTCCGCAGGTGTGGTGTTGGTTGATCTCCACAGTTTCTTGGTTTTGTTGTGGTGGAGCAGCAATTGGACCTTTCGTCTGTGGCTGCGAGACTACAGGTAGTCTTGTGTGGTTTGTCTGGGTTAGTTGCTGGTGTCGCGAACCATCTTCGTGACCCGAGTGTGCGCTTTCTACAAAAGCTCGTACTTGGATGAGGCTTGGCATTTATTTATAAAGGCTGATTTCTGTTAATAGCTTGTGACAAATGTTATTTATAGCTTTAACATCATGCGTAGATAGTTCTATAAATTGCTTAGTGTAGCTTCCTGCTTTTACATTTTGTGAGTTTGGTTTTGTACGGCTTTTGGGGGAGTTTCCCTACTGAGCCAGTGACTTGCGAGGATCACCCCTATCCCTTTCAGATGAGGGAGAGTAGGAGGCTTCCCGCCCTTCGTCTAGTTCAGAGCCGCACCACAGCAGAGTTGGGTCTGCACCACCAACAGTGTAATCTTTACATTCTGTTCACCTCGAGGTATGCCCCAGGTTGTTGTACTTTGTACTTGACTCTAGTTGAGAACTGGCTATGCATATTTCTTGTAAATATTTATGAGATGTGAAATCTTATATATATTTGAGTTGTTTCCTTTATAATTCTACGGACATGTGAATGATATCCTTTCCAAATCTACGGCTCGTTCGCGGGAGGCGGAGTCGGATCAGGCTCTTTATTAGGTTAACGAGTTTGATTGACGAGGACCGCTACAAATATCCTTCATATTCATTTTGACTAAGTCGAACGATGTGAGGGTGGGTCGGATTTTTTTTAGAATTTGTGAATTTCTAAATTGCTTGTAAGTTTTAATAGATGTAGGAAAATATCTCAACACGTTCATGGATGTACCATAGAATAGTTAATCGAATGGTGTCAGAGGAGTTTAAAGATGGAGTTGACGGTTTTATTCAGTTTGTATTAGGGAATTCAACTGTAGCAGTAGACTATTAGGGTAACATATGATGCCCCTGTTCAGTTGCAAAAACTTAAAGTAGATTCACCGTAGGATGTCCAACATCATTTGTCCATGAAAGGATTTGTTCCAAATTATGAGTTTTGGGCATATCATGGTGACCATGTCATGTATGAGCCCGCCAACGTTGCAAGGACAAATACGTACGTGGATATGGTTATAGATGTTGCTAGTCTAGACTTTAATGTTCCTGGAGACCAGTATAACAAAAAGGCATCAAACAATATAGCTAAAAGATTTTCACAATTACTTCGAGATGCTGATGAGCCATCATGGGATGGTTGTGAAAACCACACTCTGTTGTCAGCGGTCTCCCAACTGCTAAATTGAAATCTGAATTTCATATTAGTCAGAGTTGTTTTGTCTGACTTCTCCTACTCATCAAAAGTATGTTGCCTCGATCTGAGAGGTTGCCTAAAAATTTTTACTGTGCAAAGAAGATAGTAAATGATCTAGAGCTTGGATTCTTGAAAATTGATGCATGCCCTAATCATTGTATGCTATATTACAAAGATGATGTAGATAAGAGATCATGTTCTATTTACCAGCATGATAGATTCAAGCCTAAGAGAGGGGACAATTCAAAGCAGAAGGATGTACCTTACAAGTCATTGTGATATTTTACTCTGACACCCAAATTGTAGCGGATGTATATGTCCCCAAAGATAGCTCGACATATGACATGGCATGCGGAAAGAGTTCGTCATGATGATGATGAAATCAGTCATCCTACCGATAGCGAAGCTTGGACTCATTTTAGCCATGCTCATTCTTTCTTCTCAAGGGAGCCACATAATGTTAGACGGGTTTATGCATTAATGGCTTCAATCTATTCAAAGTTCTGTGGCATCTTACTCTTTTTGTCCAGTATTCCTAACATCGTACGACCTTCCGCCAGGCATGTGCATGAAGCGAGAGAATTTATTTTTATCCTTGTTAATTCCTGATCTAAAAAGTCTGGGAAAAGTTTTGGATATATACCTCAGACCCTTAATTGATGAGCTGAAATTATTATGGTCAGATGGAGTTGTAGTTACGATGCATCTAGAAATAGAATTTCATTATGAAGGTTGTGCTAATGTGGATAATAAGTGACTTCCCTACATATGGCATGCTATCTAGTTGGAGCACACATGGGAAGTTGGCATGTCCTTACTGTATGGATGATTCCAAATCATTTATGCTGAAAAATGGTGGAAAATCATGTTGGTACGATTGCCATCAGCGGTTTCTATCAAGTGACCATCATTTCCGAAGGCAAAAGGACTCATTCCTAAAGAACACAATTGAAATGGATGAAGTAGATTTGAAATGGGTGTCTTGTAAACATATAGCTAGGCGGGTTCAAAACTTACCAGATGTAGTAAAATTGGCTAGTAGTAACCGACAACTCTCAGGATTTGGAAAGGATCACAACTGGGTGAAGAAAAGCATCTTATGGGAATTGGTTTATTGGTCAACTCTTTTGATACAACACAACTTGGATGCCATGCGTATCGAGAAGAATGTTTTTGATAATGTGTTTAACACGATCATGAATGTAAAAGCAAAACAAAGAACAATGTCAAAGCGCATATGGACTTGAAAAATTCTTTGCAAACATTCAGAACTAGAACTACAACACATACATGGAAAATTTGTACAACCTAAAGTTTCTTACGTACCAGGGGATAGACAGATTAAGGAAATGTGCCAATAGTTGAAATAATTGAGATTTCCATATGGATGTGTCCAACATTATCCATTGTGTGAATGTTAATGGAGGGGAAGTATATAGAATGAAGAGTCATGATTGCCATATGTTCATACAAAGGTTGTTACCCATTGTATTTTGTGACTTGCTGTCGAAATAAATATGGGGAGCATTGACCAAGCTGAGTTAATTTTTTAGGAATTTATATGCATCGAAACTTCATCTTCATGAAGTGCAAACTGTTGAGCAGAATGTGGTACAAATAATTTGCAAGTTAGAGAAGATATTTCCTTCTGCGTTCTTCGATTCAATGGAGTACCTGATTATCCATTTGCCATATGAGGCTAGAGTTGGAGGACCAATACAATTTCGATGAATGTATCTTTTTGAGAGGCATATTAGTATCTTCATTTCTTTTTCCACTGACAACTACTATTTATGTTTTATATATGCTTTATTGTCCATTTCATTGACGTCATAGGTGCATGCATGATTTGAAAAGAAGTTCGCAACAAGTAAAAGTGGAGGGTTCGATTACCAAGGCATACATTATTAAAGAAATATCGAGTTTTTGTTCGATGTATTTTAATGAGATACAAACTCAATGCACTTGACCTCCACATAATGATTATAGGGGAGATACTATTGTATCTGACCGACTCTCTATATTTAAGTATTTTGGACGTGCGTTTGGATATTCTTTGACTCGCATACTCCAAGAAAGAGAGTTTTTAGCCGCAGATATCTATATCCTTATGAACTATACTGAGATTGAACTTATACTGGGTAAGTCCTCCACTCACATGTCTTCACATACTTAAGTTGTTTGTCCTTCTCTTCATTTAAAGTAGTGTTGCATTTACATTGAAGAGAATTTGACTCAAAATTACTCAAAAAAAATCAACGTCTCACTAACATACAAGTTGAAAAAGAACAAGAGAAATCTTTTGCCAGTTGGTTAAGATATCGAGTAAGTGGACATGAATGATTTTATGCATAAGTACGCAGACTATTTATCTTGATAACCTTATGCCTAATTTATATAGGTAAAGAAGGTTTTATTACTGATAAAAGAGTTCAAGGATAAGTTATGGGCCTTCCAAAATTGCACGTGTACCCAAGCTTCATTGTCAATGGATACCGATTTCATACGAAAGAAGATGGACGAAATAAGTCTATAATGAACAGCAGTGTATCTGTGAAGGGAAGTAACTACAACGAAAATGAATTAGGCTATTATGGTATTCATGAAGAAGTATTAGAATTGTAATATTTGGGACAAGACAACCATATATTTCTATTTAAGTGTCATTGGTTTGATCCTACTTCTCTTCAAAATGACACAACATATGGGATGTCGATGTCAAACATAAGTCTAAATGGAATACATATGAGCCCTTCATTTTGGCTGCACAAGACAAGCAAGTATATTATTCAAACTATTCATCGCCTAGGTTAAAAGATTGGTGGGTAGTTTTGTAGGGTGAAAACAAGACTATTGCCCAACTACAAGTTTAATTCAGCTAAAATTGAAGTTGAAAATGTTAATGACATTTTTTTCAATCAGACCGGAGTGACGCAGTAACAGTTGGCTACTTCTACCTATTTTTGTTTGGATGATACAGATGAGGCCACTTTCATTATTTAAGGAGAATGAAGTGAAAGAAGTTGACCCAACTGATCTATAAATCAAGATGTTCTATGGGGTGGAGTCTTCTGTAAAGGAAGAGTATACCGTTGATGAGGATGAAGAGGATGACGAAGATGAGGCTGACTTAGACATATCTTCAGCATCTGATGAGGAAATGATAATGTTTGAAAATTTTGTAAGAAATTTTAGTTACTCTCATAATTTTAAATGATTATGCATGCTATTTGTTTAGATAGCTAATTATTTGTGTACTAATATCTTTTTATTTTATTGTTCTCAATAAAGATATTTTCGTGGAGCACGTAGTGGTGACGGGAGAAGAGACAGTATTGGAGAGGCTCTACTTCCTCCTCTGCGCTACCTGTCCAAGTATACATTGATGCTTGATTTTTATAGGCCTGAGTGCCCCTCTACTAGTTGCAGAGGGCACGTCGTCAGCACCACTGCCCTCGACACTACTGACTGGTACATGTATGTTTTGATTCTTTCTACATTTTTATCTTTAGATGTTGCCATTTAGTTTATAAATTATGAAAAGACTGATGATCTACTATGACTACAAGGGAAAGTGAATTTACCGACGGAACTTTCCGACAGAAATTTTTGGTCGGTAAATCTGTCGGACTTTCTGATGGATAATATTTCCGCTGAAAATTAAATATCTGTCTGAATTTTCGACGGAACATATTCTGTCAGAAATTCATTCGGTATTGTATTTATGACGAAAATATCCATCAGACATTCTATCAGTAATATCGATGGAATTTTCGACAGAAATAATTCAGTCGAAAAATTCCAATTCCCCCCCTCCCAAATCTTACATGCGCCCTCTCTCTCTCTCTCTCTCTCTCTCTCTCTCTCATCTCTCCTCTCTCTCTCTCTCTCTCTCTCTCTCTCCTCTCTCTCTCTCTCTCTCTCTCTCCTCTCTCTCTCTCTCTCTCTCGCTCTCTCTCTCATCTCTAGTGTGGAGCACCACCGTCGCCGCGACCCCTCATTGCCGCTGCCACCCCACGTCGCCGCAACCCTACGCCGCTGCCTCCGCCATTCCAGGTGAGTCAGAGAACCCCCTCCCCATCCCCCTCCACCTCTTCTCCTCCCCAGCCTCCACTAAGGTCTTATTCGAGATCTTGGGAGAATTCAACGCCGAGGATGACTAGGTCTTCCTCACCGGGCCGAGGGGGTCTTGTCGGCCTCACCGACGGCCACGGCCCCTGCCTCCGGCGAGCTCCAATTCTTCCTCTTCCGCTTCTCGGCGGCACCATCATTCTGGCTCTTGCGCAGCTGCAAGTTGTATACCTGGAGGCCAACCTTGTCATCCCCGGTGCCGGCTTCGTCGTCGTAGGTGTCGTCGGCATTGAAGACCTCAATGCCACCCTTCACCTGGTCGAGTTTCATCTAGTCTCCCAGACTGACCCGGCCACCACCCCATTGGTCCTCTCGAGTTTCTTCTACTAGCAGCGGCCTGCATCGCCCCCCTCTGTCACCGACGGCCATGGCCCTGCCTCCGGCAAGCTCCAATTCTTCCTCTTCCGCTTCTCTGCGGCACCATCATTCTGGCTCTTGTGCAGCTGCAAGTTGTATACCTGGAGGCCTGCCTTGTCATCCCCGGCGTCGGCTTCGTCATCATGGGTGTTGTCGGCATTGAAGACCTCAATGCCACCCTTCACCTGGTCGAGCTTCATCCTAGTCTCCCAGACTGACCCGGCCACCACCCCATTGGTCCTCTCGAGTTTCTTCTACTAGCAGCCGCTTGCATTGCCCCCCTCTGCCCCCCCCCCCTGTCACAATGGGTAGTTGGGCCTCCACCCCACCCCTAACACTCACGCACGCACACTTTCTCTCTCTCTCTCCCTACTACTTGCTTTTTGGGTGGTTGTTATTGCAAGGGATGTTGTGATGAGTGCAACAGATGAACTCCTTATTGAAGAGTTCAAGGAGATGTGAGGGTTATTGTGTTGGGGCCCCCGCTAGTTGTAAAAATTGTAATTAACCTAGCTAATAACCAACTTTCTTCTCATGACCACCATGTGGTAACATGATGTTGTTTGGTGTGCTGTAAAATGCTAAAAATAGGGTATCTTACAGTGTCTTAAGAGATCTGGATTAATTTTTCATACTAATATTGTTATTACCACATAATATGTATAGTTTTCTGAAACTATATGTGCTTAAATAATGTTAAATGTTGCTATTATCTCATATAATAATAACTTGTACAATTACTATAATCTTTTATCAATAACAAAGACATATCAATGCATTACACCCACTATAAGCAAAATGGTAAAAGTTGCACATTCTCAATAAGAATAACATTCACATGAAGAAACTTCCAAACAAATGACAAGTCCATTTCAATAAACTGAACAGTTCAACCCTTCTTTTGTGTTGAGAAATAATAATTTGGGTAATTATAAGGTATCATAAAGATCTGTCTAACTTCCACTCTTCTGTTTCATGAGTCTTAAAGAATTGTTCGCAACCTTGTGAAAAGTTAAAACAAAAATATTCAAATATTGGATATAAAAATATGGGAAAAGAAGATGAACTAGAAGGACAACAATATACCTCCATCAGAAGCTATTGGGTTTCATCCCGATTTAACGCTCCTTCAAAACCCATGTTAAATATTCTTGGCTTTATCTCAATCTATATATGCTACTCTTGGAGCCATATGCTTCTCCAACTTTTCATGTATATTATACACACACCTTGTTTCCAAAATTCAACTCCAAGTGCTTACTCTCGTATATACTTTCTTACGGGGGTCACACTTTGGATAACTCCATACGTGCTTGAGAGATCATGGTAAAAATGATCATTAAGATAAAATATCTTAAAATTATACGTCCATTGGTTTCTAAAAGGGTCCCAAATAGGACAATTAAAACTCCTTTTCTCTTATAGGAAAGCAATGTGAATGGGGCTTTAACCCCAAACAACTCTTATAAACAAAAATCACAATGTGAATGAGGTATATATCCCAATTTAGGAAAAAATTTGAGTACAAACTCTTCCTTCTAGACATTTTTTTTTGGTAAAAGTGGAGCAGTGTCAGCGCCGATCGAATGCATACCACCCCAGCGAGATGGCATGTAATCACTCCCCCAGGCGACAACTGCTACACAAAATTTTATATAATAATGATGATTGTGTTACAAGAACTACGGGGCATACCCCTGAGAAGAACAATGTATCAAGAAAATCTCAAATTTGCAAAACCCAAGCGGTCCCCAATGAGAGCAGGGAAACAAGTTCGGGGGAGCTGGGTTGAGGATGTAACACCCCATTACAATGACTAGTGCAAGCAAAAGAGGCCAAGGCATTGGCAACCTGATTTGCCTCTCTAAAGACATGATTCACTGGAACACTAAACTGCTGCACAAAATCAAAAACAACTCTCCACCATCTATAGCACATCCAAGAAGGAGCAATCCCCGTGTGAAGGGAGGTAACCAGGATCATGGAATCCGAATTTATCTGATTTAAAAGAATGCCGAATTCCTTTGCCAGACACACACCATCCGCCAATGCTCGGACTTCAGCAAGAAGACTATTGCCATCTCCATAAAAATGGGAAAAAGCAAGAACGATATTGCCAGTGGAATTTCTAACAACGCCCCCTCCCCCACAGGGACCCAAGTTTCCTTTCGAAGCACCATCAACATTAAGAAGGTAGCCATGTAATGGTGGGCTCCAAGATACCATTTTGCACTGTTTAACAGAAGATTTAACCACAAAACCGAAGTCATGAATAACTGCCATTTGCTCAGAAGTAGCTGCTTCTTTAAAGACCATTTTGTCAATGGCAATAGTAACCATTGCATGGATATTATGTCTGAGGGTGATAGGAGAATACCCAGGCTGCTCAAATTTCATTTTACATCTGATCTTCCAATTTCCTAGATAAGAAGAATGGAGCAATAAATGGAAATAAAAGCATGAGGATTATTGATATCACTTGACTTGATAATATCCCACATCCGCATTGAAATATTCGTATGAATACCTGTACCATTCTGAAGAAAAGGGGTGACCCAAGACCACAAGTTCTTCGCAAGATCACTATGTACAAATAAGTGATTAAGATCCTCAGTCTGAGGGGACCTACAACAACAGCATCTGGAAGGAAGAGGATACCACATTCCGCAATTCGATGATCCATAGGAACCGCTCTATGGAGGAGTAACCAAGCGAACATGAAAGCTCGCCTACTAAACCGCTGGTGCCAGATGCGAAGAAGCGGCGTCCTTTTAATACCATGTGGGCCGACCAAATCATAAGCACTTTTAATGCTAAAGCAACCAGAATTAGTCTCCTGCCAAACAAGGAAGTCCTCATAAGAAGCAAGGGTTACCTCTTGTAAGCCCTGAGGAATAAGATTACGGAGAGGATGATAATGATCAAGAAATACTTCACGGACAGTCGGGGAGACCACATCCTGTGAATAATTTGAAGAGATCTCTCTAAGTGCTCGATCCCCATACCAAACATCATCCAAGAAGCTGATTTTATGGCCATCTCCCAGCACCCATCTAGTGTGCTGTTTCAGAATGTAATAAGCACTGAAGAAAAGCTTCTTAGAAATGCCATTAGATCCTTGATTCGAACTTAATTCAATAAGACACTATTATATGGATTGCTTTTAATTATTTATTTTTAGTTTAGTGATTAGTATTGCACTTCTTACTTTAATGTAATTCATTTACATGTATGTGTGAATTTTCCTTAATATTGCACTTGTTCACATGTAATATTTTGTTTTAATTTTCCTTTCATATTTATGGTTTTTTAATTTGATCTATGCATGTATAGCAATTTATCACTGCACACACCTCACGAGAGCGTATTAAGCCTGTGTCAATGAACCTTCCCATTCAAGACTTTGGGATTGATATGCACAAGTCTTTTTTCAATGATGAGAACGTATATATCTAACTCAAAGTCTTGAGTTGTCCCGTTTTGGATAGTCTGTGAATGTTTGATCACAATTAGGTGGTTATTTACTATATGTGTTTATACAGTTGTTGAAAATTGGTTGCGTCTTCTCACTCCTCTCTGGTATACCTTTATTAATTTTGAATATTTTCTTAGCCACTTAGAAATAAGTGTTTAAGAAAATTTCTTAATCAATAAATATTTTTGGTATATTGGAGATGTGTGAGGAGATGCTGCCGAAATTTTCAGCAAAATGTACAAACATATAGTAAATGATCATTTGAGTGCAATCAAATATTCATGGATGGGTAAAAAGTGATAATCTAATTAATAGGTCCTACCTATTCATTTTGACTTCCTCGAACGATGTGAGGGTGGGTTGGGTTTTAACTCAACAAATGGCCAACAAAGGATTTTATGGTAAATCTTTTAAGTTGTTATACAATTTTTAGTGATGCTCGTGAGATGACATTTAATCTGTGTAGGAAAAATGTCGTATGAGAATCGGTCATGGATGTACTATGGAATAGTTAATGGAGTTGTGACAGAGGAGTTTAAAGATGGAGTTGACAGTTTCATTCATTTGCATTGAGAAATTCATCAGTAGCAGTTGATCCAATGGGTAACATCTGATGTCCCTGTTCGGCTTGTAAAAACAGAAAGTGGATATCGACATGGGATGTGCAGCAACATTTGTATACGAGAGAATTTGTTGCCCATTATGAGTTATGGTCGTCTCATGGTGAGTTTAATATCTAGTCGTATGAAGCGGCCAACTTTTCCTCCACAAGTACATACATAGACATGGTTGTCGATGCTGCTGGTTCGGAGTTCAATATTCACAATGACCAATACAATGAAGAAGTGTCGAATAATATAGTCAGAGATTTTATCAGTTACTTCGAGATGCTGATGAGCCAATATGGGATGGTTGTGAGAAGTATACACGGTTGTCTGCAGTGTCGCAGCTACTGAATTTGAACTCTAAATTTCATATGAGCGAGAGTTGTTTTGATCAACTTATCTTACTCGTCAAGAGTATGCTTCCTCAATCAATGATTGTCCGATGATTTTTATCAAGCGAAGAAGATGGTGAATGATCTGGGGCTTGGATTTATGAAAATTGATGCATGTCCTAATCATTATATGTTGTACTACAAAGATGATGCAGATAAGACATCATGGTGTATCTGTAAGCATCGTAGATTCAAGCCTAAGAGAGGAGACAAGTCAAAGCAGAAGGATGTTCCATATAAGTCATTGCGGTATTTTCTGATCACACCTAGATTGCAGTGGTTGTTCATGTCCCCAAAGACAGCTGGACATATGACTTGGCATGTGGAAAGAGTTGTCGTGATGATGGTGAAATCAGACATCCTGCCGATGGTGAAGCTTTGAGTCATTTTAGTAGTACTCATCCTTCCTTCTCAAGGGATCCACACAACATGCGGCTAGGTTTATGCACGGATGGCTTCAATTTGTTCGTCTCTCAACTTGAGAGATTGGTGGGCTGCTTGTAGAGTGAAAACAAGGCTATTCCCTGAGTATGAGCTTCTTTCGACTGATATAGAGCTCGAAGATGTTAATGACAATTTTTTCCAATCAGATCGGAGTGACGCACGAGAGTTGGCTCCTTCTACGCAGTTCAGTGTAGATGATATAAATGAACCAATTTGCTTATATAAGGATAACGAAGAGGAAAAAGTTGACCCAAATGCCCTTGACGATCATGTTGTTGATCGAGCGACAGGTGGAGTTTGATGAGGTGGAAGAGTGGACCGATGATGAGGACGAAGAGGATGACGAAGATGATGCTGAATTAGACATATCTTCAGCATTTGATGATGAATATAGATAATATTATAAAATTTTGTAAGAACTGAGTGTTGTTGCTAATTATATGTTATTAAATAGCTACTTTAAATTTGAGTGTTAATGACATATTATATCTTTATTGTTCTCAATAGAGATAATGTGCGTGGAGGACGTAGTGGGAGGGGGTCCACCTCGTCTGATCCACCCTCTACTTCTATAGGCCGAGGGTCTACGCCGATAGGTATATATGTACTCAACTCAATTCTTTTAGTTTACTGTGTATATTAACTTTATATTTTCTAACGTGCATATAATTTTGCAGGGTCCGCCTCTCTATACTACGCCGTTTGTTCCGGCGACAGGTATATATATATGTACCCAAACACAAAACTCCATATATTACTGTTTATATAAACTTTATATTTTCTAATGTGCATAAAATTTTGCAGGGTCCGCCTCCCCGACTACGCCGGTTGTCCTGGCGACAGGTATATAATATGTACCCAAACACAAAACTCTATATATTAATGTTCATATTAACTTTATATTTTCTAACGTACATATAATTTTTCAGGGTCTGCCTCCCACCCAGTAGAGTCACCTGTCTCATCCCATTCAGCAGCAAGTGCATGCATGTTTCCATACTTTAGTACATTTCTTGTCTTCCATTTTTTTAATAATAGTGTACTTAATTTTTTCAACAGAGGTAGAGAGCCATCATCCAGCAACAGAGGAGGTGGCTCAGACAGCTGGATGCCAACCATGCTAGATTTCTGGGTAAACTTAATCACTTCAAACTTATTGTATTTGTTATTTATGTTACATAGTTCATGTAGAAAATTAATGTGCAATTGTAGGGGGAAGATAGATCCAGGATCTGCTTCCCCCCATATTACATCGTTGTTGCATGCACACGTTCCAGGACTAGTGGACTCATCGAAAGAGTTCCCCGTCCGTCCGGGATCTGTTATTTGACATGTTCACGGTATTATTATTTTTTACTGATTTGAAGTCATTTCTTTAATTACTATCTCTCTCTGTTAGTGCACAAACTTTAGTAATTTAATTTCTAAACAGCAGAGGTACATATTCACGAGACCAGAGGATCTCCCTCTAGCACGAGCCGTCTGGAAGTCTACTGCCTAGACTAATTTCAGAAAGTCAATGTGGGAGGCACGGGACAAGGCAGCAAAGATCACAGGCAGCCAGGATCCTACGGCTTGGATGGATTTCGGCCTGGTGTGGATGAGGAGGAACTATTGGGAGTCCCTTTGTCATCGTTGGGCTACTGGACCATGGCAGGAGAGGTCACAGGCGGCTAAACGCAATCAGGCAGCTCATCCAAAAAAGAATGTGCATACTAGTGGGTCAGTGTCTTATGCGACACACAGCCAGAAATTGGTAAGTATATTAACTTTCAATTGCTTAATACATTAATTATTATTATGAAACTAACTACTTTTGTTGAATTGTAAGCGTCACGAGCTCGAGTGTGCCTCTACATTTCGTGAGTTATTTGATCGGACACATAAGCGGAAGGGGACAGATGACTATGTCAGCGAGAGTGCTCCCACGATTGTCGTAAGTCAAAACATAATTTTTTTAATTCAATTTAGATATTAAAAATAAGATTTAAAAATACCTTTTTTATTTGTTCTGCAAGAGACCTATGACAGGACATTGGCGGATCGCTATGCAGAGGGCACTCCCCAGCCAGACTTGGATCCAGAGGCTTGGGCCGATGCAGTAGGAAGGCCGAGGAAGGGCCGAGTGTACAGCTTTGGGGACAGCCTGGATACTACTCCAGTGTTGTCCTCATATGCGAGTTCAATCTCTCCTTCGGTCTACGTGAGTTCATCTGCTGCGACGCCTGGCAGTGGTAGAGATGACATCAGGACCCTCATTCGGGAAGAGCTGCCACTGCACCTTGGCGCCATGGTCGAGCAGCTGGTGGCTTCCATCCGAGGAGTAGGCACCTCACAGCAAGCCCCTCAGGTCAGTATTACTTTTAATTCATATAGTTTGAATGAAATGAAACCACTAATCTAAACTGTTAAAACCTGCAAACTACTACTCTAAAAAAACCGCAATGGCGGAATCCTAATCGGATTCTCGATTTGGGTTCGGCGATCAAACCACTAATCTTAAAAGAACCCAAATGAAAAGGATCAGAACACGCAACCCAGGGGTCTAAAATCTAAAATAGGGATCCGATCAGCATGTCGTTCACTCCGACATGACTGGATGGGTGAAAGTGACGTGTGGGAACTGACGGAATTCTAATCGGATTCCCAGTTTGGGTTTAGCGCACAAACCACTAATCTTAAAAGAACCCAAATGAAAAGGATCAGAACACGCAACCCGGGGGTCCAAAATCTGAAATAGCGATCTGATCGGCGTGTCGTTCACTCCGACATGACCGGGTGGGTGAGAGTGACGTATGGGAACTGACGAAATTCTAATCGGATTCCCAATTTGGCTTCGGCGCTCAAACCACTAATCTTAAAAGAACCCAAATGAAAAGGATCTGAACACGCAACCCGGGGGTCCAAAATCTGAAATAGGGATCCGATCAGTGTGTCGTTCACTCCGACAGGACCAGGTGTGTAGTGCCCTAGATTTTGCTGGATTGAATTATGCAATTATGTATGTTTCTGCATTTAACATTGAACTGTGAATTTGATGAACTTGACGTCAATCTTTACTGACGTTGACTACAGTTGACGACATGATCGATTGTCGTCTACTGTCTGTTAACGACAGGAGATTGTGTCGTTTATATTTTCTTGCATATTTGGTTTCTCGGGCAAATCGTTTGACAGCATGATCGATTGCTGTCTACTTCATGTGATGACAACATGGGTTGACGTTAACATGACTTGCCAGTTTTTGTTGTTTCCATTCTGGGGAGAAAAGATCAGCCGTTTCCAGAGCATTTAATCGATGGATCGGGACGTTTTTGGTTCAAAGGTCAGGATTGAAGCTTAGACAAACCATAGGAGTCCTTATAAGACCTCAATTTGGCCATTAGGAAGCGGTTTTATCACTGTTTCGGAGGTGAGAAAAGAAGACCGAAAGAGGAGTTGTTGTGCAGTGTTTCATGCAAACTGAAGCAAGCTGGGTAGAGAGGTGACTTCAATGATCGTGTGCAGAAGGTTCTCCATGCGTGGGAGCTATTCTGGAGGACGGATCGGGTGATTGAAGATGGTGGAAGAGACTACCTTGTGACCAAGGCGGGCGTCTTCAACTCTTTCCTCGTAACTCCAGAAGGAGGTTTAGAGCCAAGTAACATGGGGGAATGGTTTAAGATAGTAGATTCTATATATTTATCATTTTTACGAATTTTAAAACCCATGAAAAAGTGTAGGAAGGGGTTAAGGTTCCGTTATTTCATGTGAGGTTTCTGGGTTTTCTGACCGATGAACTTAACGTCAACATCGACCGCCGTTTATTTCATGTAAACATCAAGCTTTTGGACATCTATATATATCTTAACGGCGCTATGTGCCACCATCAACTGATATTAACGACAGGATATGTTGACGTTAACCTATGTAAATGGCAGCATACTTTGCCGTTAAGTTGATTAGTGTTGTTTTTCTACAAATCTGATATTGTTTATACATAGTGATCTATGCATGTGTAGGGTTTTTTTTTTAGGCTCTATTATGTATAATCTTTATTGTTATGCAGCAGGAGAGTCATGGCAATGATGTATTGTCACGCCCCTCCAATTTAGCAGCAGAATAAATCGGAGGGAAACGTGAGCAACGAGTATGGTAAAGTAAATTGCGCATACACGCAACCATCAGAGCATATAATGAACAATATTTGAAATAAACTCTTGATTTCATTATAAAATCACTAAAACTATTACAACCACTAATTCAGAGCCAATACATAGGGCTCAATGACATCATTATGTTGAACCACTCTTATATTTTACCCTTATATTTTGGTGATAACAAAATTTATGACTAATTAAATATTACTAATATATTTAATATCATGCTTTCTAAGAAATATAATTTTATTGTACTATCGTAGTGTCTAAAATGCTAAATTGATGTTTATTCAATATACATCGATTTCTGTTCAAAGTGCCACATCGATTTTACTAACAACGATTTGATAAGTTACACAATGATTTGATCGTGTAACGATTCGTTAAGTGAAACAATGATTTGGTCGCTGAAATGATTCGTTAAGTGAAACAACGATTTGGTCGTTGAACGATTCGTTAAGTGAAACAACGATTTGGTCGCTGTAATGATTCGGCAAGTGAAACAACGATTTGATCGCTATAACGATTCATTACAACTTAAACATCGATTTGCTTCAAGCAACAATTTGATAAGTGAGAACACGATTTGCTCTCACAACGATTTGGTTTTCATAACGATTTCATAAGTAAGAAACAACGATTTGATTCTCACATCGACTCGTTAAGTGAAACATCGATTTGCTTCAAACATCGATTTGGTAAGAGAAGCATCGATTTGCCTCTCACATCGATTCGATAAGTGAAACATCGATTTGTCCAAACATCGACTTCATGTAAACATCGATTTTCTCTATACTCAGATCTTTCAAATATGTTTGGCACCTACTGAAAAGTCAAAAATGTCTCTGATAGAAGATTTTCTTTATCTCTCTAGATCTCTTCTCTCCTATCAAGACAAAAAGGTGGTCACTTACTACTTCTGGGAGAAAACAGGAAGCAATGAGGTATGTGAGCTTTTTGACAGAAACACTATTTTAGCTAACACTTTCTTCTATGCTTACAGACCTCGTAGACCACCAAGCGGCTGACAATCTGAAGAAGAAAAAGAATAGAAAGATCAGCAACGACTAGAAGAGCTCCAACGGATCTCTTCAACGGATCTATTCAAAAGCCTCTCATATAAAAATGAAGCAAGGCTGAAGAATAGAAGACAACTTTCCTGAAGATCTTTGAAGGAGTGTGCATCCTGTAAGGAACCTCAACTCCACATACACTCATAGAAAGAGAGAAGAGCTCGAGCCAAATCAAGAGAAGCCTTACATAGCAGAAGTCTTCAACGCTTTCAAGCCTTCCTCTCTTCACTCTCTCTCTCTCTCTGTGATCATTGTAATTCTTGGGGAGAGTCTTTTGTTGAGAGTTTTTGGGTCAAAGTCCATTCTTGTAGAACTCTCAGCATTGTTCTTTCTTTTCTAAGAAAGATCTTTGTCCAGTTGCAAGACTGTATACATTGTAGAACCTAGTTAGGGGTTTGTGTCTAGCAAAACCACACTGGGGTTTGTACCAGGAGGTTGGCTTCTTGACCTATAAAAGAAGTGGGCTGCTTCATGCCCGGGAAAGAGAAGAAGACCAGCTGGGGTGCTGGGTGTTGTATTGTCCTTGAGGGGGACTGTACCCTTGGTTAGTAAAATCCCAAGAAGTTGCTTGGGGACTGGACGTAGGACTTACATGTGGGAAGGGCCGAACCAGGATAAATTCCCTGTGTTATTTATGTGATTGTTATTTGCTTCCGCACTGCTACTCTCTATCACACTAAACTAACCAAATCTTCAAGTGATAATTTTTTTGTTTATGTTTTATTTCAGATTTTAGAAACCTATTCACCCCCCCCCCCCTCTAGGTTAGCTTGCTGCTGTACCAAAGGGGCCAAACATTACATTGAAAAGAAATCTAAAGCAATAACTACTAGACTCCATTGTGCTAGGGTAACTTCGTCATTTGACTCTGGGTCGCTCATCACTCGGGTCCTGTCCCATTGGTGTGTGTAATGTCATTGTCCGACTTACCTGAGACACAATAACAAATAACGAAGTGGTGAGCGATAATTCCCAGTAGGACTTAAATCTCAGGATCAAGCAGGCTTTAAATGATTAATACTTTAAAATGACAGAGTAACTAACGATAGAGAGAGTCATGTAAAGTCTAGAAGTAATAGCACAAGTAACATGGTCAGATAGCAGATGGATCAAGTATAGCACGATGAATATGGTTAAAGTCAAGACACGAGAGTTAACGATAACAACACAATAACAAGTAACGACATTGTCAGTAATATAAAGCAACACGTATAGCAAGGAGAGAGATAGTAGATGGTCATGTAAAAGGTAAATTGTATTTTGATTGATTTTCATCAATCGAAATAGGTATAACACTTTTGATTAACTTTCGTCATTTGAAATAGTGATGGCACTTGGTTATCCATAGATATCTGAGAGAGAATATAGTACTTTGAATGGACAAGTTAGGATAGAACGCAATAACTCAGATAGCAAGTATCAAGTAGAACATGAAGAGAGTACGACAGTAGTCGTTAATAACAAGACAGTAGCAGTTCAGTAACAGTCAGTGGTAGTACAGTAACAGTGCAGTACATCTAAACTAACAGACTAACAGTAACAGTTTAACAGTCAGATGTCTAGCTAATTCAGAACAGTCAATCAGGACCGGTGCAAATGCAGACATCGTCAATAGCCCTTGCAGGTATTTTCGGGTGGCTCTCCGCCCCCAAGACTAGATTGGAGCCCCTCAGACACTCTATGTGCCCTTAAAAGTATGCATTCAAGTCAGTAGAGTCACAGACCCTTTTTAGCGCTAGACAGTCATGAACAGTACAAAGTAGTAGAAGCCACAACAGCTCAAGGGTACCAAGAGAGTGCTAGATGAATAGATGAGATAGACGAGATAGTAGAGTGAGTATGAATAAACGAGCGAGTAGAGTATAGATGAGATCTTATGGTCATTGCACATGAAACGTCGAGTAACGAGCGATAGTAACAGTTGCTCACCACGCGCATTACGGCGTTGCCAGTCAGGTGGAATTCACTACCTTTTGCTGGCCAGGTACGCACAGGTCCAGAGGTTCGGCATGATTCAAGATAAGAGCGAGAGCAACTAAGGCCGTTTAGATCTTGCTGATCTAGAGGTGTCATAGGTGTAGGGTACAACCAGCTCGTCGACCATGTGGGAATCCATGGATAGAGGAGACTTACGGAGGCCTTGAACAAAGACTCACTAGTCCGGCAGAAGATGTATCCGACGGAGAGTTCGTCCAAGTCAAGAGAGAGTGTGTATAGAAACAAGTGCCCGACGTTCTAGAGGAATTCTAGAGCAGTGGAGCGTCAATAACGGTACTCCCAAAGACATCGCATGAAACATAGACAAGTTCATTTAAAAATAGGGCAATTGAATTTACATAATTGCAATAATTTTCCAGATGTATTATGAAGTAATTTTATGCCAAGTTAAGTTCGATGGATGGTTCAAGTGTGTGCATGTGACATAGAGAATTAGGAATATGAAAGAGTCACGTGAATAACTTAAATTAATTAAAATATGTCCAAGATTTATCAGCTTCGTTAATGTGTAGGAGAGTTAACAGGGCATGAGTTCACTGTAGAAAAACAAGACTTGCAAAAATAGGGGGTTTTCATGAAAAACTTCAGAACGCGACGGGTCTCTGTAAGGGTCGCGATAGGGCTGACTAGAACGCGACAGGGTCGTTTGAGGATCGCGACAGGTCTATCAGGTCAGGCGGCCAGAATGTGACGGGGTACCCTGTCGTAATCAGATCGCGACAGGTTGTTGTGTCACGAAGGCCCTGAGAACGCGGCCTATCGGGCCATCACATTCTCAGGTACTTCACCTGAGTTCGGGCGGGAAAAGGACTAGCATGGGATTGCATGCCCACTTAATATATTTTGACACAGGGTGATTCAAAAACTCATAACTAATTGTATAGTCGATGAAAAATCATGAAACAAGTTGCATATTAATCTAGACGTATGTGAGTACTTACAGTAAATAGGAATTTGAAAATAGATAGAGTTTCGACATGCTTTATTCAGGTCAACATGGAGTACATGACACAGTGAGCAGTTGAGATGAGAGACTTAATTCACGAAGTAGGGTGGATAAAAAATTAGGGCTTTTAGGGGCCAAAGAAGCCTAACTAGCATCAGTACCTCCAGTTAAAATTTGAAAGCATGGGGTCGAGTAAACATGGAGATCAGGAATTTGGAAGAGGGTTCAGGGTCATGAAGTTCACAGAACTTTGAAAATTAAGAACAAAAGATTGAGTGAACGAAAAATTATGAAACAAAAGGGGTTTTGTTCCTAATGCTTGGAACAACCTACAGTCAAAATTTCATTTTGGCTCATGAGAATGCCTACCTTTAGTCATTTTCCTCTTCTAGGGCTAAAACTTGAAGAACGAGAGAGAGAGCTTGAGAGAGTCTTCTCCCCTCAAGATTTCCTCCTCCTTGGCCTCTCCTCTGGTCTAGAAACCTTGGCAACGAGATAGGGCCGGCCATGGGGGTTTTAGGAGAGTATTTATGCTTCCTATGTTTCTATTTCCTAATAGGACTCTAACTCCCATAAATTCTGAGATTTCCTATTTAACTCCACTTCCAAGCTTGCCATGTCCAATTTGGGTTAGGTTGGGATCCAAATTCGTGGCCAACCTATTAGGGTAGGTTTAGGAATCCAATTCTAACTCAAACTACTTATTTTAATGCTTTAATACTTTTTTTCTATTTAGGTAATATTTAAGTAACGAATTTAGAGTATTTTTCTACTATTCCTCTTTTAAAAATCCCTATTTTGGCCTAATAAATTTTTATATGGTCCATTAACAAGCCCATTATTATTGGAATTTGTCTTATGGGATTTCCCTTTTTTAATTAGGGAATAACAGAGTTACGGATTTTTATTACATTTCTTACTTGAATTTATTCATGGGCTATGAGAGGTCCATTGGTCTAATTCTGAAAATGGTTAATCATTTCATGATGTTGGAAGTCTCTCCGACATGTTGTTTGATTTATGGGCGCGTTATTTTTTCGTGTTAACGGTTTTCAAACTTAGTTCCTAATTTAGATAATTAGTCATATCGTGGCGTACACTTGGCCAATCGGATTTTTTTTTTTGCTTGAATTTCTTAGTAGAACACTTAGGAATAATGTCTGGGGTTGATTTATAATTTTAAGGAATTTTCCGATGTATTCTTGCACATATGATAGTGGTACGCATGTTAATTTCTATTATTTTGATTTAAAGAAATTATTATTTCAAAATTTTAAGTATTAAAATTTCCTGGTTGCTACATGTATGGACTATGTATAGTTATTTTAAACAATTTTCTTTGATTTAGTAAATAGAAAATGAAATAGTTATAAGCTTAATTTAAGTCATGATGTTATAATTGTGAGTTGTACTAACCGTTAGATAGAATCACAGACCCATTATGTTCAGATTTTACACAGTAAGTGTATGATTCATGTACATTATGTGCCATGTTATTTAGCACAAGTTTATGAGAAATAATCCTAAGAATTTATACTGAACTCATAAAAATGTGAAATTTATATGTGTGATGCATGACTAGGAATAGAATTCCTATCAAATTTTCATAATTTTTGGAACACTATACATACTGTTGTGATTTCTGAATGATACAAGTGTACATGGAAATCAATAGGTGGGAAGCAAGAGACATGAATGTTGAATTTTGATGAAATCAGCAAAAGTAGTATCATGATAGATTGCTGTTGTACAGTAGAATTATAATTTCAGAACTGAGAAAATGTGTGTAAAATTGTACATTTGTTGTCTTGCTAGTATGCATGATTTTATGAAAATGCATGATATAAGTTCATAATTGCATGAAAACATGTTATTAGATTTCTAAAATGTTATGGCCAATAAGACATTGCTATTATAGAGATGCCTACATGGAACTACACCATAGAATGCCCCTATGGTTATGGTTCACCTACATGAAATTGACTATATGAATCCGTGGGCAACGGATTGAAATCCTGGAGGTAGACATGTTCTATTGGTTAAGGTGTGAAGGACTTTTCCTGGTATTGCGCAATAACCAAGACTTCATCACTGTTTTGCCTAGGTGATAAGTGATTGTTACACTCTACATGATCTCTATTAATAGTGGGGCATTGTCTTGGCAACTATAACTACATGACATTGACTACATGCTACATGACATTGACTACATGCTACATGACATTGACTATATGCTACATGATATTGACTACATGCTACATGACATTGACTACACGCTACATGATATTGACTACATGCTACATGACATTGACTACATGCTACATGACATTGACTACATGTTACAAGACTTTGTCTATATGCCATGCCACATGATATTGTTTAAATGCTTTGTCTCATTACATGATAAAATCCACATATTATATGAATTGTCTTACTCTACATGATAAGTAACCATCCTATGTAAGGAATGATGACAAATGATTTAGAGTATGTTGATAGGTAAGATCTATACCATACCAAGGATAAGAAATTGGATGTGTTATCATGTTTTAAAATTAATTATATGATAAATTTTGAACTGTCTTCCTTGTTGCTTGCTAGGTCTAGTAGACTCACACTTGATTAACATTTCAGGAGAGGCTGAGGACAACGAGGAGTTAGTCCATTCTGACTCTGAACGTGAGGACGTGGAGGCTTAGTTCTTTACATTGAGAGTGTATTTGAGAGATGTATGTGAGGATAAATTGTAATTGAACTTTATGTTATTTCTGGACTTATGAACTGTTATTACTTAGACTATTGTAGTTCTTCTTTTATGCTTTAGACTTGGTACTTGGATACAATGTTGATTGAAAAGTAAATTTCATATTCCGTTGCAAACTTATTAGAATTTAATTGTCATTTGTGTATATCTCAATTTGAACCGATAAATGTTGGATGTTTCCACTATAACACCACTATTGGATCTGATGTGAGTTAGTACAATTGTACCGGGTCTAAGAGGGGCATTACAGAGATTGGTATCAGAGTGTTCCAGGTTGAGCATGTACATAAATGAAATATCAACAATGTGTTCATATCCTTAAGTATGCATAAAGAATTAGTCCAAGATTTATGTAGAGTAATAGGTTATCATAACAAATGCTTGTTTTGCAGACTATGGCTACCCGTGGTCGTAGAGGAGCAGGCTCAGCCGGAGGCGATGAGCCAGTTGGAGGTTCGCAAACTCCATCTCAGCAGGCGCCAGATCAGGCAACTGTACCTTTACCACCACCCCACCACCCGTAGACTATGGAGCATGATGTAGGGACTTGTGCACGCGATTCAGACTCAGGCACAAACGGCAGCTGCCTTGCAAGTGCAAGTGCAGGCTCAGGTTGGTACTTAGGAAGTAATTACCAAGTTGTTGATTTGAAGAATCCAACTGAGTACTCGACTTGGATGTAGGCGCAGGCACCTGCTCATGAGGCAGGCATTGGAGGTGTATCGATGATGGAGCAGTTTAGGCGGATGACTCCACCTTTCTTTAAGTGGGAGAGTGATCCGATCATGGCAGAGAGTTGGTTATGTGAAACAGAGAAGATCTTTCATGCTATACGATGTACGGAAGAGGAATGAGTGACTCTAGCCACTTATATGCTGCAGGTAATGAAGATTCTATAAGTGTTGTTTGTTGTTTTTAGTACACCTTTAGATTCATCTACCTTCTTTTACAGGAGTGTGCCGGCGTGTGGTGGTCGTCAGTACTACGCACACAGTTCGGAGATGGAGCTGTTGAGGTTACATGGACTGAGTTTGTTCGCCTGTTCAGAGCAAAGTATATTCCAGAGCATGTGCAGGATCGCATGGAGTAGGAGTTCTTGACGTTGACATAAGGGTCAATGAGTGTGCTAGAGTATGAGGCTAGATTTGCAGAGCTGTCAAAGTATGTGCCTCACATAGTAGCTGATGAGTAGAGGAAAGTGAAAAAATTTGTCATGGGATTGAAGCCATCCTTGAGGACTAGACTTATGGTTTTTAGGCATCGTTCGATGGATGAGGCATTGTCAGCAGCTTGCATGTAAGAAGCGGAGATTGAGGTGTATCTAGAGGAGAAGAGGGCTTCTTTAAAGAGGTCTGGATCAGCATTTCAGCGGTAGTACAAGAGAAAGAAGACTCCAGTGTTTTCGCCCAGGGCAGTAGTACCTGCGAGAGTGGCTGCACCAACTACGAGCAGTGGCATAGTTGCGGAGAAGCCTTTGTGTTCTCAGTGTCGGAAGCATCACGGGGGAGACGTTTGTTGGGTGACTTCTGGTAGGCGCTTAGACAAACCATTTCCAGAGCATTTAATCGATGGATCGGGATGTTTTTGGTTCAAAGGTCGGGATTGAAGCTTAAACAAACCGTAGGAGTCCTTATAAGACCTCGATTTGGCCATTAGGAAGCGGTTTTTCCACTATTTCAGAGGTGAGAAAAGAAGACCGAAAGAGGAGTTGTTGTGCGGTGTTTCGTGCGAACTGAAGCAAGTTGGGCAGAGAGGTGACTTCAAGGATCGTGTGCAAAAAGTTCGCCAAGCATGGGAGCGTTCTGGAGGACGGATCGGGCGATTGAAGACGGTGGAAGAGACTGCCTTGTGACTAAGGCGGGCATCTTCAACTCTTTCCTCGTGACTCCAGAAGGAGGGTTAGAGGCAAGTAACATGGGGGAATGGTTTAAGATAGTAGATTCTATATATTTATCATTTTTATGGATTTATAAATCCATGAATAAAAGTGTAGGAAGGGGTTAAAGTTCTGTTATTTCATGTTTATACACTGTGATCTATGCATGTATAGGTTTTTTTGTTAGGCTCTGTTATGTATAAATCATTACTATTATGCAGCAGGAGAGTCATGGCAATGATGTATGGACTATGTATAGTTATTTTAAAGAATTTTCTGAAATTAAGTAAATAGAAAATGAAATAGTTATAAGCTTAATCCATGTCATGATGTTATAATTGTGAGTTGTACTGACCGTTAGATGGAATCACAGACCCATTATGTTCAGATTTAACACAGTAAGTGTATAATTCATGTACATTATGTGCCATGTTATTTAGCACAACTTTATGATAAATAATCCTAAGAATTTATACTGAGCTCCAAAAAATGTGAAAATTTATTTGTGTGATGAATAACTAGGAATATAATTTCTTTCAAAATTTCAGAATTTTTGGAACACTGTACATACTGTTGTGATTTTCTGAATGATAAAAGTGTACATGAAAATCAATAGGTGGGAAGCAAAAGACATGAATGTTGAATTTTAATGAAATCAATAAAAGTAGTATCATGATAGGTTGCTGTTGTACAGTAGAATTATGATTTTAGAACTGAAAAAATATGTGTGAAATTGTACATTTGTTGTCTTGCTAGTATGCATGATTTTATGAAAAAGCATGATATAAGTTCATAATTGCATGAAAATATGTTATTAGATTTCTAAAATGTTATGGCCAATAAGACATTGCTATTATAGAGATGCATACATGGAACTACACCATAGAATACCCCTATGGTTATGGTTCACCTACATGAATCCGTGGGCAACGGATTGAAATCCTAGAGGTAGACATGTTCTACTGGATAAGGTGGGAACGACTTTCCTTGGTATTGTGCAATAACTAAGACTTCATCATTGTTTTGCCTTGGTGATAAGTGAATGTTACACTCTACATGATCTCTATTAATAGTGGGGCTATGTCTTGGCAACTATAACTACATGACATTGACTACATGCTATATGACATTGACTACATGCTACATGATATTGACTACAAGCTACATGACATTGACTACATGCTACAAGACTTTATAGAGCATTTAATCGATGGATCAGGGTGTTTCTGCTTCAAAGGTCAGGATTGAAGCTTAGACAAAGTGTAGGAGTCCTTATAAGACCTCGATTTGGCCATTAGGAAGCAGTTTTTCCACTATTTTGGAGGTGAGAAAAGAAGACCGAAAGAGGAGTTGTTTTGCGTTGTTTCGTGCAAACTGAAGCAAGCTGGGTAGAGAGGTGACTTCAAGGATCGTATGCAAAAGGTTCTCCAAGCGTGGGAGTTGTTCTGGAGGACAGATCGGGCGATTGAAGACGGTGGAAGAGACTGCCTTGTGACTAAGGCGGGCATCTTCAACTCTTTCCTCGTGACTCCAGAAGGAGGGTTAGAGGCAAGTAACATGGTGGAATGGTTTAAGATTGTAGATTCTATATATTTATCATTTTTACGGATTTTTAAATCCATGAATAAAAGTGTAGGAAGGGGTTAAAGTTCCGTTATTTCATGTTTATACACTGTGATCTATGCATGTGTAGGGTTTTTTTTTGTTAGGCTCTGTTATGTATAAATCTTTACTATTATGCAGCAGGAGAGTCATGGCAATGATGTATGGACTATGTATAGTTATTTTAAAGAATTTTCTGAAATTTAGTAAATAGAAAATGAAATAGTTATAAGCTTAATCCATGTCATGATGTTATAATTGTGAGTTGTACTGACCATTAGATGGAATCACATACCCATTATGTTCAGATTTTAGACAGTAGGTGTATGATTCATGTACATTATGTGCCATGTTATTTAGTACAAGTTTATGATAAATAATCCTAAGAATTTATACTAAACTCCAAAAAATGTGAAAATTTATATGTGTGATGCATAACTAGGAATAGAATTTCTTTCGAAATTTCAGAATTTTTGGAACACTGTACATACTGTTGTGATTTTATGAATGATAAAAGTGTACATGGAAATCAATAGGTGGGAAGCAAAAGACATGAATGTTGAATTTTGATGAAATCAATAAAAGTAGTATCATGATAGGGGTTGTTGTGCAGTAGAATTATGATTTCAGAACTGAGAAAATATGTGAAATTGTACATTTGTGTCTTTCTAGTATGCATGATTTTATGAAAAAGCGTGATATAAGTTCATAATTGCATGAAAACATGTTATTAGATTTTTGAAATGTTATGGCCAATAACACATTGCTATTATAGAGATGCCTACATGGACTACACCATAGAATGCCCCTATGGTTATGGTTCACCTACATAAATTGAGTACATGAATCTGTGGTCAACGGATTGAAATCCTAGAGGTAGACATGTTCTACTGGTTAAGGTGGGAACGACTTTCCTTGGTATTGCGCAATAACCAAGACTTCATCACTGTTTTACCTTGGTGATAAGTGAATGTTACACTCTACATGATCTCTATTAATAGTGGGGCTATGTCTTGGCAACTATAACTACATGACATTGACTACATGCTACATGACATTGACTACATGCTACATGATATTGACTACATGCTACATGACATTGACTACATGCTACATGACATTGACTACATGTTACAAAACTTTGCAGAGCATTTAATCGATGATCGGGATGTTTTTGGTTCAAAGGTCAGGATTGATGTTTAGACAAACCGTAGGAGTCCTTATCAGACCTCAATTTGGCCTTTAGGAAGCATTTTTTCCACTATTTCGGAGGTGAGAAAAGAACCGAAAGAGGAGTTGTTGTGCGGTGTTTCGTGCAAACTGAAGCAAGATGGGTAGAGAGGTGACTTCAAGGATCGTGTGCAAAGGGTTCTCCAAGCGTGGGAGCTGTTCTGGAGGACAGATCGGGCGATTAAAGACGGTGGAAGCGACTGCCTTGTGACTAAGGCGGGCGTGTTCAACTCTTTCCTCGTGACTCCAGAAGGAGGGTTAGAGGTAAGTAACATGGGGGAATGGTTAAGATAGTAGATTCTATATATTTATCATTTTTAGGGATTATTAAATCCACGAAATAAAAGTGTAGGAAGGGGTTAAAGTTCCATTATTTCATGTTTATACACTGTGATCTATGCATGTGTAGGGTTTTTTTTTGTTATGCTCTGTTAGGCACTGTGAGGTTTCTGGATTTTCTGACTGGATGAACTCAACGTCAACATCGACCGCCATTTATTTCATGTAAACGTCAAGCTTTTGGATGTCTATATATATCTTAACGGTGCTATGTGCCACCGTCAACTGATATTAACGACAGGGTATGTTGACGTTTACCTATGTAAACGGCAGCATACTTTGCCGTTAAGTTCATCAGTGCTACTTTTCTATAAAATCTGATATTGTTTATACACTGTGATCCATTCATGTGTAGGGTTTTTTTTTGTTAGGTTCTGTTATGTATAAATCTTTACTGTTATGCAGCAGGAGAGTCATGGCAACGATGTATGGACTATGTATTGTTATTTTAAAGAATTTTCTTTGATTACGTAAATAGAAAATAAAATAGTTATAAGCTTAATCCATGTCATGATGTTATAATTGTGAGTTGTACTGACCGTTAGATGGAATCACAGACCCATTTTGTTCAGATTTTACACAGTAGGTGTATGATTCATGTGCATTATGTGCCATGTTATTTAGCACAAGTTTATGAGAAATAATCCTAAGATTTATACTGAACTCAGAAAAATGTGAAAATTTATATGTGTGATGCATGACTAGGAATAGAATTTCTTTCAAATTTTAGAATTTTTGGAACACTGTACATACTGTTGTGATTTTCTGAATGATACAAGTGTACATGGAAATCAATAGGTGGGAAGCAAGAGACATGAATGTTGAATTTTGATGAAATCAGTAAAATTAGTATCATGATAGGTTGTTGTTGTTGTACAGTAGAATTATAATTTCAGAACTAAGAAAATGTGTGTGAAATTGTACATTTGTTGTCTTGCTAGTATGCATGATTTTATGAAAAGCATGATATAAGTTCATAATTGCTTGAAAACAGGTTATTAGATTTCTGAAATGTTATGGCAAATAAGACATTGCTATTATTGAGATTCCTACATGGAACTACATCATAGAATGCCCCTATGGTTATGGTTCACCTACATTAAATTGACTATATGAATCTGTGGGCAACGGATTGAAATCCTGGAGGTAGACATGTTCTACTGGTTAAGGTGGAAAGAACTTTCCTCGGTATTGTGCAATAACTAACTTCATCACTGTTTTGCCTAAGTGATAAGCGAATGTTACACTCTACATGATCTCTATTAATCGTGGGGCAATGTCTTGGCAACTATAACTACATGACATTGACTACATGCTACGACATTGACTACATGCTACATGACAATGACTACATGCTACATGATATTGACTACTTGCTACATGACATTGACTACATGCTACATGATATTGACTACATGCTACATGACATTGACTACATGTTACAAGACTTTCTCTATATGCCATGCCACATGATATTGTTTAATGCTTTGTCTCATTACATGATAAAATCCACATGTTATATGAATTGTCTTACTCTACTGATAAGTAACCATCCTATGTAAGGAATGATTTACAATGATTTAGAGTATGTTGATAGGTAAGATCTATACCATACCAAGGATAAGAAATTGGATGTGTTATCATGTTTAAATTAATTATACGATAAATCTTTAACTGTCTTTCCTTGTTGCTTACTGGGTCTAGTAGACTCACACTTGATTAACATTTTAGGAGAGGCTAAGGACAATGAGGAGTTAGTTCATTCTGACTTTGAGTGTGAGGACGTGGAGGCTTAGTTCTTTACATTGAGAGTGTATTTGAGAGACTATGTATGTGAGGATAAATTGTAATTTGAACTTATGTTGTTTCTGGACTTACGAACTGTTATTACTTGGACTATTGTAGTTCTTCTTTTATGCTTTAGACTTGGTACTTGGATACAATGTTGATTGAAAAGTAAATTTCATATTACGTTGCAAACTTGTTGGAATTTATTATCATTGTGTATATCTCAATCTGAACCGATAAATGTTGGATGTTTCCACTGTAACACCACTATTGGATCCAATGTGAGTTGGTACAACTGTACTGGGTCTAAGAGGGCATTACAGGGTGGTGAGAGTGACGTGTGGAAACTGACGGATCCTAATCGGATTCCCGGTTTGGGTTCGACGCTCAAACAACTAATCATAAAGAAACGCAATTGAAGAGGATCAGAACACGCTGAAAGTATCGGAATTCCCTATATGGAATCTAGAAGGGGGGGTTGAATAGATTACTGCCAATTAAAAAAAAAATTCTTATCACCTTCTTTTTTGTGAAGACACAGACTGTAGAAACTATAACAAACTTTGAACTAACTTTGACGTGAGTGAACTGACAATAGATGAAGTAACAATCTGTCAAACGTGCATAGAGACAACGTGCCTATCAAACATATATCGTGGAAACATGCAAACCATAGGACATGGATTTTAACGTGGTTCGGAGTACACAACTTGTGTATCCTACATCTACGGTCCACACACACACAGAAACGACTGCTTTCAACTAGTTCGCGACTACAACACACACACACGAGATGTCTGATGTGCAACCACGATCAGAACAACTCAAAACCACGTAATTCAAGCACAAGGCCGCTTGAAACACAATCACACACACACAAATAATAGAAAAGTGAAAACTGAAGAGTTCTGAGTAGAAAGAATGAATCCTGATTGAGAACGCTTCTGGAGAACGTCTGGATGGAGTTCAAACTTCATCTTGATAGCCTTGGTTGATGGAGAAGCTTGAATCCACGACGTACTGTCTTCAACTCTGCTGGAACAACGGTTCTTCCTCTCTCTGAACAGCAGGGTGAAACAGAGCAGCAGCAACAACTTCTTCTCTTGTGTTTTCCTTAGGGTTTTTGGATGGTGGCTGCTTCTATACGAGATTGACTCCAAAAGATTCCTTTTATATGGGTGTTCAAGTATAGAGAGTCGTGGTAGAAGGAAACACCCACATAGGAAAGATATGGAGATCTCTTATTGAGATTCTGTTTACGTCTGTCGATAGGCCTTTGGTCATCTGTCGACAAGTAGCAACAGATTTACATTTGTCAGAACTCTGAACTTCCGGGAAGGCATTTTCTGTAGGTAGCTGTCGACAGTCGACTAGGGTCTGTCGACAATGGCTATGTCCAAACCTGGAGTTTTCTGTCTGTAGTTGTCTGTCGACAGGCAGAAGGGAGGCTGTCGACATGTGACTGATCTTTGTGCTTTTCTTGGTCTTTTGCTCTTGTTTTGGTGCATTATTTTTTTATGGAGTTTCACCTACATTTGAGACCATTGATAGTGAAGTAAGATAAACATTTAGATGATCAAACTAAACATTTGTCACTTTTATCAATGGTACAATCATCAGCTTGTGCTATTAATGAAATTCTCATTGAATACTCATCATAAAAAACAATCATTGTAGACATTCATCCATGTAGATCTAACATTCTCCCCCTTTTTGATGATGACAAAATTATTCAATTAATGCACAATTGAGTTCTCCCCCTTTTGACAACATACAAAAGTCACACATCATAGACACATGTAGAAAGCAAAGAATGGTGAATTGCATAGATAGATTATGAACTACACATAGTACATGAAGTGGTGACTAAGAAAGATGAAAGGGAAGAAATTTCATGACAGTTAATTGAAAGCAACATAGACCAGACAAGACAAGACTCAAACTAAACTAAGATATCATGACTAGAGCAGCGCCTAGACACAGAGACTTTCTAAGTAGCATCATCGCCAGGCGGTGCAGGGGCCCGACGGATGTCTTGAAGCTTAGTAGAAAGTCTAGTGAAACGGAGTTGAAGCTGGACTTGTGTATCCGCAAGCGCTTCAATGCTCGAATCCACGGTGTCCAAACGTGCATGGAGCTGGTCAAGCCAGTGGACATCTGGATCTGTAGCTGAGTGACGAGATCAAGCAGTGAAGGCTCAGCAGCAGCATCACTAGCGGCAATCCTAACATCACCTCCCGGCGCATCAAGAGGCACTGACTGGGAGTCCCTCATCATTCTTCTTCATGGTCAGCACTTCCTTCATCATCCTCCTGATCTTCAGCCATGGCAGCACCTGGTGCCTTACCCTTAAGATCGCGTGTGACTGCGCCATCAATTAACTTGTACCCCATCCTATGTGCAGCAGTGAGATCAAAACTACTGCGAGAGTTGAGCTCGACACACTCACTGTCCGGATGTTGATGGCAATGAACCTCAGAAGGGAAGTGAGGGGACAAGCAAATGGCATTGATCTCCGTGGATTATAAAAGCATTGACGGATTAGGCCAAGCATCAGGGCAGGTAAGTTGATTGGCTCGCACTTGAGGAAGAGGTAAGAGTGATTTGTGAACCTCAGTGACGAGTTCCCGACTGCCATGCTTTGGCGCAATCAGGGTGGTGAAGATGTGATGGATCATGCGGTTCAAGGGAGGAAAGGCGTTGGCATTGAGTTTTGCAATGTTCTTTGTGCCATCATACGGTTGAAGAGTGATTAGGTGATAGTACTCAAAGGCAAAGGGTTGATGGGTGAGGATATCAGCCTCAGAGTTAGGGATTTGAAGGGCAGTGCTAAACAGATTAGTAGTAAGTTTGAAAGTGGTACCCTTGATAGTGTTGTAAAATTCATTTTGCTCGGAGTAGCCAAGATTATTGAAGAAATCACTGACGGCAGTGGGAGAATAGACTGTGTGAGAGTAAGAAAGACCGTCCAGCCCTGGTGTCAAAGTGGGGTTGGAGGTTCGGAAATAGGACTGCCAGAGATGTGAAATCAACATACCGAGGTTGAACAAACTTGGTTAAGATCCCTTAGCCCGTGTGAGTTTCAGATGGGGAGGAACGACGAGTTCGGGCAACCGATCATCCCGAAGCTTCGTCCGGCGCTTAGCAGGAGCCCGGGAGTCTTCGCCGACTTGAGAGGAAGCGGGACGACGACGGGAAGCCATCTTCTTCACCTTGGAAGCCATGGAGAGGGCAAGAACGAAGTGAAGAGAAGGGATGAAGGGTAGAGAAAGATACACGGAAGAGAGAAGGCAAGAGGGAGACAGGGTAGGTTGGCGTCCAAGAGGAGAAGGGGTTTTGGTTGGGGAGGGAAAGATGTAGATTTGGTGATGAAGAAGGAGGAAATGCATGGGTGCCTTCTAAAGAAGTTTGATGGTATTAGAAAAGGAAGGGTCCCACCAAATAGCCCCAAAAGCGTGTCCGTTGGACTTCCCAAGGTAGACTGCCGTAGGCTGTCGACAGATGCACCGGGGCCTGTCTACAGGCGCATACAGAAAATGTGCCAGAGTGGAATTTCTGAGGAATTTTCTGATGAACTTCTGAGCAAGGTGTATCCATTATATATATAAGGTGGACAATGGGTGAACACACATTTTAAACTATCATAAACACTGATATGAAAGCAAGTATATGATCCCCCACTAGTTTAAACATAATACTCAAGGAGTTTCAAGTTGAGGCATGAAGAGAACATTTAACCATGACTGTATGAAAATACCATAACCCCTTCGAATAAAAACTATTGTAAGAACACATGATCCTCATGAAGAATAGTCAATGGTTTATGAAGAAAATATCTACATAGATAGTTAGCCATAAACACCATGAACCTGGGATTCATCAAACAGTGGAGGCTTCACACTATTTCAAATTTGATAATTTTCTTGCACATAGTAATGGGAATAGTGGTAATTTGGATCACTCACGCTTTTTGACGTGAGGATAGACATGTTGGTGCCCGTACCCTCAGTTACTTAGCGAGAGTTTCTATCATACCATTGTACAGAGGTAATGAGTAAGCTTTTTGACGCGAGGACAAACATTTGTGATGCCCATGTCCCCGGTTACTCAGCACTACACATCATTGCTCTACCTTGTTCCTTTGTTTTTTTTTTTTTTTTTGTTATGACTATGGTCATGTGAGAAATAGGTAGCTTTTCTCCTTTTATTTTTTTTTTTTTGAAACTCAGGGTCAAAGTATGTGTATGGTTAATTCCCGATGCAAGATAGAGAGTTCAATAGCCATGAGACTTATCAATACACTTTAGAAGGATGTGTGCATACAAGAGAGTGATTCAAGTGAGTTATGTGATGTCCATTAAATCTGTTCAATGTTCTCTAATGATCCAACCTAGACTCATGCAAGAATAGTAGGTCAAAATCATGGTGATATATATAATAGCTTTAATATCATGTGGATATTAATGATTTAGAACATGTATAAACACCCAAGGGACACCTTACATGAAAGGCAGGAACCAGCTCAAGAAGTATGTTATGAGATAAGCAAGAAATTCCTTGAAGTTGTGTGTGTCTGTCGACAGCTTGATGGAGCCTGTCGACAGATGCACATAGACAGAAGAGTGGCTGGTCGGGAGATCAGAAACTGCATCTGGCTATCGACAGATGGATCTTTATCTGTCGATAGATAAATGCAGAGTGCAAAATCTGCTATCTGTGAAGCCTGATCTGTCGACAGGTGGACCAATATTGTCGACAGATACCTGTGCAGAACAGAATGAAGGCTAGGATGAAGGAAAATGAATATATCATGTGAGGGAAATGTAGATATGTGAAATATGAGAAATTCCCTTCACGATGTCAGTCATCTAACCTGATCTTGCTCCCCCATAGTGTGTGCTCATGTGGACACATATACTCAAGTATTCAGACACATTTGCACAAATGGAGCAATCAAATGCACTTAAATTCATGTATGAGGACAGAGTAAGAAACAATCCATTGTGTAAGAGAGAGAGAATGGGCAAAGTAACAGAGACTAATACCTTGTAGAAAGTACATGACCCTTATATGCACCCTAACTATGGATACGTGGCGGAGAATCTTGTCTCATGCATGATGAGAGTTTCCAAACAAGCATAACTTGTTCTTCCACAAATCACCATTTGATATACCTCATAGTTGTTGCACAAAAGACCATATATCTAAGATTTGGTATGAGTTTCATTGCAGTTTGCACAACCCCAATTCTCTTCTTAGTGTAGTGAACCTATCCTCAGCCAATGGTTTTGTGAACATGTCAGCTAGTTGTTTTTCAGTGGGTATGAAGCTCAGCTGTAAGGTGTTGTTGGCTACCTCATCTCTCAAGAAGTGATGCCTTATCTCTATGTGCTTTGTCCTAGAGTGTTGAATTGGGTTCTTTGAGAGATTGATTGCACTGGTGTTGTCACATAGGATAGGTGTGCATCCAATGTCAATGTTGTAGTCGGACAATTGACTTTTTATCCACAACACTTGATCTGCGCACTCCCTGCAGCAACATATTCTGCCTCTGCAGTGGAGAGTGCAACCGAGTGTTGCTTCTTGGATGCCCACGAAACCATGCAACCACCAAGTAGTTGGCAATAGCCACTAGTGCTTTTCCTGTCAATTTTACATCCAGCATAGTCAGCATCAAATAGGAGACCAAGTCAAAGATACTACCTGCTGGATACCAAAGACCCATATCATGCGTAATAGAGATATCGGAATATTCTCTTAACTGCAACCAAATGGCTTTCCTTTGGACTAGATTGGTATCTAGCACAAAGGCAAACATTGAATTGAATGTCCGGTCTACTTGCAGTAAGTTATAGAAGGGAGCCAATCATACCTCGAAATTGCTTTGCATCTACCGGTTTACCTTTCTCATCACTTTCTAGTTTTATGCTTGTGCTCATTGGTGTTGAGGCAGGCTTGGCTTGTTCGAACTGAAATCTTTTCAGTAGCTCTTTGACATATTTTTCTTGGTTGATGAAGAATCCATCTTCTAGTTGTTTCACCTGCACGACCAGAAAAAATTGAAGCTCCCCCATTAAGCTCATCTCAAATTCACTGTGCATGTGTTTTGAAAACTCTTCACACAGTGATGGGTTAGTAGAACCAATATAATGTCGTCCACATAGACTTGAACCACGATGTGACTGCGAACTTTCTTAGTGAAGAGAGTTTGGTCTACTTTACCTCTTGAGTAGTTTTTGCTTACCAGAAATGTGCTTAGTCTGTCGTACCAAGCTCGGGGTGCCTGTTTCAAACCATAAAGAGCTTTATGCAGTTTATATACATGGTTAGGTTTATCATGATCCTAAAGCCAGGTGGTTGAGAGACATAGACTTTCTCTTGATGTAGCCATTCAAGAATGCAGTTTTAACATCCATTTGAAAAAGTTTGAACTTGTTTGAGCATGCATATGCTAACAAGATTCTAACTGCTTCTAGCCTAGCTACAGGAGCCAAGGATTCTTCGAAGTCCACTCCAAATTCCTGATTATAACCCTTTGCAACTAGTCTAGCCTTATTTCTCACCACTTTTCCCTCTTCATTTAGTTTATTCCTAAAAACCTATCTTGTCTCTGTGACAGAAATTTCAGGGGTTCTAGGAACTAGACTCCAGACATTATTTCTCTGAAATTGTCCAAGCTCCTCATGCATAGAATCAATCCATGAGTTTTCCTTTAGAGCTTCTTCAAAATTTTGGGTTCCACTTGAGAAACCAAAGCTAGATTATCTTGTTCAACTATTTCTCTGACTTGAGACCTAGTTTGAACTTTTTCATTCACATCTCCTATTATGTTCTCAAGTGGATGATCTTTAGAGTACCTGACATTTGTGATTGTTGAAGGTCCGGGTTGATCTTGTACTTGAGGAGATTGTTCTGGAGGAGGGTGTGCTTGAGGAGTTTCAACTTGAGGTTCATCCTCTTGTGGATCTTCATCAGGTTCTTCTTCTCCCTTTTTGAAGAGGATGTGATGGTCCTCATCATCGTGGTACCTGCGAAGATATCCACTTTTAGTTTTGGAAATAACTTTGGAATTCTCTTTTGCTTTTTTTTGCAGTTCCCCAAACGTTGCCTTCACCTCCATCTTCAAGCCTGTAAGTATTTGAATTACTAGGCTTTGTTTGAGACTCATCAAAAACAACATGTGAGTTTTCTTCTTCCACTATTCGAGATTTTAAATTAACACCTATATGCTCTAGAGTGTTCTGAGTATCCCAGAAAAATACCTTGATCACTTTTGGCTTCAAACTTGTCCAAATCAACTTTATCATTATTATGAACGAAGACTTTTGAGCCAAAACTCTAAAATACCCAATACTGGGTTTCTTACCTTTTAGCAGTTCATAGGGAGTTTTCTTGATCATACGTCATACCATGGCTCTGTTGAGAATGTAGCATGAGGTGTTTACCACTTCTGCCCAAAAGGTCCTTACAAGTTGACTTTCGACCAGAAGGGTGCGAGCCATTTCCACCAAGGTTCTGTTCTTTCTCTCCACTACACCATTTTGCTCCGGAGTTCTCGGGGAGGAGAACAGATGTTCTATTCCTTGGTGCCTGTAGAAATCAGAAAATGAATTGTTGTCAAACTCTCCCCCGTGATCAGTGCGAATGGAGCATATCTTATTGACATTTCCATGCTCAATTTTATTAAATAATTCTTCAAAGATTTTCAGTGCTTCATTCTTGTGAGCCAGAAATTTCACCCAAGTGAACCTAGAAAAATCATCTACAATGACAAAACCAAATCGTTTGCCATTGAGACTCAATGTTCTCGTAGGTCCAAAAAGGTCTATGTGCAACAGTTCATAAGGTTTAGAAGTACTCACCGGTGCTTTTGATTTGAAGGATTTCCGGTTTTGTTTTCCCTGTGCACATGCATCACAAAAACTTTCATTCTTATTAAAAGAAATTTCAGGAAGTCCACTTACCAGTTTAAGCCTCATTATCTTGTGCAATACGTTGTAACTTGCATAACCAAGCCTATGATGCCACAGCGTAAGCTCATCCTGTTTGTTTGCTACAAGACACAAGTCTTCATTTTCTGGATCATCTAAGTCAACCATGTAGATGTTGTTCACCCTTTTTCCAAAAAATTTCAGACTTCCTGTATCCTTATCAATGATTTGACATGTGCTTGATTCAAAGATAACTTTGTGACCTTTATCACACAATTGACTTATGCTAAGCAATTGTGATGAAGGCCATCCACTAATAGTACATTGTCAATTGAGTTGGAGGCATACTTACCGACCTTACCTGAGCCGATGATCTGGCCTTTGTTGTTACCTCCAAAGATGACTTGACCTCCGTCTTTTTCCACCAGCAAACAGAATTTTTTCTTTATCACCCATCATGTGCCTCGAGCAGCCACTATCCAGGTACCATTTGTTTTGATTTTGGGCTGCTAGGCATTCCTGCAGATGTGGATCAGACAAGAGGTTTTGGTACCCAAATTACTGTGGGTCCCACTTTATCATTCATGCCAAACAGTAAATGCTTCCAAACTTGTTTGAGTTTCAGTTTGTTTAGACTTTTCCAGCATTGTTTTTCATTATGCCCGACTTTCTTACAGAAATTGCATGATGAGGGTTTTTCTACAACAGTGGGCTTTGCATTCTGGGGATATGCATGGGCACTTTACCCTTTTGTTGCCTTGTTAACTTTACTGGAGTAGCTTGTTCCCAGACCTATCGACAACCCTCCTTGGGGCTGTTGACAGATCTCTTAGTTGTGTTGACAACTGTTTTGGTTTTCTTGGATTCCTGTTTCTTACCCTTGACTTGAGTTTTGTTGTTCTTTAAGAGAATTTGCTTGCTTGTGCTTGGGCCAGAATCAACAAAGGACGTTAGCATATTTTTACCAATTTCCTTTGTTCTTACAGGTTGAAATCCAATCCCATGTTTTGCAACAAATACATTGGATCCCAGAATTGCATCAAGATTTTGTTTCCCTTTAACAAACCTTGATAGATCTTCATATTTTCCTTTTAGATTCTCTTCAGTCTTTTCCAATTTTTCTTTTAGCTTATCATGCTCACTTTGGAGAGTTTCAAGGGAGTTCATTAGAGCTTCCTTTTCTTTTTGAGTTTCTTGCAACTTCAATTTCAAACTATCCATCTCCTCACAGTGAGCTTCCTCATCATTTTCATCATTTCAATTTCTTTTGTTAATGATGCAACTTGTTCATCAGTATGTGAGTTATTAGCAAAAGAACTGACTTTCTTTTGAGTGCTTTATTCTCAGATTTAAATTCACAGAATTTTTCAAACAGAACTGTATAAGCTTCTTCCCATTCATCACTGAATAAGTTTCAAAGGAGGAGTTTACCTCATTAGAGTCGTCGCTTCTAGCCATAAGACATTGGATTTCTTCATTTCTAGAGGTAGCTTGTTCATCCTCATCTGCATCTTCATCACTCCAAGTAGCCAACATTGCTTTGGCTTTCTTGAATGTGAATTTGTCCTTCTTCAGTTTTTTCTTGAGCTCAGGGCACTCTCCTCTCATGTGCCCTTGTTTCTTGCACTCATAGCACACAATATAAGACTTTTTGTTAGACTCAAATTTGTTTGAAAAATCTTTCTTTTGCAAAGGTTTTGAGTTACCTGATCCTCTCCTTTTGAATTTCAGAAACTTTTTAAAATGTCTAGTGAGCATGGCCATTTCATCATTCTCACTATCACTAGAAGTTTCAAGCTTATCACTTTCCCGTTGAGCATCTTTTCTAGAACCTGAAGAGTTTTTCTTGGAAGCTTTAAATGCAATTTGCTTTCTAGGATTTTCTTCAGTTTCTTTCATTTTAACATTGATTTCATATGTCATCAAGGAGCCAATTAGTTTCTAATTTCATCTTTGAGAGATCTTTTGAATCCTCAATGACAGTGGCTTTGGTGTTCCAAGAGGATGGAAGAGACCGAAGTATCTTCCTCACCAGTCACTTTCTGAGTATTCTTTTTAAGACCCTTCAATCCATTTATAATTAGCATGAACCCTGCAAACATATCTGAGATAGTTTCATCATTATTCATCTTAAACATTCATACTCAGAAACTAGCATGCTTGCCTTTGATTCCCTTACCTCGGATGTACCTTCGTAGATGAGTTCAAGTTTGTCCCACATCTCTATCGCTGAAGTGCATGTGGAGACTCTTGAATATTCTTTCGGGTGGACGGCGCACTGCATCATGTTCAGGGTGCTCCAGTTGAGAGTTCCCTTTGCAATTTGGTCCTTTGTCCAGGTATCTTCGTCCTCGGGAAGAGTATATGCTCCTTTGCTGACGATCTTCCACAATTCGAAGTTTACGCTCTCAGGAATACCTGCATGCGATTTTTCCAGTAAGGATAATAGGTTCCATCAAAGAAAGGTGGCCTGGTCACTGAGTGTCCTTCGGCCAGATACCCCTTGTTAGATTCCATGAGATCGAGACTCTCCTGATCGTAAGATCAAACAAATCAACAGTAAATCGGAGAAACCTCGCTCTGATACCAATTGAAAGGTTGCGGATTCCCTATATGGTAATCTAGAAGGGGGGGTTGAATAGATTACTGCCAATTAAAAAAAAAATTCTTATCACCTTCTTTTTTGCGAAGACATAGACTGTAGAAACTGTAACAAACTTTGAACTAAACTTTGACGTGTGTGAACTGACAATAGATGAAGTAACAATCTGTCAAACGTGCGTAGAGACAACGTGCCTACCAAACATCTATCATGGAAACAGCAAACCATAGGACACGGATTTTTAACGTGGCTCGAAGTAAACAACTTGTGTATCCTACGTCCACGGTCTACACACACACGCAGAAACGAATGCTTTCAACTAGTTCGCGACTACAACACACACACAAGAGATGTCTGATGTGCAACCACGATCAGAACAACTCAAAACCACGTGATTCAAGCACAAGGACGCTTGAAACACAATCACCACACACAGATAATAGAAAAGTGAAAACTGGAAGAGTTCTGAGTGGAAAGAATGAATCCTGATTGAGAACTCTTCTGGAGAACGTCTGGATGGAGTTCAAACTTCATCTTGATAGCCTTGGTTGATGGAGAAGTTTGAATCCACGACGTATTGTCTTCAACTCTGCTGGAACAACGGTTCTTTCTCTCTCTGAATAGCAGGGTGAACCAGAGCAGTAGCAACAACTTCTTCTCTTGTGTTTTCCTTAGGGTTTGGATGGTGGCTGCTTTTGTACGAGATTGACTCCAAAAGATTCCTTTATATGGGTGTTCAAGTATAGAGAGTCGTGGTAGAAGGAAACACCCACATAGGAAAGATATGGAGATCTCGTATTGAGATTTTGTTTACGTCTGTCGACAGACCTTTGGTCATCTGTCGACAGGTAGCAACAGATTTACATTTGCCAGAACTCTGAACTTCTGGGAAGGAGTTTTCTGTAGGTAGCTATCGACAGTCGACTGGGGTCTGTCGACAGATGGCTATGTCCAGAGCCTGGAGTTTTCTGTCTGTAGTTGTCTGTCGACAGGCATAAGGGAGGCTATCGACAGGTGACTGATCTTTGTGCTTTTCTTGGTCTTTTGCTCTTGTTTTGGTGCATTATTTTTTTATGGAGTTTCATTTACATTTGAGACCATTGTTAGTGAATAAGATAAACATTTAGATGATCAAACTAAACATTTGTCACTTTTATCAAGAATGGTACAATCATCAGCTTGTGCTATTATGAAATGCTCATGAATACTCATCATCAAAAACAATCATTGTAGACATTCATCCATGCAGATCTAACACACGCAACCCTGAGGTCGAAAATCTGAAATAGGGATCTGATCGGTGTGTCGTTCGCTCCGTCATGACCGAGTGGGTGAGAGTGACGTGTGGGAACTAATGAATCTAATCGGACTCCCAGTTAGGGTTTGACGCTCAAACCACTAATCTTAAAAAAAAAAAACAAATGAAAATGATCAGAACACGCACACGGGGGTCCAAAATCTGAAATAGGGATTCGATCAGCGTGTCGTTCACTCCGACACGAATGGTGGGGGAGAGTGACATGTCAGAACTGACGGAATCCTAATCGGATTTCTGGTTTGGGTTCGGAGCTCAACCACTAATCTTAAAAAACCCTAATGAAAAGGATCAGAACACGCAACCCGGGGATCCAAAATTTGAAATAGGGATCTGATTGGCTTACCGTTCGCTCCGACATGACTAGGTAGGTGAGAGTGATGCGTGGGAACTGACAGAATCCTAATCGGATTCCCGGTTTGGGTTTGGCGCTCAAACTACTAATCTTAAAAAAACCAAAATGAAAATGATCAGAACACACAACCTGGGAGTCCAAAATCTGGAATAGGAATCCGATCGGCGTGTCGTTCACTCCGACACGACCGGGTGGGGGAGAGTGACGTGTGGGAACTAATGAATCTAATCGGATTCCCGGTTTGGGTTCGGCACTCAAACCACTAATCCTAAAAAACCTCAAATGAAAAGGATTAGAACACACCACCCGGGGGTTCAAAAATCTGAGATAGGGATCTGATCGGCGTGCCGTTTGCTCCAACATGACCGGTGGGTTAGAGTGGTGTGTGGGTACTGACGGTATCCAAATCGGATTCCCAGTTTGGGTTCGGCGCTCAAACCGCTAATCTTAAAAAACCCAAATGAAAAGGATCAAAAACACGCAATCCCGGAGTCCAAAATCTAAAATAGGGATCCGATCGGCGTGTCATTCGCTCCGGCATGACCGGGTGGGTGAGAGTGACGTGTGGGAACTGACGGAATTCTGATCAGATTCCTGGTTTGGGTTCGATGTTCAAACCACTAATCTTAAAAATTCCCAAATGAAAAGGATATGAACACACAACCCGGGGTCCAAAATTTGAAATAGGGATCCGATCAACGTGTCGTTCACTCCGACATGACCGGTGGGTGAGAGTGACGTGTGGGAACTGACGGAATTCTAATCGGATTCCCGGTTTGGGTTCGGCACTCAAACCACTAATTTTAAAAAAACCAAAATGAAAAGGATCAGAACACACAACCCGGGGTTCCAAAATCTAAAATAGGGATCCGATCGACGTGTCGTTCGCTCCAACACGATCGAGTGGGTGAGAGTGACGTGTGGGAACTGATGAATCTAATCGGATTCTTAGTTTGGGTTCGGCACTCAAACCACTAATCTTAAAAAAAACCTAAATAAAAAGGATCAGAACACGCAACCCGGGGTCCAAAATCTGAAATAGGGATTCGATCGGTGTGTCATTCACTCCGACACGACCGGGTGGGGAGAGTGACGTGTCAGAATTGACGGAATCCTAATCGGATTCCCAGTTTGGGTTCGGTGCTCAACCACTAATCTTAAAAAAACCCAAATGAAAAGGATCAGAACATGCAACCCGGGGTCCAAAATCTGAAATAGGGATCTGATCTGCTTGTCGTTCACTCCGACACAACAAGGTAGGTGAGAGTGATGTGTGGGAACTGACGGAATCCTAATCGGATTCCCAGTTTAGGTTCGGCGCTCAAACAACTAATCTTAAAATACCCAATGAAAAGGATCAGAACACACAACCCGGGGGGTTCAAAATCTGATATAGGGATCTGATCTACGTGTCGTTTGCTCCAACACGACCGAGTGGGTTAGAGTGGTGTGTGGATACTGACGGTATCCAAATCGGATTCCCAGTTTGGGTTCGGTGCTCAACCACTAATCTTAAAAAAACCCAAATGAAAAGGATCAGAACATGCAACCCGAGGGTCCAAAATCTGAAATAGGGATCCGATCTTCTTGTCGTTCGCTCCGACAATACTAGGTAGGTGAGAGTGATGTGTGGGAACTGACGGAATCCTAATCGGATTCCCAGTTTGGGTTCAGCGCTCAAACCACTAATCTTAAAAAAAACCAAATGAACAGGATCAGAACACACAACCCGGGAGTCCAAAATCTGGAATAGTGATCTGATCGGCGTGCCGCTTACTCCGACATGACCGGTGGGTGATAGTGACGTGTGTGAACTGACGGAATTCTAATCGGATTCCCAGTTTGGGTTCGGTGCTCAACCACTAATCTTAAAAAAACCCAAATGAAAAGGATCAGAACACACAACCTCAGGGGTTCAAAATCTAAGATAGGGATTTGAGCAGTGTGTCGTTTGCTCCGATACGACTGGGTGGGTGAGAGTGGCGTGTGGGAACTGACGAAATCCTAATCGGATTCCCGTTTGGGTTCGGCTCTCAAACCACTAATTTTAAAAAAACCAAAATGAAAAGATCAGAGCACACAACCCAGGAGTCCAAATACTGGAATAGTGATGTAACGACCCTCCTCATACCGCGATTATACCAATCCCCATCGGTATAAAGAGCATCATTACAGTGGGATAAAACCCAACACTAGCCGATAGGTTGAAAAGTACGTAGATAGCAATTGATTTCAGCGGAATAAATACAACAATTTAACTTAGTCCATCACCATCCCATATTCCACAATCTATATAATGCAAAAATAGAACGACAAAGTCCACATTATTACATGATGAAAAAGAGCTACATTGTCCAAATAACATTTTTTTATTCAACTATGAAAGGAAAAATACAACTACTACTTGCTCCTCAAAAGCCTCTCCTCCAAGATAGCGTCTCTCCCCCTAGCACGGAATACCTGTCAACCTGTACGCCGAAGCAAGGGTCAGTCCAAAGACTCAGCAAGTAAAACATAGACTTAATCTTAAACATATCACATTCACATTAAGCTATTAAACACTCATGAATACATACTATCATTTAAACTCCCAAACACATAGAACACACTCTTAGCTATCAACACATTTTTTAATCACCTAGACATGCTTCATTCTATCATATGTTTATTCTAAATCATGGATACTATTATTATACACTTGTACATATTCTCTACACTTAACACTTAACATGATTCCTTCATTTCCACATTAATTCATTTCATGACATATTTCTACAACTAGAACATAGAATTAGACATAAAGGAATGAACAAACTAATATGATGACTATTCACTTTTCACATACACTTTTCATATTTAATTTCACATTTTGCTTGCTGTTTTAAATGTACAGACATCTCATACACATGGTTTCATATTTTATAACATAAATTGAGAAGTTAAAACATGGTCAAATTGGTTGGCATCAATAAGTACTAAAGCATGAAACTTTGTACTAAGCAAACATCACATCTAGCATGGAATCTAATTAATATTACATACATTTATCACCTTCATAACTACACTTTACTTGCTGTTTTGACATGAATTACATTCAATTACATGGATTTACATTTGTTCATATGTTATCTTCAATTCACAATTCTACATTTTCATCTTTCCTGTTGCGTAAATAACATAGTTACTCATATTTATCACATACACTATTACATGAAGAACAATAAACTACATGACATGATGATAAGCATGATATTGCAAATGAGGTAATTAATGCATGAAAATAGAACATTATGCATTACTACATCGGTTTTTCACATGCAAACCACTCTCAATAACAATAACTGTCTCTTACATATCTTTTCACATATTCTTCACATCATTTACTCTTTGGTTTTTCATTTATCACATATCATATCATTTGCACTCATCATGTGCCACATTCGCATATAATCTTACACTTTATTCATATTCCGATTTCTTAAAATGCCATGACACATAGTCCTAACTACCTTTTAGAGGACACAAACAAATATCTCATACTCAAAACTCATCACATCTCATAACACATAACTCATAACACAACTCGTATCACATAACTCATATCACATAACTCATAACACAACTCATATCACATAACTCATATCACATACCCACCACCTAGGCAATGAAGTGGTGAATCTTGGTAACTGCGCAGACCGGAGAAGCCCTCTCCACCCTATCCAGTGGTACTTGTCCACCTCCGGATTTTCCTAATGCCTTTAGGACAAACTTATACAATGTAGAGCCTTCCATAGGGACTTTTCTATGTACAGCTCTCGATGCCTCTAGGGTAGCAGTGTCATTCTTGGCCCAATTATCACTCATTTGCTTATTCACATTTTTCACCCTATCCACATATTTTTCATATAATACTTAATCACTTTACACATCTAAATTATCAATTTCACATGTCTTAGTTAACCCAATCGTGGTACTACTGTTTTCAAAATTAAAACATTTTACCTTACAGTCCTAAACATGTGTATATTTCCTGAATTGCATAAGATTGGAATCAATACATCTAACATGAACAATTTCTATAGTTTAACTAATAACTGTACTTGCTGTCATCAATTTCATTTAATTTTTATCACAGGTCATTAGCAGTAAGTATGTCACATATGCAATTTTTAGATTTTTCGAACAGTAAACATAATTTCTATAATTAAATTAAAATTCAGACATATTTATCGAAATATCATTAAGCATGAGACATATCATATGTTTAGGCATTAACAGAAAAAAACAGAAACCTAATACCACATTCAATCAGTCATGGAAATTTATGAAAACTAATTCACACAAAATCCATTTATACTAGATTTAAACATTCATATCATGCTCATTACTCAGTCACTGAATTTTAATAATTAACATGGTTCATAGAAAATTTAGGCAACCTCATGATATGACCTACTGACAGTACATAATCACCTATAAAAATTTCAGAGTATACTCATGTCCAGAAATTATTTAAACAGCAAAAGAAGATCAAAAGTAACACTTCAGGTCCTGAAGAGTAGACGTCAAGGATGTTGCCGTCAACTTCTTCTGAAGAACTTGACTGCAACCTATGTTGCCTTCTACGTGCTCCCAGCACACATACATACGAGTTTTCATACAACGGTGAATTGGGGTTCCAGGACGCGAGGAAAAATTCGTAAAAATACCTAGGACTTAGGAGACATGTATAGGATCAAGATCTAGGTTTACTTGCCTCTTAAAAAAAATACAAAGATCAGAATCGTCGGTGAAGCCTTTTCGGCCCTGCCAAAAAGGTGGTCGGAAACGCCTTAGATCTTCTTCTCCTGTCGATGTAGGATGGCTCCTTGGATTGGGATCTCTTCTCCTATGTATAGGCTACCTCCCAGTTGATGTAGCTCCTCGGGGAACACCTCCAAGTGACGGATCCGGCCTTCCGAAGTTCAGCTTTTCAGCATTTCGGAGCTAGGGTTTTCACCAAAAGTTTAAAGCCTTTCCTTCATCCAGAGTGGGTATCTTATAGGCTCAAGGGTTGCGTACGCATTAGGGTAGGTTACCCAAAGTTTAGGAAGGGTTTCCTAATCTGAAACTAGCCAAAACACGGACATTAACAATTTTGGAAACCGTTACGCAGCAGGATATTAACGTCAACATCGGTTGTAGTCAACCTGGCAGTTGACGTCAAGGTCTGGCCGCCAGACTGAAGTTGGCGTCCAGGTCTGGCCGCCCACTGGGGGTTGGCGTCCAGGTCTGGCCGCCAGCAGTGTCTTGGCGTCAGGTCCTGGCCGCCAGCAGCCTGGCAGCCGAAACACCGATAGACCTTGAATTTAATGCATAAATGCACTAAAATAATTTAGTATATGCAAAATTTATTTCATATATCATTACCACATAAAATACTTGCATTATGATATATTTAATTAATTACAACTTACACTAATCATAATTAAGAACAATATGCATCAATACAACATATATGCACACATAGTACACATTGCATAATTACATACATTACGCATGAACTATGATTAAAATGTGTTCATTACTAGTTAAATATTGTATGCATATTATCATCCAAGTACTTTACACACCCTAAATAATTTAACACGCTTAAAGTAGATAAATATTATTTAAACAAGGATAACACATGTATGTATACATACGCACATCCATAATATTAACTACATGCACTAAAATAATTAAATACAATAGGAACTCAATAATTAGATAATTCACACACGTTTAAATATATATTGCATGTTTGGAAATAAACTCATGATTATTTACAAAATATATGGATAATAAGTTCTTACTATGTGTACAACACGCACCATATGCATGAGATTTACATACATGATAACTAGATAATGCATGCACAATTATGTATGTTTTATACTTGTATGAAAATGGCATATATATACTTACTGGTCCACCGCAAAATTTACCCATCACATGCACAAGGTTATCTATGAATAATCTATACAACAAAAGAAATCCCTGCATGTACATACTTGAATTATCATATGCATAAATATATAGGCATTTACAACATAATTATATACATTATGCATGAAATAGATAAACATAACATGCACATCGGTAATTAGATTAGCATGCATAGTATTACTTAAGTATTACAAGCTAGCATTTTAGTATACACAATACACATCAATTTAGCTAATTGCCTATTCTCACGAAAAATATCATATATATATACATGCATATGTTCATGAGAAGCATAAAATTTATAGTAAGCATAGTGAAATACACATTCTATGCACACAACAAGTAAATATCCACACCTAATATAAAGAATAAAAATTCGGGGTATCACACTCTCCCCCTCTTGAAAAAGATCTTCGTCCTCGATGATCGAATCAAGTACCTGTAATGACGTCGCCGAGATCATTTCCGACTAATCCTTGCTCCTTTATGATTACTGATGAAGCATCTCTTGAGACGAACTTCGTCTTCAGGTTCGGACATTCCTTAAGCCGATGATCTTTGCTGCCACATCTAAGACACCTTCCTTCCATTCGCCAACATGCATTCCGCCATGACGCTTTCCACAATGAATGCATTCGGGCTTCTCGCTGCCTGATGCCACAGTAGATTGTTGACCTTCCATGAGTTTCTTCGTCTTCCTATCTTGCCTTTGGAATGTTTTGGTACTTCTCCTTTTTAGCTTCATTTTCTCCTTGATATGATTCCACTATTCTCTGCTTGGTCGCCACGCCTAGGACTTCTTCCAAAGTACGGGAATCAGCTCTAAAAGCCTAGCCCTCACTGATGGTTTGGTCCTTTCACGAAATTCTTTAACTTGCGGTTTTGCTCATACCTCCTAGACTGAGCATTACGTCTACCACGTCCAGCCATAATCTGCAAAATAGTTAATTAGTTAGAATCTAGGTTACTAATCTCAACTATCTTCCTTAACTATCTTCCATTCGTTATTAGTAATTTCTATATTTATGGACAATTCCCTATAAAGACTTTGCAATATGGTGGTGATGATGGTCTATCCATGTACAGTTTCAACCTTGGGCTCTGATACCAATCTCTGTAACGACCCTCCTCATACCGGTACGATTATACCAATCCCCATCGGTATAAAGAGTCATTACAGTGGGATAAAACCCAACACTAGCCGATAGGTTGAAAAGTACGTAGATAGCAATTGATTTCAGCGGAATAAATACAACAATTTAACTTAGTCCATCACCATCCCATATTCCACAATATATAATGCAAAAATAGAACGACAAAGTCCACATTATTACATGATGAAAGAGCTACATTGTCCAAATAACATTTTTTATTCAACTATGAAAGGAAAATACAACTACTACTTGCTCCTCAAAAGCCTCTCCTCAAGATAGCGTCTCTCCCCCTAGCACGGAATACCTGTCAACCTGTACGCCGAAGCAAGGGTGAGTCCAAAGACTCAAAGTAAAACATAGACTTAATCTTAAACATATCACATTCACATTAAGCTTAAACACTCATGAATACATACTATCATTTAACTCCAAAACATAGAACACACTCTTAGCTATCAACACATTTTTAATCACCTAGACATGCTTCATTCTATCATATGTTTATTCTAAATCATGGATACTATTATTATACACTTGTACATATTCTCTACACTTAACATTAACATGATTCCTTCATTTCCACATTAATTCATTTCATGACATATTTCTACAACTAGAACATAGAATTAGACATAAAGGAATGAACAAACTAATATGATGACTATTCACTTTTCACATACATTTTTCATATTTAATTTCACATTTTGCTTGCTGTTTTAAATGTACAGACATCTCATACACATGGTTTCATATTTTATAACATAAATTGAGAAGTTAAAACATGGTCAAATTGGTGGCATCAATAAGTACTAAAGCATGAAACTTGTACTAAGCAAAATCACATCTAGCATGGAATCTAATTAATATTACATACATTTATCACCTTCATAACTACACTTTACTTGCTGTTTTGACATGAATTACATTCAATTACATGGATTTACATTTGTTCATATGTTATCTTATTCAATTCACAATTCTACATTTTAATCTTTCCTGTTGCATAAATGACATAGTTACTCATATTTATCCACATACACTATTACATGAAGAACAATAAACTACATGACATGATGATAAGCATGATATTGCAAATGAGGTAATTAATGCATGAAAATATGAACATTATGCATTACTACATCGGTTTTTCACATGCAAACACACTCTCAATAACAATAACTGTCTCTTACATATCTTTTCACATATCTTCACATCATTTACTCTTTGGTTTTTATTTATCACATATTATATCATTTGCACTCATCATGTGCCACATTCGCATATAATCTTACACTTTTTCATATTCGATTTCTTAAAATGCCATGACACATAGTCCTAACTACCTTTTAGAGGACACAAACAAATATCTCATATATAACTCATCACATCTCTAACACATAACTCATAACACAACTCGTATCACATAACTCATATCACATAACATAACACAACCTATCACATAACTCATATCACATACCCACCACCTAGGCAATGAAGTGGTGAATCTTGGTAACTGCGCAGACGGGAGAAGCCCTCTCCACCCTATCCAGTGGTACTTGTCCACCTCCGGGTTTTTCCTAATGCCTTTAGGACAAACTTATACAATGTAGAGCCTTCCATAGGGACTTTTCTATGTACACTCTCGATGCCTCTAGGGTAGCAGTGTCATTCTTGGCCCAATTATCACTCATTGGCTTATTCACATTTTTCACCCTATCACATATTTTCATATAATACTATCACTTTACACATCTAAAAAATTATCAATTCACTCTTAGTTAACCCAATCGTGGTACTACTGTTTTCAAAATTAAAACATTTTACCTTACAGTCCTAAACATGCTGTATATTTCCTGAATTGCATAAGATTGGATTCAATACATCTAACATGAACAATTTCTATAGTTTAACTAATAATTGTACTTGCTGTCATCAATTTCATTTTAAATTTTTATCACAGGTCATTAGCAGTAAGTATGTCACATATGCAATTTTTCAGATTTTTCGAACAGTAAACATAATTTCTATAATTAAATTTAGAATTCAGACATATTTATCGAATATCATTAAGCATGAGACATATCAATAGTTTAGGCATTAACAGAACAGAAACCTAATACCAACATTCAATCAGTCATGGAAAATTTATGAAAACTAATTCACCACAAAATCCATTTATACTAGATTTAAACATGTTCATATCATGCTCATTACTCAGTCACTGAATTTTAATAATTAACATGGTTCATAGAAAATTTAGGCAACCTCATGATATGACCTACTGACAGTACACAATCACCTATAAAACTTTCAGAGTATACTCATGTCCAGAAATTATTTAAACAGCAAAAGAAGATCAAAAAGTAACACTTTCAGGTCCTGAAGAAGTAGACGTCAAGGGATGTTGCCGTCAACTTCTTCTGAAGAACTTGACAGCAACCTATGTTGCCTTCTACTTGCTCCCAGCAGCACATACATACGAGTTTTCATACAACGGTGAATTTGGGGTTCCAGGACACGAGGAAAAATTCGTAAAAATACCTAGGACTTAGGGGACATGTATAGGATCAAGATCTAGGTTTACTTGCCTCTTAAAAAAAATCTACAAAGATCAGAATCGTCGGTGAAGCTCTTTTCGGCCCTGCCAAAAAGGTGGTCGGAAACGCCTTAGATCTTCTTCTCCTGTCGATGTAGATGGCTCCTTGGAGTTGGGATCTCTTCTCCTATGTATAGGCTACCTCCCAGTTGATGTAGCTCCTCGGGGAACACCTCCAAGTGACGGATCCGGCCTTCCGATGTTCAGCTTTTCACCATTTCGGAGCTAGGGTTTTCACCAAAAGTTTAAAGCCTTTCCTTCATCCCAGAGTGGGTATTTTATAGGTTCAAGGGTTGGGTACGCATTAGGGTAGGTTACCCAAAGTTTAGGAAGGGTTTCCTAATCTGAAACTAGCCAAAACACGGACATTAACAATTCTGGAACCGTTACGCAACAGGATATTAACGTCAACATCGGTTGTAGTCAACCTGGCAGTTGACGTCAAGGTCTGGCTGCCAGACTGAAGTTGGCGTCCAGGTCTGGCCGCCCACTGGGGGTTGGCGTCCAGGTCTGGCCGCCAGCAGGTCTTGGCGTCCAGGTCCTGGCCGCCAGCAGCCCTGTGCAGCTGAAACACCGATAGACCTTGAATTTAATGCATAAATGCACTAAAATAATTTAGTATATGCAAAATTTATTTCATATATCATTACCACATAAAATACTTGCATTATGTAATATTTAATTAATTACAACTTACACTAATCATAATTAAGAACAATATGCATCAATACATACATATATGCACACATACGTACACATTGCATAATTACATACATTACGCATAACTTATGATTAAAATGTGTTCATTACTAGTTAAATATTGTATGCATATATCATCCAAGTACTTTACACACCCTAAATAATTTAACACGCTTAAAGTAGATAAATATTATTTAAACAAGGATAACACATGTATGTATACATACGCACATCCATAATATTAACTACATGCACTAAAATAATAAATACAATAGGAACCTCAATAATTAGATAATTCACACATGTTTAAATATATATTGCATGTTTGGAAATAAACTCATGATTATTTACAAAATATATGATAATAATTTCTTACTATGTGTACAACACGCACCATATGCATGAGATTTACATACATTGATAACTAGATAATGCATGCACAATTATGTATGTTTTATACTTGTATGAAAATGGCATATATATACTTACATGGTCCACCGCAAAATTTACCCATCACATGCACAAGGTTATCTATGAATAATCTATACAACAAAAGAAATCCCTACATGTACATACTTGAATTATCATATGCATAAATATATAGGCATTTACAACATAATTATATACATTATGCTGAATAGATAAACATGACATGCACATTGGTAATTAGATTAGCATGCATAGTATTACTTAAGTATTACAAGCTAGCATTTTAGTATACACAATACACATCAATTTAGCTAATTGCCTATTCTCACGAAAAATATCATATATATATACATGCATATGTTCATGAGAAGCATAAAATTTATAGTAAGCATAGTGAAATACAAATTCTATGCACACAACAAGTAAATATCCACACATAATATAAAAGAATAAAAATTCTGGGTATCACAAGTGATCTGATCGGCATGTCGTTCACTCCGACACGACCAGGTGGGTGATAGTGACGTGTGGGAACTAACGGAATTCTAATCAAATTCCTGGTTTGTGTTCGGTGCTCAAACCACTAATCTTAAAAATACTCAAATGAAAAGGATCAGAACATGCAACCCGGGGGTCCAAAATCAAAATCGGGACCCGATCGACGTGTCGTTCACTCCGACATGACCGGGTGGGTGAGAGTGACGTGTGGGAACTGACGGAATTCTAATCGGATTCCCGGTTTGCGGCGCTCAAACCACTAATTAAAAAAAAAACAAATGAAAAGGATCAGAACACGCAACCCGAGGGTCCAAAATATGAAATAGGGATCCGATTGACATGCCATTCACTCCGATACGACCAGGTGGGTGAGAGTGACGTGTGGGAACTGACGGAATTGTAATCGGATTCCCGATTTGGGTTCGGCGCTCAAACCACTAATCTTAAAAAAAAAAAAACCAAATGAAAATGATCAGAACACACAACCTGAGGGTTCAAAATCTAAAATAGGGATTCGATCGGTGTGCCATTCACTCCGACACGACCGGGTGGTGAGAGTGACGTGTGGGAACTGACAGATCCTAATCGGATTCTCGGTTTGGGTTCAGCGCTCAAACCACTAATCTTAAAAACCTAAATGCAAAGGATCAGAACACGCAACCCGGGGGTCGAAAATGTGAAATAGAGATCCTATCGGCGTACCGTTCACTCTAACACGACCGGGTGGGTGAGAGAACGTGTGGGAACTGACGGAATTCTAATCGGATTTCCGGTTTGGGTTCGGCGCTAAAACCACTGATCTTAAAAAAAATCCAAATGTAAAGGATCAGAATATTTTCTAATTAAACTTAGTGAATATTATATATTTTAAATTTAAATTTTTAAAAAATAATGTGTGTATACTATTTTTTATCTATGTTTCTAATGTTTGTTTTTATAATATAAGATCCTACAACACCTGACGATCATGAGGCGAGGAGAGCGGACGATCCAGTAGATCTTTCTTGATTTTATATGTTATTATTGTGGATGTTTCATATTTGTTGTGATTGATGATTTTATGTTAATTGTTATTTATTGTGGATGTTCCTATGAATATTATTTTTAGCAAGTTTTTCAATTTACCATTGTTATTTAATTACTTTAAAAAAATTATAAAAAAATTATTTCTGATGAATTTTCCGACGGCTAATTTCCGTCGAAAAAACGTCGGCAGACAAGCTTACCGATGGAAAGTATCCGTCGGCAAAATCGTTAGACTTTTTGACGGTTTACTGACGGATATTTTTCATTAGAAGCTCCCTACTTCCAACGCTCTTATTCGTTGGCGAAGGTGTCAGAAGTTCGAAGGACTTTCTGACCGAGTTCTCCGTCGAAATTTACTGAAGAATTTATTTCGTTGATTAATTGGTCGAAAAATTTATTTTCCGATGGATTTTTTCGATGATTATTTCTATCAGAAATACCAACGGATATTTTTGCTGTCGATAATTTCTAACGCTTTTTTCCGACAGATTGTTTTCCGACGGTCATCGTCGGAAGGTTTTTTTCAATAGATTTTTGACGGAAGCTTGCCGTCGAAAATACCGCTTTTTCTTGTTGTGTATCATTTTATTTGCAATAGATGTTGCGAATCATCATGAGGGCGATGAGCGTCGGTCCAGGATGCTCGTGTTGGATCGAGATGGAATATGGAAGTCCTAAAGGGGGGTGAATAGGACTTCTTTGCACCTTTACAAAAATTTATCTAAAAGATAAACAATACTAGATAACTTTGTTAGTGATTAGTGTGAAGTGTGTGAATCAAGTGAAAAGACTTGGCGGAATCAATCACACAGAAGGCACAAGAGATTTATCCTGGTTCGGCCCTTCCTACATGGAAGTCCTACATCCAGTCCCCAAGGATCCACTTGGGATTTTCACTAAACTGCCAAGAGCACTTGGCCTACTCTCACCTTGAGAGGAATTACAGACCCACTTTCTCCCAGCAAGTCTTCTCTTAAAAAGGGGCACAGACACTATCTACACTTGTAGATCTTCCCTTCACAAGAGGGGTACAGCAGGATACAAATCTCCTGCAGGTTGCTTTACACAGAATTATAAAAGGGTTGTGTGTCTGCTCAAACAGTAATGAGCAAACACAGAAATTCAGAAAGAAGAATAGGCAAGAGTGAGACTCAAATTCTTTCTGAACGTAGAGATGGACTGGAGAAGATCTGAATTGCAATAGTCCACCAATTGAAGAAGACTTCGAATTGCAGAAGGAGAGCAGAAGTCTTGAGACTGAGGCGTGGCTCTTTCTCTTGATTGCTTTCCTAGCTTTCAGATGGGAGAGGAGTGTTGGCTGTTGAGTCTTATGTTTTCTCTATATGTGAATATGTGCCTTGTATATGAGTCTCCAGGCTTTAGCTTCTTTTATAGGCTTCAAACTTTTTGCTCGTTGGAATTTGGCCGTTGAAAGCTAGCCGTTTGAAGGAGATAGCCGTATGAGAGGAGACTTTGATCTTCTCAAGTTTATCCATCAAATCCTTAGCTTCATGAGTCTAACGTCTCCAGGTTATACGCAGTAGTTCATGCTTGAAGGATTTCTATCATAATTGTTCTGCGCAATCCATGCTTTGTGCAGAGATATAGCCATTCCTTATTAAATGTTCTGCAAACCTGAAAGGACAGGATAGGAGAAAATGCCTCCATGCATGCTTTCGGAGCTAAGTGTAAAAAATGAGATATACAGAAGTTCAGAACATTTAAGAATGAGCAGACAGTTGCACAAGTATTTCTTCTGAAAGTCATGGTATTTCTGATAGTAGTAGGTAGGTTCTGACAGATAGTCCATAAGACTTATCAAGCATTTAATTCTTGACCATCCGTCAACCACAGATCAACTTATCTTACTGTCAGAAAGAGATATCAATGTATCTTATATGTTACAGATCCTAAGAGAGATACTAAAAAGATAATTTAAATTATTTTTCCCCCCAAAAGAATAATTAAATTTTTAGGAAAACTTTTCCAAGGAAGATGTACTTCGATGCAGAGTTTATGCATGTTGTCTGGTATAAATGGAGATTTGATATTTTAGCTAAGTATAGATATGTACAGACAACAATAAATACTTCGACTTCTAAGAAGTCGGAGTATGACTAATAGAAAACAATAAACTTCGACTTAAATGAAGTCGGAGTGAGAATGACTTCGAATTCTTTAGGATATCGGAGTACTAAACCTATAGCGGACTTCGACTTGTGAAAAGTCGGAGTATGCTTAATTTCAATTTTTAGGAAGTCAGAGTTTCTTAGACTTCGACTTGTAAGGGTTGGAGTAAAGCTTAGAACGATACAAAGACTTTGATATTTCAAGGTCAGAGAGAGACTTGACTTCAATTTCTCAAGAGTCGGAGTAAGGCTTGACTTCGATTTCTCAAGAGTCAGAGTGAGGCTTGACTTTGATTTCTCAAGTCGGAGTTTTTCCAGACTCTGATTTTTTAAAGATCGAAGTATTTGCCAGGCTTCGATTTTTCAGAAGTCGGAGTTACTGTGATATATAGTATATGTTGGGGACTTAGAAAAATTTCATTGTTTGCTTAGAGTCTGTATAGAGGGTATGATTGAATATACCATAATTTTTGAAAAGGCGAGATTATTAAAAGGTTTTGTCATAACAAAAATATTATGATAGGTATTTTAGTAATCTATAAGTTGCTCAATAGCTCGTCATACTGGATTTCTAGGTAAACATTGTTGAGTTGTCTGTTTTGATGATGTCATTTGTACACAATCTGATGTCATAGTGTATATATGTGGAAGATTGTTGAGTTGTGTATTCATTTGGATGATGATTAAAAACCTTCATGTTGATGATGTCTACACACTCATACTTTGATTTAATGATGACTACAACATTTGGTTGTGTATGATGTCCAAACACTCATACTTTGATTTTGATTTGATTTTGATGCTGACATATTGTACATATTACAATCATGATGAACAACATGTTTTAGATGCTTAGTATTTCATATTTTACTGATAATAACATGTTTTGATGGTTCACACTTCATATATATAGGTTCACATAATTTTGTCAAAGTTGTGTCAACACAAGTCCATTGTGTGTCGACACATCCATTGCTCTCCAGAAAATAGTCAGAAGAGAAGAAGCCAGTTGTGTCGACACAGGTCCATTGTGTGTCAACACACCCTCTACATCCAGAAAGCAGTAAAGAGAAAAGAAGCCAGTTGCGTCGACACAGGTCCATTGTGTGTCGACACACCCTCTACATCCAGAAAATAGTCAGAAGAGAAGAAGCCAGTTGTGTCAACACACAATTGACTTGTGTCAACACACATGTTAACTTCCAGAGAAACTATCTCAGAAATCAGCCAGTTGTGTCGACACACAATTGACTTGTGTCAACATACAATTGACTTGTGTCGACACACTTCGACTGAAGCTCAAAATGGGAATTTTTTGAACACGTGTCAACTTGGGAATCAAGGGATCTTACTACCTAGATTTTTGTGCCCACACGCCCTAAGGCACCACATGGACACATGGGGCTATAAATACCCATGGTCCTTGTACTCCAAAGGCAAGCCAGCCATATAATTCTCAGAAAAGCTTTTGGCGACAAAAGAGGGTTTCTCTAGTGCCTTGCTCAATCTCCAGAAGTTGCAAACCAGCCTTTCAACATAGAGGACGGGGAATCAAGGCCAAGCTCTTGAGAAAGAAGTGATGTGCTGACGGAAGCAGATCTGGAAGAAGTGCAGTAGAAGAAAGAAGAAATCGCAATCAAAAGCTACTGAAGTAGAGCAGTGCCGACCAAGAAGAAGAAGAAGAAGAAGGAAAAGAAGAAGAAGAGCAGTAGCAGAATTGAGGAAGAAACAATATGGATATGTGATCATGAAGATCAGATCAACAGTCGGAGAGATATTTCTTCCTTTACTCACACCATCTCTTAATTCATTTCATATTTGTGTGTGTGTACTAAACTGAGATCAGTATGTGGATTCTATGTGGATGTTTGTTTTATGATCTGCACAAGTGCTTAGTACAGATCATAGTGTGTTTGTGTTTGTGATCTGTGTTAGTTTGTGCATAGATCTGAATTGTGTGTGGTGTGTAGATCAGATCGAGGCTAGAGGATCTGATCTTCTATGAACTTGATCTAGCGTTGTGTGTGTCTGAGCCTGAGTGCTTGTGTGTGTGTTGTACTCAATTCTTTGAGTAGTGTGTGCCTCACTGTGTGAGGGGTGGATGTAGGAGTCACTGAATGTGATCTCTGAACCACCTAAAAACCCTTGTGCACTGTGGTTTGATTTGTGGTTTGCATTGTATTGCGCTAGATGCATGTATAGGGATTTTTGCCTACACACTAATTAATTTGTTCACACATGTTAATCACATAGTTGACGCTTACACTATTGATAAAGTGTTTCTCACAATTTGATAACATACATTGCATCATATCAGAGGGGTTTTAATTGAGTAGATTATTTATTTCGAAGTATTTTTTAAATTGCTTAAGTTTCTGCTGCAAATCTATTCAACCCCCCCCCCTCTAGATTTGCCATTACAGAAAATTTGATCCTAACAATCATAATTATTCATTAATTATATTTGTTATCACTCCATAAAATTTGTAAAACAAATATTTTAACATGTGCATTTGTAGAGAAAAACTAGAGTCTGGCAAGGCTTCCCATTATATTACATCTCTCTTTCAAGCACATGTTCTCAGCCCTGTATTCTCCACTCGACATTTTCTGATGGGCGTCTGAAATTTTGTTCGACATGTTCATGGTATAAAATTTAATCCTTTTAAGTCATGTCTTTCTCATCTCTATCATTAATTGTACAAGCTTGGTAATTTAATTTCCTTATAGCGTCGGTATGAGTTCACAAGGGAAGCGGATGTCCCATGAGCACAACATGTATGGGAAGCTACTACCCAAACCAATTATAGAAAGATAGTGTGGGAGGCCCAGGATAAGGCGACAAAACTTTCTGGCAGCCAGGATCCAAATACGTTGAAGGAGTATGGCTCGGGGTGGATGAGGAGGGAGTATTGGGAGCAACTCTATGCTAGATGGGGCAGTTCTCAATGGCAAGAGAAGTCCCCAGCAGCCAAAGCCAATCAGGCCGTGTAACTAGATAAAAATTTACATACAAGTGGGTCATTGTCTTACACGACCCATAGAGACAAAATGGTAAGAAACTTTCTGATTGACTAATGTCTTATTAGTATATATCCTAATTTTTTATGAATTTAAAACTGACTCAGGAGCTCTAGCATCACCCTCAGTTTGCGAGGTATTTGAGAGGACTCATAAGAGGGGGGCTGATGTATTTATCAACAAGAGTGCTCGCTCGATTGCAGTAAGCTTACATACTCAATTTTTAGTTTAAAATTTAGACATGGAAAATTGATATGAGAGTTATAATCTTTCAATTTATTTTGTAGGAGTCATATGACAGACAGATGACAGAGAAGTATGGGGCTGAGAATCTGCATCCAGTTTTGATCCTAATGCATGGGTGGTGGCGGCAGACCAACCGAGAAAGGTCCGTTTGTACGGATTTAGAGATAGCTTGGACATTGCTCTAATAATATCATCGTGTGCGAGTTCAGGCACTCCTCCGATATGTACGAGTGCATTCACGATGCCCTCTAGTGGAAAGAGCAGGATTTTAGACATGGTCCATGAGGAGATATCTCAATTTCATACTAAACTTCAGCAGCAGATGATGACCAGCGAACCGCGCATCATGTAGGCAGTGGCCTCCCTCCTCTCTCAAGCTGCCATTTTGTCACAGGGAGGAGCATCCACTCAGCGTCGGCCCGTTAGGTGAGTGTTTGTTATTATTTTTTAATTTCATATAATTTATAGTTATAATTTTTAATTTCACATAATTGACGTGTCGATCGATCCTACATGACCAGGTCGATGAAAGAGACATGCGAGAGTTCGGATGTCCGATTTGAATTCGGCACTCTAAGAACCATTCTTTGAATTGACTAAGTGTAAAGAAAGGGGAAAAAACAAGATTAGGGTCCAAAATGTGAAATATCGGTCCGATCAATGTGTCGATCGATCCCACATGACCGAGTGATGATAGTGACATGTGAGAATTGAGGGAAATCAAATAGATTCTCGGTTGAGCTCGATGCTCAAAGAACTATTATCCAAATACTTATTATAAAGAGCGAAAAATGCCAAGTGGGGGTCCAAAATGTTAAATACCAATCTGATTGCCATGCCGATAAATCCTACGTGGTCGGGTTGATGAAAGGGACATGCGGGAGTTGGAGGAATCCAAATTGGACGTCCAGTTTGAACTCGTCGCTTAAAAAATCATTCTCCGAATTGACTTAGTGTAAAGAAGGGAAAACACCAAGATTAGGGTCCAAAATGTGAAATCTGGTCCGATCAACGCGCCAATCGATTCCACATGATCAAGGTGATGACAGTGACATGAGAATTGAGGGAATTCAAATCAGATTCTTGGTTTGAGCTCGGCACTCAAAGAACCGTTGTCCAAATTGACTTATTATAAAGAACGGAAAATATCAAGTCGAGGATCCAAAATATGAAATAACGATCCGATTGGTGTGTCGATTGGTCCTATATGACCGAGTTGATGAAACGGACATTGAGAGTTGACGGAGTCCAATCGGATGTGCGGTTTGAACTCGGCACTTAAAGAACCATTCTCCAAATTGACTTGGTGTAAAGAAAGGAAAAAAAAACAAGATTAGGGTCCAAAATGTGAAATACCGGCCCGATCAATGCACTGATCGATCCTACACGACCGAGGTGATGACAGTGACATGTGAGAATTGAGGGAATTAAATCGGATTCTCCGTTTGAGCTCAGTGCTCAAAGAACTATTGTATAAATTGACTTATATAAGAATGGAAAATACCAAGTAGGGAGTCCAAAATGTGAAATACCAATCTGATTGGCGTGCCGATCGATCCTACACGACTAAGTTGATGAAAGGGACATGCGAGAGTTGGCAGAATCCAAATCAAATGTGCAGTTTGAACTCGGTGCTTAAAGAACCATTCTCTGAATTGACTTAGTGTAAAGAAGGGGGAAAAATCAAGATTATGGTCCAAAATGGGAAATTATTGGTCCGATCAACATGCCGATCAATCCCACATGATCGACGAGTGATGACAGTGACTGGTGGGAATTGAGGGAATTCAAATCAGATTATTCTCAGTTTGAGCTCGGTGCTCAAAGAACCGTTGTCCAAATGGCTTATTATAAAGAACAGAAAATACTAAGTCAGGGGCCCCAAATGTGAAATACCGATCCGATGGCATGCGGATCAGTCCTACACGACCGGGTTGATGAAAGGGACATGCGAGAGTTGACGGAATCTAAATTGCATGTGCGATTTGAACTCGACGCTTAAAGAACCATTCTCCAAATTGACTTAGTGCAAAGAAAGGGAAAACCAATATTAGGGTCCAAAATGTGAAATACTGGTCCGATGAACGCACAAGCAATCCCATACAATCGAGGTGAGGACAGTGACTTGTAAGAATTGAAATTAGATTCTTGGTATGAGCTCAGCACTCAAAGAACTGTTGTTCAAATTGACTTATTATAAAGAAAGGAAATACCAAGTCGAGGGTCCAAACGTGAAATACAATCTAATAGGCATGCCGATCGATCCTACATGTTCGGATTGATGAAAGGGACATGCGAGAGTTGGCGAAATCCAAATCGAATGTTCGATTTGAACTCAACACTTAAGGAACCATTCTCTGAATTGACTTAGTGAATATTCATATACTCTTTCTTTAAATTTATAAAAGTAAATATTTTTTATTTATATTTCTAATGTTAAATTTTGTAATATAAAATCCTCCAGCACATGATGAGCATGAGACGGTCGGAGAGGACAATGAGGCAGATCTATCTTGACTTTTTTTGTTATATTATTATTGTGGATGTTTTATCACTATTTATTGTTGGGATGATTTTTTATAAATATTTATTGTTATGGATGAATTTTATCGATATTTATTATTGTGGATGTATTTTATAGATGTATTATATTTTTTAACAGATGTAAAATGAAATTAACAGGTGTAAAATGAATGTTTGCTGCATTTAAATTTTTTTTTTAACATCCAACGGAATTACCAACGGATAATTCCATCAGTAATTTCCTTCGATATCCAATGGAAATTTTTCGTTGACTATTTCGACGATTCTAGCCGTCGGTGATTTCGTCGGCCTATTTTCGATAGAAATTACCGACCAAAAGTATCCGTTGGCGATTTTTGATGGAATGCCGACGAATTATTGTCATCAACAATTACAATGGAATTTCCGATGGATTCTTTCCGTCAGAATTTCCGACGGCATTTCCTACGAAATGTTTGTTCGTCTACAATTACCGACGCGGTATTTCTGACGGACACTTTCCGATGGGCTTTTACCGGAAAGCCTTCGGGAAGATGGAATTCCGAAGAATTTTCGATGGAAAGTGTCCGTCGGAAATCTCGCCTTCTTATGGTGACATCAATCTTTTTTATTAAGTCAAGTTTCTTGGTCAATTCAGGTTTCTTGGTGAAGTCTCTCTTTGAGAAAGGTTTGAATTTACCTTGGTCCTTCTTTTGTCAGAAATTTCTTGAATTGCCTTGTTAGTAAGGTCATCTCACTGTCATTCTATCATCAGAGGAATCATCACTTTCATTATCATTAGCAATTTTAGAACTAGACAATGCTTTCAATGTTAATGGTTTATTTTGATTCATTTCAGACACATTTCTTTTCAGGTTGATTTCATACGTCATCAAAGAACCTATTAACTCATCTAATTGCATGGTAGAAAGATTCTTGGAATCTTCTATAACAGTGGCTTTTGTGTGCCAAGTGGGTGGAAGGGATCGTAGTACCTTCCTCACAAGGTCACTATTGGAATAGTCCTTTCCAAGACCTTTAAGCCCATTCACTATTAGCATGAATCTAGCCAACATTTTAGATATAGTTTCATTATTTTTCATTCTGAACATTTCATACTCAGAAACTAACATGCTAGCTTTGGTTTTTCTTATCTCAGAGGTTCCTTCATAGATGAGTTACAATTTTTCCCACATTTCTTTTGCAGACTTACATGATGGAACTCCAATTGAGTGTAGCCTTTTGAACTTTTTCCCTCGCCCATGTGCCTTCATCTTCAGGTAGCTCAGTAGGGCCTTTATCTACAATTCTCCATAGCTCATAGTCTTGAGCCCTTAGAAACACCTACATCCTATTTTTCCAGTATGAATAGTCAGTTCCATCAAAAAAGTGGTGCTCTAGTAACTGAGTGTCCCTCAGCCACGAAACCCATATTCACATTCATAGTGGATCTCTCTTGATTGTTAAATCAAATACCTAGCAAGCGATATGAGAACGAGGCTCTAATACCAATTGAAGAGTTGCCGAAATTAAACTACAATATGAATCTAGAAGGGGGGTTGAATAGATTCACTCTCTTATAAATTACTGATCAAGTCCTTAAAGCAATACTCAAATGCACAGAGCAAAGTGCACAACAAGTCTTTGTGTTCAGACTTAAGATCTGGGAGGATCACTGTTTGATCGACCAGATCTAAGTCAAACTGGACAAGATGACTTAGAACACCAACCAGTGAGTGTGTGTAATGTGTTACCAATCAAACTGACATGAATTGCACAAGAAATTCATACTCAAAAGTATGCCTAGCATGCATCTGGTGAATAATCAAATCAAACCACAGTGCAAACAGATTTAAGGTGGTTCAAATCACTTCACAATGATCCTACATCCACCATCACACACACACACGAATTTTCTTCACTCTGAAGTAAAAAGGGTACAACACACACACACTAGTGAGATCTGATCAGTAGAACCTGATAGATCAAGTTCAACACACACATAGGAATCAGATTTCGAAGAACAAGAAAGAAAAGTGGGGATCTAGGGAATTTGAGTTCGAGAATCAAGGAACTTGAATTCCTTAGCCTGGGAATGATGGTTGAAGCTTGAATCCACGAAGGATTGACTGGATCTTCCCATTGGATGAGCTTCTTCAACATTTCTACTCTGTTCAGATCAGGGTATCGCGTCGCCTTAAGCTCTGGCCATCTGCGCCCTTCCAAGACTCCAATCTCATCCTTAGTCTCCAGATGAGACAAAGAGGGGTATTTATATACCCTTGAAGTACGTGATATGTGTTTTGGGGCACGTGTGTACCACGTACGAGGAAGACCCCACACATTAAGGTTGTCCCATGCAGCTCACGTGCTTCATTAAGTAGGTCATCTGTCGACGAACCAACCATGGTGTCGACCATTACTGTATAGGAAGTTCTCCCAGATGCTTTACATCTCTCAGTCTTCATCATCTATCGACACTCGATATCTAGGTTGCCAACTGATCCTTTCTTCATACCGATTGGTGACTTTAACCAATTGATTGTCTGATCCTGTATCGATTGGTGACTTGTCCAATCAATTGCTGACCTCGTATGTTTCAATTGATGACTTGACCAATTGATTGTTGTTCTTGTATCGATTGGTCACTTATCCAATTGATTGCTAACCTTGAATGTATCGATTGGTCACTTATCCAATTGATTGCTAACCTTGAATGTTTCGATTGGTGACTTGACCAACCGATTGTTGTTCCTGTATCGATTGGTGACTTGTCTAATCGATTGCTGACCTTGTATGTATCGATTGGTGACTTGAACAACGATTGATGTTCCTATATCGATTGGTGACTTGTCCAATCGATTATTGTTCTTCATTATAGTCCTCATCTGTTGACAGTTGGTTCTATGTCTGTCAACCATTACTGTGTGCATTCTGCATTCAGTAACATATTTTATGCTTTACTTTGAAGTTTGTATTTGAACTTGTCAACCTGTATAAAGCTCATACATAGTTATTGAGTTGTTCAATGCATTTTATTCATCAGTATACAGTTTACATGAGTATAATAAATCTAAGAGATTAATTTAACCATTCATAATTTGAATGAAATTGCTATCATCAAAATTATTCTCAGGGCATACAACGCAACATGACCATTGCGAGCAATGTGGCTCGTTAAGAGATTTATGAGTCATGATCATGAATGATCGTGTGTGACCACTTATCTCCCCAAAGCCAGAGGAGAAGTCATTCTCCACGCTGCACCTTTCTCTCTCCCCTTTCTCTCTCATATCCTCTAGAACCATCAAGGATATCACACCTTCTATAGCATGAAAAGACGTTGATCTGCTCATGAGATTTTCATCAAAGTTGTTCTACTCTTCTTAAGCTTCATCCTCGAAGTAGAATCAACTCGATTGGTGGTCTGTGTCCAAAGTTATAAAAAATATTTTCACATTCTCTCTCAAATCATAATCTGCACATTCGAGGCTTCATCATGAAAGTTGTTCCCCATGACTTCTTCGACGAGCTCCAACTAGAATCACATCAAATAAATATCTGTATTAAAGATACAGTGGATTATTCTTGACCTTCTCTCTCATATCATGATCCATACCAGTAGTGAGTGTGGCCTCTCTACAGCCTGAAGAGGTGATCCAGTCTTTAGGCTCTTCATGAAAGTTGTTCCTAACATGCACATCTAACCACATGAATAGGAAGCACCATCGATCCGATCTCATAAACAAAACTGTAACGTCTTAAAATTTATAATAAATATTAATATGATACTAAAAAATTAAAAGAGATAGTAAATTATACGTAAGACATGACCACTTATATAAAATATAATTATCTTTAATTCATAATATTTTCATATTATTATTAATAATTCTGGTACTATCTTTGATTGTGCGCATTTCGAATGGACGACATTCGGTTGTGAAAATAAAGTCAATATGAAGTCATCATAATTATCAGAAAAATATATTGATTCTAAAAATATAAATATCAGAAATTATTGATGCATAGATGTTGAGATTAAGTCGACCTAATGATTTTTGGGACAATTTTTACTTGACAAAAAATAATTTAAAAAAGTAAACTAAAATTACTATAATTTGTATCATCTCTTGATTAATTTATGTTTGAAATTTCATCTCAATCAGATATCATTTAGATCCCTTAGATATTGAGATTAAGTCGACCTAATAATTTTTTAAATAATTTTTACTTGACAAAAAATAATTTAAAAAATTAAACTAAAATTACTATAATTTGTATCATCTCTTGATTAGCTTATGTTTGAAATTTCTTCTAAATTAGACACATTGGACCCCTTAGATGCACCGGATGTAGAGGAGAAGTAAGGAAAAAAAAAGATTTGCCACGGATCGAACCGTACTAGTCTTGGTATATCGTAGCGCGCGGCACGCCCGGGTCACCCCATTAGGATGACCCGACCATGCCATGACTCAGATGAGCCATGTCACAGTGTGATTTGGCCAACCGTGTTTTAACATCAACCAGCCATGTTTGTGCCTGTTAGTATCAAGTGTATTTAAATAATATTCTTGATAAGCCCTTCTTTTAAACATCCCCCCCTAATAAAATCCAATAAATTTGAACCTTCTACATCATGTCTGATGATGCTGGTTTGTTGCGAAGACCTTTACAAAGGCGGCGTTTGTATCTGATTGTAAAAAAGTAATTTTTAAAAAATTTGGATTCCCAATTTCGCCTCGGCTCTTGCACGATCTCGTGTCTCGTCGTTTATATTATGAAAGACACGGATGACGAGATTATTTTGCATTGTGAAAATGTTAATTACTTTTTAAAACATTAACTTTTCATCTACTAAAAATTACGCCATCGCTCTCTCTCGCAAAATTTTTTTGAAGCACTTACAAAGCCGATTTTGGGTTAGGAGGACAGAGAAGAATCATTCTCTTTATCTCTCTCTCTGACCAAAATCACCTTATATGCAAGTCGAGATCTGCCAAGACTATTGGAAATATTTTGAATCTTATCAAAGACTTTAAAAATCAAAATCTTTTTCAAACCCTGTTACAAACGATGCCAAAGTCCAATTCGTACGACACGTAACCAGGAGGAAGCCCTTCTCACGTACGACCCCATGACTAGATCCCTCACCTTGGAACACCCGACAGTTACTCACTCTCCCCTTCTATCTAGTTAATTTCTTTTTAAGTATATATACATATTTTTAAATATATTAATTATATTTCTAAAATGTTCATATTAATCGATATTCTTGAAACTTAAAAAAATGTCACTTATCTCTATGGTTAGCTGAACCTTAAATTTTGAAAAATATTTTATTATCACATAACGTAATTATTAAATAAAACATCAATTACTCAAATATTTTATTAAAAATATATAGGGGAGTGAGAGTTAAAGAGAGAACTAAGAGAATGAGGAGAGAGAGAGAGAAGAGAGAGAGAGATGCTAATTTGAGTGAGAGAGAGAGAGAGAGGAGGAGGCAAAGGAAAGAAAATAGTGAGAGTGTGATTTGAGCGTGAGAGAGAGAGAGAGTGGCGGAGTGAGAGAAAGAGTGATGAAATGAGAAGATATAGAGAGAGCGACAAAGTGAGAGCGATAGAGTGAGTGAGAGAAAGTGTTGAGAGAGAGTGAACAATGTGTGTGTGTGTGTGCACGTGCGTAAGAGTAGGGCTATAAACGGAGCGGATATGATTTTTCTGTGTCCGCTCCGACTACTTACATCGATAATTTGTATCCGCTCCGAATAAAATTCATATACGGAGTGGATTTCTTAGTCGGATAATATTCGGATACAGATATTATCCGCTTCGAAAATATGAGACTTGATAAGAGATATTAAGTGACCTAAAAAATGATAAAATAAAAATAAAAAAATCTATAAAATTCTAAACTATATAAATACCACAAACAAATCTCTAAATATTCATACAAATAGCATAGAATGAAAGTTGAACTACTACTGACATTAAGGAACCACCAAGGTTTCCAATGTAGTACATAAACAGTCATAAATTACATGTCTCACATTTAATTACATGTCAATTCTCTTAAAGTCCAAAGATAACAGTCAATTACTTTGAAAATACTTATCAACTTCTTCATGCTCCATATAGAGCATAAAATTCTGCAAAAAAAAATTGTAAAGCATTAGTAGTATTATAAAACAGAACTTATGATAATAAAGGAGTAAGATTAATAATATATTCCACATCCATCTCCAAGACAAATCTTCTACTCTCATGTCCATCATCCACTCAAAGTATGATAGGAGAATGATCTTGTAACATAAACAACACAAAATAAGTAAGGATACTACATAACATTTATATAATTACAAACTTCTAAAAACTCACGTTTTGTTTTTGTGAAGGTAACCAATTTTGTGTGCAAATCAATGCTTGTATTGTTTTCGGAAACAATGATGATGGGTTATCATCAATAACTCTTGAACCAGTACTAAAAGCTGACTCTGAAGCAACACTTGTGACTGGAATAGCAAAGATATCTCTTGCTACCTTTGCGAGGATAGAAACTTTTTTGTCATAACATTTCCACCAAGCTAACACATCAAATCCCACATCATAAGGAGAATGAGTCTCTTCCAAATACACATCCAACTCAGTTTTTGAGAGACGACATGGAACCTTTTGACTTAAATTTTTTGAAAATTCCCATTCAATCATCTACTGTGTCATTAGATTTTTGTCTCAAAAGAGGTGGATGTAGCATGAAGTTGTGAATAAGCCATAATCTTGTGTACTCATATTCATTGCATACTCAACATAAAGCTCATAAAGGAATGATCATGCTTTTCTATGTGAATATCTGTAGTTTCACCATAGATTTGCTGATAAAGGAACATGACATAATCCAACTTCAAACGAGGATCATGTTGGATCGAGATGGCACTAAGTTGTCCTAGAAGGGGGTGAATAGAACTTCTTGCACTTTTAAATTTTTATCTAAAAGATAAACAACACTAAATAAAGTAGTTAGTACTTAGTGTAGTGTGTGTAAAACAAGTGTAAACTTGGCGGAAATAATAACACAAAAATGCACACGAGATTTTATCCTGGTTCGGCCCTTCCACATGGAATCCTATGTCCAGTCCCAAGCAACCACTTGGGATTTCACCAACTACCAAGTGCACTTGGCCTTCTCTCAACTGAGAGGAAATACAACCACTTGCAGACCAGCAAGTCTTCCCTTATACCAAGGGGTACAAGACCATCTACAACAGTAGATCTTCCCTTCACAAGAGGGGCACTGTAGAGCACAAACCCCCTGTGGGTTATCTTACACAGAAGTTGAAAACTTGTGTGTCTGCTCAATAGAAATGAGTAGACACGAGATTTAGAAAAAGAAGCAAATGAAAGTGGAGCTTAAGCTCTTTCTGAAACAGAGGTGGACTGAAAAGATCTACAATGCAGAAAACTACCAAGGAAGAAGATTTCTAAAAGCCAATGGAGAGCTTCCAAGTTGAGGCTTGAGGAGTGGCTCTCTTTCTCTTTGAGTGGCTCTTCTAGCTTTTCGGATTGGAGTGGAAGGTGAGCTTCTATCTTCTTCTATGTATCATCTGTATATGTATATGGTTGTTCTTCGCTTCAAACTTGGCTTCTATAAGTATGAGCTTCAAATTTACCCGTTTGAATTTTTGGTCGTTGAAGCTAGTCATTGAAGGTTGTCCGTTGAGAGGAGACTTTGATCTTCTTAGGTTTGTCCATCAAATCTTTAGCTCCATGAGTCCCAACGTCTTCATGCTATATTTTGTAGCTTCATGCTTGAGAGACAGCTTCATAAATGCTTCTGTGAACTCCATGCGCAACACATGCTTTAATAAATGTTCTGCAGGCTTCATGCGCAAGACAGGAGGCTAAAATGTTCTGCAAGCCTGAAAGGACAAGACAGAAAGATATCTCCATGCTTTCGGAGTAGGTGAGATATATATAAAAAGTAAAGCAAGTAAGCTCAGACAGATAGAAGGTCAGAGCATTTAAGAATGAATATAGTTTCACATAATCTCTAAAAAGTCATGGGTTTCTGACAGTGGTAGGTAGGTTCTTACACATAGCCCATAAAGCTTATCACTTTAATTCCTGACCATATGTCGATCAGAGATAAAATAATTTGACTGGTAGGTGAGATATGGTAAGCTTATAGACAATGCAGGTCTTAAAAGATATTTCAAATGAGATAGATATATATATTTTTCCTGCCAAAAGATATTTGAATTTTATGATAGCAGAAAATAATTATAAGTCTCACAAAAATATTCTTATGTAAATGGGATTCCAATATGAACAATGAAAACTCATGAAGAAATCAAGATAATGATTTATAAGTTCTGTGCTAAAAATAGAAACAAAAGGATTTTCCAAGTACTGAAGTTGATATACAAAACTTCGACTTCTCTGAAGTCGGAGTCAGAGATATGCAATAATAACTTCGACTGTACTGAAGTCGGAGTGAGAGACAATTGATGTTCAAGGGGAATCAATGTTTAAACAAAAGACAATCGATGTTCAAAGAGAATCGATGTTTAAACAAAAGATAATCGATGTTCAAAGAGAATCAATGTTTAAACAAAAGACAATCGATGTTCAAAGAGAATCAATGTGGAATGAAATCGATGTGAACATAATCTTTGTACATATGTAATCGATGTTTAGATGTAATCGTTGTTTCATATAGGTAATCGATGTTTGAGAGGAAGTCGATGTTTAAGCCGAAATCGATGTTTAAGGATAGTCGATGTGAACTTAAACAGTAATCGATGTGAGACGAAATCGATGTTGTCCAGAGTCGAAGACTGGAGTCAGAGACTGGATGATATACAATATACGCTATGGACTTAGAATTTTTCGTCTGAGTTGATACACTAGATTTTTTAATAAGTGTTTATGCATTATACCTTTTGTATAAAAATACTTTAGGGTATATTCTGATAGGGTTTTGTCATAGTCTTTAAAAAAGGTTTTGTTGTATATAAAGTCTTAAAAGTTTTGTCATAGCAAAAATAACATGATTAATAATAATTTAAGGGGATAGTTGCTCAACAATTCTCCCCCTTTTTGTTAATGACAAAAACTTTTAAGTAGTCAGTGAAAAACAAGAATTTATAAATGTTCCTATTCTCTTTCTCTTTTTTCTCCCTTGTAAAATTGTGTTTGTTTTCTTCTTATTTCTCCCCCTTTGTGTCATTAATAGAAAGGAAAACACATACACAGAAGGAAAGATAGAAAGTTGCACAAAAACTGAAATTTGTATTAAGATGAGTGCCATAGTAGCTCAAGAGGAGATAGGAAGGTAGAGGGAAGGAGGACCTCAGCAAAGTATGGTTGAAGGAAGTCCCACAAATCTTCTCATTTTCTAGAAAGATGTGGGCAAATTTAGAACTGTCTATATCGTAGGAAGGTCCTCCAGAAGGAATTTTCCTAAAAGACTTAACATGCCTATGGTAAAACTAGTTAACTCTCCCATGATAATTTGAAGGATCTAGGAGTCCCTTAAGAGGGACAAACTTCTTGCTGGCAGCCTTGTGGAGGAAGTCTTGGACAGTGATGTTCCAGTGAAGTCCTTGAGAATGAGCTGCAACCTTTGCCTTGTAGTAGATGAGATATCTGTCTTCATTTGAAAGATATAGATCTTGAGACAGTCTCATATCCCTTGCAGAGATAGGCTACAGGAGAAATCTTCAGCTTTCTGCACTCTGAGCTTTCTTCAGGGTAGACAGCTACCCATTGATCTTCAGTAAGTCACTCAGACTCAGCAAAATTATGCTGGAAGTCCAATAGAAACTGTGAATCTTTGGCAGCATACATCAGGGCAAATCTGTGGATGGATAGCTTGATGTTGTACTTGATTTTGAATCTAGATACTATCCTGATATGGCGAAATTGCATCTATCAGATAGGGTGCAATCCATATGACAAACCAGTTGTCATGGATGGAGTTACTACCTTCTGCCCTTTAATGATCATGTTCCACTTGCCCTTTGTTGACATCCGGCAGACCCAGTTTGAATCTTTCTTCATTAAACTGCTTCATCTTGGAGTAACTGGTCTGTAGTTCTTTTAGCTCAACTCCAAAAAGGTCATAGAACCTAAGATTAAGGTGAAGGGGAACATTAAGAAATTGATTTCTAAGCTTGGCATTTATATACTTTACAGTTTCACCAAGGTAACAGTTTAGGAATTCTGTAGGTGTGAGGCTATAGGAATTCTGTAGGTGTGAGGCTATGGCTTTTCTGAGTTACAAGGTTCAGATCAGCCAAAAGAACTTGGGAGGTTTTAAGGAGGGAGGGGAGCCAATCTTCAAATTTGTAGCTTGACATCCCATTGACTTCAAGGAAACTTTTATGGCAAGGAATTCTCTGAAAATATTCATATGATGTTCTGAGTGGTAGATAAAAGCATACCATAATGGGGAAGAAGGTACTAGGATTGTCTTTTCTTTTGATCCTATGCTAGAAGGTAGCGTCAGACTCGGCACTATCTGAGCTAGAGGATGAGTAGATTGATTGAGAAGGAAGTGGAGGATGTTGGAGAGAGGAGAAGAATGAGGAGTTGAGGTATGAAGAACACTTGTGTTTACCGGGATTGGTTTAAATGGATATTTCAAAGGAAAGGAAGGAATTGAAGTAATGGTGGGAGATGGAGGTTTTCCTCTGGTTGAGAAGTATAGGTAGGAGGATCAGAGGATGTAGAAGGAATAGGATGAGTTGGAGGTAGTTGTTCAACAAAGTGAGGTGGTGTAGGAATAGTGACAGGAGTTGGAGTTGGAGCAGTAGGAGGGGTTGTAGCTGAGGATTGGGAAGGGAAGACTGGGACACTAGACTTATAGAGTTTCCTTCTAACCCACCTCTTAATGGTCTTAATCTTAGGGTTGGCTACATCCTCCATGGGCTGATCTTCCTGAACTGACTGCTGCTGCTCAGGCACTGATTCTAACTGTTTCCCTTGCTGAACTGGCTCTGCCTCTAAGTCTGCACTCGGATGATCTGCTGGCAACTCTGGTTCAGAAACTACTGCCTCAGGCTATTGCTGTTGCTGCTCTGGTGGATGCTCTTCAGGGGTTGGAGCAGCTGGTGGAGCATGAGAACCACCTGTGCCCTGTTGGCACACCAATTGTAACAACAGATCCTTCATATGTTGTACCTCCTCTGACATGAAATCAAATTTGACATCAAGCTGCTGGACTTGCATCTTCAGAACTGACATCAACTCTTGCTGCTTCATTACTAACCCTATCACACATCATCCAAGTTCTTACTATATTCCCCCTGAGTCCTTGGCCTGGTCTCCTCAAATGGTGGGGAGACATGATGATATTCTTCAAATTCAAGTTCATGTAGAGTAAAGCTGGGGAGCTCTTCTTCCTAGGCAACTCCTTTCCCCCTTAGATTCCTTAGAACCTGACTAATGGTTTCTTCAGGGTTTTCTTGTTCTTGCTCGGGGACAGAAGCTTGAGCCAAGTCTTGTTCTGCCACTGAAGCTTCTGGTCTGATTTCTGCTTCTACTTCATCATTTCTGACTTCTGGAGGCTGAGAGGTGCTCTGGTCCTCATTGGGAAATTCTTCATGAGAGCACTGAGGGATTGAATCCTTAGTCCAAAAATTTTGAGCCTTGTTTTCCAATAAGTAGTGACTCCTCCTCAGTGTTGAAAGACCAATCTTTTTTTTAACTGCCACTGAAATTTCATCTGATAGATCCACTAAGAATCTTTTGAAGATAAGGGTCAGCAGAGGTCCATATGAAAGGGACTCCTATAGGTTCTTAGACCCTGCCATCCTTTCCAGGATGATGGAAGTCAGGTTGACCCTATGATTTTGAATTGCCCAAAAGAGTAGACTCCCATCTCTGGCTGTGACTGAAGAGTGTGTGCCAGCCCTTGGGGTAATGATATTGGTTATGATGGAATGCAGAAGTCTCTTTTCTGCAGAAAGCTCATTTACCAACCCAGAGCCTTTTCTTAGTGATAGTTCCCAAACTGCCAATGATTCCCAGTTTCTGTTTCTCAAACGGAATTGCTTCACTAATTTTCTGACTGGAATTAGGGTAATCTAAGATTTCTACCAATAGAGCTTCTGAGACAGTAACTGTTGTTCCCTTGACTGACCCAGTGAGTGATCCATCTGCACAAACTTGAAGGGATAGGTAAAATGCCTTAAGGGCACCCTCAAAAGTTGGTTCGCTGATCTACACAACTTTGTCCAACCCATTCTATCTAGGGTTTTAGCTACCCAACCTAGGCTACCTATCAAATGGCTGAGTCGACGACCTTTCTGGGGCAAATCGAGGCTTTAGCAGAAGATAACCTCTGAAACTGCTCAAGGGGAAGAATACACCTTCCAGAGCCTAGATGATGCCATCTAGACAAAGAGAAAGAACAGACTGAGAGGGATGATAAGAGATGTCAAAATGGTCCAGAGGGATCAAAGATCCTATCTTTCTTCTGCAGAATGAAGAGGTTCTTCAGAGACTTCAAGGTTGGTTTCGTTGGGTTGAAGTGTGTACGTGGGAAGGAGGAAGACGACGACTGGAGAGTCGGAGAAGATTCAAAGGGGTGTTTTGGAAAGTGAGAGGAAAGGGTTTTAATAAAGAAGGGGAAAGTGTAAAAAGCTATAGATGGAGAGATGAACGGCTGAGATTTAATGAATGACACTTATTTTCCCTTAAATAAAATTTAAATAAAAATTTAATGTATTAATTTTTCCATTTTTTTAATTAAAACAATATTAACTCCAACTTTCCAAACTCCGACTTCCAGAGTCACAGTACTAAACTCCGACTTCCAGAGTTGAAGTCTCAGGACTTAGAAAAATTTGCGATAAGAAAGCATGCAGTGTAGTAAGTTTTAGTCAAGATTACACATACCTATTTATCTTCTTATAGATGTAAATCTATCATCAGGAAGAGGTTTATTGAATATATCTGCTAATTGATTATCTGTAGAGACAAAATTAAGTAAAATATCACCATTACTTACATGGTCCCTGATGAAATGATGTATGAACTCAATGTGCATGGTTCTTGAATGTTGATTGGATTCTTGGTCAGGTGATTGCGCTGGTGTTGTCACAGAGCATTGGAATTTCATGAAGTTCATGACCATAGTCTTCCAATTGATGCTTGATCCATAGCAGTTGAGTACAGCAACTTCCAGCTGCAATATATTCTGCTTCTGTTGTGGACAAGGCTACTGAATTCTGCTTTTTTGGAAGACTAGGAAATTAAGCATCCTGCAAGAATTTGACAAGTACCACTGGTGTTTCTTCTATCTATTTGCATCCAGCATAGTCAGCATCACAGTATCCAAGCAATTTAAATTCAGAACATCTGGGATACCATAAACCCAATTTACTTGTATTTATAAGATATCTAAAAATTCTTTTATAGCATTGACATGCAATTCTTTTGGATCAGCTTGAAATCTAGCACACAAACATACACTAACATTATATCTGGTTTGCTAGCAGTAAGATAGAGTAATGACCCAATCATACCTCTATAAATCTTCTGATCTGCTTTCTTGCCAATTGGATCACTATCTAACTTAATTCCAGAGCTCATGGGTGTTCCTAAGGGCTTACACTTATCAAAACCATACTTAGATAGCAAATCTGAAATATATTTGGTTTGACAATTGTGAGTACCTTCCTTGGTCTGCTTGATTTGCAACCCAGGAAAGTCATTAAGCTCACCCATCATGCTCATCTCAAACTCACTTTGCATAAGGTTTTCAAAGAGTTTGCAGAGTGATTCATTAGTAGAACCAAAAATAATATCATCAACATATATTTGTACAATTAAGATTCCTTCTGAAAATTCTTAATAACTAGGGTGTTATCTACTTTACCTCTTGAAAAATCATGTGATATAAGATAAGCACTTATCTTTCATTACCAAGCTCTTGGAGCTTGTTTCAGACCATATAATTCTTTCTTTAAACGAAAATATGATTTAGATATTGTTATCTTCAAAATCTGGTGGTTGCTCAACATAAACTTCTTCCTTTATGAAACCATTTAGAAAAGCACTTTTAACATCCATTTGAAATAAATTTATGTTAAGAGAACATGCATATGCTAACAAGATTCTAATAGCCTCTAATCTAGCAACTGAAGCATAAGTTTCATTGAAATCAATGTCTTTCTCTTGGGAATATCTTGTGCTACTAGTCAGGCCTTGTTCCTTGTGATTACTCCTGATTCATCCATTTGTTTCTGAAGACCCATCTGGTCCCAATAACAAGATAGTCAGAAGGTCTAGGGACAAGTGTGACAGAACGCCTCGGCCAAGCCCGTTAAAACATAACGTACTTGATCCGAGTCCGCCTCCCACGAACGGGCCGAAGCCTCGCAAGGGATACCAAACCACAGTCCGTGTAAACACAAAGGAACACACCATTCATATAATTATTCACAAGTTTACATAGCCATAATTTCTCAAAACTGAAAGGAAGTACAAGAGCTTGGGGCATCCCCGAGGTACAACTGAAGAATAAAACAAACTAGCTACACTACACTGCTGAGCTGCTACTACACAGCTGGAGGTACTGACCCTGCACCGCTACGCGCGGCTCTGAACTGGACGACAGTCGAGAACGTCCTCCTCGCTCTCACCTGTGGGTAGGGGTGAGCCTCGCTAGTCACTGGCTCAGTAGGGAACCCCCCACACCGAGCAAAACCAAACCACAGGTACAAAAGCAGTAAACCACCAACAATTATAGAACAGCTAAGCAGGATATGAAAGCTGTAAAAGTACTCATCGTCTGCCGACTACGAAAAACAATTGTAATAATCAAACGGCAAACCAGTACAGGTGTACAAGCTAAAGTAGAGACAGCTAAACACGAGTCACGTGAACTGGTTTGCGACACCAGAGACTGACTCGGACAAGCTAACACAGGTCTACCTCTCAGTCTCGCAGCCACCAGACGAAAGTTCTAGCTGCCGCTCCACGTGAAAAGGTTAAGCAACTGTGGAGACCAACTAAATACCACCACCTGCGAACCACATGGTCACAGGCCCATGCCTGGCACCTCTGGAGACCCTGGCCTGGACTCTCTAGAGTGAGGCACTGGAAAAGGACTAGCTGGGGTCCAGTAAGTCTACTGGTGTCTGTACCCCCAACTACGAGCGCGCTACAAGTGACTAAAAGACAAGTACAGCAGTCACTGTCCCACTGTCGTCTTTCCTCAGACAGACGTACAACTCAAACAAGGAGTGAGGGTGTCCAGGTCAGACGACACAGACCTCGACGGTAGAACACAAGTACCGGGACAAAGCCCCGAGCTAACAGCCTGGCTTACAAAGAACCTGGGCACCCAACTGGAGAGGTAACCACGGTAGGCGTCGTACTACTCGCCACGTACACAAAACCACGTGCACGTCACACACAGACCACGTGAAACCCCATGTAAACCTCAAATAACAATGGTCCACTACACGTGAACCCAACTGGACTCGCGTGAACAACACGCAACCTCGAAGGTGAGTAACTAACTGCATACCCCGTATGCTAAACAAAGAAACCATGTGCACTCAGTGCACCTCAGGTGTCAACGCACCATGCATTATCGATAAATACCATAAATAGCCGTTTCTGCTTATACACAAGTTGGCGGCAACATCGACTGCCGCTTATGGGAAGTAAACGGCAAGGGATATGGTCGTCTGTATCCCAGCTGATGAACCTGACGTCAATCGATGTTGACGCCATGATCTTCAGCTCCATTTCCTGCAGAAACCCTAACCGATCCTCACATTCTGATTCCAAACCATCGAGAAACAAAAGGAAATAGTTCCTCTAACATTAACACACTAAATTGAGCCATAACAACATGTTTTACTACTCAAATCATCAAACCATCCATTATCCCCACATGGTGCAACTTAATCCGAAAATGCATTAAACTTGCTGATTCAGGTGGTTAAGTCGTATTTTAATGATCCTACGGTGCTAACAGGGTTCGTTCCCTACCTCAGAGCATGCTTAAACCTTCTGAAATCTCCCGGTTCACACCGAACCCTCCGCGAGCTCCCACGGCAATTGCACCACGCCATGGCGTTTCCTCGCGCGATTCGACAACGCCACACGTCCCACGATCCTCCAACCACTCTCCTGTACCTGTTGGAAGTTTTAGGGATGCAGGGGCGTGAAGCTGGGGCAAGGGGAAGAGAGAACCAGGTGGAAAACCTGCCCTCGGGTGACCCTATAACCTGCAGAATTCACAGGTTGGCGTCAACCCCTCTGCCGCCTAGAGCAACCGCCACCATAAACGTCCACATCTTATGCCGCCAAGTTCATGCAGTCAACGGCACTTTACCTGGACGCCAACAAGTCAACGGCCACCCCTGGCCGCCAACTCCAACTCAATCGCAGCAGGTCCTATTTTATTTCAGGACCAAACCTACACCTCACCTAAACAAATCACACATCCAACACACACATTCCACACAACCACTCACACTGGCCTCACAAAGGCCGCCACAACCACAACACACATGATCCGCATGGATCCGAAACACGCGACGTTACATTACTATCATCTAAAAAGAAAATTTCGACCTCGAAATTCATAACACAACTCAAAGTTAAACAACTTAAACATATACACTTTTACAAGCACTATCATCTAAAAAGAAATACAAAAGCTTATTCAAACAAATAGGGATACCCTTTAGCCATTTCCTCGGTTAACTCCCAGGTATCCTCACCACCCAACCTATTTTCCCATCTTACTTTAACCAACTCGATTTCTTTATTTCTCAACTTCTTTATCTTCTGATCTGTGATCTGCACCGGATACTCTGGCATAGTCATATCCGGCCTCAGGTCACCACCTTGATATCTGATTATTTGAGCTGGATCTTCAATACACTTTCTTAACATAGAAACATGAATATATCATGAACATCTCGCAAAATCTGCTGGCAAATCCATCTATAAGCTGTTTCCCCAATTCTCTCAATCACCTGGAAAGGTCCTACATACCTTGACTCAACTTCCCAGTCTTACCAACCTCATAATACCTTTACTCGGGGAAACTCTCAAGAAAACAAAATCTCCCACTTCAAACTGAAGTGGTCCCTCCGAATATCTGCATAACTCTTTTGCCTGCTTTGAGCTGCCTGCAATTTTTCTTTAATAAGCTTCACTATTTCTGTAGTTTGCTGAATTAATTCAGGACCCACTAATTGCCTTTCTCCTACTTCATGCCAGTTCATTGGAGTTCTACATGGCCTTCCATATAAAGCTTCATACGGTGCCATCCCAAGACTGGTATGATAACTATTATTATAGGCAAACTCAACCATTCCCAAATGATGCTCCCAGCTACCTCCCCAAACTAAACAACAAGCCCGCAACTATCTTCAATCGTCTGGATAGTCCTTTCTGTCTGACCATCTGTCTGGGATGATACGCGGAGCTATATCTCAACTCAGTACCAATTACTTTTTGCAGGCTTCTCCAAAAACCAGAAGTAAATCTTGGATCTCTATCAGACACAATAGTCTTCGGATACCATGCGTGGAACAATTCTTTCAACATAAATATTTGCTAATCTGTCCACTGTCCAAGACATACTTACTGCCACTAATCTGCACACCTTGGTTAATCTGTCAACAAATACCCATATTCCATTATGCCTGAAACTCGATCTTGGTAACCTGCCACAAAGTCCATAGCAATATCATCCCATTTCCACTGTGGAATGGGCAACGGTTGCAATAGACCTCCAGGCTTCTGATGTTCTGCTTTAATCTGTTGACAGATAGCACATCTTGCAACAAATTCTGCTATTTCCTTTTTCATATGAGGCCACCAGAAATGCTTCCTTAAATCATGGTACATTTTAGTACTACCCGGATGGATAGTGTACCTAGATTTATGAGCCTCTTCCAACACTCGCTATTTACCTCTCTTTCAGCTGGAACAAACAACCTGCCTCTAAGCCTGACCACACAATTATCATCAATGGTAACTCCTTCCATTTTCACAATTTCAGCTAAATTTACATCTGCTCTCTGAGCTTCAACAATCTGCCAATACAGGACGGCTCTACAGCACTAGCAGCTAGTATTGCCCGTCGCTGACTACTGGGCACATACAAGGAGTTCTCCACTACCTCTTCATACAACTTCCATTCTTTAATCATCATCAAACTTACATAAGCCTTTCTACTCAAGGCATCTGCTACAACATTGGCCTTACCCGGATGGTAAGCCAAACTGAAATCATAATCTTTCAAATACTCAATCCATCTACGTTGTCGAAGGTTCAAATCTTTCTGCGAGAAAATATACTTTAAACTTTTATGATCTGTAAAGATCTCAAATCTCTCGCCATACAGATAATGCCTCCACATCTTTAAGGCAAACACAACTGCTGCCAATTCCAAATCATGAGTGGGGTAATTTCCCTCTGCCGGCTTCAATTGTCTGGACGCATAAGCTATCACTTTGCCATGCTGCATAAGTACTGCGCCAAGTCCTTCCTGAAGCATTGTATACACACAAAACCACCACTCCCTGCCGGTAATGTCAATATAGGTGCTGATGTAAGTCTTTTCTTCAATTCCATAAAACTTCTCTGACATTCACCGACCACACAAAAGGCACACCTTTCCTGGTCAATTTAGTCATAGGTGCCGCAATCTTAGAAAAATCTTGGATAAAGCACCTATAATAACCTGCCAATCCCAGAAACTTCTAATTTCAGTTATTGTCTTAGGCACTCCTCCCATCTCATCACTGCTTCCACTTTACTTGGATCCATTGCTACTCCTTTAGCTGAGATAACACCCAGAAATTGAATTTCTTTCAGAAAATTCACATTTACTGAACTTGGCAAACAACTGGTTATCTCTTAACAATTGCAGGGTAAACTCAAATGAGCTGCATGCTCCTCTTAGATGCTGAATAAATCAGAATATCATCTATAAAGACCACAATGAATTGGTCTAAATATGGATGAAAAATTCTATTCATCAGATCCATAAAACCTGCAGGAGCATTAGTCAACCCAAATGGCATAACCACAAACTCATAGTGACCATATCTGGTTCTAAAAGCTGTCTTATCTATATCCTCCTCTTTAATTCTCAACTGATGGTACCCAGACCTCAAATCAATTTTAGAAAATACCTTTGCTGATTGCAATTGATCAAACAGATCATCTATCCTCGGCAACGGGTACTTATTCTTAATGGTCACATCATTCAACTTCCTATAATCAATACACATCCGAAAACTTCCATCTTTCTTTTTCACAAATAACACGGTGCTCCCCCACGGGGAATGACTCGGTCTAATAACCCTTTCTGCAACAATTCTTCTAATGCTTTTTCAATTCTTTAAGTTCTGCTGGTGCCATCCGATATGGAGCTTTAGAATCGGCATGGTACCTGGCAGCAACTCAATGGTAAAGTCCACCTCTCTATGTGGAGCTAAACCAGGCAAATCCTCAGGAAAAACATCAGCAAATTCCCTAACCACGGGAACTGCTTCAACTGATTGACTAGCTTCTACCAAACTCACCACAGGCTAAATAAGCCACACATCCAGCATTTATCAACTTTCTAGCTTTAATTGCAGAAATTAGAAACTTAGAGGTATAAAAGGCATACCTTGATATTCAAATACTGCACCATTAGGATGACAAAACCTGATCCTTTTCTTTCTGCAATCTAGCATTGCTCCATAAGTCTCAAGCCAATCCATACCCAAATAATATCATAATCTGACAACTGCAGGCATACAACCGACCCGGCATCTGGTTCCCTTCAATCATAACAGGAGCTTCATCTATATAGCTCGAAGTGAGTAAGAACTCACCCGAAGGAACCTCCACTACTAACTCACAAGACTTCTCTTCTAAAGGATGAGCTATACAATCCAGAAATTCTTCGGAAATGAAAGAATGAGAGGCACCCGAATCAAATAAAACTCTTGCTGAATATTCATAAAGAGGTAAAGTACCTTCTATCATATTCGATGCCTCCGCCTGGGCTCGGGTGATAGCCATAACCCGGCCTCTTCCCCGCTGCTGCGGTGCTCCTCTGCCACGACCTGCCTGTGGCTGCTGAAACTGCTGAAGCTGCTGCTGCTGCTGCACACCTCTTCCATACCCATATTCTCTCGGATAGGGGCAATTGCGAATCAAATGCCCCGCTGATTACAATTATAACACCGATACCCTGGTGGATAATAGGCTGCCTGGCAGTACTCTGCTGCGACTCCTCCACCTCAGCCTACCTCGGCCCTGCTGAACTTGCTGACGACCTCCCCATCCTCTTCCTTTACCTTTAAATGCTTGCTTTAATTTCTGGCCCCATTTACCAAAGCCTGATGAAGAAGGTCCTGCTGGTGCTTTACCCTTACTTGCACCCACTGACTGCTGCGGTAGCCGAAAACTACCTGAACCTGACTCGCCCACCTGACGAGTCCGAATAGACCTCTCCAATAGCTGCTCTCTGGCTGCTTCTTCCACTGTCTTACACATAGAGGTACTATTGCATCCTGCAACTCCACTCTCAAACCTCTAATGAAATACTCAACCATCATATTATTATCTGATACTACATAAGGCATAACGGCTAAGTGCCATAAACCTCATCTGGTACTCTAAAACTGAAGAGTTACCTTGCTGGAGTGTCCGAAACTGTTCCCTCTTTCACTTGCTGCACTTGAATCGGAAAGAATGTATCGTTAAATACATCAAGAATTCGACCAAGTGATAGCCTCTTTTGTCCTGCCTGCAAGGTGGTCTGCATCTTCAATCGCCACCATTCTAATGCAAAACCTCTCAACTGATAAGCAGCTAACACAACTTTATCTGTTGCCGGACACCTCATGGTCGCAAAACCTCTCAATCTCATGAACCCAGTGTTCCGCTGTATCTGGATTCGGCCCTCCTGAATAAGGGCGGCTGCAATCTCAGAAATTTCTCACTTGCATCACTGGTTCCTCTGCTATTAACACGGTGGTGGTGGTGGCACAGGTGCTACCTCACTCCTTGGCGGGACTGGAGCAACAGGTACAGTCTCTCCATCCCCAGGTAGCACTGCAACTGGTGGTACCGGCGCCTGCTGATCCATCCTTGCCCGAATATCGTGAGGCTTTCCCAATCCTTCTATCATACGCTGGGTACTTTCCTCTGGATCATCTCCTCCACACCCCAATCTCTTCTATCAGCCTTCCAGAAATTT
>CM024763.1:109640149-109710417 GCA_014218235.1 Colocasia esculenta
GGCTGTTGGACCGATCGACGGTATAGTCGTTGACCGCGGCTATGCGCATGGAAGGCAGGATCGGAATCGGGATCGGGATCGGGATCGACCAGGCTCGATCCGATCCTGGATCGGATCGGATCGCAAGATCCCATGGATCCAGGGAAGTCTGGCCGATCCTGGATCGGCCAGTTTATAAAATGGTTTTTTTGGGGAAAACATTCAGGAAAATTCAGGAAAAAATAGAAAAAACAACAAAAATGAGGGAAAATCTGATAAATTGAAAGAACTAATATTTGCATAAAAAACCAATCATACATGCATTCATAATATATGAAACATAAGATTTTGTGTATTATTACTACTATAATAATACAAGAAAAGTATAAAATATTAAAGACTTGGTGTATTATTACCTAATACCATTTAAGTAAATGTTAAAATTTGTAGTTTCATTTATTTAAGATATTACATGTAAAAGGAAATATCCCCCATTTGAATCCAATAAAAATATTAAAAAATTACATCTCTTACTAATAAAAGTCAACTCTCCCATCCAAGAAGAAAATCGCAATTTTTGTGATTTTATCAAAGTAGCAACTTTCTAATCTCTCATAATTTGACATATTTAAAATTTTATAATTCAAATAAGTCTAATAAAATACTAAAATCTAAAGTCCAACAAAAAAAATCAAACGTGCATATGACTTCTCCAAGAAGCCGCTCTCTTACTGACAGCACTAAGTCTACTTGAGACCTCTTAGGATTGGTCAAACTAAGCTATCATCACCAAACTCATGAGTGTCATGAGTTGGGTGATGGTAGCTCAATTTGACCAAATTCTAAGAGGTTTGATGATGATAACTTAAGTTTGACCAAATCCTGAGAGGTCTCAAGTAGACTGTGCTGTCAGTAGGAGAGTGGCTCCATTGGAGAAGTCACATGCACGTTTGACTTTTTTTTTGGACTTTGAATTTTTAGTGTTCCATGTGGTTTATTTGAATTATCAAATTTTTAGATAAACTAAATTACGAGAGATTAGAAAGTTAGCATTTCGCTAAAATCACCAAAATCGCGATTTTCTTCTTCGATGGGAGAGTTGACTTTTTATTGGTAAGAGATATGATTTTTTTGATATTTTTATTAGATTCAAATGGGGGGTACTTCCTTATTTACATGTAATATCTTAAGTAAATGAAACTACAAATACTAACATTTACTTAATGATATTCAGGTAAATAAGGAGATCCTGACAACCCTGCCTGAAGAGGATTCTGAAGGTAGCCTGAGGGAATCGACCTGGATCAGTCTGGATCGACTGAATCGAGCCGGGATCGATCGATCCCGGTTCGACTCGAGCGATCCAACTCAGATCCTACTGAATTGGGTCGATCCAGCTGGAAATGTGGGGTTTTTGGGGGCTTCAAGGGGGAATCGGTCCTTGGGGGTCGATCCGATCCGGGATCGAGCGATTCTGGCTCGATCCCGGCGATTCTTCCTTCCATGGCTATGCGTGGATTGACATCGGGCAGGTCGCCTTGTTGATGTCTTGTCCGAGCATTTTGGTTTGCCGTCGGCACTTGGCGGCGTGGCGCATTCGCCCCTGCCTGTTGTCCTCGCTCTGTCAGAAGATTGGCCATTTCAGCCTGCCAACGCTGTATGAATCATACTTGGCGTCGTCCGTCATTGCTTGGAAGGCGGCTCTGGTTGGCGGCATGAGGAACACTTCGGCTTGATCCCCGTCGGCCGGCAGTTGTTGATCTCCGAGGTGGAGGCTGGCGACTTCGTCTTCTTCCCCTCCTTCGAGGTCCAGCTGGACCTATCCCGGAAGGGTCTTTGATCATGATCGAGTGGAGGCTCGAGGATCTGCCCCAGATTCGAGGGTCCGGCTTGACTGCCTTGCTGCCCTTGAAGAAGTCTTCTGGCAGCGTTCCGGGTGTACCGGAGGACGGTTTCATCGTCCTGTCCGGACTCGTTTATCCTGAGCGCTCCCGCAGGGATGCCGGACGGCCCAGCTGCTTCCCTTCCGGAAGCATAGCAGGTGAAGATTTTCATGCCTCCACCTTCTTCAGACGTCTGCTGCACCTTCCGCTTCTTGGGCTTCTGAGTGCTTGGACGGATTGCTGCTCCCAGCCTGGTGAAGACTGAGGCGCTCAGTCTTTCGAAGACCGAGACTCGAGGTGTGGAAGCTCCGGCTTGACTTGCGTCTCCCCCTTCAGCAGTTTCCGCTTGGGCGGGGACGAAGTTGGGCTTCCTAAAATGCCCCTGCGTTTGTGTCCGCGGGGACAAGGAGGCTCGGAGTCCTGAGCTTTTTCTCGCTCAGGAGTTGCCTTCCTGGGGCCTTCGGTGGGTTGATCCGCTCTAGCCTGTTTGATTTGGCGGGCTTCCTGCTTGGTCACCCACATTTGCCTCATTTTGCGAGGCGGCTGGGGCGCCGAGCTTGATGCCTGCCCCTGTCGGGCTCCTTTTGGGGAGTCCCGATCTTCTTGACGCATCCCTTGGAGGGGAGCGAACTGGTTGGAGGTTGCCACCGTAGGGACGCTTCTGTCCCGGGGCAATATCGGCTCGCCTCCATCGAGCCTGACGCGGATGTCTCCCACAAGCACGGTCTTGCCGGAGTGGAGACGACTGCGTGGGGCTTGGTGCCCCTGCGCCCCTGGCGCTGTCCCCGTTTTCTAGGGACTGCGATGCAGGAGATTGTGTTTACCGAGAAGACTCGGCCTTGGCTTGGACGGGGTTTGGTGCCCCTGGTTGCAGTAGCCTTGGGTGCCGCCTTTGGAGTAGCTTGGACGGCGGGGACCACCCCTAGGAAGTAGGGGGATCCCACCACTGCAGGAAAATTGCCTAACACGAGCGGGACGGCGAGGTAGCCACATTTGGCGTGGCATGCGATGACTTGGGGTCCGTACGTGACGGCGGCCATCGGACGAGCTTGAAGTTGCAGGTGGGAACGGGCGTTTGATGCCGGCTTTCGCTCCTTGTACCTGTGGCGTGGAAATTAGTCATCTTTATTTCTATATCGGCATACGGTCTTTTTACATATGCATGGAAGGCAGGAACAGTCCCACCGGGCGTGCCAGATTGTTGGAACGCGGAACTTATTTTCTTTCGATTTCTCATCTTCTCCATTTCTTTTTTGAGATGACGAATTTTGGGCGTGCCAGACTGTTTACGGGAAACAGACAAAGATTTATTTTACGAGGGGTATTGGGTGCGAACCCTGATACCCTCGAATTTTATTTCATTATTTTTTCCGCGTGCGCTCACGTTCAGGGCGATTGGAATGGTCGTGTACTGGACCGTTCCCCACCGACCGAAGTCGATGTTTTGTTTACATCGAGTATAACACTCGAATACCTTCGAATGCGTAATGTTTATTAAAAGACCGTATGCCGAAATTAAAGAAAAAGACAGATGACAAGTAAATTTCCACAATTTTACTCAAGTCTGCTCATGTCATTTATTTTATGACATTTACATTGGTGCCTTTAGTGGGGTTTTGTACCTCCACTGGGCGATTACAAGTATTTCGTGTACATGAGTGTCGACGTCAGGATGTTTGTGCCTCCGGCGGACGCTACACGGTATGGGAATACATCAATATCCGTGACAGGGTGTTTGTGCCTCCGTCCGGTACTTGCAGGATGTACGACTTGTATTTACGTGCACACGAGGTGTTTGTGCCTCTGTCGGACGTTTACAAACTTGTCGGGTCCTCGATGCTCGAGGCGGGGTGTTTGTGTGCCTCCGCCGAGTATTTACCGACTATTTGTGCTTTTAAGTCTACGACAGGGTGTTTGTGCCGCTGTCGGACAACATTGCCTCGACGCACGTCATTCGGTGACGGCGGAGGACTAAATACAAACGCTGGGAGTCATGTGACAACCTGTGGCGTCTTCTCGCGGACGTGGCGCAGTGCAGCCCGAACGCTGAGGACGGAACACCAACGGGCGCCAAGGACTTCTCCTCAGCACGTGCGGCCTATTTAAGCTCACGCACGACACACTCTAAGCACGGGCTCGTGAGCGTGAGGTCTGGGGCTCTCGCGATTTCTTTGCACAAGCCGAGGGGTTTTTGGGCCGAATGGCGTGCTGTAGGCCGAATGGCGTGCTTTGCAATGGGTATGCCCCCCTATTTATAGGATTGTGGGGGGGCATACCGGCGGGGGTACCCTCCCCGGCGGAGGTCTTCGGCGGCACGAGCGTCGAGGCCGGGCGCGAACCGGCGAGGGCTGGAGACGGGGCCAACTGGCGGAGAGGGGCCGTCAGTCAGGGGGCCTGACCGGCGGCCCTCCCTGCTGGCGGGGGCCGAACCGGCGGCCCTCCCTGCTGGCGGGGGCCGAACCGGCAGCCCCCCTGCGCTGGCGGGGGCCGAACCGGCGCCCCCCACGCTGCCGGGGCCGAACCGGCTGCCCCCCCTGCTGGCGCGGGGGGCTGACCGGCGGTCCCCCTGCCAGGGGGCCGAACCGGCGCCCCTGTGGGGGCGCGAACCGGCGGCCCCCCCTGCGTTGGCGGGGGCCAAACCGGCGCCCCCCCGCGCTGGCGGGGGCCGAACCGGCGCCCCCCTGCCCTGGCAGGGGCCGAACCGGCAGCCCCCCTGCGCTGGCGGGGGCCGAACCGGCGCCCCCCCTGCTGGCGCGGGGGGGGGGGCTGACCGGCGGCCCCCCTTGGGGTCTGTTTTGGCCCACCACCTATTTAAGGTGGGGCCTCACTTCCTTTCATGCCATTTTCTCCGCACTTCCGGGAGAAAACTTGGGAGAGAGCTCTGTGGGCCTCCCTGGTTCGGTTGGTTGTTGGTTGACGGCCGTGCCGCGCGCACGTATACGTGCGTCGCTTGTGCTTCTTCGGCCGTCCCACGTGCGTTTGTCCCTATTTTCTGGAGGCACGTGCATTTGATCTCCCGGAACCCTTCGGCTTCAGGCGCGACTTCGAACTCCACTCCGGACGTGGGTTTTCTGACATCCGGGGTACGTGTCCCTTGTCGACGAAGACTTCTCGGGCCCCTCGCTTCCGGGCCGCCACGGTTTGGCGCGAGTACTCAGACTTGTCTGCTTCTGACGTCCGAGCGGGAGGGATCGGGAGTTTGTTCCCGGTTCCCCCAGGGCGTATTTGTCGTCCGGGGTTTGTTTAAGCCCCGATATTTTTCGGGTTCAACAGGGCACAAAGTCCAAAGGGCTTGAAAAATGTAATTTGGATTACAATTTGGTCTTTAGAGACCATTATACTTGGTCCCGATTATATAATCGGGTCTTCAAGATTGTATTCCATCGCAGTCGAACTCCTTGAATTTGCTTCCGCCTGCATTGATTTGCTTTATGGTCATAATCACTTTTTGATTGTGATCAGACCTTTGGAGTTGACTTGATGTCTATAAAGGCATTTCCGCACAAGCGGGAGTATTTGTATATCTTCTAATCCTGTCTGGGTTTTGCTACAACTTTTACCCTTTTTGGATATTTCTGCACTTCCATATCCTTTGTGGGCATTTCTTCAATTTGGCACCATTTCTGGACATCCTTGCCATTTCTTGGCATTCCCAGACATTTTCGCCATTTCTTGACTTTCTCGGGCTTCTCTGCACATAAAATCGAGTGGCATACCAGGGGCTCACCGGTGATATGGCGACTAGAAACTTGGCCAATGTTGTCTTTTGAAGAAGATTTGGACAACATTGTATTTGAGCCTTGTCTAGGACTTTTCCATAATTTCTGTCCTTTTGAAGAACTTTTCTATATTTTCTGCCCTTTCAGGGACTTTTCGGTAATTTTCCTACTGAACAGGGGCTCATGTGAATTTTTCATGAGCATAAATTCCCTCTTTAAGGGTCTTTCATGAGAGCTGCTTGAAAAGCTTGACAACATGCCCGCTTGAGCTTTGAGTATTTGAAGTACTTGAGTGTCTTGAAACTTACCCCATGACCTTTATATGGTTTCTACATGGGGATAAATACATATGAACGTGCCTTGAGCAGAGTCCCTATATAGAGATGCACACATGAACATATAATGAACATATGGTCGTGCCTCGGGTAAAATTTCCGCTTGGGTAGAGTCTCCCTATAGAGGTACACACATAGGAACATACGACATGTCATCCCCATGGAGTCCAACTCGACATGTAGGTTTGCACATGAACATTATATGAACATATGATCGTGCCTCAGACAAAATCTCTGCTTGGGCAGAGTCTCCCCATGGAGTCCAACTCGACATGGAGGTTTGCGCATGAGCATTGACATTTTTATCTCCATAGAGTCTAGCTCGACATGGAGATTTTATAAACATTTATATTTCATCTCCCATGGAGTCCAACTCGATATGGGAGGGGATATACACAGGAGTTTCACAATCGGAGACGACCCTGGCTTGCCGCGCATGAGCACTTTATGCCGAGCATGAACACTTCACGCCTTTGAGGTCCCCCCCAAGGGAGTCTTCGGCCGACTGGTAGTAGGGGGACGAATCCCTCTTTGAAGCCCCGACCCCTTTTCTCTGTTGCTCGGAGGGGGTATTTATAGGTGTCTTGCCCCGTTTGAGTGAGGGGAGGAGAGAGATCTACCCGAAGGGGATCCCTTCGAGTAGCTCCGAGTAGAAAATTCCCTACCCGGAGGGAGTCCCTCCGGGTAGGGAACCCCTCTACCCGGGGGAGTTTTTCCCCTCACCCCTTTTTTTCTTCTATATATATATATATATATATAATGGCCCCAATGGCAAAGCTTTAAATCAGTTCCAATGGAGTATAATTTAGGCCTAACAATTAATTCAACCTTTTGGATTACTAGACTTGAACTATTGTATTTTAATTGGAAAATATGAATTTTTAATACTGCTCATATCACTAATACTGCCCTTCCAACAAAAGCACCAGGCAGTAAACTGTCCCATTTTGATGTGAGCATTTAATGAGATGCAAAGTAATACTAGGATGCATTAACATGAGTAAGTGAGAGAATGAAGGGGAGGGTAGGGATGCGATTGAACTGATACACTCAAAGTAGTTTGAGTTTGCCAATTGTTACTGGAACTTAGCTCATTTATTATGTACATGGTTTGATAAAATTTTAAACTCATGTTGTAACTTGTAAATGATCCTAGTTTGATCGTTGATGTGTTCCAACTCATTTGAGCTCATGAATGGCTTGATGGCAATTTTTTATTTTACTTAATGTTACAAAAGCAAGTTTAAATATAAATAACTTAATTTTATAGATAAGTGAAATACTTTAAGGCCATTTTAAACATAATTCGGATGGCTCATCGGAGAGGATTGGTGCAGCAAGCTTTTATACTTGGCATGGGGAGTTTAATCCCACATCAGTTGTTCCAAATTTATGGGTAAGGCAGTAGCTTTTAAAGTCCAGCCCCATGTCTCCTGTTACCAAACCATGCCTGTAGGCGAGAATTGGGAATGACTGATTTGAAAGTAGCAGGGAAGACACAGCTTTTGTTACCAAATTTGCTACTTCAATTTTGGGGTTTTGTTGAGTGGGCTTTCCATTAAATGGTGGCCCTGAAAAATGAAACAAAAAAATTTAGAGTTTAAAAGTTTTGGGCCTTATCTCTATTGGGATTGATGAGCTTATGCAAGCCTGACTCAAGCTCGGTGAGCTTCTAAACCAGCCGAGTTTGAAGTGCACAACTATCTTAGCTACTTGATTGCATTTGAGTTGACATTTTAGTGACTGAATCTAGTTTGGGCACAGCCATACTGCAATTGGCTTGACTCATTTCACCTCTAGGGAAGAAATGAAAGTGTCATGTATTGTTGCATGTGAGTCTGTAGGTCATATCAAATTTTGGGGATGGGGGACTCTTTTTCTTCCCTTTGACTCTTTTACTTCCCTTTGGTTGTACTGCCTGTATGTATTTCTGAAACAGAATTAGTGGTATAATCCATGACTTTGATCCCAAAAGTATCCAATACTTTGATAATGCCATGATTGGCTTTGATATCTGTAGTTTTTAGGTTTCATCGCTGCTGGAAGGTGATCACCAGGGAGAAGAAATAAAGAAAAGAAGAGTAAGAGAAGAGAAGAGAGAGATCACGAGGAGAGAGAGAGATGAACAGGGTATGCGGCTGTGTGTTCCATTGCACAGTCCCCAAACTCTTATTTTATTATGAAAACACCATCATAGAAGTCATAGAAGGACCTAATACCCCTGTTACAATATGCTAAACCCAGGGGTACATAACATAATAAAACATAGAACAATAAGTTAAATGGATCCACCTTAATGGGTCTGGTAGTGAACCACACCTCACTTATGGTGGTCCAACAGCCAAACCTTGTGAACTGGCCTGAGCTGGCTCTGAACCAGTCAGCGTATTCTCACTACACTCCCCTCAAGCTGAGATCCCATGCACAGCTTGTTTAAGAGAAGAACAACCTGTCACAAGAAATGCCTTTAGCAAATACATCTGCAACCTGGTCAGCTGATCGAACATACAGAAGGCATAAGTCACGTGAATCGTGGCACTCCTCGATGAAATGACGATCAATCTCAATGTGCTTGGTTCAATCATGCTGTACAGGCTTGTTAGCAATATTGATGGTTGCTTGATTGTCACAGTAAAGCTTCAAAGGGAGTGAAACAGGAACACCAGTATCACGAAGGAGTAATGATGAGGGACAGAGCCGGGAGAGGGGAGGAGGCTTCACACACCTAGGGTTTCTCACCAAGAAAGGAGAGGGAGAAGGGAGCGCTCTTCTTGGCGGCGCAGATTTCAAACTTCAAGTTTTTTGTTTTTTGTTTTACTTCTTCACCTTTTCTCTAAGGTGTTTACAAGAGTATATATAGAGGAGGAACCCTAGGGTCCCCCCTTACAGGACATGGACCAAAGTACCCTTAGGACCATAAAATAGGCAAAAAATCACAACTAAAATATATGACAAAATGGAAAAGACTCCACTGGGCCCCTAATGGGGCCGCCAAACAACTACACTAAGAGGTACTAAATAAAAGAAAAACATTCAATAAGGTAAAAATTCATCCTCTAGCCAAATGGATGTTGAAGTCATAGCGGATGCCTCCTCCGATGATAGACACGGGCCGGGTCGAACCAAATTTGTGCTCGAGTGTCCTCACCAACTCTCCCCACCCAAGAAGAACTCGACCCCATCAAGTAAGGGTCCTCATCGCTCTGATGTCGCTCCAAGAGATCGGGGTCAATTTGCTGCAGCTCCTCGCGTGTAACCCACGTGTCTTCAGTAGGTGGCTGACCTCTCTAACGAATCAGGTAGCACTGATAGTCGCCGCTCTGTAAAGTAACCACTTGCCCGTCTAGTATGCGGTCAATTTGCTTACACGGTGTTTTTTAGGAGGCCGCGGGTGGACATTTGAGGGCGAGGTCACTCGCATGGGGGAAAGAAGGCTCAAAGGGCTCCCTGGGAATCACTATCGAGTCTTGATAAGCTACCATGTCAAAGACATTAAAGGTGGAGCTCATACCATAGTCTGCTGGTAGATCTAGAACCTACGCATTGGGCCTGACACGTTTCAACACTTTGAATGGTCTAGCTCCCACATCTTGTAGCTTTTTCACCGCATCTGAGGGAAACTGCTCATGTTTGACCCTGACCATGACGTAATCCCCCGCTTGGAATTCTTGGCGGTGACAGTGTAAATTTGTTGCATTAGCGTATTTTTCATTGCTTATTTCAATTTGTTGATGGATACTATCATCCAGACTTCTAATGTGTTCAACTAATGATTGGGCAGACTCAGAAACAAGAGATTGATGATGCATAGAGACAAGATCTAAGGGCCTACTAAGTTTATAACCAGTGACTATCTTAAATGAACTCGTGCCTATAGACCTGTTGACCGAGTTATTGTATGCAAATTCAGCTAGCGGTAAGATGAGGTCCCAACTTCTCTCATGTTCGCCTACCAAGCAACCATCAAATCACCCAGACTCCTATTAATGACTTCAGGTTACCCATTAGTCAGTGGGTGGTAAGCGGTGGAGAACTTGAGTTTGGTACCCAAGAGATGCCAAGGGTCTTCCAAAAATAGCTAACAAACCGCACATCTCTGTTCGAAACAATTACCTTACGAAGCCCATGTAATCGTATGATCTTAGATAGGAAAATGCGGGCTACCTTCGACGCGTTAGAAGTCTTGGCGCAGGGAACAAAATGAGTCATCTTGGAAAACCTATGCACCACTACTATGATAGAGTCATGCCGACGGACTGTTCGTGGCAACCCTAAGACAAAATCTATACTCACATCTTGCCACAGACGATTAGGCACAGGTAAGGGAGTGTATAATCCGGTGTTCTGCTTTCTTTGCTTAGTTGTAGCACAAGTTCGGCCTTGGGCCACGATGCGAGCCACATTGCACTTTAGGCTTGACCAATAGAACCGGTACTCCATCAACTCAATGGTCTTATTGCGGACAAAGTGGCCAGTAAAACCCCCAGCATGCACTTCCCATGCAAGAAAATCACGAATAGAGGTCCTTGGGACACACAACTTATCGCCTCGAAAAAGATACCCATCTTGAAGGACATAATCGTCGAATTCACGGGAGGCCAGATTGGAGGGCAGAGAGGATCGGACCAAAATCTGGGAAGTTAGGATATTCATCTCGAAGTCTTTCAAAGCCCGTGACCTCGGTGCTTATGACAACTAAAAAGGGAGGAACGATGGCTCAGGGTGTCTGCCACACGTTCTCCACGCCAGCCTGATGTTTGGGAACGAATGTGTAGGCTTGGATGTATTCCACCCAACAACTTTGTCGTGGGTTGAGTTTCTTTTATGAGTGGAAAATCGGAGAGCTTCGTGATACAAATACAACATGAACTCTTGTGGTAGTAGGTAGTGTCTTCAGTACCTCAAAGCCTGGACTACCACATAGAACTCCTTGTCGTAGGTGGAGTATTTCTGCTTGGCATCGTTTAACTTCTTGCTGAAGAAGGCTATGGGGTGGCCCTCTTGACTTAGCACTCCACCTATTCCAACGCTAGATGCGTCACAAGAGACCTCAAACACCTTCGAGAAATCGGGAAACCAAGTACAAGTGCTTGGGTTATATACTCCTTAAGATCACGAAAGGTTGAGGTAGCGGCCTTCGTCCAGACAAAGATCCCCTTTCATATGCAATCGGTAATTGGAGCTGTGACAGTGTTGAACCCACGATTGAATCGACAGTAGAAAGTGGCCAAACCGTAGAAGCTACGCACATCATGAGAGTCTGCGGCTCTGGCCATTCTAAAATCTCCTTGCGGAGACACCCTGCCCAGAGACTATGTGTTGAACCACTCCTATATTTTATCCTTATATTTTGGTGATAACAAAACTTATGATTAATTAAATATTATTAAATATATTTAATATTATGTTTTCTTAATAAATATAAATTTATGGCATTATTGCTGTGTGATTTGCATTGAAAAGCTAAATCGATGTCTATTCAATATACATCGATTTCAGTTCACAAAGTGCCACATCGATTCCCTTGAAAACATGGATTTCACTCAACATCGATTCCCTTAAAAACATAGATTCTGTTCAAACATCGATTTTACTTAAACATCGATTTCATTCAAACATCGATTTCACTTAAACATCGATTTCACTTAACATCGATTTCACTTAAACATTGATTTCACTCAAACATGGATTCTGTTCAAACATCGATTTCACTTAAACATCGATTCCCTTGAAAACATGGATTTCACTTAAACATCGATTCCCTTGAAAATATGATTTCACTTAAACATCGATTCCCTTGAAAACATGGATTTCACTAAATATGATTCGGTTCAAACATGGATTTCACTTAAACATCAACTCTGTTGAAACAATGATTTTATTAGAACATGGATTTTGTTCAAACATAGATTTCAACTTAAACATCGATTTCCTTTATATTTCAAAATATTTTTGGCATCTAGTGAAAAGTCAAATATATTTCATTTGCGTAATCTTCTATCTTTCTGACAGAAGATCTTTTCTATCCCTCTAAATCTCCTCTCCTGTCAGACAAAAAAGGGCTTACCTACCACTTCTGGGTGACAGTAGAAAACACAGAAGTGTGAGCCTTTTTGACAGAAACACTCTTGATCTAAATACCTTCTTCTATGCTTGCAGACCTCGAAGACCACCAAGTGGCTGACAGTCAGAAGAAGAAGAATAGAAAAATCAGCAACGACTAGAAGAGTTCCAACGGATCTCTTCAACGGATCTATTCAAAGCTACTCATATACAAGATGAAGCAAGGCTGAAGAACAAGGGGTGAGCTTTCTCGAAGAACATTAAAAAGAGTGTACATCCAGTGAAGAACCTAAACTCTAGATACACTCAAAGGAAAAGAGAGAAAGAGCCCTAGCCCAAGAAGAAGTGCTCAAGCATCTGAAGCCTTCAAGCTTCAAGCTCCTTCACCTCTCTTCACTCTCTCTCTGTGGTCAATGTATTTCTGGGGAGAGTCCTTTGCTGAGAGTTTCTGGGTTAGAGTCCATTATTGTAAAACTCTCAGTTTTGTTCTTTCTTTTCTAAGAAAGATTTCTGTCTAACTGTCGGACTGTATACAGTGCAGAACCTAGCTAGGGATTTAAGTCTAACAGAACTGCACTGGGGTTTGTACCAGGAGGTTGGCTTCTTGACCTGTAAGAGAAGTGGGCTACCTTCTTGCCCGGAAAGAGAAGAAGACCAGCTGTGGTGCTGGGTGTTGTATTGTCCTTGAGGGGGACTGCACCCTTGGTTAGTAAAATCCCAAGAGATTGCTTGGGGATTGGAAGTAGGACTTCCATGTGGGAAGGGCCGAACTAGGATAATTTCTTGTGTTCTTTGTGTGATTGTTTATTTGTTTATGCATTGCTACTCTCTATCACACTCAACTAACCAAACTATCAAGTGATAATTCTATGTGTTTAAGTTTCTGTTTTAGATTTCAGAAAACCTATTCACCCCCCCCCCCCCCCCTCTAGGTTAGCTTGCTGTCGTACCAAAAGGGCCAACACTATGAACCCCCAAGAATGTAACTTGATAAGTCATGAATGCACACTTCTTGAGGTTTCCATAGAGGCTTTCTTGATGGAGAGTGAGACACACTTGTTGCAACTGTCTAAATGGTCTTCCCTCGTGCGGCTGTAAATAAGGATATCAGCAAAGTACACCATAAGGAACACCCCTATAAACGGGCGTAGCACTTGGGTCATCAACCACATTAAGGTGCTCAGGCATTAGATAGCCCGAAGGGTATGGCCAACCATTTGTAGAGTCCATCCTTCGTTTTGAAGGCAGTTTTCCATTCATCTTCAGGTCGGATCCTCACCTAGTGATAGGCACTCTTGAGATCAATCTTAGAGAACACAGTGGCCCCCGCCATCATATCCAACATGTTATCCAAGCGGGGAATGGGAAACCGGTACTTCATGATGCAATTGATCGCACAGCCGTCTACGCATATCCTCCAGTACCATCATTTTAGGCTAGAAGTGCGGGAACGACACAAGGACTCATGCTTTCTCTCACGCGATCTTCCTTCAAGTACTCCTCAACCTGCCTCTGTAATTCTGCATCCTCAGTTGGATTCATTTGGTGGTGTGACAGGTTGGGTAGTGTGGACCCCGGGATGTGATTAATGGCTTGTTGAATATCACACATCAGGGGTAACCCATCTGGCAGCTCAATAGGGAAGACATCAGCAAATTCTTGAAGGAGGGAGGTAACTTCCTTTGGTTGCTTATGTGGACCCCTTTTGGTACCTTCCTTTGAGACTTTCCTACACATAAGGGCATAGATAACGTCACAGTCAAGGAGTTCTTGCTCGAGCTCTCGGGCAGTGATTAGTTGTAACGTCAGGTTGTCGGGGACTCGTTTTACTCAATTTAGGGGCACGAGTAAGCGAGGGGTTACCAATACTTGGAACTACAGAATCCCCAAGTGTTCTTGATTGAGAAGCACTAGGGCCGGGAGGGGCGTTTGGTTGAGGAGAGCTCGAAGCAGTTAGGGTGTGGGGAGTGGGGCTCTTAAATAAGGCAGGACTTTGATGATGGGAGGGTTGAATGGTGATTCGATGGCCGCCATGCTCAAAGACAGAGGTGTTGGATTGACCGTAGTGGGTCGCATCCACATCATAAATCCAGGGCCGACCTAGAATGACACTTCTGACTTCCATGGGTAGGACATCACACCAGATCTGAGCCTCGTAAGAATGTAGACATATCGAAACGAGGCATTTTAGGCGAACAAGAATAGAGGTGGTGTCAACCCAAGACACAAGGTATGGGGGTGAGGGTGGTCCACAGTTGCTAAACCTAAACGAGTGACTGTACTCTCTATTGACGATGACCCCACAGACCTTACCACCAAAGCGGCAGTAAGTTTGAAAAATCATCGAGCGACCCCAATCGTCACTCTCCTTAGGCTGGGTCAAGATGCACCAAACAACTTCGAGTCTTTCACCACTGGGCACATCTTCAAGATTCAAAGCTTGAGTGGTTCCAGCCACCTCTTCTTCTAACAGAAACTCCTCTGCCAAATCTTCTCCTGCCTTGTAACTCACATCCATGAGGGGCTGTGGGGAGTCAACAGGATCTACACTCTCAATGGCTAGTGCCTATTTGGGACAAGAGATAGTGTAGTGTCCAATCCTCTAACATTGATAACATCGAATGCGAGAGCTGCCTTCTTGCGGTGCTACCTCTCTCACAGGAGCCTTCCTTTTATCCTCTCGCGGGACATGTGGTGCTCCAAGAAAGGGACAAGTAGAAGAAGGGGGTGGAGGCTAAGTAGAGGCAGCCCCCTTTAGAGGGAAAGGGTGAGGGGGAGCCAGAGTGTCCTAACGGGAGCCCTCAGAAGTCTAGGGGCAAGGCCCCTCTAAGGAAGACCTGGGACGAAACATTGGTCATAAGGGTGCTGATAAAAAGGTTTCGCACGTGGGGAGGAATCCCTCTCCAATTCAAACTGCTCCATCTTACATACAACTTGGTAGGCATGGTCTAGGGTAGCAACGCATTGACGGAGCAGTTCTTTCGGATAGACTCGACAGAGTCCCTTCTGGAATCGGGACAGGGTCAACGCCCCCTCCTCACGGGAACCACACCTCAGCAGAAGATCATCAAACTCATCGATATATTCTAATATAGTTCTAGAGCCCTAAATGATGTTCTGCCACCAATCAATCAAGCGATGGCGATAAGTCACAGGAACGTACTTCTCTTGAGCCTAGCCTTCATCTCCAACCATGTATCGATAGGCTCCCCGTACCTTTGTGCCATACATTCGTCAAGATTTGACCAAAAAGTCAAGGCTCGACCCCTTAAGAGGGTCCGGCAAAGAATACTCGTCCCAGTAAAGGTAAACCTGTGGCTCCAAGGAGCCCTCAAAGTTGGGAGCTTCAAGGCTGGTATTTCGAATGTCCTGGTCCCGCTCTCGATACACCCCGTAGTCATCCTCAAATTCCGAATCAAGTCTCCGGTCCAACCTCCTATACCTACGGGCTGTTAAGACCCTGGGGGTTTCATCCATCTTCTCAAATGACTCACGGTCAAGCTCCTCATTTCGTTCGCAGTGGTCAGCCATGTGAGCCACACGAGGAGGTGGTCACCAAGGGGCAACCGGGGGCTGAGGTCGCCGATGGGGAAGAGGGTTCCCGATCTGCTCTTGCCTAGGGGTGTGAACAACTGCTTCCAAAGCAGCAATGTGTCCAACCATCCCTTGGACCGTACAGTTAGATTTAGTAATCTGCTCCTCTATACCCGCTAGACCTTCACCTAGTCGCTACTCCATCCTCCTAATCTCATCCCTAAGTTGATGTACTAACTTGATCAAGGCGGGATCTCTAAGAGGGTCAACATGTGTTTGGGGCGTGCATGTGTGAATCTGACGTATCCTGACGTGGTCCTAACATTGACGCTGGTTGGCGGTACACAACACTGCTACTTGTGGGCATGAGACAACCTAGACTGCTATGTTGTAACTAGCCATGAACTGACCACTACATGAACCTTTTTTTTTGTGTATTTGCAGCAAATTTCCATCACAACAAGAATCCGAAGAAAAGTTATGTGTAAAACAGGGCAAGCTATACTATCGGGGAGTCGTTCAATGTAATTGTAACAAAATATCAAGCCAATTGTAAAAGTGAACTACCAAAATCTATAGTAATAAACTCCACAAATAATGACTTTACCGAGTACAATTGAGACGGTACCTCACACTCACAAGTAGGTAGTGACATTCACGACGGCAAATTTAACCACATATGAGAAAAGCAAGAAAAAGGGAGCAAGGCGTCAGTGCTAACCAACTAGCTGAAGAGCGAGGCATACAATCAAGGTATGAGAGTCCACTATCTGTTGTTGGCAGGGTGTCCGTCGCCTCCAGTGGGTGAGAGTGTCAACGCCGCTAACTCTGTGACAGCAGCCTCCAGGTGGTAGGTGCGTGGCGGGGAGACAACCTGTCGGCTCGGGCACTGACATGGGGGGGTCCATGGTTGCCAAGGTTGACTGAACTCGTGCGGAAAGTTGGGCTGGTAGAGGTACACGCACACAATAGACTCATCTGTGCGAGACCAGTCGGGTGGACTGTGCGCTCGGGTCGTGCTGACAGATGTGTAGATCTGCGCTACTGTGTGGAAACGCATAAGCACATGGGAGCACCAAGCACGAGCACGTGCTCGGAAGAGACGTGCAGTTATGCGCGATCGAGCAGGCGAGTAGGTGTAGTGCATGCTGTAGCAAACCTGGAGCCGACCTGGATCGTGGCTGGGGCCGGATGGGCGCTGGAGGTCGCCAGCGTAGGGGTCCACAAGGTCCTGCTGGGCCTCGCGGCGTGGCTCCGTTCGAGGGGGCCCGCAAGGTTACACAGGTGACAAGGCCCGCCGCGCTCTATCGCGGAGCCCAAGAGTGGGTACAGGTGATGAGGCCCGCTGGGTGCTGTTTGCGGCCTGGGTACGGGCACGGGCAACGAGGCTGAGTGACGCGACGTGAGAGAGAGATAGGTGAGAGTAGTAGGAGAGAGATCACAGGGGTAGAGAAGAGAAACGAGACGAGAGACGAGGAAAATGACACAGTTGACGATGTGCGACCACGTCGCCTCCTCTCTCTCTCTCTCTCTTTTTTGAAAAGACAAGAGAGAGAAAAGAGACAGAGAGAGAGACGAAGAGGGAGAAATATGTGAGAGTCTGAGATAAGTAGGGAGAAGAAAGATGGGGGCACGGTCGACAAGGCGGGGGTGTGACAAAATGGAGGGGGTGAGATGAGAGAGAATAGAGAGATTACAAGAGGGAAGAAACGTGAGAGAGGAAGTGGGAGGTGAGGAATGTTCGACGAGGGGAGCTTGTCGAGGCTCTCATCTCACGCAACGGAGACCCCTTTCACAGTGGATGACAGGATCGACAAGGCTCTGATACCAAAAATGATGCGGGATAGAGCCGAGAGAGGGGACGAGGCTTCACACCTAGGGTTTCTCACCTAGAAAGGAGAGGGAGAAGGGCGCGCTTTTCTCCGAGGGATTTACAAGAGTATATATAGAGGAGGAACCCTAGGGCCCCCCTATAGGACATGACCAAAGTACCCCTAGGACCACAAAATAGGCAAAAAAATTGCAACCAAAATACATGACAAAATGGAAAAGACTCCACTGGGCCCCTAATGGGCCAAACAAGCACACTAAGAGGTACTAAATAAAAGGAAAATACATCAATATGGTAAAAATTCATCCTCTAGCCAAATGGATGTCGAAGTCGTAGCTGGGCGCCTCCTCTGATGATAGACACGGGCGGGATCGAACTGAATCCGTGCTTGGGTGTCCTTACCAAGTAACCTCAACCAAAGAAGCTCTGTCGAACCATGTGCCATAGCACAATACTCCGCTTCAGCACTAGATTGAGCAACAACAGTTTGTTCTTTTTACACTGCCAGGTCCCCAAGTTCTTCCAAGAAACACACAATAACCAGACATAGACTGTTGATCCTCCTTAGAGCCTGCCCAATCAGCATCAGTAAAACACTCGAGAGACAATGAAACAGATTTGGTAAAGAGAAGACCCTTGCCTGGGGACATTTTAAGACATTGTTGAATGTGATCCACTGCTTGCAAGTGTGGAACTCGAGGGGCATACATGAATTGGCTGACCACACCTACAGGCTACAACATAAGTAATATCTAGTCTAGTAAGGGTTAAGTATAAGAATCTCCCAAGTCCCATCAAGTCTCTGATAATGTCCTTGGTCTTCCTCAGAGAGAAGATCATCATCTTGATTGGTCTTCTGAAGATTGGCCCTAACAGGAGTGATAGCTGGCCAGGAATCCAACTTTCCAGTTTCTGTGAGCAAATCAAGACCATACTTATGCTAGCACACATCATCACCATTAGAGTGTGCGAACTCCGGCCCATAAAGTATAAGCGTCCCCTCATATCCTTGATTTCAAATTCTTTTACCAGATTGTCCTTGAGTAACTGAATTTCATCATGATGGTCTCCTGTCATAACCATATCATCAACATAAACAGTGAGAAGAACAACCTGTTTGTTTGTCCGTTTGTCAAATACATGATAATCAGCATTACTCCGTGCATAACCATACCACAACATAACTATACATAGACTATCATACCAAGCTCGAGGAGACTGCTTCAGGCCATATAAATCTTTCCTGAGCTTGCACATCTTCCCATCAGCATTAAGCTTGGGAGGGGGATACATGTACACTTCTTGTTGTAAATCCCTATTCAAGAAGGCATTTTTGACATCCAACTAAAATAGTGTCCAGGAGCATTGAACAGCCAATGATGACATGGATGGTCTTCAGCTTTGCTGTGGTTACAAATGTCTCATCATAATCCATCCCATATGTTGTGTGAATACCTTTGCTAGCAACCTCACTTATATCCCTCAACAGACCCATCAGACTGATATTTAACAGTGTAACCCACTAGCCATTTTCCAACAAGAGGTGTGACTAGTTCCTAGGTCTGATTTTTAATCAGGGCTTGCATCTCAACCTCCATTGCTTGCTGCCACCTAACATCCTTCACAGCTTTTGCAAAAGAACGAGGTGAAGAAACAGTAAACAGAGTAAAAATAAAGAAGTGATTGGTAGGAGACAAATGTAATTATGTAATGTAATGGAAAATAGGATGTTTTCTGCACTGGCGAGTGCCTTCCCAAACAACAATGGGAAGGTCAAGATATGAACAATTTTGAGAATCTCAACCTGGAGATGGGGCAACCTCAGGGGAGGAACATCCACAGGCGGGTGGTTTACTATGCTCGGGCACTGAGAATAGCTAATCAGCTCTGCATTTATACCTGCAATATCACAATCATTCACTAGTGAAGATTGCTCACCGCAGCAGGTAAAGGAGGGGTACAAAGACTAATAGGTGCGGGCAGCTCCCCCGAGGACGAAGCATTATTGGACGGTTAGACTTAGACGCCATGATTATAACGTCTTTGAGAACATTTTTACATGTGGTTCTAGCCTTCTAGGATAAAAAATATCTCTTCCTCTTTTGAGTGGGTGAGTAACCTAAGAAGATACCTTTGATAGCACAGGGATGAAGCTTAGTGTGACCATGCATTAAACAAACAATGAAACAGAGACAACCAAACACAGAAGGTGGGAGAGGAAACAAGGGGCGGCCTGGATAAAGCAAAGAAATAGGAGTGTGGTCACAAAGACTCTTGATGGCATCCTATTGATGATATACACAGTAGTCAAGATGGCCTCACCCCAGAAACGGTGAGGTAGATGTTGCTGGAAATGAAGAGCTCGAGCAATTTCCAATAGGTGTTGATTTTTCTGTTCTGCGACTCCTTTTGTTGAGGGGTACAAGCACATGAAGAGTCATGCAGGATTCCCTCATTCTCTAGAAACACATTCAAATTTTTCTCAAAATATTCTTTTGCACTGTCAGATTGCAAGACCTTAATTTTTTTTCTCAAACTGGTTTTCGACCATTTTACAGAAAACTTCGATCACCCTTAGAACTTTCACTCTAGCCTTCAATAAATATATCCAAGTACACCAAGAAAAATCATCAGTGAAACTGATAAAGTAGTGATGATTATCTAGAGAAGGAACAGGCGAAGGTCCCCACACATCAGAGTGAACCAAATCAAATGGAGATTAACTTTTATTGTTTAAATAAGGAAATTTTGCATGATATTATTGTGCAGAGGGCACACAGGACAACTGAGAGACTCAGGATTTATTGACCAAACAATGAGGGGTAGAGACCCGGAAAAAAAATGAAACAAAAGATGACCTAAATGATAATGCCATAGATGAATATCCTTCAATTTTTTATCAATAGTAATGTTGTTTGTCAAGTGGAGAGCTGATCTGATCCTTGGGTCGAAGTAGTAAAGTCCGCCAGCTTCATGCGGAGTCCTAATTGTTCGACTTGTCTTCAGGTCCTGGAAAAGATAACAGTCAGCAAAGAAGGTAACCGAATAATTAAGGATTTAGTGAGAAATTTAAGGATTTAGTGAGCATGGCCGTAGTACCTGATGTGGAGAGAGAACAGAGGGTGAGGTAACAGTGGGACTAAGTTGTGAGTCTTGTGACATTAGGCGCTGCAACTGTGAAATATCCTGAAACGTCAAGCCCTGCAGTGAAAGGGCTTAGGAATCGAGGCATGTTGTGCCGGAGCCAGGCCACTTGCGGTTGCAGTCACCATATCCTTTAGCTTCTGAACCCATTTTTCCTTTCTGAAGTTTATTTGGCTTCTTCTCGGGTGAAGATCCCAACAGTCGTCTGCTTATGATTTTCACGACCACAATGACTACAGTTTTTTCCACCTTTGACTTGGTTGCCTAAAGAGCCTTTCTTAGATTTCTGACCAGCAATAACATAAGCCCCAGATTCTCTCACTGGAGTTGAAACAACATGATCATTCATCACCTTGCTCCAGAGATGGCATTTTCTCCATGCTAAGAATCTGACCCCATAGTGTCTCAAACTCCTGATTTAATCCAGCAAGAAAAAGGCCTAATTACGCTGAACATAGGCCACAAACTTCTTTTGATCTTCCTTGCAGGCCCAATCATCGATGGTGTAATATTCTAAGTCTTCCCACTTGCTAGGAAGCAAGCCATAATACCCAGCGACAAAAAGAGCACCTTGAATGAGACCATGAACATCATGCGTCAACTGATAGACCTGAACCAGATCTTGCGTTTGTCCAACCATTTCATCATGGAGAGCCTACATATCTCAAGCTGTCTTCTTTCGATCGGGACTGATTGAATTAACCAACCAAGTCATCACAATATTATTTTCATGTACCCATTTATGAAAGCCAGTGTCGGAATCATTAGGTTGCTGAATTTTCCCATTTATATAGCCAATTTTCCCACGGCTTGTGATGTACATTTTTGCAGCAATGAACCACACCATGTAGTTGTGCTCCATTAACTTCACTAGAGTAATTTGGATGTATTATCATTTCCAGCATGAGTGGGCATTATATCCTGATACCCAAAACTCTTAGAGGTCATTTCCGACTCTGTCGAAGGCGACATGGCTGGCTGCAGAGACGTATACTGCTGTGGGCTGCCGTAAACAATCCTTTGCAGCAAGGGAACAACTGAAACACTGCTCAAACACTGACAAAACAGGAAGACATCGAACTCCAACAGAGTTAGGGCAATGACGAAGTGTGTATGGTGGGCCAACAGAAAGCAGCCTCACCAGCCGTATGTACCAGGACTCCTGGCGTTGGAAAAGAGAGAGAAGAGGGCGCACATGGGAAACACCTGCTTCACAGACTCCAAGACAAGCACCACAAAATTCCTGGGCCCCAAACAACAACATACTCAGCCCTAATAAGGGAGCATGTGAACAGAGATGTTGGAGAAGCCACCGGCAGACAACAAACAGCCAAATGCTGAACGTTTGTGGATCATCCGCTCTGATACCATGTAGTTTTTAGGGTTGCATAGCAGCTGGAAGGTGCGCACCTAGGAGAAAAGAAAGAAAAGAAGAGAAGAGAAGAGAAGAGAGAGAAAGAGAGACGAACAAGGATTGCGGCTGTGCTTGCACAGTCCTCAAACCCTATTTGTTATGAAAACACCATCATACAAGGACCGAAATGTCCCTGTTACAATATGCTAAACCCAGACGTACATAACATAATAAAACATTGAACAGTAAGTCAAATGGATCCACCTTAATGGTTTGGTAGTGAACCAGATCTCACTTATGGTGGTCCAACTAGGGGTGTAAACAAGCCGATACGTTCGACGAGTAGCTCGAAGCTCTACTCGATAAAGCTCGATTCGGTTCGTTTATTTAATTAATGAGCCGAGCTTGAACAAAAAAAAGGCTCGGTTCATAAACTAACCGAGTCTGAACACATGTGAGCTCGGCTCGATTATACTCTGAACAGCTTGTTTAAGAGCTCGATTAAATATTCGTTAAGAGTTTGTCTTAGTATTCGTTAACACTTCATTTAAATATTTGTTTAAATATAATAAGCATGAGAATTTATTGATATAAACATATTTATTTATTTTTATACAGTTATTATTACAATATAAAATACTTATGAGGGCTTAAATGTCATAAACTAAATCCACAGTGTATATATACAAATTATGCAAATGAGGGTATATACACAAATCATGTAAATAGGGGCATAGACATAAAATTTAGTGTTGCAAGGTCTCCTAGCATATCAAGCATCTTCTTCCTCCCGAGACCGGCCTACGCAGTAGGTGAGCTCTCGGTGGGGCCGAGGGACGCGCCGTCGGCCACCAGCGCCTCCGGCGGTAGACGGTGCTCTCGGCAGCTGTAGTGCTGTCGCCTACGGTGCAGAAGGGGGGCTCTGGGCGGTGTGCAAAGGGGAGTTGCAGCACCGCCCCTGCCTTGTTGCGTACCGGCCCCCTCCCTTACGGTGTCTATCTTTTAATCCCATATTACTTGTGACAAATTATGAATATATTTCAAACATTATATTAAAATAGTTAAATTAAGTAACTTATCAAGACTATTGAGATATGAGCTTGAAATAAGATAGATTTAGGTCTTATGAACAATCAGTTTTTTACTTGTAGATTGGATTGGACTTATATATACGAACTCGCAAATTCAATTAAGGTCGTTAAGATACTCGTTAAGGGCTTGAGCTCGAGAGTATTAAATGAACCAAGTTTGAACATGCATTTTCAATACTCGATAAAGCTCGAGCTCGATTAAAAATTAACGAACAGAGCTTGAGCAGCATAGTACTCCACTCGACTAGGCTCATTTACACCCCTAGGTCCAACAACCAAACCTCATGAACCGGCCTGAGGTGGTTCTGAACCAGCCGGCCTATTCTCACTACAATATCCTCTAGATATTTCCTTTAGGATTACTACAGGAATATTCTGACATTGGTTATATTAAGCTGTAGTCATCTTGCCTACAACTCATATCCTTGAGGTGGAAAATGAAGTTAACTGGATAGAAGAGAAGGAAAGAATGAGATGAGCAGTAGAGAAGAGAAGACTAACCTGGATGTGGCTTCTAAGGTTCTGAGTCTCTTATAGACCAATAATGTAGTGTCAGATACTTTGTAAATAATTATGTTCCTACAATATGTTTAATGACATGTCTTTATGTTGATGATTGTTTTTGTAATAAATTATGTTTCTTTATTATGTATTATTATTAGTGTATGTTAATATTTTTTTTATGTATATCATAAATGAATAGAGCTTGGGTCTCTCCACTTTGGCAATGGGTTGGAGTTAAGATAACTCCAACCCATGTGTAACCCACCTTTTACTTTGGTAATAATAGAGTTAACTTTTAGACTATAGTGAGTTAACTCACCTTTTCTCAAATGCACTTTGGTAGTTAAAAGTGAGTTAACTAACCTTGGGAAAAGAAAAAGTAGCATTTAATGCTTGTGATGTGAGAGGAAAAAGGTGGTTAACTCACTTGAGTTAACTCTATTCCACCTCTAGAGGTGGGTTAGAAAATGGTGGGTTAACTCACTTTTAATCCACCTTTAGCCCAACCCACTAGAGTTAACTTTAAAACACTACCAAAGCATTTTTTGAGTTAACTCAGAGTTAACTAGAGTTAACTCACATCCAAAGCGGCGCTAGGAGATTGATGCTTCAATCTGCTGTTTCAGCTTTGCCTCTCTACTGTAAGCATGCAGATAAAGGCCCATTAACAAATAACAATCTTAAATATTTGGAAGCAATATCTTCACTGGAAAAGGCCTTGTTGGTTCATTTGTTTGATCAAGAGATGTTGATGATGATGTAATTAGCAGTTTAGCATGAGAGACTTGTGAGGCATCTATTGTAAAACTTCGTCAACTTTATTCAGGAGATTTATCTCTATATCCCATATCCTCTACTTAGCCTATAACTTTGATTTTCAGGGAGGAATTACTTCATCAGACCTTGCCACAAAAGCTTTGGAAGCTCGGCAGGCAAAGGTTGTTGGTCAAGCTTTACCTGGTGTTCCCTTGTGGGAACTAGGCCCAGAAAGTAGACATCCAGGAATTCCATATATTGTTTTTCCAGGTAGATTTCTGATAAACTTTGTTTGTTTCCCCAGCAGGTAATCATGTCACTTTCAGTAAATCACAATTGCACAATATTGCTTTTTCCAGGTAATGTTGGTGATAGTAATGCTCTAGCAGAAGTAGTGCAGAAGTGGTCCCATCCACATAGAAGTTTTTCTACGAAAGACCTTCTTAATGTAAGGTTCCTTTTCCCAAAAACTCTCTTATATATGAATTTCTAATAATAACTGTTGTTCCACTTACAGAATGCAGAAAAGGGTGGATATGCTGTTGGTGCATTTAATGTGTACAATCTTGAAGGGGTTGAAGCAGTTGTTGCTGCTGCAGAAGCTGAGAGAAGTCCTGCCATTTTGCAGGTGATGTTTAGTTGTTCAGCTGCTTGCTTACTTGGAGAATTGTTGCTTGGAACTGCCTTTAGAAATGATCACCTCAAAATTGTTGGGTATGCTAATTGGGCTAATGCTGTTTGAAACCTTATTCTACATGCTGAAGACCTTAGCGTAATGAGTTGTACACCTTTCACTCATCATGAAGTCTTTTAACAATGATCTGAAAATGCAATTTGTTTGAAGGTACTTTGAAATTTTTATTGTGTCATTTTGCTTTCTTTCGTTTCACTTTGACATGGAATTTGGAAGTGTCTTCAATCTGACAGGAAAATTATGAATTTTATCCATGCCATTTATTAATGACAGAGGCATAAAATGTTTTGGGATGAAATATTTACTCCCTGAAAATGGAATGCATGGTGTAATTGTTACCTGTAGTCAATTTTATGTTCCCACCATATTTAAGAGGTGGCTAGATTAGATTGATGTCATCAAGGTCCACCAAGTTGTGCTGCTGGCAGAATTCCTCTGCAATTGCACCACCTTGTTTCCTTCTGGTCACCAGAAAGGCAGAATTAGGTGGGATTGGTCTATCTGTTCGCATTACTGCCCATCTGAATGGACCGTGGTCGCTTTGTGGACCGCCTGGACTGGCCGGGTTGGCCTAGATTTAACTGGAAGATGCATAAGAGAGAAAACCTACTGACCTAATACCTCACCTCGACCTCACTGCCATCTCTGCCTGCTGCTATGCTGCCAAGGATGGCAGTGTCGGTTTCGGACTCGGTTTCGGTCGGGTTTCGGTTTCGGTGGTTTCGGACGGTTTCAGAAAGTTTAAGGAAATTTGGCTTCAAAGGATCCTGTTTAGGCCGGTATCGGGTGTGTCAGTTTTGGTTTCGGATAGGTCTGAAACCGAAACGTTTCGGTTTTGGCCGAAACTGCCATCCATGTATGCTGCCATCACCCACCTGCATCCTCGACTCCACACCCCCACCACCTGCAGTGATGTGGAACAAAAGGGTTGACTCGAACACTCTAATGCTATTCCCACAAGCAGACTGTAAATAAGAAAGAAGCCATATACAGCAAGGATCCAACTCTCCACACCATGCAGAATAATTGGACTGAGATAGTTAAGAAACTGTTAATGGCCGGGGCCTTTGTCTATCAAGGCTTCAGTTAGCATGGACCAGCGGGTCCTCATGACATTCCCAACCAGCTGTTATTAATGTTGACAACCTAAATATAGATTGCTCTACGGCACGCACACTCGACAATATACTAAATAAACAAGAAAAATGATCTAGCCAGGTGAGAGTTCAGAAATTACCTTGGACGAGAAAGCCAATCACCTGGTTGTGCTCCCTGAGACACAATTTCAGATCGTTAATTACAAGAATTAGTGGTCCACCCCTCATAAGGGGATAATAGTCTACAAATAAAATTTCTTGGGAAACAGCCAACAGGTTGACCGGCCTAAAGATGATGGCAGTCGTGAAGCTGAATGTAATACTGACCAGGCTACAACTAGTCTCGTGGAACACTTGAATATGGTTATGGACACGTGAAGCTGTTTACAAGTGAAGGTGGGCAGAAGGCTGCGTCGTGGTGCCCTGGTGCTGTCATTGTTGCTGGCTGCTTTGCTTTGGATAATGATGGAGAAGATGGGGAGAGCTAGAGGGAGAAGACAAAAGAAAGTGGCTGTTATAGAGAGGGAAGAGAAGAAAAGGAGGAGTTGGACGATGGTGGGGGGGAGTACCCTTCACGGTCTCCTCAGCTGAGGCAACTAAAAGAAACTAGGGTAATTTATTCTCTTCTTCAATGCCTTTTACAAGTGAGGGGTCTTCCCCTTTTATAGACCAAGGAAAACCCTAACTTGTGTCACAAACATTCTTCCAAAATTTCAAGTTCTCTCTCCCATAGAAACAGTAATGGAAGAAATATATTCTCCCTGTAATATACAAAATCTACCCTCCTTCTAAAGGAAAACACATGCTAAATATCAAAATTTATACTCCGTCTAAACAAAACATACTATATTCTAAATTCAAATTCCCTCAAAAAACAAACCCTAACTAACTAACTAAAAATACTACTGTAGCGGTGTAGGTGCAACAAAGATGAGATGTGCTGGCTGCAGTATAAATTGTTTGCATCAATGTCCCCATCATAACATCTCAGTGAATAGTTTGTTATGCATGTCTAGTTTATTGCTGCAACTAGCATTTCTTTGATGTGGAATACCAGCATATTTGTTAAAGTTCGGCCAATTACATGAACTGATTGTCCTGTTTCTTTCTAAACTGCAATCAGTAGTTTACTGGTAAATGCACATGCTTTCTTTTTCAGGTTCATCCTGGTGCCCTGAAGGTTGGTGGACACCCTCTGATTGCTTGTTGTGTCTATGCTGCTGAACGAGCTAGTGTGAGTTGCAAACTCCATCCGGTTAAAATCAACTTTTATGTCCAAGAATGAAAGTCTAGTTTAAGGGATTTGGATATATTTCTAAATTTTTTGGAGTCTATTTTCCTTTTAATTTCATCCTCACGTGTGTTTGAAGCTCTTATAAGTCATGTAGTGGTAACTGTAAATTGTCCAGATGCACCAGTAAGTAAAAAGTAGAAGGGCCAGATGGTAAGTTGCTGGTCTGATTGCATTGGAGGATGTTTCATGTTTACATTTTATATGTCTGCATATAAAATGTCAACCTGGACACAATCCCTTTCAACCTGTGGTTATTATCTAACTGCTGGATTCGCCACTGATTCTTCATCTTCTGGTTCTGGAATTCTAGAACTTGGTATATCTTAGATCTTTGTACTAAGACGTAGAATATGAAATGCTAGACACTTTTTATCACAAAGCAAAGCCTTCCCTAGAGAAGCCTCTCAGGGTGACATGCTCCGGGTACGTACTAGATTCATGGGTTTTTTAGCAAAAATTTGGCATGTCACTGTTCTGGTTAGTTATTAATATTTTACAGGATGACGAGCAACACATATGCATGGCACTCTTCCAATTACTTGTCATCCTTGTGGGTTTATGAGCAGCACATTTCCATGGCAGGTACCAATAACTGTTCACTTCGATCATGGAAGTTCTCAGAAGGAGCTTGTGGAAGTCCTTGAGTTGGTATGTTAATATAATAACCGTGTCCATTGCTATTGTTGTTGAGGTTCAAAATGCTGCGTTGCTTGCTATCTGATATTTTCAAATGGAAATTCCAAACCTTCGAGGTAGAATAGCATCTTCATGTGTCCAGTATAATGAGTTTTTCCTATGAGCATTTGCAGGGTTTCAATTCTGTTATGGTTGATGGCTCACATCTTCCTTTTAAAGAAAATGTCTCATATACGAAGTACATATCAACATTGGCACACTCAAATAATATCACAGTAGAAGCTGAACTTGGGCGACTTTCGGGCACTGAGGATGACCTGACAGTTGAGGATTATGAAGCAAGATTAACTGATCTTAACCAAGTAAACTTCTCCAGATAACTAGTCATATTTCATCTCACCAATCACAATTCATAATTGGGGTTATGTGTATTCCAGGCGGAGGAATTCATTGATGAGACAGGAATAGACGCTTTGGCAGTGTGCATCGGAAATGTTCATGGAACTTACCCAGCAAGTGGCCCAAATCTGAGACTTGACTTGCTTAAGGTTATCCATCTCCCAACTTAAGTTCTTTGTATGAGAGGGATTTTGCTTTCAATGGTTGTGGATAGAATAAACTTCAAACATGTGTATATATTGACAATAGATATTTTACACAATCTCCATACTGTTGTGGTATAATGTGCATAATATAATTTTTTTAAGTGTTTGGCGCTAAGAATTCTGGTTCTTACAATGATGTCATATTCCAGGGAAGCAGGCCTTGCATTGAGAACATTTCTTTTCACGCCCTTTCTTATTTATCTCATTGGAGTTGACTTATGTAATACCCTCATATAGTAAGGTTGTACTCTACTCTATACCAACCAGACACCTTTTTTAAGTATCAACTCGGCTCTTGTAAAGAACTCTGTGGTTAAGCGAGCTTAATGGGGAGTAGTCCTGGGATGGGTGACCTTCTCGGAAAGTCCCTATTTTGGAGCCAATCACTGTTATAAAAGAACAAAACTGTGAGTCTGGTAGGCCAAAGTGGACAATGCCTTGATGGTGTTAGAGTACAAGGCATGACAGATTTGGTATCAGAGTCATACCCTAGTCGGAAGTGTAGGAGCTAAGTGCCACGTAGGGCAAAGTGCTACGTCATGGGAGCCATCTCTTGAACCCACAATAGGACGAAATGCTACATAGTGGGAGCCCCCTCTTGAGCTTGTGGGGGGCACCTCTAGAGTCCTACCTACTTGGGAGGGTTGATTGTGTATTGTATGTGCCCAAAGATGAGGGTGTCGCCTATATAAGAGAGGTAGATTGTAATACCCTCAAATATAACAAGGTTCTCCTCCATACCAACGAGGCACTTTTCAGAGTATTAGCTCAGTTCTTGTAAACCCGTTGTTAATCATGCTTAATAGGGAGTAGTACCGAGATGGGTGACTCTTGGAAGTCCCTATTCTGGAGCCGATTACCCTTAAAAAAGAACAAAACCCCGTGAGGTTGATAGGCCAAAGTAGATAATATCTCGATGGTGTAGAGTACAGGGTGTGACAACTTAGAATGTCTATAGACGATTGGAAAGAGGAGATTTTGGCTATAGTTGTTTATCCGTATTTTTTGTTCTTTTCTAGGAGTCTCTCCCCCAATTTTTGGACTACAACATCTCTCTTTATTTTCTAATAAAATTGGTGGTGCAGTCCACTTTCCCTTCAATTATTAGACTTTTTTTTTAGGGATCAATGTATTGTATATTTCAATTTCACTGAGCTATAACATATTTATCCATGATTGCAATTAGTGGGGATTTCATGTTACTTTTGTGCTAAAAGAATGTTATTCAACTGGGTACTTGGTGGAGGTGAAAGTACTTCCCACATATCAGACTTATTTTTCACATATTAGCGGAATCGGGCAATCCGGATTGATTCCTTTCCAATTCCGAGGTAGCCCCTTGGATCGTCAAACTTTAGCCGAATCGGTTGGAGTTGGTCTGACTCGGGCTGGAATGGTTGATCCCAAGCCAATCTGGCCGATTTTGGCAAACAAATTTTTTTGTATGCATTAATAATAACAAAGGGCGTACCGAGTGCTCGAGGCTCCCGCTAGCGTGGGGTCTGGGGAAGGGACGATGTACGTAGCCTTACCCTGATAAATCGAGAGACTATTTCCGGAATCGAACCCGTGACCTCCAGGTCACACAGGGGCAACCTTACCATTGCTCTCAGGTCTGCCCTTCATGCATTAATTAATACATACATTAAACCATCACTTCACATATATACATTAATACATGTGTATATATATATATATATATATATATATATAGACAAATTAATATGTGCAATATGATTGTGGACATTAGTTTACATATATATGTATACAAGTACACGAACACATATAGACATGTATGATATATGTTATATGTATTATATATCTTATTTGGCATACATATTTATATGATTGCATGTTCAGATATATATACATATATGTATATATATATATGTATTATATATCATATTTGACATACATATATATATATGCATTAACTATATATGTACATAATACTATTATATTTATACTAATGTGTGATTATATGTAAATTAACACACAAATGTATAAAATGTTCACTAATATGATATATATATACTATAAGGATATACATATTAATGTATGTACATTAATATATATGTATATGATTACATATATATTGTATATATGTATGAATGTGTAAATTTATATATGGTTACATATATCATAAATACATATATATATAGGTGGTGCATATATATAGTATATTATGTATAATATATGATTAAATACATGAACCCAAGAAACCAATGTCCTTCCTAATAACATCATGCCATCTCATTTTAGGCCTTACCTGAGCTCTTTTATTAGCATCCACTAAGATTTGGTCACATCTTTTAACCAACGCCGAGTTAGGGCGACGGTGCATGTGTCCAATCCACCTGAGTTTATGTTCTCTCGATTTGCTGTCAGTTGGAGAATGGAGCTATCCCCAAGTCCTTGTGGAAGCATTTATTCTCAAATTATCTTTCTTAGTCTTACCACACATCTATCTTAGCATCCTTATCTCTGTTACACACATTTTGTTAATGTGTTCTTTTTGTATTACCTAACACTCGGTACCATATAACAAAGCAGGCCTCACAGCCGTTCTATAAAACTTCTCTTTAAGTTTCACAGATATACGACAATCACAGAGGACTCCTAATGCACTTTTGCATTTTATATTACATATATATATGAATGTGTAAATTTATATGTATGATTACATATATCATAAATTTATATGTAAATATTGTATACATATTCTTTCCTGATATTTTCTGATATTTTTATTTTTTTTTAATCTGGCTGATCTTGGATCGGCCAGACTTCTGGTGAATTGGCCGGATCGGCCGATCTGATTCTTTTTTCCATGATTTTTCAGGCATGCTTTCTAAACACACGAAAAGCTTGGCCAATTAGTCCTTTCTTTTTAAAGCTCTGCTTCACATATTGCATGTCCTTGCTTGTATAGAAATGTGGATAGAATAGGCTCTCATTCATATCGTAGTTAATATTCTCAGCTTATTGATAAATGATCTCTTTCACTGAGTTGATCAAAACAAGGTTACATGTTCTTTTTATCTGCAACAGGAATTGCATCAATTAGCTTCAAAGAAAGGAGTTGCACTTGTTCTCCATGGAGCATCTGGTCTACCCAAGGAACTTATCAAGGTACAAATTTACTCCATAGACAACTCAATAATCTGAAAATTGCCCTCTACAGGCAAATGGGAATAATTATTGCTGTACAGCTTGTTCTTCCTTTGGAGAAGTGATTTTAGAAGAAATTGGAAGAAAAAATCTATATAAATTATAAGAGAAGTAAAATTTTATCCACTGGAGAGGCAATCAAATCAAACAAGAGAGTTTATCAGTGGTCTTAAACTGATTTCTGTAACTCTGGCATCAAATAACAAACAAGGCATGCTACCCGGGATCTGTGTGGTCCTGTGCTGTTATATCTACTAACCCCTATGCCAAGATCTTTATCTGGAAGAAGAAAATAAGAAGAATTTGGGATTGGATTCTGTTTATGGTCTTCCCCCAGGAAAGCTTAAAATCAATGTAAAAATAAAACACTGTTCAATCAGAGTTGATCAGAAAGGGCCTTTCAGGCATTCGAAGAATTTTTATGACTATTGTCATCCATAAGTTCAGATTCCTGATCATTGATTGCAGAAGGCTTATTTCAAATACCATGAGGCCGGTGGTTAAGGAGGTTTTCAGAGCATGAGAGACCGACCCTAAACAAGGAGAAAACCAGATACTAGGAATAATCCAACCTAATGTAATTACACAAGGAAATATTAAATTGAGGTGTGCAGATCTCTAACTTCTTATGGCTTGAGAATTTTCATCATCATCCACCAAAATTCAACTAATTGGATTTATGTAATGGATCCTTTCTGCCTCTGCACTTCATCTTATATCATTTGCATTTAGTATGCCCAAAATTTCTTATCACCTTCACTACCTTTTTCAAGCTTTTCCTTTCAGTTTTCCTCTCCTAGAATGCTCATAAAAATAGTGATTATACTATAAGTGCAGTTTTTTATTATGAACATATTGCTATTATGGTTTACGTCAATGCATTAGGACATTTCACATATTTTGCATTAATTCACTTCTTTTTCTCAGAATCTTTCCCTTTACTCACAACCACGATCCTTCTTCTCCTAGCATATACTTCTAGTTTCCTCTATTCATGCATTGGCTACTGACTCAACCTATTTTTCCCCATTATTCCTTATCTCCCGACTCTAGTGTTTCTGCATCTAGTGAGCTGTCTTCTTTTCCTGAGTCTTCTTCCATTCAGCACAATGCATCCCTTTTTTGTTTTAAAACCTGCTCACCCTTTTTTATAGTTTGTTCATCCTCGACTTCACTTCAGGTCGAATGTGTTGATGTTTCTATTTTGTATGTTCACCCCCCTCCCTTTTAGGCAAGGTGAAGTGGAGTCCCCCACCGTAGGTGGGTTGGACGCTGGGGAGGGGCGGGAGTGCAACGCCCTGGGTTCAAACCCGGGGCGGTGCTGGGGTTTCCCAGTGGTGTGGATACCACTAGGCTACTAACTAAAAAAAAAAGGTGAAGTGGATATTATGCTGTTATGGAGGAGCCAGAGGCCTAATGGTGGACTTCGTCATAATGAGCATATGATAAGAGAGATCTCCACAGACTTCGTTAAACGAGTGTAGGAGAAACATGCTTAAGGAAGCAATATGTCATTGTCATTGCGTATTTAATGCATGAGTTCTATGGCAAAATGGATTGATTCAGTTACACAGACTGAATTAAAATCTTGGGCATCTAGTAGTGACTGAAACAAAGTTTGTCCTTTTTGCTTTAATTAAAAGGATTACATATCATGCGATCATTAAACTAAGAACAGCCATATAATGATGCAGGTGACTGAGTCTTACATGATACATGTATAAACAGCTGTTTCTCTAAGATTTCTCAAATTGACTGCTTTAGTTGCCTCATTTGTGGATAGAGTCAGGTTCAAAACCCGGGGATCGGATCGGTCGGCCCAAAACCGATCCGACCCCGGCTCGGCCGAGCCGGGCCGAGCCCGGCTGAGCCAGGGGTGGGTGGATCGGCCCATTATACTGGTGTAATCTTATACAGGCTGAGTCAGGCTGAGGTCCACTGCGATTTCAGGTCTTATTTACCTGAATATCATTTAAGTAAATGTTATTATGTAGTTCATTTACTTAAGATATTACATGTAAATAAGGAAGTACCCCCCATTTGAATCCAATGAAAAATATCAAAAAAATAATCTCTTACCATAAAAAGTCAACTCTCCCACCGAAGAAGAAAATCGTGATTTCGTTGCTTTTAGCGAAATGCTAACTTTTTAATCTCTCGTAATTTAGCATATCTAAAAATTTGATAATTCAAATAAACCATATGGAACACTAAAAATCCAAAGTCCGGTAAAAAAAGCAAACGTGCATATGGACTTCTCCAAGGAAGCCACTCTCCTACTGACAACACTTAGTCTGCTTGAGACCTCTCAGGATTTGGTCAAACTTAAACTATCATCACTCAAAGTCATGAGAATTGTCACTTCTAATTTCTTTTCAATTAAAAAGTGAAAAATCTCATGAGTTTAAATAATGATAGCTTAGGTTTGACCAAATCCTGAGAGGTCTCAAGCAAATAAGTGCTGTCAGTGGAGAGTGGCTCCCTTGGGAGTCATATGCACGTTTGATTTTTTTACCGAACTTTAGATTTTTAGTGTTCCATATGGTTTATTTGAATTATCAAATTTTTAGATAAGCTAAATTATGAGAGATTAGAAAGTTAGCATTTCGCCTAAAATCAACGAAATCGCGATTTTCTTCTTCGGTGGGAGAGTTGACTTTTTATTGGTAAGAGATATGATTTTTTGATATTTTTATTGGATTCAAATGGGGGGTATTTTCTTATTACATGTAATATCTTAAGTAAATGAAACTACAAATAATAACATTTACTTAAATGATATCAGGTAAATAAGGCCTGAAATCGCAGTGGACTCAGCCTGAACTCAGCCTGGGATTGGCCTGGACTCAGCCCATGACAAGGTTGAACAGGATCGGCCCGGCTTCGGGCGATCCGAGGCGGATCGGGCCGGGCTCGGCGAGCCCAGCCGAGCCGGTCCGATCCGCGTGCAAGGACCGGCTAGGTTACCCCGGCTCGGATCGGGAGGCTCAAAACCGAGCCAACTCGGCCGATCCGATCCCGATCCGGCCGAGTTTTTGAACATGGATAGAGTAGAGGAGAGTTATTTCTATCAGTTCTATCTTATTCAAATTTTCAAAGTAACAGATCCCTTTTTTTGATGTCATGAAAACTGCCTTCCAATTCCTAAGCCTTTTTATTTCTGTTAGAATAAGTTTTTTTTTTAGAAGTGGATAGTACCACCAGTATATTAAAAGGGAACAAAGAATGTACAAGTATAGGCCATCAAAAAAACCCCCAAAAACACAGCCCTGCTGCCTATACGCCATCCAGCCCTGAATGGACTACACATCTCTATCCCCCATCAAGGCAAAAAGTGAGGAGTTGGCCTGATCCACGATACAAATAATGGATGTCCATCCCTAACTTTACAACAAATCCCACCAAAAAGAGACAACATCCTGAGCAACCCTTGAAAAAAAGTCCATGGAATAGCATGTAAAATGAGCCACCAAACTGTCCTATCACCCTTGGTAGGCCAATGTCTCTTCCACTTCAGCATCATCTGCTTGATCTCCAAGTGAGAGGGGAAGGCACAATGAGCTCTTGCAGCCACCTCCCTCCAGACAGTAGAGGAATTGGAGCAGCCAGTGAAAATGTGATCAATCGACTCATCCTCCATCCCGCAAAGAACACAAGTGGTCTGAATGTCCGGCAGAAAGCGGTGAATAAGTTAAGTGCTAGAGTAAGTTAAGAGTTGTGGCTCACTTGTAGTGTTTAGCTTATTGTGTACCTAAGCTAAGATGCAACTTATGGTACTCTGGTATACAATTAATGGAGATCAGATTTCAGTTCTCCTAATCAACAATTTTCTTGTTTTTGGTCTTTATTCTGTTTAATACATGAAATGCAAGTGAGTAGTGTGTTAAGGTTGACTTCTACCTTTCAAGTAGCCATCCTGGGCATTTATGTGCCTCCATCTGTCAAAACTGACAGATTTAATCCGATTCTAGTTAATGCAAGATGATGTAGAAAATGTTTGAAATTGCTTATAGTTTGTTCCATGTATATCATGGTTAACAGATATGTTCTCGGTTATGGTAAAAAATATTGGCATTGTACTTGAGTTGGATTTGGGAGTACTGCCAATCTCACACATGATTGGTTCTGAGCAGGAATGTATTGTTCGGGGTGTCAGAAAGTTTAATGTGAATACAGAGGTCAGAAATGCATACTTGGAATCCCTAAGGGAAAACAACAAAGATCTGGTTCATATAATGTCATCAGCAAAGGAGGCTATGAATGCTGTAATTGCAGAGAAAATGCACCTCTTCGGCTCAGCAGGAAGGGCTTAATGCACCGGTGAACATTGAAAACTTCGTTCTTGAATGTATGATGTGATACTGGTGATCCTACATTCTACTGAGTTTTGATTTTCTGTCAAATAAAATATCTTTCCCATGTTGAATAAAACCTTTCCTGCAATAAAGCATGCAGCCATCTTCCTATTATTTCTCCTTTTATTTGCTAACTACCGATCCATGTTTTCTTCCTCTATTTCTTGCTCATAGTAGAATATGACCTTAACCGCTTAAAAAAATGCTTAAAAGGACTTGAAAGTTCAATCTGTTTCAAACCTCTTAGTCTGTTTTGCCACCACTGGAACATGGAACCAAAGAACCTGCGTAGTATTCTTGCTCACACCACATAAAGTGAGACATTGGCTCCATGGCATGTGACATGTGCGCGTCCATAAGAATTAGCCATATCACAAGTCGTAGTGTCATAAATGTGAAGAGACTTGTGCCTGGAGACCCTACCGTGTGATCCGAACCATATACACTCTTTTGACAGCAGAAACTGCAGTTCTGAAAGCTCAACAGCTTAAGTAGATGCGCTTCTAAGACTAAGTTCACTGGTGGCAGCATCTGATTCATCTTGAAGCAGATGTGCCCTTCTATGTCACGAAGTCTAGAGAACCAGATCAAGGAGGAGAAGTGATGGCGGCCACGGATGAGTAAGATCCTTGCAGAAAGGTCGCTATATGATCTTTTTGCATGTTGTTGATATCGTTATTGTTATATTTTTCACAAATTCAAGTGTAGGAATGATAAATCTGCAATTGCCATTCTAGCAAGGATTTATATGCAGAGATCACTTGATTTTAATGGATGGAAGTAACAACATGGACTAAGCATAATGAGTAGATGAAATTTTGTTAGTGTGAGGAAAGAGGCTGCCGGCCCGTGGAGGGTCTATAAGTAACTTTGGCGCACAATGTGCTAAGTATATCGAGCACCATCAGAGTACTGCTACCCTCCTATGGTTCGTCTATCATTAACTTGCCAATAATGATAAAACTTGTCAGTCAGTTCAAAAGTATGCTCAGTACTATTTTTTTCAATTTCGCCTAGATACCACAATAAGCACTTTTGTGAACAGTTTTACCAATAAATTTTGAGGTGCTCAATGCCAAGTTGATGCAAATAGAAGATGCTCTATTTTGAGGAATTTGGAGTTTTTTACGGCGTTATTAAAAACTAAACAACGTCCTCAGCAATTATGGCTTATTGTCAGTACATTAGCTTGAATCTTGTGCAATAGTTGGCCTGTTTGATGGCAGCGAACTTCAAACTTTTCCTCCATACTTTGCTCATTGGAAAACGGTAGTCAACCTTGGTTTCAACTAACTTGGCATTTCATTTGAACGACCTTTTTTTTTAAAAAAAAAATCAGTTTATTACAATGCCTTTAGAAATTCCTTAAAAACTTGCTTCCATAGGATGTGAACCTGCAACTTCATCTTGGTGTACATACTGAGCCAATCTCTAAGATTTCAATTGAATGACTTAAATTACACTGATGTTAGATGTAACTCGTGATTGTTGGATGTCAATTTTTTATGAGAAAAATTTAGTGCATTTGAGTTTTGTACTTTGTATTTGTACTTCTCTTTTTTCATTGACCAATGAAAAAAAATATATAATACACCTATCTAATGAGAAGCAAGAAATACAAGTGCAAAATGTAAAACACAAGTACACTAAATTTTTCTCATCGTTTATAGATCTCCTAAAGTCTAAGCTACTTCGGAGGAAATATACTATATTCTTTTGGGCTCCACCCCACAATGATGTTCGTCTTCAAGCCACCTGAGTAAGAATAATGTAAAATAGACCTAGTCTTCTCTATCTACTCATAAACGTAAAATAGCCGGGCTTAAGAGACAATCAAAATAAGAACTGACTATCCTCTAGCTAGACAAATCACCGAACTCTTGAAGATCAACGAATAATTTGGATAGAAATGCGCTCATACAATTAGTGACATTTCGTCGAACATTGTGTGCCACAAAGGCTTGGCCACATAGGGGTGATGTAACAGCCATACGACTTGTAGGGCAGATCTGGACTGGAGTGCACCTAACAGACCAGTTAAGGCACCAATGGCTTCACTGGCTGCAGGTTTGAGCACAACTATGGAGGGAGAAGATGAGGCGGAGATGGTTGGCAGCCATGGATGGCATAGTCGGGTCGGGGTGCTGGGTCGGACCCAGCCGACCCCGACCCGAGTCGGGTCGGATCGGAGGATCCGCCCGACTCCATTGGAGTCTGGCCGATCCAGGATCGGCTAGCTTAAAAATGATAAAAAAAAGAGAAAAAATACAAAAAATTGAGAAAAATTATTTAAAACATATAATAATAGAATATTTTGGGTATATCCATAGTCTAGTTGCACATATGTTCATATTACAATACAAAGCAACGATAATTATGATACCTTATTTACCTGAACATCATTAAGTAAATGTTATATTTGTAGTTTCATTTACTTAAGATATTACATGTAAATAAGAAAGTACATCCCATTTGAATCTAATAAAAATATCAAAAAAATTATATCTCTTACCAATAAAAAGTCAACTCTCCCATCGAAGAAGAAAATCGTAATTTCGGTGATTTTAACGAAATGCTAACTTTCTAATCTCTCATAATTTGGTCTATCTAAAAATTTAATAATTCAAATAAACTATATGGAACACTAAAAATTCAAAGTCCGGTAAAAAAAGTCAAACATGCATATGACTTCTGCAAGGGAGCCACTCTTCTACTGATAGCACTTAGTCTACTTGAGACCTCTTAGGATTTGGTCAAACCTAAATTATCATCACTCAAAGTCATGAGAATTGTCACTTTCTAATTTCTTTTCAATTAAAAAATAAAAAATCTCACGAGTTTAGGTGATGATAGCTTAGATTTGACCAAATCTTGAGAGGTCTCAAACAGACTAAGTGTTGTCAGAAGGAGAGTGGCTCTCTTGGAGAAGTCATATGCATGTTTGACTTTTTTTACCGGACTTTAGATTTTTAGTGTTTCATATGATTTATTTGAATTATCAATTTTTTAGATAAGCCAAATTATGAGAGATTAGAAAGTTAGTATTTCGCTAAAATCATCGAAATCGTAATTTTCTTCTTCGATGAGAGAGTTGACTTTTTATTAGTAAGAAATATGATTGTTTTTTTATTTTTATTAGATTCAAATAGAGGTACTTCCTTATTTACATGTAATATCTTAAGTAAATGAAAGTACAAATATAACATTTACTTAAATGATGTTCAGGTAAATAAGATAAGTGAAGGGGATCAGACGTACTTAAGGTAAGCTGAGGGAATCGACCAACATCAGATGGAGTCGACATGTCATCGGAGTGGAGTCGGCCTAAGTCGGCCCGACTCCAGCCGATTTCGGTCGATCCACCCCGATTCCACCTTATACGTGGGTGGGTCGTTGCCCCCCCCCCCCCCCCCCCATTCTGCTCCGAATCAGCCGATTTTGCCATCCATGTTGGCAGCAGGTCTGAGCATTAGCTGTGGAGGGAAAAGATGAGGCGGAGATGGATGCAGCAATATGTCAAACAGTTGGCACTCAGGCACTGTGGGTGTTGCAAGGCAACCAGAGAGTGGTCCACAAGGTGTGAGAGGGGAGAAGACTGGCAAGAGAGAACCGGAGGGAGAAGGAAGAACGACAGTGACATGGCAACAGAGGAGATGCAGTGAAAGCTACAGGCAAGTGCAACGCTCGCCGAATGGTGGCTTATTGCGTGGTGAACCGCACGTTGCTCTTCCCCTCACAGGAAGAGCACTATGACAGGGAGGGAAGAGGACGTCAGTGTGCAATGGGCACAGGCGAGTGCACTAGTGGCAAGTCAGCCAGCCGGCCGGGGGACCACACACCCCCTAGTTCAGCCTGGTCAGGTCTCCCTCGCAAAGACCCTGTACAGAAGGGGAAGACTAAAGAGGAAGAGGTGGGGGAGGGGGGGTGCCTCCAACGGTAAACTTATTTCCAACTTTTTTAAGGGATATTTGTATGAAAAATCCTCTTAGATGTCTAATTACTCAATAATCCATCTTAAAATCGCATTGTCTATCTTGAAATTGCATTGTCATATATATCTCGCATTGTCAAAATATCTACAAATAGAAAATACATAAGAAAATATAAGAGACTCTTAATACCCTAGCAAATGGGCCCAAAAAGAATGAAAGTTGCTCTGGCCAGGAACCAACAAAAGTCCAATAACCCAATGGGCACATGCACACAGAAAAGCCAAACCATGCTCCTGCAAGGACCCTACGACAAATATGACATCACTTCCAACATTAAGTGCGGAGTTCAAAAACCTTTGAAGTTGCACAGATTATTAGAAATATTTTCGCTACATGTGCACAAAACACCATGGAAGTTAATGAAGACTGGAGGTAATTGGCTAGGGTGTTAGTGCAAAGAATTGAATTCCACCTGTCCCGGGTTCGACCGCATGTGGGGGAGGGTTCCCCCACTGAACTACTAACAAAAACCAATTTGAATTCCACAAATGTCAGAAATGGGCCCCAAAATCGATTCATCACAACGAATTGCATGTTGAATTTCTTCCGCCATCTCCACAACTCTTGAGACACTGAAATTTTCTTCGGAAGCTTTATCGGTGAAGATCACCTGGCTTCCAAGTATTCCTGAAAACCCTAATTGCCAAAACCCTAGTCGCCACGATCTTAACACACAAATAAAATAGTGAGTTGTAGTGCCACTCGAATCCCCAACCGAGAGCCTTAAGTTGCACAAAAAACATAATTGCGCATGTTATGCAACTTAGTATGTATTCCACGGTAGTGAAAACACAATCTCCGGGTGTGAGAAAACAGAAGCATGAATTTAACAGCAAGGTGTCCAAAACGTAACAGTAAAAACTAAAAGAGAGGTCTTCAAAATCTCCCGAAGCCAACCATTACCAGTTGTCTACTTCTTCGACTTCTTGCCAGTCCTGTGGAACCAAAAAACATGTGATTATGATCAGAAGTGGGAAACAACTTTCTACAAAGGACGTCCAAGGCAATACAAGCTTTAATTACCCAGCAGGCTGTGGTGCTGACGATGGAACTGGAGCAGGTGCCGCCGGCAGCTTCTCTCCAGGACCCTGTTACACGGATATCAAGGCAAGGAATTTGGTTCAGGGCAACGACATAAACGCAAAGAAATAGGGTATACGAATCCAAAGATTCATTATTAGAAAGTAAGGAGCTATAACCACTATTTGGGTTTCTTTGAATAATAATTCAAAGTTGATTTGGGGCTAACAAGTGAACAAATAGACTTTCTTAAACTAACCAAGAGATCAACAAAGATTTACCTAATTTCTGAGGAAATGTGGATAAATAAGTGAATATCACGATTGTCATCTCAATTATTAGAAGCCTAAATTTCCAAACGTCTGAAAATTTGTCAATGGAGTTTGTAACGAAGTACACCTGATTAACAGCACTCCTCAATGTGGGTTGTGCTCAGTTGTGAGGATCACAAAAATCTGCTATTGCCCACTGGTTTCTTGGCGGTCGTTATGGGCATTAGGAGGAACTATTAACTTTAATAACATGTCTATGACCCTTGCATAACAAATGTTACCGATGGTACCGTACAACAAACCACCACAACCTCAACCAAAAAGATTTTCTCTTCCCCTGGAGTTAGGAAACGTTTTACCAGTTGGTTTGATGTACCGATTACAACATGTGATCTGGAAGGACGGGCTAATATAACATTTGTGGAGCATGACAATCGCAAGTATGGGGACCGTAACATTGTACGATTTTGATGGAAAAAATTTACTAAGTAGATGAAGGATGGATGCATCATGTTTTTCCCCAAGAAAGAAGCGGACTTCACAAACACCAGCTTAAGGAGGATCGAGTGAGACTCATACCTGGGTCAAACGCTCTTCCCGCCGAGCAATCTTCCTCTCTCTGCTGGCTTTGCTCTTTGCCCTTTTAGCTTCAAACTGATCAGACAGAGTCTTTTCTCTTGCTTTCTCAGCCTTTGACTTGTGGATACTCTCCATCAGCACCCGCTTGTTCTTAAAGACATTACCTTTCACTTTCATGTACATATCATGATACATATGTTGTCAATCTTCTTTGACTCCCGGTATTTGCGCAGCAGGCGCCTCAAAACCCTCATCCTCCTCATCCAAAGTATCTTTGTTGGGAGTCTTGCCTCCCTTGTACCCTTGCGCTTACCATAACCAGAGTGCCTCCCCTTCCTCTTTGCTTCAAGAGCTCGGCGAGCACGAGAACGGGAGTGGATCTTTGTTGGCTTCTTGATGATGAACCCATCCTTAACCAGCTTCCTTATATTCTGTCCTGTTCATCCAATCAAGAGATATTTAAGAAAATTGCAAAATGAGTGTAATTATCTATTTTAGATGTCTTGTTGTATAGAAACTAGCATGTCATTTTCTATTGGCATCCTCCCCCAAACCCAAAAATAACAAAGGTAACCTAGACCACATGGAAGGCATATCAAAATAAAAGGTTTTAGAGAATTTCTTAAAAGACTCGGCATTTCCCAATGATACTTGCACTCAAGTAATAAAATGCAGAACGAATGCTGACTACTTTCCATGTGCTTGCTATCTAACTATTGTGGGAGGAGGACAAACAGGAAAGAAAAGATCTCGAAGAAAATTCAACAGGGTCTGAGAAGCAACTTCCATTTAGGAGAGAGTAGAAACACCTCAGGAGCCCAGAGAGAACATGGTGATGGGAAATCTCAGAGCGATCTCAAGAGATGGCAATCCATGAAAACATTGAATGATCTTGGATACTTTTCAAAATTTAAGCTCTTTTATTCAAAATAACTAAAAAAATAATAACCTATATGCAATTACATTCCCAAGCACGAAATTTCTTCTGCAAGGATTGAGTTAAAGCAATGAAAAAGGTTCAGACAAAGGAAGAAGAAATAGATCATCAAATTTAAAAAGGGTTCTGGCATCTGTTCGGCAGTGTGAAAGACTGCCAAGAGCAAACAAAACCTATCCTACAAAATAAGTATGAAATCAGGTGCCATCCGAAGTGAGTTTAGTTATAATTTTTAATTCAATAGTTGGACAATGCCTAATTCAATTTGTATATAAAGAATTAGAAAAAAAAAAAACAGCATATGAAAGCCTTACTTGAATTGGCCATGGAAATCTCACTGCTCTCATTTGGATCAAGCCAAACCTTGCCCTTCCCACATTTCAGGACACTTGCAGCCAACCGTTTTTGCAACTTCAATGACACCATGGTTACAGCTGCAAAAATTTTGGAGACCTCCACTTTAGGAAAAGAGAACTAAGAAAATAAACTACAAAGCAACTAAGTTAAAAGAATTTTCCTTTCTTTAGATCTGAAGAAAGTGACAACCAAAGCAGGAACATGCTTCTTTATCATTCATAGAAGGATTCACAAGTATAGACAAGTGAAGATAACATTATAAAATAACAATTCCAGATGAAAACAGTTGATCTTTAATGTGGCCTTTGGATGTGCACTTAATTACTGCGATCATCTTAACTCCATAAGCAATAAGTAGGACAATATTGATTAAATAACTCAGTTCGAAAACCAAATCCTCGTAAGCACAATAATGAGTTATATTCCGGCCCGTGAATGACAAGTTCATTCTGCAGATATTCCAAGCTACTGGAACATAACTCCAATCTGCAGACCCACTCGCACAACGCACAGACCAAAAAAAATTTATAGTTCAAAGAACACGGCTAGCCAAAGGCCATCGCAAGAAAAATCACTTATTCTATCAGAAGTATACGGCAATGCAAAGTCACCGTGGATAAAGGGGCGCCCTAGCTGAATCACCAAAGTATCTCATTAAAGGTCAAAGTGGAAGCTCCTTTCGATGATCAAATAACCAAGGCGCTTAGCAACGATTTCTTGTCCAAGACCATTTTTGTTTATTAAGATTTCCTTACATGTACGAAGACATGAAGCTGAAGAGCGAAAAGACGCAAGCAAACACACACAAAGACAGATGCTATGACATCCATCAAACACAAATATGCAAGGATAAAGCATCAAACACCACGAAATAATCTGAAACACTAGAAAAACAGTACCCCTCCAGATCTACAGAAAAGACCTTCAAAACATAACGGACAAGCAGTAACATCACAAAACATCGGGAAAGAACATGCATAACCCCGTCAAGTATACACCTAAACATGCATAACCCTCATCAAGCACACATCCAAGCATCATCGACAGATAGAAACAACACCGAGATCCTTTCCATGAAACCGACTCATCACAGCAGACGCTCTTCAAACGTCTACAAACGACCAAATCAAAATGGGAGAGAGAAGAAAGAGAACATCGCAGCTCGTCTTCCTGAAAATACCGAGAGAATCCGAAGAAGAAGAGGAAGAAGAAAAGACTACAAGAGGAGGAAGAGCAAGGAGAGACAGAACAAGGAAGAGCCACGCACCAGTGGAGGCGTCGCCGCCGTGGAGAAACCAGAGCTCGGCGGCCCCGCGGGACGCTGCGTCGAGGATTCCGCGGTGGAGGGGAAGCGAAAGCGGCGGGAGATGCGGCTAGGGTTTCTCCTATTTATGCCGGGCGAGGGCTTATCCAAGAGAGGCATTTCGAACCGTCGGATCCATGAGAAAATGGATCCAGATCTTGGGCCTGTTCTCGACCATGGGGGGCCCATTATCGACCGATTAAGCCCATGACGTGGTCCGTTAATGCGGACGCTCTCATGGGCGGGGGGGGGGGGGGGGGGGGGGGGAACCAGGCCGAGAGCCCGCACGTCTGGCTCATTAAATACGGCAGCGGCTTTTTCCTCATCTGGATATGTCCTAAGCCTCTCTAACCAAAAGTAGTCTTCTTCACTTATCCGACAATACTTGGAGTGTTCTAATGGTCATCAACAAAAACCCCATTATGCAAGGTTCTTGTACGTGGCTCACTCAATTTAGAATGAGAATAATTTAACGTATTTGAGTTGTGCACTTTTCACTTGTACTTCTCTCTTCTTATTAGATGGGTGCATTATGTCTTTTTTATTGGTCAATGAGAGGAAAAAAATACAAGTAAAAAATGCACAACTTAAGTACACTAAATTCTTCTCATCTAGAATCTTGGGAGAATTGTTGTGCACTTATTTATTTTTTTCCAGTTCAAGTCCTCACTCTCTATCTCTCACTCCCGCTCTCATTCATGTGATGGCTAAAGATGTTTCCCTTTTGATAAGCCCTTTAGACTGAGGCAGACAACTTTAATATTCTCAACCCAAGCCTAGGCCCAGCCCAGACCTGACCCATTGAAGGAAAGCCAGAGGAAAGAAAGAGAAGACTCCACAAGAACTAAATCCTACGTCGGATACTACATCTCTCCCTACCTCCCAACTACCTTCAAAGAAAGGCCAACGGTTGCAAGTAAGAAGGGGGCAAACATGTGTCAAGTAAGACATCTCTCTCTCTCTCTCTCTCCACTTCGTATGTTCATCCAAAGCCCTTCACTTTCATCCTCAAGCTGAGTTTAGTGGATATGACTTGACCATCAAAGGGTCGACTATGAAAACACAAACACATTCTCGAGATTGACTTTCTTACAGGTCAGACCAATATCAACAATGAGTAGATTCTTGTTCTCCCTCATCCTTAGCATTCAGACTCTAATCTTGGGCCCCTTAGAGGTCAGCCACCCTTGAAGATACTCTACATCGGACTCACCTCGTCATTGACACTGTTTGTGAGATAAAGAATTGTCATAGCTCCACCAAGAAGTAGGGGTGTAAACGGGTCGGAGTCAGAGTTGAAAATAGTAGTTTCCTTTTCGAATCTGACTCCGATAAGAATTATCAATTTGGAATCGGATACTGAAATAACAGTTTCCGTATCTAAATTTGTTTCATCAAATTATCGGATAATCGGATTCGAAAATAAGATCGTGGTGAATATAAAAGTGTTCGGTAAATTGGATTTGAAAATCGGATAATGGGATATTCAAATAATATATAATATATATTATGCTATACGATATAAATATTATATGACAATATCATATAATATATATTATATGTTATATAATATATTATATATAATATCATATTCAAAAATCGGATAATCGGATATGAAAACAACAGTTTTCGTATCTGATTCTGATAACTTATTGAAAATATTCGAATCTGAATCCGATAAGCTGTCGGTAGTGAAATGTGTTTCTGAATCCTATACTTTTTATCGGAATTAGATTAGATAATCGTATATTTTTACAGCCCTATCGAGAAGCAAAGGCATGACCTATGTTGGGCCCCTTGATGAGAACACAAATGGAAGGAAGAGAAGGTTCCAAAGTGACTAAATCCTATATCAAATACCACATCTATCCTTATCTCCTAGCTGCCTTTAATAAAAGGTCAACGGTCACAGACACACGGTTAAGGAGGAGCACACACATGTCAATCAAGGCATAGTCTCACGTCCACCCCCCCCCCCCTCTCTCCCGCTTCATATGTTCATCCAAAGTTCTTTACTCTTGTCCTCAAGTTAAGTTCAATCAATCACTAAGTTGATCGTCAGAAGTCGACTCCTAGCTAGAACATATTTTGAGGATTGATTTCTTTACACTTGGAACGACGTCAACAGTAGGTGGGCATGTATCTTCCTCATTCTCAACAATTGGACTCCAATCTCACTCTCCTCAGAAGTTGGCCACCTTCAAGGTAGGGTTATTTACGGTCCGGTTCAGCCCAATTTTTTTGCTGAATCAAATCGAACCGAACATAGGTTCAAACCGAATCGAACCGAACCGGTTCGGTTCGGTTTGAACCGAAACGGGAAAAAATAACAAACAAACAAACAAACTTAGGCAGTTCAGGGTTTCGAACCCGACATTTGCCCATATAAATGGGAGACACTAATCCACTGCACCATGGTTTCAATTGTGAAAATATACATATTTATTTATTTTATTATATATTCAGTTCAATCGGTTTCAAAAAAAAATCTGAACTGAACTGACCACTCTCTCAACCCGAACCTAACTGACCCGCACTGGCCGGTTCGGTTTGATTTTTCGGGTTAACCCGATAATGTACAGCCCTACTTCAAGGTCCTTGGAATCGGACTGACCTCATCACCCTTTGTGTGGGTAAGAATGGGGTTGCAATTACTTTTCTAATATAGTAATCTTCATTAAATGATTTGGATAGATATTGACCTGTAATTCTAGGAAAAAAACTTTTTTCCCTAAAAAGAAATCTTATATCCCAACACAATGGCTCCTATGATTAGAGGATCATTGTGCTTCTAAAATGAAGGGAAATCACGATCATGCATCAAATGGTGAAAAGAACCCAATCGGATACATGTAAAAATGTGGTGCGTAATTAAAATGGGGGTATGTGGGAGAACAATTGCATTATGACAGTGCCCTCAACTCAAGTACCTTCCTTCAATAAAGTTATAATTCAAAGAAAAGAAAAGCCACTATCTTCACTATATTCTATTTTGCAAGTTTTTATCATGGTTGGCCAACAGTGCCCTATTCTTTTAGGATCATTTTGGTTTGTCTTGTGCCTATTTCTCATATATATCGTTGTCATTGGAGGCTTTTGAAGTGCTAACTAATGGTCCAGCTGGTTTAAGTCTTCAACCTCTAAAAGACCCTATTTTGAGTGTTTAGAGTCTTTTGTTCAGTTTGAGTTTCGACATTTATCAGCACATCACTTGTGTATGTGCTTCATCCAAACTGTTATACTTTTGCCATTTCTTAAAAGATAAATTAATTAGGAATCTCTCTCAGATTTTTGACTTATTTGTTAGTCCCTAACAGAGATGTAACTCATTATAGTAAGTGTTATCACTTATTACAGTATACGTTAAGTCCTATTACAGTAAAGACCTCCTTATTACAGTCAGAGATTTCTAATTAATTTACTCTTTCTTAAATGATGTGCAGTCTAACTCCATCCGAAAAGACGCTAGCAAGATCTTGAAGATTATACCACCCTCCCTCTTTCGACATTGTTCATAGACTACTCGTGTCATGGTGTGGATGATCTTTTTTTGGTTGAAAGGGTGTTCATTTGTTACGAATCATTTTAATCCATTCTTAAGCACCATCTACCAATGTATATTTGTTCGTGACCTATTGTATCTCCATGGGAGAACTATCATCTATGTATCTAGTTTCTCTTTGAATAAAATGAATGATATCAACTACGGTTGAAGAGGTTGTGACTCCATGATTCATCACATGAGTCAAAAGGATGGCACCAAGAGTAATGCAGGGTTTTGATGAAGGGGAAGTTCATACATTCATTGGAATCATGAGCAAAAAACCTTTCTCTTCCCAAGCCAATAAAAGATGGGTTTTCTTCTCTGTCATATGATATCAGTGAGTGATCAAAATGAACAAGACATGTACTTATTTTCCAGGCACCCAGAAGGAAAACAATGGAAAGATTTACTAGTTTGTAGCAGTCTTGTTCCTTGTTAGTGCAGTTGGTACATCACCCCCTTGATCATACCAACTCAAATTTGGGAGAAGAAAAGAAAGATCTCAAATGGATAATAAACATAAAAATTTTATGAAAATTTTGTCGAAGACATATTTAGTTTAACATGTACAATTTAAGTTGGAAATATAATACAAAGACGAACATATTCTTTTTTAAAAAACAAACATGGTTTTTTTTTTGACAAATGGTTAAATTAAATTTAGATTTCATGAAGAGTTCAAGATTCTTCCAGCATATTGAGATTTATCTATGAAAAGCTCATGAACATAAATTTTACAGTCAAAGTATAACCCCTTGAAGAAAACAATGCCAGAGGGAAGATATTTGGAGGATGGAAGTCTTTTATCTTTATGTAGAAAAGATTGGTTACCACTTACCAATGAGCTTATAGCTCTGCAGTGCTTGAAGTAGGGACTCCCTCCCATAAGAGATGTATTTAAATCTCATACACCTATCTCCCTATAACTTGACAATTTCTTTCTCTCAACATTGAGATATTTATACATGTATAGTAACAGTCCCTTGTACGAGAACAAAATTGTTATAACTGATCTTCTAATTTAAGATAAGTATTTGAGACTACAAATTTATAAACATCTTGTCAAAACATATCTGGGTAGTTTTGCTAACTCTCTAGGGCAGATAAAGAATGACCCCAAAACTCATATCGGTGGAGATGAATAGTTATAAGGTGCGGAGTGACAGTGGAAAAAAAATTTACATTTCAAAAGCTCTGACAGAATCAAAGCGGTGCCAAATGTGGTTGGCGGCATTTCGGCTTGCGTGCCAGAGGATTTTCGCTCGGTAGAGAGAATGGTTGCTCTCTCTCCTCCTTCATGCCCAAAAACGGATTGGAGGCCACTTTCAAAAAAAATTTGGCACGGGTGACCATGTGAACCGTCGGTGTGTTTCAAAGATGATAAAAAAATTTCAATTTTAGGTGATTTTTTTCGCCTTCGAATGGCCTCGTTATCCGTGCCACAAAAAACACAAAGTGACAAGGTGAGAAATATCCCCACCTACATCATATCTTTAGGCACCGCTTGGGATCTCCCAATGGGGATTTCACTTTTGCAAAATCACCAAATCTTGAAAAAGTCACTCTAACCAGCTTTTCAATCTAAAAGCCAAGGCACAATGATGACTCTTCTTCTCTCTATCTCTCTCCTCTTTCTCAAAATCTACTTGAGAAAATTAATTAGGGGTCCCTGTCAGGTGTTGACTTAATTTGTAGTCCCTGTCAGAAAATCAAAAGTCATAAAGTCCTACCTTTTTGTGTTAGTTTAATTCTAGTCCCTGCTTTTTGCTTCTAGTCTTGCTTTTTGTTGCTCAGCATTTAATGCGTCTTGGAAGACGAGTCGTCCTTTTAACATCAACTTTTTCCTATTTTGCCCTTCCTTATTCTACTCGTTTCCTATTACATTCGTTACAGTTGCATTTGTATCAATTACAGTAAGCTTGTATGTCAGTTACAGTAAGCCTTTATATATTACAGTAAGTCTTTTTTCCTTATGCTCGTTACAGTTGCCTTTGTATCAGTTACAGCAAGTCTTTATATCTGTTACAGTAAGCCTTGGTAACTGTGTACAGACCACAACTATAAGCTCTTACAAAAGAAAAAAAAAAACTTTATTTGTTTGCACATGCTAGGATTCGAACCAGGTCTTCACAAAGAAGACATGAGATACCCTTACCACTAAGCTACAACTACATTTGTGTTACAACAGAACATATAATATATTAATTAAGTATTGTAGTAAACATAATACTCTATTACAACTTATGTTAAGTCTTGTTACAGTCAATATCATTCCCTGTTACAGCATACATTAAGTTCTGTTACAGTAAACATTATCAGCTATTATAGTAAACATAATACTTTGTTACAACTTATGTTAAGTCTTCTTACAGTTAATATCATTCCCTGTTACAGCATACATTAAGTTCTGTTACAGTAAACATTATCATATTATAGTAAACATAATACTTGTACACAATTTATGTTAAGTCTTGTTACAGTCAATATCATCCCTATTACAGAATACATTAAGCTCTGTTACAATGTACATTAAACTTTGTTACAATATGCATTAACATTGTTATAATATACATTAACCTTTGTTACATATGTATTAAGCTCTATTACAACTTATGTTAAGTCTTGTTACAGATACATTAAGCTCTATTACAATGTACATTAACTTTGTTACAATATACATTAACCTTTGTTAGAATACACATTAACCTTTGTTACAATATGTATTAAGCTCTATTACAACTTATGTTAAGTCTTGTTACATAATACATTAAGCTCTATTACAATGTACATTAAACTTTATTACAATATACATTAACCTTTGTACAATATACATTAACCTTGTTACAATATGTATGAAGCTCTATTACAACTTATGTTAGGTTTTGTTAAGTATACATAAGCTCTATTACAATGTACATAAGCTTTGTTACAAGTACATTAAGCTCTATTACTGTAAGTGATACGAAATTACATTAAGCTAAGCAATAAGCTTACAGTAACAAAGGTTAATGTATATTGTAACAAAGGTTAATATATATTATAACAAAGTTTAATGTACATTGTAATAGAGCTTAATGTATTCTGTAACAAGACTTAACATAAGTTGTAATAGAGCTTAATACATATTGTAACAAAGGTTAATGTATATTATAACAAAGGTTAATGCATATTGTAACAAAGTTTAATGTACATTGTAATAGAGCTAATGTATTCTGTAACAGGGAATGATATTGACTGTAACAAGATTAACATAAATTGTAACAAAGTATTATGTTACTATAATAGATGATAATGTTTACTGTAACAGAACTAATGTATGCTGTAACATGGAATGATATTAACTGTAACAAGACTTAACATAAGTTGTAACAAAGTATTATGTTTACTATAATAGCTGATAATGTTTACTGTAACAGAACTTAATGTATGCTGTAACAGGGAATGATATTGACTGTAACAAGACTTAACATAAGTGTAATAGAGTATATTTACTACAATACTTAATTAAATATATTATATGTTCTGTTGTAACACAAATGTGGTTGTAGCTTAGTGGTAAGGGTATCTCATGTCTTCTTTGTGAAGACCTGGGTTCGAATCCTAGCATGTGCAAACAAATAAAGTTTTTTTTTCTTTTGTAAGAGCTTATAGTTGTGGTCTGTAACAGTTACAAAGGCTTACTGTAACAGATATAAAGACTTGCTGTAACTGATACAAAGGCAACTGTAACGCATAAGGAAAAAAAGACTTACTGTAACAGATATAAAGGCTTACTGTAACTGACATACAAGCTTACTGTAATTGATACAAAGGCAACTGTAACGAATGTAAATAGGAAACGAGAGTAGAATAAGGAAGAGCAAAATAGGAAAAAGTTGATGTTAAAAGGACGACTCGTCTTCCAAGATGCATTAAATGCTGAGCAACAAAAAAGCAAGGACTAGAAGCAAAAAGCAGGGACTAGAAATTAAACTAACACAAAAAGGTAGGACTTTATGACTTCTGATTTTCTGACAGGGACTACAAATTAACGTCAACACTCTGACAGGGATCCTTAATTAATTTTCCCAATTACTTTTATAAAATCTAAAAGCTATTTCTTTGTTTGCTAAGTAGAGGGAGAAAAAGGAGATTTTCAATCATTCAATGATTGAAATCTCCACCTCAAAAGCAATACCAAACAATGCCTTAGAGAAGCTGATTTGTTGAAATCGGCTTTCGTCAACGCGTTTTCAAACGGTACCTTAAGATTTAAAAAGTTAACAATATCAAACAATGACCAATGAAGTGGGTTTGAATTAACAAGGATTTACAAGTGTTTCGTTTCAGCTAAAGATCTGCCAAAGTTGCAATGTCCACCTCTTCGAATAGTGCAGGAGAGAAATTTAGCTCAAAAGTTGAAGACGAAATTATGATTGAAAAATACTTATTGTAAGATATAGAGAGTAATAAAAGATGATATAAATTATTTGAAAAATAATTTTTTGATTGAGAGTCTAACAAGATTTTTCTGTCTCTCTTTCAACTAAGAAAATTATTTGTCAAGTAATCTATACTATTTTTATTGCAAAACACACACATAGTGTGGTTGTATTTTCCTGTTTGGGCCGGAGCCAAAAGGACCTCTACTGAAGAAGATGAGGAAGACGAACGCCGGTGCGGACGGAAGCCTGCAAGACCAGAACAAGATCAGGGGGGCCGGTTGAAGAACCGGGGGAGAACCCTTCGATGCCTAAGTCAGCAGAGGAATAGAAAGGCTTGAGGAAGGAAGGTTCTTGATGTGTGAATCGCTCGAGGGCGAGTGTGAGTTTGCGAGACTGCGTACCTTTGCATGGTCGTTGCCTGGGCCTTTTATAGGCAGGAGCGGTGGAGGAGAGGGACGGAACGTCCCTTAACGACGTCGAAAAGGACGCGTCGGTTGGCGCCCTTGGCGGGGAGTTATGCGTTGAGGCGTCCGTTGAGGGGCTCTGCAGTTATTGCTCCTTTGAACGTGGGGCGCATGCGGTGCTGCCGTAGTAACCGCTGCTAGGCGGTAAGGAGCTCCCTGGATTCTCTTGGGCGAAAGGTACCGAGCAGGTTGCCTATTCAGTAGGCTAGACCTGCTGTTCGGTAGCCGGGCCCAATGCTCGGTGCCTGGTACCCGGCACTGCTTATGCCAGCGGGTCCATGGCATGATTCCTGCAGGGCCTATTCGGTAGATCGTGTCTGAACCGAACAGGATGAGGAGTGTCCGGAGACTACCCTTGGAGACCTAGAGTTTGTTGGGCACGGAGGCCGTGCGGTACCCGGTGCTCAGGTACTTTGATAATGCGGGCTCGAGCAGGAGACGTTTGATCTGCTCAGTAAGGATACATCCTGTTCGAGCAGCCTTGCGTAGTGTTCGAAAACTACTGTTGGACCGTTGGGCGCTTACAGCTGAAGCGTTTCGGCCGCTGGTTGGCTGAAGCGAGGACACGTGGTGCGAGAGCCATAGTCGTTTTGCCTTGCTGGGTCTTGATGGGCCTTCGGGCCCAGGAGGCTAAAATAGCCTCTACATAAGGTAATAAATATTTTTCATTATGATTTGGTGCTCTTTAGAAGTGATCGGAAGTATGGAGAGGGATAAAAATAATATTTATTCAAGACCTCAAAATGCAAAATGCACACAATTCAAAGGTTTGAAATGAAAAGGAAAATAATAGTTAGCGAAAGAGATATGTATAAGAACCATGGTTCGTCCGTGCCGCCCAACCGGGGCGGCACGGCGTACCGTACCGTGCCCGCGCCAGCGGCACCCGGGCACGGTCGGGTCGACCAGGGGGTGACCCTGGTTAAAATTTTTTTTTTCATAATTTTTTATATTAGGTATATTAAAATGATGTAAATGGTGTTCAATTAAGATAAATTAAACATAAGTTAATTAAGAGATGATACAAATTATAGTAATTTTAGTTTAATTTTTTTAATTATTTTTTTATCAAGTAAAAATTACTCAAAAATTAGTAAATCGACTTAATCTCAACATTTAAGGGGTCTAATGGTGTCTAATTGAGATAAAATTTTAAACATAAGCTAATAATATGTGATAAAAATTGTAATAATTTTAGTTTAATTTTCTAAATTAATTTTTTGTCAAGTAAAAACTGTCTCAAAAATCATTAGGTCGACCTAATCTCTACATCTATGCATCAATAACTCATGATATTTATATTTTTATAATCAGTACATTTTTTTAGTAATTATGATGACTTCATATTTGACTTTATTTTCGAAACCAAATGTCGTCCCGTTGAAGTACGCGCACAGAGAGTTCGTCGTACCGCGACAATTCTGTCTGCACTTAAGTGGTCTACTTAGTGTCTAATTGAGATAAAATTTCAACATAAACTAATTAAGAGATGATACAATTATAGTAATTTTATTATATCTAAGATTAATTAACATTAATAAATGATAGCCCAATGCCATACTCAGAAGTGCGCGCTCCGACGAGGCGACATCAAAAAACTGTAACGAAAATAAAATTTGAGAACACCATAATTTTTAGAAAAATATGATGATATCAAAATGTAAATATCCAGAATTGTTGACGTACGAATTTCGATATTAAGCCGATGCAACTATTTTCCGGGTGATTTTTCACCTAGTATAAAATAAATGTTAAAAATTAAACTAAAATCATTATAATTTGTAAAACTATTACATTAGTTTATAGCTAAAATTTCAACATAAATGGACATTATTTGAATGAGTTTACAAGGTACAGAATGAGCTTCAACATAATATGTCAATTTTCCACTGTATCTCAACGGTACGGTACGGTTCGATAAGTACCGTACCACGGAGAATCGGTATGGTCGATCCGGTCGATACGACGAACCTTGATAAGAACAACCTTCTTACATGTGTAATTACCGAAGTACTAATCTTATGTATTTAATATTTAAAGATAAGTCTGGCGTATAAACATAAGAGCATAAGATGACGTAATGTAATATTGTATGATAAAAAGTACTAACTTGGATTAAATTCTAACCTAAAAAATATTAGTGATGTCTCAACTTCTTAGTGTAAAAATCATCCTACTATGCAAATATAGTTCCAAAGATGATCTTATTGCATAACCATAAGAGCATAAATATCCCTACGATTATTTGCCATAAAAAAACACAGTATATTAGAAATGGAGACCTATCTTTATGCAATAAGATTATCTTTGCAATTACATTTGCAACTTGCAATAAGATCGTCGTTGCAATTACATTTACATAGTAGGATAATTTTTACACGAATAAATTGAGACATTATGTTTTAGACAAAGTTATCCAAGTTAACATTATTCGATCATTGTATCTTCCCAATTCACCATATTCTTTTGTCACTCTCCGCTTATTGTCGAATAGTCGAGCTCATGTGACACTCTCAACTCAAAGTATTCCAAACTTTAAGTAGTATTCCTTATCTTTTAATTTTTAAAATGGATAATAAAAAGAGAAAATCGTTTTACTCAACCAGTCTTTTTATTCGACCGTTATTAAAGTACTGCAGGACCCATGTCATTGTGGATGAGATAAATAAAGGGTAAAAGTCCATGGCCGGACAGTAAGTAAGTTGTGCTCTAAAAAAAAAGGTGACACATGGAGTAGCATGTCCACATTTTTCAAAAAGTAATGCTACCCAAATAAAAGCTGCATGAGAATTTTTCAAAAAAAAAAGCTACATGAGACTTCTTGTGGAATGGAGAGAGATGGGATCATCCGTTTCTACTTAGCATCACGGTTTTTGGGTTGGGAACATTCCATCAGCATCATGTCCAGTGCTCCTGCTGCTCTCTCTGAAACCTCGACGACAAAGGCCTCCTGTCTCTTCGCCATTCGCTCCCACTTCGGTGACACGGCGGCCCCATCCATTTACCAAGCAGTGGGAAAGCTCTCTGAAGCCTCTTCAATAGGGGTACGTCCAAGGTTAGGGGCTAACCGAGTTAAAAGATGGATAAGTGGGGGTAAAAAAGAGATTAATATGTCTCATGTATTAGGGCTGCAATTTGATCGGTTCGAAACTGAAAACATAAATTTTGATTTTGATTTCGATAATTAAAATATAGTTTCGATTTTGATTCGATAAAATTGAAATAGTTAATTTCAATTTCGTTCTAATTCTGATAATATTATCAAAATTAAAATTTCGATAAATTAAGATACTTACCATAATTTTACCTTTTAAATTTATGGATAATTTATCAAAATAACCGATAGCAATTTTGATAATTTATTAAAATATCTAATACCGATTTCGATAAACTATCGATATTATTTTTTAATTTTGAAACTGATAATTTTTATCAAAATAAGATCATCATGTTCCGTTTACAAACTATCGATATCATTTTTCAATTTTAAAATTGATAATTTTTATCAAAATAAGATCATCATATTCCGTTTACAAACTATCGATATCATTTTTCAATTTTAAAACTGATAATTTTTATCAAAATAAGATCATCATGTTCCATTTACAATTCTACCATATATCTTGGAGGATTATCTTAACCCACCCTAACTCTTGAACCTCATTTTTCCTTTCCAAACTTATTTACTTTTAAAATATAAATTAAACAACCCCGATTAAAATAATCGGGTACTTAATTCTCTACCCAAATTGCTGGGTTAAGTGTGGATAAGTGTAGGTAAAAAGTGGGTTAAGGGATAAACTGACTTTGGGTAGGGTGTATAGGTTAACCTAGTTTACCTAGGTTACGGGTGGTTAACCTACCCATGTCTATGAGGTGGGTTAAGAAAGGTTAACTTGGATATGTGGAGTCCACTTTATTAAACATAAGTTGTTTGTTTTAAAAAAACATAAACCAACAAAAAAATACACATTGATCGAGGTGTTGATGGAACATTAACCTGACTAACTTCTGGTTAGTCTTTCAAATTCAAATGGGTTACCAAAGCCGGCAGTTTTACACCCATTAGAAAGGGGATTTCAGAAGATAACATGTGGCGGAACACCTCGGCCAAGTCCGTTAAACCGATAACGTACTTGATCCGAGTCCGCCTCCCGCGAACGGGCCGAAGCCTCACAAGGAAAACCAAATCACAGTCTGTGTAAACACAAATGAACACACTATTTTATATAAATAATTCACAAGTTTACATAGCCAAATTTCCATAAAACTAAATAAAAGTACAAGAGCCTGGGGCATACCCCGAGGTACAACTGAAGAAGACACTATCTACACTACACTGCTGGAGCTGCTACTACACAGCTGGAGGTACCGACCCTGCACCGCTACGGCGCGGCTCTGAACTGGACGACGGTCGTGAAACATCCTCCTCGCTCTCACCTGTGGGGGTAGGGGTGAGCCTCGCTAGTCACTAGCTCAGTAGGGAACTCCCCCAACACCGAGCAAACCAAAACCACAGGTACAAAGCAGTAACAATACCAACAATTTATAGAACAGCTAAACAGGATATTAAAGCTATAAAAGTACTCACCGTCTGCCGACTACGAAAAACAACTTTAATAATTAAACGGCAAACCAGTACAGGTGTACAAGCTAAAGTAGAGACAGCCAAACACGAGTCATGTGAACTGGTTCGCGACACCAGAAACTGACTCGGACAAGCTAACACAGGTCTACCTCTCAGTCTCGCAGCCACGGACGAAGGTCCAGTTGCCGCTCCACGTGAAAAGGTCAAGCAACTGTGGAGACCAACTAAACACCACCACCTGCGGACCACACGGTCACAGGCCCATGCCTGACACCTCTAGAGATCCTGGCTCGGAACTCTCTAGAGTGAGGCACTGGAAAAGACTAGCTGGGGTCCAGTACGTCTACTGGTGTCCGTACCCCCAACTACGAGCGCGCTACAAGTGACTAAAAACAAACACATGTGTCACTGTCCCATTGTCGTCTTTCCCTCAGCCGGACGTCCAACTCAAACACAGGAGTGAGGGTGTCCAGGTCAGACGACACAGACCTCGACGGTACAACACAAGTACCGGGACAAAGCCCCTAGCTAACAGCCTAGCTCACAAAGAACCCGGGGCACCCAACTAGAGAGGTAACCACGGTAGGCGTCGTACTACTCGCCACGTACACAAAACCACGTGCACGTCACACACAAGCCACGTAAAAACTCACGTAAACCTCAAGTAACAATGGTCCACTACACGTGAACCCTATTGGTCTCGCGTGAACAACACGCAGCCACGAAAGTAAATAATTAACTGCATACCATGTATGCTAAACGGGAAATTATGTGCACTCAGTGCACCACAGGTGCCAACGCACCATTCATTATCGATAAAGACCTTAAATAGTCATTTCTGCTTATATACAAGTAGGCGGCCACATCGACTGCCGCTTACAGAAAGTAGACGGCAAAGGATCTGGCCGTCTATATCCCAGCTGATGAACCTGGCGACAAACGATGTTGGCGCCAAGATCTTCAGTTTCTACTCCTGCAGAAACCCTAAACCGATTCTACAGGTTCTTTCAACGTTAAAACAACGAAAAAACATACAGAAAGAAATAGTTCCTCTAACATCCATGCACTATAATTAAACTATAACAGCATGTTTTACTACTCAAATTCATCAAACCACCCATTATCCCCGCATGGATACCACGACCCGAAATACCATTTTCATGCAGATTCAGTTATCTGACTTATTATCACAACCTATAGGATTACACAGGGTCATTCCCTACCTCAGAACACGCTAAACCTCCCGAAATCTCCGGTTCACACCGAACCCTCCGCGAGCTCCCACGGAATTGCACAACGCCACGATGTTTCCTCGCGCAATTCGGCAACGCCACACGTCCCACAATCCTCCAATCCTCTCTGTACCTGTTGGAAGCTTTAGGGATGCAAGGGCGTGAAGCTGGGGCAAGAGAGAAAGAGAACTAGGTGATGAACCTGCTCTCGGGTGACCCTATAACCTGCAGAATTCTCAGGTTGGCGCCACCCCTCTGCGCCAATGGCAACCGCCACCATCAACGTCCACATCTGGTGCCGCCAAGTTCATGCAGTTAACGGCACCCTACCTGGACGCCAACAAGTCAACGACCACCCCTGGCCGCCAACTCCAACTCAACTGCAGCAGGTCCTATTTCATTTCAGAACCAACCTGCATTCACCTGAACAAACAACACATTCCACACAACCAACTCACATGGCCTCACAACGGCCGCCACAACCACAACACACATGATCCACATGGATCCGAAAAGCAAGCGACGTTACATTACTATCATCTAAAAAGAAAATTCGACCTCGAATTCATAACACAACTCAAAGTTAAACAATTATACATACACACATTTACAAGCAATAATCTAAAAAGAAAATACACAAGCTTATTCAAACAGATAGGGATACCCTTTAGCCATTTCCTCGGCTAACTCCCAGGTATCCTTACCACCCAACCTATTCTCCCATCTCACTTTAACCAACTCAATTTCTTTATTTCTCAACTTCTTTATCTTTCGATCTATGATCTGCACCGGATACTCTGGCATAGTCATGTCCGGCCTCAGGTCACCACCTTGATATCTAATTATTTGAGCTGGATCTTCAATGCACTTTCTCAACATAGAAACATAAAATATATCATGAACATCCGCAAAATCCGCTGGCAAATCCAATCTATAAGCTGTTTCCCCAATTCTTTCAATTACTCGAAAAGGTCCCACATACCTTGGACTCAACTTTCCAGTCTTGTCAAATCTCATAATACCTTTACTCGGGGAAACTCTCAGGAAAACCAAGTCTCCTACCTCAAACTGAAGTGGTCTCCTCCGGATGTCTGCATAACTCTTTTGCCTGCTTTGAGCTGCCTGCAATTTTTCTTTAATAAGCTTCACTACTTCAGTGGTTTGCTGAATCAATTTAGGACCCACTAACTGCCTTTCTCCCACTTCATGCCAGTTCAATGGGGTTCTACATGGCCTTCCATATAAAGCTTCATACGGTGCCATCCCAAAACTGGTATGATAACTATTATTGTAGGCAAACTCAACCATTCCCAAATGATGCTCCCAGCTACCTCCCCAAACTAAACAACAAGCTCGCAACATATCTTCAATCGTCTGAATAGTCCTTTCTGTCTGACCATCAGTCTGGGGATGATAAGCGGAGCTATATCTCAGCTCAGTACCAATTACTCTTTGCAGACTTCTCAAAAAACCAGAAGTAAATCTTGGATCTCTATCGGATACAATAGTCTTCGGGATACCATGCAGTGGAACAATCTTTTCAACATAAATATTTGCTAATCTGTCCACTGTCCAAGACATACTTACTGCCACTAATCTGCACACTTTGGTTAATCTGTCAACAAATACCCATATTCCATTATGCCCAGAACTCGATCTCGGTAATCCTGCCACAAAGTCCATAGCAATATCATCCCACTTCCACTGTGGAATGGGCAATGGTTGCAACAAACCTCCAGGCTTCTGATGCTCTGCTTTAATCTGCTGACAGATAGCACACCTTGCAACAAACTCTGCTATTTCCTTTTTCATAAGAGGCCACCAGAAATGCTTTCTCAAATCATGGTACATTTTAGTACTACCTGGATGGATAGTGTACCTAGATTTATGAGCATCTTCCAACACTCGCTGCTTCACCTCTCTTTCTACTGGAACAAACAACCTGCCTCTGAGCCTAACTACACAATTGTCATCAATGGTAACTCCTTCCATTTTCACAATTTCAGCCAAATTTACATCTGCTCTCTGAGCCTCAATAATCTGCCAATACAAGGACGGCTCTACAGTACTAGCAGCTAGTACTGCCCGTCGCTGACTACTGGGCACTATAAGGAGTTCTCCACTACCTTTCATACAACTTCCATTCTTTAATCATCATCAAACTTACATATGCCTTTCTGCTCAAGGCATCAGCTACAACATTGCCTTACCCGGATGGTAAGCCAAACTGAAATCATAATCTTTTAAATATTCAATCCATCTGCGCTGGCGAAGATTCAAATCTTTCTGCGAGAAAATATACTTCAAACTTTTATGATCTGTAAAGATCTCAAATCTCTCGCTATACAGATAATGCCTCCACATTTTCAAGGCAAACACAACTGCTGCTAATTCCAAATCATGAGTGGGGTAATTCTCCTCTGCCAACTTCAATTGCCTGGACGCATAAGCTATCACTTTGCCATGCTGCATAAGCACTGCGCCAAGTCCTCTCTTTGAAGCATATGTATACAACAAACAAAACCACACTCCCTGCCGGTAATGTCAATATAGGTGCTGTTGTAAGTCTTTTCTTCAATTCCATAAAGCTTTTCTGACATTCACCGGACCACACAAATGGCACACCTTTCCTGGTCAATTTAGTCATAGGTGCTGTAATCTTAGAAAAATCTTGAATAAAGTGCCTATAATAACCTGCTAATCCCAGAAAACTTCTAATCTCGGTTATTGTCTTAGGCACTTCCCATCTCATCACTGCTTCCACTTTACTTGGGTCCACTGCTACTCTTTTAGCTGAGATGACATGACCCAAGAACTGGATTTCTTTCAGCCAAAATTCACACTTATTGAATTTGGCAAACAACTGGTTATCCCTTAACAACTGCAGGGTAAACCTAAATGAGCTGCATGCTCCTCTTCAGATGCTAAATAAATCAGAATATCATCGATAAAGACCACAATGAATTGGTCTAAATATGGATGAAAAATTCTATTCATCAGATCCATAAAACCTGTAGGAGCATTAGTCAACCCAAATGGCATAACCACAAACTCATAGTGACCATATCTAGTTCTGAAAGCTGTCTTATCTATATCCTCCTTTTTAATTTTCAACTGATGATACCCGGACCTCAAATCAATTTTAGAAAATACCTTTGCTGATTGCAACTGATCGAACAGATCATTTATTCTTGGCAACGGGTACTTATTCTTGATGGTCACATCATTCAACTTTCTATAATCAATACACATCCGAAAATTCCATCTTTCTTTTTCACAAATAAAACCGGCGCTCCCCACGGGGAATGACTCGGTCTAATAAACCCTTTCTGCAATAACTCTTCTAACTGCTTTTCAATTCCTTAAGTTCTGCTGGTGCCATCCGATATGGAGCTTTAGAAATCGGCATGGTACTTGGCAGCAACTCAATGGTAAAGTCCACCTCTCTATGTGGAGCTAAACCAGGCAAATCCTCAGGAAAAATATCAGCAAATTCTCTAACCACGGGAACTGCTTCAACCGACTGACTAGCCTCTACCAAACTCACCGAGGCTAAATAAGTCACACATCCAGCATTTATCAACTTTCTAGCTTTAATTACAGAAATTAGAAACTTAGAGGTATAAAAAGGCATACCTTGATATTCAAATACTGCACCATTAGGATGACAAAATCTGATCCTTTTCTTTCTGCAATCTAACATTGCTCCATACATCTCAAGCCAGTCCATTCCCAAAATAATATCATAATCTGACAACTGCAGGCATACAACCGACCCGGCATCTGGTTCCCTTCAATCATAACAGGGGCTTCATCTACATAGCTCGAAGTGAGCAAGAACTCACCCGAAGGAATCTCCACTACTAACTCACAAGACTTCTCTTCTAAAGGATGAGCATACAATCCAAAATTCTTCGAAAATAAAAGAATGAGAGGCACACGAATCAAATAAAACTCTTGTTGAATATTCATAAAGAGGTAAAATACCTTCTATCATATTCGATGCCTCCGTCTGGGCTCGGGTGATAGCCATAACCCGGCCTCTTCCTCGCTGCTGCGGTGCTCCTCTGCCACGACCTGACTGTGGCTGCTGAAACTGCTGAGGCTGCTGCTGCTGCACACCTCTTCCATAACCATACTCTCTCGGATAGGGACAATTGCGGATCAAATGTCCCGGCTGATTACAATTATAGCATCTATATCCTGGTGGAGTAACGGGCTGCCTAGTAGTACTCTGTTGCGACTCCTCCACCTCAGGCCTACCTCGGCCCTGCTGGAATTGCTGACGACCTCCCCATCTTCTTCCTTTACCTTTGAATGATTACTTTAATTTTTGGCTCCATTTACCAAAGCCTGATGAAGAAGGTCCTGCTGGTGCTTTACCCTTACTTGCACCCACTGACTGTTGCGGTAGCCGAAAACTACCTGAACCTGACTCGCCCACCTGACGAGTCCGAATAGACCTCTCTAATGTAGCTGCTCTCTGGACTGCTTCTTCCACTGTCTTACACATGAGAGGCACTATTGCATCCTGCAATTCCACTCTTCAACTTCTAATAAAATACTCAACCATCATGTTATTATCTGAAACAACATAAGGTGCATAACGGCTAAGCGCCATAAACGTCATCTGGTACTCTAAAACTGAAGAGTTACCTTGCTGGAGAGTCCGGAACTGCTCTCTTTTCACTTGCTGTATTTGAATCGGAAAAAATGTATCATTAAATACATCGAGAAATTCCGACCAAGTAATGGCCTCCTCTGTCCTACCTGCAAAGGTGGTCTGCATCTTCAGTCGCCACCATTCTAATGCAAAACCTCTCAACTGATAAGCAGCTAACACAACTTTATCTGCAGCCGGACACCTCATAGTTGCAAAAACCCTCTCAATTTCATGAACCCAGTGCTCCGCTGTATCTGGATTCGGCCCTCCTGAGTAGGTAGGTGGCTGCAATCTCAGAAACTTTTCAACCTGCATCACTGGTTCTTCTGCTATCAACACTAGTGGTGGTGGTGGCACAGGTGCTACAAAAGGCACCTCCACTCTTGGCGGAACTGGAGCTACAGGTACAGCCTCTCCATCCCCAGGTGGCACTGCAATCGGTGGTACCGGCGCCTGCTGATCCATCCTTGCCCGAATATCCGTGAGGCTTTCCCAGATTCTTCTATCATACGCTGGGTACTTTCCTCCGGATCATCTCTCCACCACCCCAATCTCTTCTATCAGCCATTCCAGAAATTTCTACATAAACAAAACAGCAAACAAAAATCAAAACAACAAATTATAAAAAACCAGGGTCCCTACCAGCAGTGTACAAAGACCGAAATAAGCTATGTATCTTTCTAATTCCTTATATTAACACGGACCTTGCTCTGATACCAACTGTGGCGGAACACCTCGGCCAAGCCCGTTAAATCGATAACGTACTTGATCCGAGTCCGCCTCCCGCGAACGGGCCGAAGCCTCGCAAGGGAAACCAAACCACAGTCCGTGTAAACACAAAGGAACACACTATTTTATATAAATAATTCACAAGTTTACATAGCCAAATTTCACAAAACTGAATAAAAGTACAAGAGCCTGGGGCATACCCTGAGGTACAACTGAAGAAAATAAACAACTATCTACACTACACTGATGGAGCTGCTACTACACAGCTGGAGGTACCGACCCTGCACCGCTACGGCGCGGCTCTGAACTGGACGATGGTCGTGAAACGTCCTCTTCGCTCTCACCTGTGGGGGTAGGGGTGAGCCTCGCTAGTCATTAGCTCAGTAGGGAACTCCCCCAACACCGAGCAAACCAAAACCACAGGTACGAAAGCAGTAACAATACCAACAATTTATAGAACAGCTAAACAGGATATTAAAGCTGTAAAAGTACTCACCGTCTGCCGACTACGAAAAACAACTTTAATAATTAAACGGCAAACCAGTACAGGTGTACAAGCTAAAGTAGAGACAGCCAAACACGAGTCACGTGAACTGGTTCGCGACACCAGAAACTGACTCGGACAAGCTAACACAGGTCTACCTCTCAGTCTCGCAGCCACGGACGAAGGGTCCAGCTACCGCTCCACGTGAAAAGGTCAAGCAACTGTGGAGACCAACTAAACACCACCACCTGCGGACCACACGGTCACAGGCCCATGCCTGACACCTCTAGAGATCCTGGCCCGGAACTCTCTAGAGTGAGGCACTGGAAAAGAACTAGCTGGGGTCCAGTACGTCTACTGGTGTCCGTACCCCCAACTATGAGCGCGCTACAAGTGACTAAAAACAAACACATGTGTCACTGTCCCACTATCGTCTTTCCCTCAGCCGGACGTGCAACTCAAACACAGGAGTAAGGGTGTCCAGGTCAGACGACACAGACCTCGACGGTACAACACAAGTACCGGGACAAAATCCCTAGCTAACAGCCTGGCTCACAAAGAACCTGGGGCACCCAACTGGAGAGGTAACTACGGTAGGCATCATACTACTCCCCACGTACACAAAATCACGTGCACGTCACACACAAGCCACGTGAAAACTCACGTAAACCTCAAGTAACAATGGTCCACTACACGTGAACCCAATTGGTCTCGCGTGAACAACACGCAGCCACGAAAGTAAGTAATTAACTGCATACCATGTATGCTAAACACGGAAATTATGTGCACTCAGTGCACCACAGGTGCCAACGCACCATTCATTATCGATAAAGACCTTAAATAGTCATTTCTGCTTATATACAAATAGGCGGACACATCGACTGCCGCTTACAGGAAGTAGACGGCAAAGGATCTGGCCGTCTATATCCCAACTGATGAACCTGGCGACAAACGATGTTGACGTCAAGATCTTCAATTTCTACTCCTACAGAAACCCTAAACCGATTCTACAGGTTCTTCAACCGTTAAAACAACGGAAAAACATACAGAAATAGTTCCTCTAACATCCATGTACTATAATTAAACTATAACAGCATGCTTTACTACTCAAATTCATCAAACCACCCATTATCCCTGCATGGATACCACGACCCGAAATTACCATTTTCATGCTGATTCATGTTATCTGACTTTATTATCACAACCTATAGGGATTACAAGGGTCATTCCCTACCTCATAACACACTTAAACCTCTCAAAATCTCCCGGTTCACACCGAACCCTCCGCGAGCTCCCACGGAAATTGCACCACGCCACGACGTTTCCTCGTGTAATTCGACAACGCCACACGTCCCACGATCCTCCAACCACTCTCCTGTATCTGTTGGAAGCTTTAGGGATGCAGGGCATGAAGCTGAGGCAAGAGAGAAAAAAAACCAGGTGAAGAACCTGCTCTCGGGTGACCCTATAACCTACAGAATTCTCAGGTTGGCGTCAACCCCTCTGCCGCCAATGGCAACCGCCACCATCAACGTCCACATCTGGTGCCGCCAAGTTCATGCAGTCAACGGCACCCTACCTGGACGCCAACAAGTCAACGACCACCCCTGGCCGCCAACTCCAACTCAACTGCAGCAAGTCCTATTTCATTTCAAGATTAAACCTACATCTCACCTGAACAAACCACACATCCAAACCACACATTCCATACAACCAACTCACATGGCCTCACAACGGCCGCCACAACCACAACACACATGATCCATATAGATCCGAAAAACACACAATGTTACATAACCACTGTTGAGAACGTGCAAGAACCCCACCTTTCAATCACCAACTCCACAGTTAACGCTCCATCGAATTCCCAATCAAAGACAAAAGGGCTTTTAGATATCACTTTGCCTTGTTAACATTTAGAAATTATCCATCATCAATCTTTAGTATCTTTACATAATTCCTTTTTTAACATAGGTAACTGCTGGAAAGGAGATTTGAACTGGAAGGCCTTAACCATTGGACCCCTGCTTGTGCCCTCTCTTTCAATTCCAATAGCCTTCCCGGGCAGTCTCTTTCAAGTTTTCAAACAGGCACCCCCAAAAAGGAAAAGGAATCTACCAAACATACAAACAACAACATGAAGCGTTTAAAGCGGGTGCTCAAACCCAAAAAAATAGTCTGTCTACATTTACAGCCTTTAAGGGCTGGCATGCGCCTAACTCCTAAGAAAAAAAAAGGAAAAATAATTTAATAACACATTAAAATAACACACTAATCAAAATGCACCACAAACCTCATCATTTATGAGATGTTTATAATTTTTTTATTTCAGTTACTAATGTGACACAATTTTAATAGTGATGTTACCAAATAATATTATGAGAAAAAATTTGACAAAAGTTATTTTACAAAATTTTCAAAAAATAACTTACTTGAAATCTCATGGAACCACAATCCACCTCCACCTTCTCTCTAAATAAAACAACTGAACACTTGAAAGAAAACAACTTTGAATGGTTGGAAATAAACATAATCTAAAAAGAGAAAGACTTATTGCACTTGTATGGCACCACTCATATGGGATGTGAGGAAATAACAATCCAATTATTAAGATGCCACATAAACTTGTTGTCTAATCACATTAACAATAGATCTTTCTCATCTAAAAAAGACATCAAACCCACTCTACACACAACAGCCTTGGATTTCTGATGGGCAATCACAGAAACATAAGATTACTTGGCATCCTCAACATCAGATTACTTGTCATGCCTGAAGAACCCCAGGGAACAATCTAATAATGCAGCAACTGTTAAAGACAACAAGACAAACTTGGGTAACATCACCCGCATTCCAGCCATCTGCTTCTGAGATGGAGAAGATCCCAATTCCTCATCACACAATTTAGTTAGTCAATAGAAACAAATGGAAAGGTCTACAGCTTGCATAATGTACATGCAATTACAACACCAGCAATCCATTACAGACCCCTATTTTTCTAAAGCCTACCCACACTTGAACGTTAAGGACAGAAGGAAAATTTTAAGAAAAATATACGACTAGGAGGGTACCCAGGATCATCTGTAAACCACCATCGCCAAGCGCCACCATTTCCTTCACCTCGACCGGTCTCAAGCTCCCACAGCAGCTACCGCAGGCTTCACCTTTGGCGGCCTGCCGCGCCCCCGCTTCACCCCCGGCGCTGCAGGAGCGGATGTTCCGGCTGGCCGCGGGGACTTCTTTGGGGGGCGCCCCCGGCGCTTCGGCGCGCCATCGCCCGACTTTGGCTTGGGGGCGGGCGGGAGCGCGTTGGGGTCCTTGGCCTTGGGCGGCCTCCCGCGTGGCCGGGGCGACGGGGGCACGTAGCCCGCAGGCAGGGGCTCCTTGGGCTTTGGGGGGCGCCCGCGCCCGCGCTTGGGCGGGGAGCTGGGGTCAGGGCGCAGGTAGTTGTTCTTGGCGAAGGCGAGCTCGCCGGCGTCCTTCATCTTGTTGAGGTGGTGGGACAGCAGCATAGAGTGGCCGGCCGGGAGGTCGGCGTACTGGGACTCGATGTACTTGGAAATCTTCGACTTGTTCGACCCGTTCTTGTCGTTGAGCGCGTCAATCGCCGCCAGAATCATCTGGCTCCCCCATGCCCAAAACAACAAAAGAATGGAATCAGCAAAATGGATCCCTTTGTTCAGGTTCAAAGGCTGAATGCGTCCAACTTTACAAGAAACACAGCATAAATAGAAACCAGAGTGAGCAAGAATAATTTTGCAACAAGGTCTTCTGCTGCAAGAACGGGCGATGGTGATCCACCGTCAACGCCCAACTTTGGATGCTCTTACTTGAGAAATAACGCTGAAGAAAGGTTGCAGAACAACATATTTTCAACACCAAGACGGGGTCCATACGACGCACACGAGACTTGGGGCTCTTTGCTTCGGGTTACCAGGAACCCGTAGACACAGGAAAGGGAAAGCACACACCCCACAGCAAGCTCAAAAAAAAAAAAAACAAATAATAATCCTTTTTCAAGAAAACGGGCTCCCCGCAAGCATCCAACCCAAACATTGTCGCCAATCGAGAAGAGGAACCGAATGCCACGGAAAGCGGCAGCCTCAGCTTCCAGAACGAAGGACGGTCGAACCCACAACACAAGCGAGGGAGAATAGGAAGATAACAAGCAGAAAAAGGGAGAGACGCTTCGAGAGTTCACCTCGGGGTACGGCGGAAGCGCAGGCTTCTCGTCGGTAGCCATCGCCACCTCTCCACAGCGCGAGGAGGCAAACAGATCTGCTGCAGAGAGGTCCTGCTCCTACTGGAGAGAGAGAGAGAGAGAGAGAGGCTTTTGTTAGGTTCTGGACAGGGTTCGTCAAACACTGCAGAGGGAGGAGGGATTTAAAAAGGTGGCGAGGGGTTGGTATTCCGGGGAGATCCATGGATAAAGGATGGGTTGGAACCATTTTTAATAATTAAAATATTATTTTTCGATGTGATTTTTTAGAGAAAAGGAAAAGGTAGAAAAAAGAGGAAGAAGACGCGCTCTTGATGACAACAAGGCAATACAATAAAGGAAAGCAAGCGTATATCCAACGGCCCTCGAACTCGGAGGTGAACGTGATCCAAGGGCAGAGAACGCTTGATAAGACTGCACTCGGATTGCTGGCGTGGACGGAGGGCTTTGCTCCCGCGCTTTTTCCGTCTGACACATGGTTCGGGATCTGCTCACCGTAAGTGTCATGGCTCATTAACTGCTGAGTCGCTGATCTGACTTCCATGGGGGGCGTGAAGCGGGTTGGAACTCGGAAGACCGGCCTGCGGTACCGTAAAAGTCGGTGACTGTAATCTCATCCACCATGTGACATCTCCTTTTCCGCAAAATTACGTAGTTAAGCCTCAGGTGGGAGGTGGCTATTGAGGGCTATTCTGGTCATTTTAGTCGATAAGGTTCCCCGTGAAGTGTAGTTTGAAATTTCAACTAGCTCCCGGCTTGACACCGAGGGGGGGAATGGAATGGAAGGGGCCATCGGATATTTAGACAAATGTTTATTTTATTGAGATAATAAATTTGATGTGAATTATTTGACAAGTAATTTTATTGATTGAGAGCATGATAAAATTTTTCTCTCCCTTTTTCAACTATAGATTTGAAGAGGGTGATCTCGATTTTATGGATGGAGAGTTAATTAACCAATACGATGTGTCACATATCAACAATACAAGAAAAGAACTCGAGGTCTTGTGAAGGTATTCTAAAAAATAACTCTTTGATATTTAAGTCAGAGTAAGAAAGAGCAGATAGAATCAAGATCATTTTTCACTAGAATTTTTCTATCTTGAAAAGGGCTTACTTGAGTACGGAGGACTCTCGGATATTTATGGACTTCTCTCCCCTAGGAATTCGGTACACACGTGAGCCGTTACTCCCCAAGATCGTGAGGAGTTAAAGATGGATGTTACAACTATAGGTCCCCCAATCATGAAAGAATCCCAACGGTTGCCTACATGACTGAAGTAACAGCTTTCACATTTATAATGGGGAGTTATTATCGTGAATCTGGTAGGAAGAGGATATCTTCTTCTCTGCTTTCCTCTGTTCCTGGGATGGTAATGACCAAGAAAAGAGGTCGGGGACCAAGATAGACTTTTA
>CM024763.1:109710517-109898017 GCA_014218235.1 Colocasia esculenta
CACCTTGCCCAGTCTGCTCGGAACTCTTATGCGTGTGACCCTCTAGGCCCAACTGCTAGTCCAGTTTTCAGCCCATTAAGCTCAATAACTCTTTATTGACTTATGGTAATTAATTAACATCTCATATTAATTAATTACACAATCAATTATCGTCTCACGATAATTGACCGGGCTTCCAATCAAGTTGGGTGCCAAGCAACACCACTTGATCCTGGAAAGCATTGGGGTTCAGCAACCCATTCAAGGAACCTTTTGTGTCATCAGTTACCACGTGACTATAATCCTTCGCTCGTACAATGCTCCCGAGTGCACTTAGGGTATGGTCAACTGTCAAACCCTAATGTGTGTACTCACTTGGTTTAGATGCCGCATAACTATATCAGAAAACTCCTTTTCTGATAAGTAGTCTTGCCCTGGCCAGGGACTATCAGGCATCCTTCCCTAGAGCATTCACTCTCCTATTACCGAGAGCGAGCGATCCCATATTGACCACACAATCACCTTCGAGGGTATTCCGCTAGATCCGATCACTTAACTGATTAAGACCTCATGGCTAGAGATCTATAAGTCAAGGTCAAAACCTAGAAGTCCACCAACAAGGTGTCCTTGGTGTCTCAGGTCTAAGGACCAATCACGCCACTGTGACAATGAATCTAGCTGGTTGACAGTTAGGTAACATTACCATCCAGCGATTCATAACGGATCAGTTCAGTGAACTCATTCTCCAATGAGCACCTACAGATTCACCTTAGTGTCTCCACACAAGTGACTATGAGACCAGTCACCCTCATCATATGAGCAGGTGCAACCTGTACTAGTCTAACCGGATATCCGATGTCCTTCTCGGATATCCTCCGACTAGGAACAATTAAGAATATACGTTTAAAGGATATTAATCTCATAGTTATGATCTCATCATAATTAATATCCATTGCACATATTCATGGACTTCATAATGAAACGATAAACAATTACACATAATGAATATAAAAGCCTTATTATTATTATCAAAGAACAAGATTGCACAAGTTATGATTGGCTTGAGGACATCCATAACTAACAGTCACCACACCTCAAGCATCTACCAAAAGTAACCCAACAGACCTCTCCTCCATGACGCTTCCCACACTGAGTACACAAGGGCTTTTCTGCAACTGTGCCTCCACCCGATGTCGGTGCAACCACTCTCGCTGGTACCACTGCCCTAAGCTGAAACACTGTGGCCTTCTTCTTCTTATCCCACAACTGAAATGCTGAACTAGGCCTCTTCAAAGAAGCCCTCTTCTCCTCCAGATAAACTTCCATTTCTGCCTCTTGCATGCATGCTGCTGACAAAGCCTCCTCCATAGATCGATGTCCGAATGCCACCAGTCTAGTCCTCAAGGACGGCTTCAACCCCATGATGAATTTTTTCACTTTCCTCCTCTCATCGGCCATAATGTGAGGCGGATACTTGGACAGCTCCGCAAATCTAGCCTCATACTCAAGCATGCTCATTGACCCTTGGGTCAATGTCAGAAACTCCTGCTCCATGCGATCCTACACATGCTCTGGAATATACTTCGCCCTAAACAGATGGACGAACTCAGCCCAAGAAACCTCTCTAGCTCCATCATCAAATTGTGTGCGTAGTACAGACGACCACCACACATCAGAACGCTCCTGCAAAAAAAGTAGATACATCTAAAGTTGCACCATAACAATATACATAACCCTTCTAAAAACTATTCTCTACCTGCAGCATATAAGTGGCTAAGGTCACTCTCTCCTCTTCCGCACATCGAATAGCATGAAATATCTTCTCCGTCTCCCAAAGCCAACTCTCCGCCATGATGGGATCACTCTCCCCCTTAAAGAAAGGTGGGGTCATCCTTCTGAACCGCTCCATCATCGACACACCTCCAATGCCTACCTCGTGAGCAGGTGCCTGCGCCTATATCCAAGTCAAGTTCTTAGATGCATTCTTCTAATCAACACCTTGGTAACCCTTCTTAACTACTAATCTGAGCCTGCACTTGCGCTTGTAAAGCAGCTGCCGTCTGTGCCTGCGTCTGCATCGCGTGCACAAGTCCTTGCATCAACGCTCCATAATCCACAGGTGGTGGTGGGGTGGCAAAGGTATGCCTGACTGGTCCGGCGCCTGCTAAGCTGGAGCCTGCGAACCTCCCCCTAACTCATCATCTCGGATCGGGCCTACTCCTCTACGTCCACGGGTAGCCATAGTCTGCAAAACAAGCATTTATTATAATAACCTATTATTCTACATAAATCTTGGACTAATTCCTTATGTAGACTTAAGGATATGAACACAATGTTGATATTCCATTTATGTATATGCTCAACCTGGAACTCTCTGATACTAATCTCTGTAACGCCCCTCTTAGACCCAGTACAGTTATTCCAACTCACATTAGATCCAATAGAGGTATTACAGTGGAAAATATCCAACAATAGATTATACAGATTGAGACATACATAAATGACAATTTAATTCCAACAAGTGGCAACGGAACATGAAACCAAATTTCTCAATCAACATTATATCTAAATACTAAGTCTAAAACATAAGGGAAAGATAGCAATAGTTCAACTATTTACAATCCATAAGTCCAATGCATAAAATTCAAAGTACATCATGTCCTCACATACATAATCTCTCAAGCACTCAAGAAAAGCACTAAGTCTCCACGTCCTCATGCTCCGAGTCAGTGTGCACTAACTCCTGGGTATCCTCTGCCTCTCCTGAAATGTTAATCAAGTGTGAGTCTACAAGACCCAGCAAGTCACATGAAAGACAGTTCAAGATATAATATATATTAGGTTTTAAAACATGGTAGCATATTTCTTTCACACCCTTGATGTCATATAGCTCTTCCTATCAACATGTTCTAAGTCATTTGGCAACATTCTTTACATAACATATTTAGTTATCATGAAATTACACAATTCATGTAACATATACTTGCATCTCATATTACAACAATTGATTAAAACATGTTCATGTAGCATGTATTCAATTTAACATGTGGCATGTAGTTCATATAACAAGTGACATGTAGTTCATGTGGTGTGTAGCATATGTAGATCATGTAGTCATTTATCATGTAGTCATGTAATCATGTAATTGCCAAGACATAGCCCACACTATGAATAGAGATCATGTAGCATGTAATCATTCACTTATCACCTAGGCAAAGCAGTGATGAAGTCTAGGTTATTGCGCAATACCGGGGAAAGTCCTTCCCACCTTAACCAGTAGAACATGTCTACCTCCAGGATTTCAATCCGTTGCCCACGGATTCATGTAGGTCATTTCATGTAGGTGAACCATTACCATAGAGACATTCCATGGTGTAGTTCCTTGTAGTTATCTCTATCATAGCAATGTCTCATTGGCCAATTCATTTGAAAATGCATTAACATATTTGATCATGCAATCTACATTTTTCATGTAAGTCTATCATGCTCTTTCATACATTCATACATAATTTATCAAGATAACATCACAATATCACCCAACATGTTTTCTCAGTTCTGAAATCAACTCTACTATATAACAGCAACCTAACATGGTACTACTTTTATCAAATCCAACATGCATATACATTCTCATGTCTATTGATTTCTATATACCTTTTATCATTCAGAAAATCATAACAACATACACAGTGCTCTACAAATCCAGAAATTTTGACAGTAAATCTAATTCTAATTATACCACATACATGCAAAATTTCATAATTTTTTGAGTTCTATAAACATTTTTCATGATAAATCTTCATCAATTTAAATTACTCAACATGGTACAACAGTGATAAAATCATGCAGTAATTATGTGAAAACTGAATGCAGTATGTCTGTAGTACCATCTAACAACATTACAGTTTCTAATTACAACACCATAACATGAATCATACTTGAATCTATTTTTCTTTTCTTTTACTAAATCATATAGAATCCAAAAGAAAACAACTAACATAGCCCATACACCATTTCAATGACATGTTCACAGTATAACAGCACTGAATGGAACATAATATAACTTGACCGAAAATTCCATACATGCATGAATCACAGTTGAGGAAATATGATCAGATTTCAGAAAAACACATCACTGATAAACTTAACGGCCAAATATGTGGCATTTACACAGAGTCAATGTTCACATATCCTGTCGTTAATATCAGTAGACGGCGGCACATAGCGCCGTTAACATATAGTAGACGTCCAAAAACATGTCGTTTACAAGAAATTAACAGCGGTCGATATTGTCATTTATATAAACTAAACGGTGGTCAATATGGACGTCAAGTTTATCCGTCCAAAAAACACAGAACTTACACATAAAATAACGGAACTTACACTCCTTCCCACATGTTATCTCAATGGTTTAAAAATCTATAAAAATAATAAATCTAAAAATTAAACTATCCTAAACCGATCCCTCATGTCACTTGCCTCTAACCCTCCTGCTGGAGTGACGAATAGGGATTCAAAGACGCCCGCCTTGGCAACAAGGCAGTCCTCCTCTCCGACTTCAATCGTCCAAAACTAGCTTCCAGCACAGCTCCCATGCTTGGAGGAGCTTCTGACCTCGATGCTTGATGATCCTCCTTGGTCCAACATGCCTCAAATCGCCCGGACAAGGCTCTGGAACCCTTCTCTCGGCCCTCCTTACTTCTCTTCCAAAACAATGCGAAAATATCCCCCGAAGGCCAAAATCGGGTCTTATAAAGATCACTACGCATTGCCCAAACCTAATCCTAGCCCGTGGATCAGAAACACTCCAGATCTTACATTAAATGTTTTGGAAACGGCCAATTTCCTCTCCCCCAGAACGGTAACAACAAAAATAGGCAAGTCAGGTTAACGTCAACCAATGCTGCCGTCGACCATGAGGTAGACGTCCATCGATCAGGTCATCAACTTTCTTACCCGAAAAACCAAATATTCCAGAAAATAATGAACGACACAATCACCTGTCGTTGACAGACACTAAACGGCAATAGATCATGCCGTTTACTATAGTCAACGTCAATAGATGTTGACGCCAAGTTCAACACCGAACATCATACAACTAAATGCAGAAATACACACACAATTGCATCATATAATTCAATAAAAATTCTAGGGCACTACATGGAAACAAGAAATCACGATCCCTAGAGGTGACTGAGTCTCTATACCGAAAGAAAAGAGAAACAAAATGCCAAGAACACGAGCGTGCATTATCGAAAAGAGCATCCCTCCAACTAGCAAGTTCAAGAGACACCACACCTTGTAGCTAACCAACCAAGCCTAGTATCCAGACAACCAGTGCATACTCGATAATACAACGGAATCCGAAATCATGGTGACCACAATGTAATGGTAACAACGATCCTACTCTATAAGACTGATATTCTCAAAATATTAAGAAGGCGATAAAACTTCACCAGTATAACCAACTATACGGTAGAAATCTTGTTGCAAAGCCATCTCTAACTTAATGCCAATCACTCAGTTTTTAGAAACTCACTGTGAGAAAGGCTAAATGCTGCATAGAACCCAAGTGTGTGAGTAAAACGATGGGGATATGTGTCGATTCTATTTATGGTCCCACGATGACCATCTAACTGATAACAAACACCTGCTAAAATCTTGACTCAAAAACATCACGATCTCGTAACTCTAGGTATGCAAAGTTTGGCTCCAAGATGTGGCCAGCACCTTAGAGTCAACCAACTCGTCTCGTCAAAGAACAAGGTGTCAAAACCGCAACATGATACAACACACACATCTGATAGCCAATAATCGTAATTCAAGGTAAACTAACAACACTCCTTCGTAACTAAATGTTAGAATTCTGAAGCGCGAAACAAACCAATGGTTCCTCTCTGGAAACCACACACCACCAGAAACCTACCTAACAACTATTTATGAAAAACCTAGTAAGTCTATCTATACGAACGTCAAACTAGTAGCTAACAGCTTCTGACAACAATGATGTAACTCCACAACTTGGAGACGCAACTAGAACTCTCTCTTAGGCAACATAGAATCACAAAACATGCCTTGCACATCGCAAGATATGGACACCAAGTGGGAGGCGACCAAGATAGTTAACAAGAATGGATAACAACCCTACTAATACACGAATATAGCAACCTTGGATCTATAGGTTGCAAGAATGAAGCAACTTGAAAACTCCTTGTCTTTAGAACGACGCACTGCTATGAGCCATTAGCCCCACGAAAGACGACAATAGCCTCCAATCACAAATAAACATTCGAACACACACACACACACACAGAGGATGAACATTGCTAAAACAACTCAACCCGCCAAAGTTTGTTTCAAACAATCACATTATAAAGGTTCAAGGTGGTGGTGATGGTTGGGGGGGGGGGGGGGGGGGGGGGGGGGGGAGGAGGAGGAGGGTGTTACACCTAACTGATCACAAAACATGGCCAATGGCCCACATACACAAAACTAAGCAACATGATAATGCAAACAATGTGACCCTTCCAACCTACGACCACACCTATGCCGATACAGGAATGTCGATGTCTGCATGCCAACCTGACTCAGCTCTGCCTCCAAGTGCCTCACCGAACACCAATGCGAACACTCACGAGCTTCGTGGCCCTCCTGGCCACAACTGGAACCCACTCACGCATGCACAAGCCTCTCCACATCTCTGGTCTCAAACTAGTAGAGGGTAAGGGTATCACTGTTGTCATTGCATCCTTGCTCGATCTCGCTTGCTTGTCAATTGCAGTCCTCATTTCCTGGTGTAATTGCTGAAGTGACTGCTCGACCATAGTAGCTTGAGTCACAACTTCCTCTAGGGACTTTCTTCTCCAACTTGGGCCTCAACGTGGAAACGAAGCACTCCATATGCAGTGACTCGCTCGGTGCCACCTGTGGCTCAAATGGACACAATTATTCAAAACTGCTCTCGGTAATCTTGTACAGACAACTTCCTCTGCGCTAAGTCAAGGAACTAGTTTCGACGACTGTCCAAACTAGCAATTGGTTGAAATGCCGAGTTAAAAACCTACAAAAACTCGATCCATGTAATCTATCGGATAGACATTCGCGTAAGATGGGTTAGTGTCTGTAGTCTCCACCAATCCGCCAATAATCCGTTGAGTTAGCTCGAAGCTAGTACCACCTTAGTCTTCTCCATGCATCCCACAGACTCGAACACCAGCTCCATATTCATGATCCATTCTTCTGCTTCTCTAGGGTTCTCACCGCCAGCAAACACAGGGGGCTACAACTCCAAGAACTTCTCGAGCATTGTCATCTGGAACACCTGTACAAACGACCATATCTACTCAAAGAAAGACATGTGCACGGGCCTCGCAAGGTTGCCATTATCATTCATGACAAATGTCATGCCCCACCAATTTAGCAATGAAATAAATCGGGGGGACGTGAGCAAAGTATATAGTAATGTAAATTGCACGTACAGTTGCATAATTCAGAGCAACTAATGAACAATATTTGGAATAAACTCTTCATTTTATTGATAAATCACCAAGACTAATACAACCACTAATTCGGAGCCAATACATAGGGCTCAAAGCCATCATTACATTGGAAATAAAATTTAAGCAAATATCTAACTAGACTCTATTATACTAAGGTAACTCCATCGCTATGACGTCAGGTCTCTCATCACTCTGGTCCTTTCCCATTTGTGTGTGAGACGTCATCCTCTGACTTACCTGAAACACATATCACAAATAACGCAGGGTGAGAGATAACACTCAATAGGACTTAATATCTCGAACACAGACATGCTTTAAGTGATCAATGTCTTGAATAGCGGGATAACTAGGGAGAATGATCAAGTAACATATGATAGCAAGAGAACAATATTACTTTTCAAAGAATATAGCACAACTAGCATGATAAAGGATTGGCCATGTAATAAGATAGCTCGTAAAATTGCACGATAACATGTTAGTCAAGATCGTACTTTGGTTGATCTTCTTTTCAACCAAAAAAATATAGAACTTGGATTGATTGTCTTAGATTAATCTTGATAGTATAGTACACTCAGATCCATTATTCCTAAATCAGTTATGGAAGGTTTGGTGCTATCCGATGATGATGACAAATGCCTATGGGCGGCCTCCAATAATGGCCTTTTCTCCACTAAATCTGCTTATAACATCATCAGACCGATAGGAGTGCATAGACCGGCTCTTGCTAAACTGTGGCATAATTCTTTTTATCGAAGAGCTTCCATATTCTCCTGGAAAATTTTGAACCGGGCTGTTCTTGTTGATGGTCGCATATCTGAAGCTGTCATTCCTTTGGTGTCTCGTTGTTCTTATTGTAAGGCGCCTCAGACTGAAGACCTTAATCACCTGTTTATCCATAGCGATAATGCCTCTGCTCTTTGGCGTTGGATTCATCCCCTGATATCTTCGAGGGTCACCCTTCATAATCAAATTACTGCTCGCCTGTGGAATTGTGTCCAGCATTCGAATATCCGATCTCCTTACGGGTTTGTTTCTTTGTACACCATTATTCTGATGTTGTGGGAAGTCTGGAAGGGTAGATGCTTAAGCAGGTTTGAAGCTACTCATACTACTGCTGGGGCTATCATCAATAATATCAAAGCTACCATTATGCACTCGCTTTCTAAACTTCACTTTAAGGTTACTCCTAATTCCTATGAGATGCAGATTCTTCATGGCTTTGGCTATGTCCCTCAGTGCCCTGCCAAGATGATGAAACTTATAAGATGGATTCCTCCTATATGCGATTTCAACCTCAACGTTGATGGAGCATGCAAAGGTAATCCTGGGGAGTGCAGAGGTGGTGGGTGTATTCGAGATTCTCAAGGAAATGTTCATGTGGCTTTCACTCATTTTTATGGCATTGGTACCAGCATGATCTCTGAAATGAGAGCACTTTGTGATGGGCTTCGGCTGGCAACTTCCTTAGGCTACAGACTTTTTGTTGTTTACTCTGACTCTCAGGTTCTAGTAAATTCCATTCTGGAAGATAAGGCTGCCTCTTGGCGAGCATTCAGATGGTGGAAAGATGCAAGATCGCTCATCAGTCGTGAGTCCATTTTTCTTTCCCATGTGTACCGTAAAACCAACCAGCTTGATGATTCCCTTGTTAATTTTGTTGTGCATAATAGGCAGAATGATGTTTTTTGGGGGGCGCATACCTTACCTCATCCTTGTAAGGGGCCGATGGTCATTGATAAATCTGGCCTTATGCATTCAGAATGGTTTAGTTGGGATATGCCCCATGGTTGTTTGTACTCAAGTCTTCTTTATAATATACTTGGCCCAGGCTGCTCTCGCTGGTGGAGTGAGAACATTCTCCTTCTTTGGGGGAGGGTGCACTCTTCTAGTTTGAGGCCCTGAGGACCTTTTTAATAATAATAAAAAATAGTACTTGGATGTTATGCCATACACCCTAATCATGACACTCCCATGGGCAAATAGTACTTTCGGGAGCTCCTCCCAAGACCAGATTGGGCCCTTTATAATGTTGCCTGACATTGGTTATGTTTTGTTATCTTAGACAATCAATAGATGGCCAAATAGAGTACCAAGAATAGATGAGAGTAATTGAAGAATATATGAGAGTGTAGAAAGAACGTGAACAGATGAGATGATAGAGATAGTAGATGAGAGTGACGGTTATAATCGTAAAACAACGATAAAACGACGATAGTAACAGTGCTCAACACGCATAATTGGTGCTAGCAGTCTGGTTGACGTCACTAACCACCCATTGGCCATGCTACAAACACAGTACAGAGGTTCGTCTTGATCTCAAGATAAGAGAGAAATCTAAGGTTGTTGGATCGTGTTGATCCCTAAGGGTAAAATACGTATTGATGGTACAACTAGCTCGTCGGCAATGGACGTCCGCCAAAGCCAAGGAGTCTTTCGAAGGCCTTGACAAGGAGTTTCTGGTCCAGTTAGGAGTATTCTCAACGGAGAGGTCGTCCAAGTCAAGAAAAGTGTGTATAGAAACACTTGCACATCTTGCCTTGAGTGCTCGAAGGCAGAGAAACGCGATAACATTATAAATCTAGCGAATAAAATGAAGACAAGTCAATTTAAAATAATAGGGGAATTTACATGAATAATTACACTTAATTATCAGATATATTATTGAGTAATTTCTGTAAGGTTTCATGGCAAACATTCATGTTTGGTGTGTGCATGTGAGAGAAAATCAAAGATAGCATTATGAGAGTCGTACACATATCTTTTAAATAAGAAAATCACATGAATATTATCAAAGATGGATTAACATGATGTTACTGTTCTTAACAGAGCATTACAAGGGTTTAACCATGATTATAGAGCATGATTAGCAAGATTTAATTGATATATTAGGAATCTGGAATATATAGTGAAACTCGACGTGGGTACCCGTCGCGTTAAAATCACGACAGTTGGGTCAGTCGCGTTCAAGGGAATGTGGCAATCGGTTGTGGAACTGAAACGCGACGGTGTGACCAGTCACAGATAAGGCCGATTTTAGGACAGATAGAAACACGATGCAGGCTACCGTCGCGTTAAGAACGCGACGCGATGCTGTATCATGACCCGGTTGAGAACGCGACCGATCGAGCCATCGCGTTCTCAGTGGTCCTGCTCGAGCCTAAAAATGGATTTGAAGCTCCTTGGATTGCGTGTTGCCCAGATAGCAAGCCCAGAGGGGGGGTGAATAGATTGCTTAAAATTCTTTCGTGTAATAATTCCTGTAAATAAAATAGTAGACAGACAACACTAAGATCGATAGTTAGAGTTAGTGTTAATCAACACAAAGAGAACAATCACACAAATAACAATAAATTTTATCCTGGTTCGAATCCCCTATCCTAAGGAGTCCTACATCCAGTCTCCAAGAAACCACTTGGGATTCCACTATACAAGGGTACAGTCCCCCTTAAGGACACTTACACATCCAGCCACAGCTGGCCTTCTCTTCTCAACTAGAAGAGGAATAACACCACCTCTACCAACATGTCTTCTCTTCACACCAGAAGAGGATCAACTAAAAGGGATGCATTGTGTGAAGAAGGCCCCAAGACCAAGCTTATAATCACTTGCCTGATCTGAGGCAAAGTCTGAGAGACACCAGATGATTACAAGATGACTCTCTCTCAGAACTACGCAAGCTCTCAAAAACACATGCACTATTCTCATAGAGAGCTAAGAGCTACTGATGGTTGGATTGGACGAGTTGGCTCTTGTTGTTCTTCAGGTGACTGGAGTTTCAAGCTTCTCAAGGTTCAAAGATTTTGAACTATCTAACTAATTTGCATGGAGTTACCAGTCTTCTATTTATCTTCTTTGAAATAATTTCGATCGTTGTAGTATTCGTTGAAATATCTGTTGTCTCACAGCTTCATGCACGTTAGAGAGACTGGTCTGAAGCAAGGAGTAGATGATCCTGCAGCCATTAATGCTTGGATTGACACTTACACTTTTAAGGAAAGATTGTCTGAATCTTCTATCCTTTTTGTCAGGTTGACAACTTCATCTTTGATGTGCGTTTATACAAAAGTCCTGCATACAATAAATGCTGACACCTAGACAACTTTTCTTTGTCTAAATTGTCAGTCAACATTAGTAGTCATGCAGTATGAAGATACACCAAAAAGGGAAGGTTATTCTGTCATCACATAAAGCAGAGCTTTATGTGACAAGTGATGTAAGCAAGGATATATTATGTGGAAATATTGTACTAACACAATAAATGATCAAGATCTTAGGATACAGTATGATGTGCGAGAAGGCTTTTTGAAATCTACAAAGTTTTGAGCATATGTAGATTTAAATATTTTAAGGAATGATTCTTAAATAAGAAGATAATGCAAAACTGTTCAAGATCTATATAAATTTATTTGAAAGTAAAGAACATTCTATATAGAAATGATATTGATATCAAATCGATGATATAATCATGTGAGAATGTAATCCATGTTGAGACCAAGTCAATGTGAACATAATCCATGTATTAATGAAATGAAACGATGTTCTCTACAAAGTCGTTACTTAACAAAAATCGATGAGTAGATGAAATCATTGTTTAAGTGAAATCGATCATGAAATCGTTGTTTTAAGGAAGAAATCATTGTTGTGCTCAAATCATTGTTTGAGTAAAAGTGAATCATTGTTTTGAGCAAATCGTTGTTTAAGTAGGCAAATCGTTGTTGCGATCAAATCGTTCTTTAAGTGAAAGCAAATCGTTGTTTCGATCAAATCGTTATTTAAGTGAAAGTAAATCGTTGTTTCGATCAAATCGTTGTTTAAGTGAAAGCAAATCGTTGTTTCGATCAAATCGTTATTTAAGTAAAAGCAAATCATTGTTTCGATCAAATCGTTCTTTAAGTGAACGCAAATCGTTGTTTTGATCAAATCGTTCTTTTATTATGAAACCGTTGTGAGACGGAAATCGTTATTTTACTTATGAAATCGTCGTGAGACGGAAATCGTTATTTTACTTATGAAATCGTTGTGAGACGGAAATCGTTATTTAAGTGACTTACAAAATCGTTATGGCGATTGAATCGTTGTTTCTATAAAGGAAATCGATGTGTACTTAGACAAAACATATGCATTCAAACTTACAGCAGTGTGTGAGCATAACTTACAGATTTGCTAGACTTATTTTCTGTGGATAAACTTTAGAAACAGTTGTTAGAAATCATTTTACAAGGTTTTGTTAATCACCAAAAATTACATATATAATTCATGATAAATTTTATATGGAGATGGACTGATCATCAATCTCCCCTTTTTTGGTGATGACAAAACATAGAAAATTGCATACATATAAAAGAATTGAAATTTGTTTAATTTAATTTTTAGGGTATGTCTTTCAGAATAATTTCTCTCCTTTTTTTGTCATTAAGCAAAAAGAATTAGATAGACAGAGGAGAAAATGGAGATAGACAAAGATAAATGGAGCCAAAATATCAGATTTGATTACTTAATGGGGGTCAGAGATGTAGAAGGCAGGAGACAGAAGTGAGGCATGGTGAGTGATGATTGGCCAAGCCTAGAGTTCCTGCTCTTTAAAGAAATTTTTAAACGCACCCCAAGAGATATTGTAGGAAGGTCCCATGTTTGGAAGAAGTCTTTGGATGTGGAGCTGCCTCTGAGCTTCAATGAAATTTGCATATTCATCCTTGCCAAAGGAGGATCTGTACAAGCTAGTAGTTCCAAAACTAGCATGCTGCAGGAATTTGTCGATGGATATAGGGTAGAAAATCTTGTGCTACTTCAGTTCCCTCTTCAGGGGTTCATAGAGTTTGTACCTTTCAATCCAAATGGCAAAAGGATCTTGAACTAAATTGATTGAGTTGAGGTCCAAGAATTCTTCAGCAGAAAGAGAAGGTTTGCCAGATCTGGCCAGAGAGGAGTTCAAGGTGTTCAACTGCTGAGCAGCTTGGTGATAGTGCTTCTCCCAATCAGAAGGAAAGTGCCTTTCACACTCAGACAAGAGGGGAGTAAGGACATCAGACTTGATAAAACCCCTGTGATACTCTCGAAATAGAAATCGGTGGAAGGCAAGAGGAGCTCCCTGTCAAACTGTTATTCGGGCTATTCCTCTAGCGAATCTTTCAAAGATAGAAGGACCCACAGCAGAGTCCATGAGCAAGGAATGAAGCTTGGGGAGGAATACAATCTCTGGAAACTTTAGGGTAGCAAAATCCACCTGAAGGGAAGTGTTGATAGGGTTTTTAGTCTTGAGCTGTACAATGGCTCCCCTGAACCGACCAAGCTGAATTTCTGGCAGTTTGTTGATAAACCGATAGTCTTGAAACATTTGGAAGTGCCGGATCAACTTGATTTTCCTCTGGATGAAGGGACCCCAAGTATTCCTATGGTGGATAACAAACCACTCAGACAGTGTAAGTTGGTGGTCTGAGGGTGGAAACCTGTCAGATCGAGAAAGCACATATTTCCTATAGAGAGACTGATGGCCCCGAGCCCACTGGTCTTCAGTCTTAGATTTAGCTATGGAGAAGATTTTGGACTGATCTGATTTGGATATGGGAGAGAGGAAGAACAATAGTAAGGTGTTCTATGAGATTAAGATGAGGAAGGCCAAAAATGACATCAAATGTACACTTTTGTAGGAATTCACAATAGAGGGATCTCCTTCTATTTTCAACAGAAAGAGAAAACCAAAGAGGAGGGAATCGAGGTTCAGAAGAGAGAGCAAGTTCTTTAGAGACTTTTCTCTTTTTGGGGGCAGGACTGGAAGAACTAGTCCTGTGAACATGGGTGGCAACAGTCAGGACTGAGCGAAGAATTGCTTCTTCAAACTCATCTTTAATGTCTTGAATGATATGGCCTTGAACACTAGCACCCTCTGGAATGATGGTTATGAAGGAGGGAGGAGTGGGTGGATGAAGAGAAGAGAAAGAAGTAGGAGGAGGAGGTGCAGATGGTCCAGCAGATGATGGACCAGTAGATGAGGGACCAGCTGAGGATGATGCTGGAGGTGCCTCAAATGTTGGAGGAGGAGGAATTGCAGGAGAAGAAGTGGGTGAAGAGAAGGAGGTAGCAGGAAAATGTGTAGGTGAGGAGATGTGTTTTGGAAGAGGCTTCTTGGAAGGTTTAGGTGCTGGTGGGGCAGAGAAGGATGTGGGTGGAGAAGAAGGAGCTGGAGTCTGAAGACTAGAAGGGACATGAGGCTCTGGGGGCATAGCAGCAACTTCTACAGGTGCTTGAGATCCAGCTGGCTCTGCCACTGACTCCACTGGCCCTGATGGCCCAACACCAACAACTTCAGCTTCACATGGCCCTGATGGCGCCACTGGCTCCTCAACTGATTACCCTGATGGCTTGACTTCCTCTTCAGAAGGCCCTGGTGGCCGGATAACCTCTTCAGTAATTGGCCCTGATGGCCCTGATTCCTCAACAACTGGCCCTGATGACCCAACCTCCTTGATGGCCTCAGAAGGCCTGGATTCCTTTGGTACAGGTTGAGTGGGAGCAAGAGGGGTAGGAGAGGATAATTGCACCCTCACAAAGTTTGAGAGATTTGACATTAACTGCTTCATGCTGCCCAACTCACTTCTCATCTTCTGGATCTCAACTTTAACTGCTCCAATCTCCTTGGCTTCAGTGCTCTGACTCAGAAAAATGGATTGAACTTCAGATTGTAGTGAGCACAAAATCTCCCCATGTGCATTTAATCTATTGATGACAGGCCTTCATGTGCACATGAATCCTCTTCTTCTTTGATCTGTGGTGTGCCTTCTTGGTGAGTAGAGGAATTCTGGGGGCAACACCTTTTTTCTTTCCACCTAAGCTGATAGTGGGCTCCACATCATCATCTGAAACATCTTCAACAATTCCTTCCTGGAATTGATCTGCAGGAGCACTAGCAGAAGGCTCCCCCTGAATCTCTGGCTCCCCCTGAGCTGGAGCATCTTCCATCTGAACATCTGCTGTGTGGCCTGATGCGACAACTTCTGGAGTAACTTCTGTCTGATTATCTTCCATACCAATGTCTGCAGCAGGAACACTAGGAATGTTTTCCATGAGAGTTTGTTCCTGCTCCCCCTCAGCATGAGCAACAGTCTCTAAGATGACAGATTCTTCAATTGTAGGAGCAGGGACTGTAGAGGGGATCACAGATTCAGATAATTGCCCAACGGGCTCAATAAGCTTAGGAGCTATTTCCCCAATCCTCCTTGCAGGAGGTTCTTCAGTTCTGACATCTGCTTCTGCCTCTGCCTCTGGGACTGGTTGAACTTCAGGGGCTTCACTAATGATGGCCTCTCCTTCTGCCACTGAGGTCTTGGTCCAAACGTTTCCCACTAGAGAGAAACCACTTTTCTTCAAGTTCCTGAACAAAATAGGCTGGCCCATCTTCTCCATCACTTCTCCTTTCAAGTCAATATCAAAATCCTTGAAAATTATGGTAAGCAACTGGGCATACGGAAGTGATACTGCTAATTTATTTTTCTTGTCCCATATCATTTCTGCAGCAAACTTCATCCTCTCAATTATGACCTGAGCCATGTTGATGTCTTGATTTTGGATGGCCAAGAACATCATATCTAAATCTCCTTTTGGGCAAGTTGAGAAGGTGGCGCTCCTCGGCACAAAAATCTGACAGACTATAAAATGTAAAATTCTGTTGAATGCATTTAGCTAGTTGATGTCGATTTTTCCATCCTTCAATCTATACTATGTTTCGATGATTCCTAGTGTAACTCCCTGACGCTGAATATCGAAGCGGAATTACAGTTATTAAATAGCACAGAGCGAGAAATAAATAACAAACCATTGCACAATTGGAAATAATATCAAATAACCTCCAATATCATTAATAACCATCAACTAGCTATTACATCAATCTATCAGAGCCATAACTAGGGCCCAGAGTACTTTATTAAAATCCAACTAATACATATGGACTAACCGACTCACTAACTCATAACTATACTAACTAACTACTATGCCAAGACAGCTGATCGGGTCACTCCTGAGCAACATCCTCGTCAGTCCCATCCTCGTGAGTGTGGTCATATCCATCCGACTCACCTGAACACATGAAATAAACACGCAGGATGAGCGAATAACGCCTAGTAGGACTTAATATCTCATGAGAACAAGCATGCTTTAAATAATTAATGTCTTAAATGGCAGGGCAACGAAAGAGTATAGTCATGTAGAGCAAGTAACGATAGCAAGAGAGCAATAGCACTAGTATAGTGAAAATAGCACAACAATAACGATAATAGAATGGCCATGTAACGATAATTGCACTTGTATAGCACTTGAATAGATAGCACTTTGATTGTCAACGATTAATTGTTATAATATTAAATGGCACTGGATGCATGTCGTACACATCTTGATCATGTAACCCTTGCAAGGAAATAGCACTCTTCGGGAGCTCTCCCCAGGACCAGACCGGGCCCTATTGCACTGGTATATAACACTTGTTATTTTAGACAATCAATTGTATGGCCAAATAGAGTACCAAGAAGAGATGAGAGTAATAGACGAAATAGATGAGAGTACAGAGTGAAAGTGAACAGATGAGAGTAACGAGATAGTATATGAGATAAAGGTATAATCGTAAAACGTCATTAAACCACGATAGTAACAGTTGCACAGCACTAGGTCAGGTACCGGCAGTCTGGTAGAAGTCAACACCGCCCACTAGCCATGCTATGAACATAGGCTACATGGTCCAGCATGATCACGAGGTAAGAATGAAACACTATGGCCGTTTGGATCGTACTAATCCCTAGGGGTGTAACGGGTTTTAGGGTACAACCAGCTCGTCGGCTAAGGACGTGCGCCAAAGCCAAGAAGACTTACGGAGGCCTTGACAAGGATTCCCTGGTCCAGTCAGGAGTCTTCCCGGTGGAGAGGTGGTCCATGCCAAGAGAGTGTGTAGAAAACTGGTCCGTCGTGCCTTGAGTGCTCGAAGGCCGAGGGAAACGGTGGCAGTGTATAAAGCGCGCGAGAAAACGAAGACAAGTGTAATTATTTAAAAATAGGGAATTTAGTAATTTATTTCGCTAAATTACCAGATACATTATTGTGTAATTTAATAGGGTTTAATGGCAATCATGATTGTTAGGTGTGTGTAAGTGTAAGAAATCAAGAGAGCATAATGGATTGTGCACATAGCTTTTAAATTAATTAAATTTATATAATTATTGCCCATTTTTAATTTATCAAGTCGAAATAATTATAACAAGGTTTAATCATGGCTAAATAAGGGGTAAATAGCATAAACAGCAGGGGCATAGGCACAATTAACAGTTCTAGCCGAATGTTGAAATCGCGGCGGGGTAACCCGTCGCATTTCATGTTGCGACGGGCGGCTCGGGCGCGACTAATGAACCGGCCGGCCTGGCGCGGTTTGGGGTGGAATTGCGGCGGCATGGACCGCCGCGTTCTCATTGCAACAGACCTGCCAGCCGTGACCTTCTGGTATTGTGGCAGATCGCGCCGCTGCGATATCAGAAAGGCGGCCCGACCCTAAAAGGGCTTTTGCCCTTTTTCGGGGTTGGTCCTTCCCTCCCATGCTTGACACAAGGTGGTTCTAAAATCAATATAAATTCCTAGAAAGCTCCTAAAATCACGAGATAAATTTAAATGAAACTAGACTTACTGATTTACCATTGAGCATGATTAATTAGAAAATAGATGTGGTTTGAACATGCTTTAGGCAGGTTATAATATGGTGCCCTAAATATGCTCAGTCATGGAAAGACGATTTAATTAGCCATGAATACAAGACAAAAATTAGAGCAAATAGGGGCATTTGAAAGCTAGGATCATGTAATATTTATGAGAATTATTTTAGGACATGGGATCATGTACAAACGTGGATTGAACACAAACATGATGGTTCGGGCACAACATGTTAACAGAAGTTTGGGAATTTAATTCGCCCTCATGGAAGAACGAAATAGAGCAAAATTAGACAGCTTTCAAAGGGGATCATGAAGACTACCGAGGGTAATTTTTACACAGTTTAAGCTTGAGAGATTGCCTACCTTTCGTTGAAGTAAAGAAAACCCTAGTTTGGTGACGAAAAGGAAGAAGAAATATCCTTAGATCCAAGCGTTCCCTCCTTGCTCCCTCGTCCAATTTGCCTTCTCTCCATCCTCAAGAGTTCCCACTGTGGTCTAGGGGGTGATAGGGCTGAGATTGGGGTGTTTTGTTGGCTAATGGAGTCCAACCCCTTCTAAGAGTCCTTGTCAAGTCCCGAGAATTTCGCAGCGGATATTATTACTTAATTCGAGTCGATATTTCGAGACGTGGACAGTCGACAAATAAGCCTCTAGCTAGCACGCACTAAATGTGTATCATCACAACATCATAATAGGGCCCAAATGTTGAACTCAATATAAATTGTATTCAAATCTCAACTCATTGTATTTCAAATAGAAACTATTACAGGACTAAGACTTAATGAAAGGAAAGTACATAATACTTCTCACTTCCTACTACATGTTCTAACTCTCAAAGAAAATTACTATAACTAGACTCATAGTTGGAACGCTCATCACTCGGACGCATTCCCATCCTCGACTTGCTCTTCCTCTTGAACTTCATAGTCACCTATATGGGGTAAAAGTAGGGAATGAGCAAACTAGCCCAGTAGGATTTATATCTCAATGTGCGGGCAATGATATAAGTGATTAACATTTTAGAACTAGGCAAGTACGATGAATGATATGCAAGTACGAATAAAACACATTAAAACATGATATATAAAACAAGCTAGAGAGAGTGATTACAATAGAACAAGATTGGTGAACGAGATAGAACTAGCAATAGATCACTTTGCACAAGCACGCAAGATTTCAATTGATGTCAAGAAACGCAAGATATCATTAATTGCATTAAATGCAGGATGGCCATATTACGCAAGCAAGCTAGCAAGATTTCACAAGCACGATCAAGTAACACTAATCAGGCACGTAGACACCAATGTACACCAAGAAAAGATCCATCAAGAATGTACACTAGGACACGTGTATGTGGTTATGTATCTAACATTCAACAAGCAAGAAAGTACCCCCAGCGCAGATGCAACGCCAGTAATCATTATACCCCATGGTTAACAGTATATTTATGACTCTCCGTCATTGGGGCTAGACTGGAGCCCTTGGACACACGCCGTGCCCTGTCAGCCATCTCATGAAAATTTTAAATGTAGATACCCACAGTCATTAATAATGGCCAATGAGAGTTTCAATAAGTAAGCAGGTGTAATGTCATGTTCATGATGATGATGGGAAGAAGTAATAATTAAATTGAACATGATTTCATGAGAACAATGGTCAAGGGATAAATTCGGCAGCATAACGGTACAATTTATACTTTTGTCCAATCTTTACATTAATGGCTTTAGTCTAGTTTGTAAGTCACACTCACGAGATCAAGAAGAGAAAGGAAGTGCACGCTATCTCCAGGAAACTTCAATGGTACAACCAACTCGTCGGCCATGTGGGAATCCATGGTCAGAGGAGATTTACGGAGGCCTTGGTGAAAAGGTCGCTAGTCTACCGATTCGGAATGACCGGTAGAGAGTTTCCAATTTCCCAAGAAAAGGCTGCCTAATAGTGCTAGTGTGTAGTGCGGTACGCGTGTCTCAATTCTCAAACCATCGGTCTCAAACTCGCAAGAAGCACTTGACAATATAACATGGAATAAAACTATGCACTTTAACTCATCATGGTTTGCAAGATTTTATGATAACTCTATCATTTAAACATGGTAGAACAGTAGGAAGATTAAATCACAAGAAACTGAATGGATCATAACATTTAAGGAGCACTTAGAATAGCATCCATGTAATTATAGCTTTTTAAATGAGTTAATCGCTTTTAAGCCATTAAACAACAATCATGTAATGATCAGACCCAAGACAGGTAACTTACACAGCAAATATCACATTTATACAGACCTCGGGTATATGCGGAAAACTTTGTAAGAAAACATGTGGTTTCAGGTAAAAATCCTGAGATCGTGACATAGCCATATAAGGAAGGCGACAGGTCGGGCCCAGAAGGTGACACAGGGGTGTGAGCATCGCGACAGGGTTGTCAGATCAGGTAGCCGGATAGCGACGGAACGCATGTCGCCTTGAGAAGGCGACAAGGGGTATGTCGCAATCAACCCTCTGAAAGCGACATATCGGGCTGTCACGTTCACAGGGTCCGTGCCTGTCTCGGACAGAGCAAGGACAGTGCCTTGGATTGCGGACCTATTTTCCTTCTTTTGACATAGGGTTGTTCTAAAATAGAGAACAAATTGCACGGTGCGTGAAAAATAACGAAACTAGTTTTAAAATAACCTAGACATACTAGGGTACTTCCAGTAAATCGGAATTGAACAATAAAGATGGTTTCGATAGGTTTTGATCATGGGGAACATAAGGTCAGACCAAGGGTAACTTGAAGACATAGTTTTATGCAGCAACCCTATTACCATGCTTGTAACTCTCTAACTAATGAGATTTAGACAAAACATTCAACATGAAACCTGACGAGGACAACTAGTAGAATAATTTTCATGTTATGAGTTTTCTCTAATTCAGTCTTGAAACACGTGCAATATTATTAAGAACGGGAAAAGCTCTAACAGTGCGCGACTTTGGAAAAACGCTTACAAATCAAAATCTACTAAATGAAATTCGATGAAACCAGTGGAAAATGAAAGTTAACTTGATGCTCTACACATTGGTATAGTATATGTTAAGATTTGGCCCGAGAAAACCAACCTTTTGGGTTGAAGAAGTCCCATTATTCCAGAAAACCAGTGTTCAGACCACTTGGAGGAAAACGCTTTCTACTCCGTGTATACTGCATGGAATTTGGGCATTCCACTTGGGTTAGAATGTAGACTTGACCCTCTTTCCAGGGGTATAGGCCTTGCAAATTTTGGTTTAGGTTTGACTCACCTTTGGTCGACTTCAAGAGAGTGGTTTGTGCAGGTCGCAACAGACGAGAAGGGGAAGAAGAACGGCTTCTTGTGGTCGTTCCACAGCTCCGCAACCACCAAGAGCTCCTCTACACGACCCTAGCAAGTTCTAAATTCATTCCTAGGGTTTGGGTGAAGAGTATTTAAGTAACCATGGTGTTTAGGAGTCCTATTATAACTAGGAAAGGAGGGTTTCGGGATTGACATGTTTGGTTTCCTATTTTTGATGATTTCCTCCTCCCTTTGAGTGTGTGAGGCATTAATAAACCTCCCCTTATAGTTAGGCACGAATTTGGGTTGCCATGAATGCATGATTGCATCCCAATTCAACTCAAATTGCCTCTTTCTAATTTCAGCCTATTTAGAGTTACGAATTTCTATGCATTTATTGCTTCGTTTGATTTTTGGGTCATATATGGTCCATTGGCCCAATTAAGATATTGGGTCATTAATATATAATGTTGAAAATCTCTCCAACACTTTTATTAAATTTTTTATTGCGTCGTATTTCCGTGTTAACGGTTTTCCGACTTGTTTCCTTATTTAGATAATCGGTCGCAATAACTCTTAAACCTAGCCCAAATGATTTTTATTGAACCAAATTTCTTGATGGGTCCTTACAGGATATTATTTGAAGTCCATATATATTTTTTATTTAATTTTCTGACTCATCCACGTACGTGTGATAATGATTTTACGACTTATTCATGAATTACGATAATAAGTCGCGAAACACTTTAAACTTAACTAATCCAATTTTTCTTGGCACATGTTTCTTTGTGAAACATTTAGTAATAATGTTTGGGGTTGATTTATAATTTTCACGAAATTTTCCGATGTGTTTTAGCACATACGATAATGATACGTATGTTTTAAATACTTGATATTATGGAAATTATTTATTTCCATTTAATTGAATTTTTTATAATTGAAATTTTCGGGGTGCTACACCCTCCCCCACTTAAGAGAATTTGGTCCCCAAATTCATTGATCATTAATTGGCTTTTGAAAGTTGTGATCCTTGAGGTCGTTTCGGATTTAATTCCTCTAACTTGTTTCAACATCGTGGATGCTAGTCCAACATCTACACCTATAGCCACCAGTACTATTCATTTGGTTCCTTCCACTCTTGTTTTTCTGTCACGGTTGTTATAACTCCATCTTAATCCACCAGATGAACTAGGGTATAACCACTAGATTATTCCTTTTCAATTTCTCCTTAATGATCTCCCCCACTCAGAAATATACTAATAAGACAACATCATAAGAGCAGTCTAGGGGTTTAACAATCATACCTCCTTCCGGGAGCTCCACTTGCGTTACTACATTCACACGTCCTTGACGCTTTACCACTCCCTGGTTCCTTCCAACTTGGTCTTTTAGCATGGGACAGTTGGAAAGGCGGTGGTCGCGACTCCCGCATCGCAGGCAAGCTCCTGCCTTCTTCCAGCACTCTTCGGCTCTGTGTCCAGGCTTATCACAAAATTTGCAATTTTCCTTAACTGGTTGTTCTTCCACCTTGCCCTTCTTGTTATTATAGACCTCATTACCTCCATTCCTTCTCTTGTTACCGTTGGTCCCTGGGTTTACAGTCGCAGTGGTATGGGATACCTCGTTCTTTATATAAGTTGACTTTGTTACATCCTTTCCTCTCATGCCTTCTACCTTAGCCATGGTGTCTTCTACTAGTTGGGCTCTTTGGACCATCTCAGTATAGGTTTGAATGTTGTGTGGTCCGAGCCTTTCAATGAACATGGGCCTGAGCCCGTCCATGAAACGGTTAGCCTTTAATCTTTCCGTTCCCACCAAGTGTGGGGCATACACAGCAAGACGCGCGAACTGAGCCTCATACTCAGCCACTGACATGCTCTTTTGTTTTAGTGCAGCAAACTCTGCTGCCTTCTTCTCCTTCACTGCAACGACCCACTTCCACCCGGTACGGTTTTACCAACCCACGTCGGATGAGAGCAAGCCGCTACAGGGGAGAATACCCCAACAAGTAACAAATGAGCTGAGACATACACAAATAGAATTAAATAAATGCAACGGAATTTAAATGAATCTCATTCCATCAACTTTTAAATCCACATGCCACAGTCTGTATAGTTCAATAAGAGATAACATAAGTACAAAATGTTCCAATTACATAGCCGACTCCAAGTACATTTGAACAAAATCCAAATTTCCAATTGTAGCATTACATACTTATGAAATATCAACTACAACTCTTCAATCACTTAGTCCAACTCCACTTCAATTCCTGCTAGCTCCTCCACTGCTAATTCCTGAAATGATTAGCAAGAGTGAGTCTATGCAATAGACTCAGCAAGTAACTTAAGATTCAATACATACATGCTTTTTAACAATTTAACACGATAGAATTTCAGCAATTTAATCATACATGCTTGTGCTATAAACAAAATAGGTTCACATGGGGTTGTATTAAACAACTATTCTAACACATGTAAAACTATAATCTAACAAGATTTCTAATAACATGGCGTCATTATCATAAGTACAAATACACATTTGCATATCTTCACACTTTACTCACATCATTGTAAAACTTCATAACTAAGTCGTGGAAAAACATATACGAGATAGGTTTCATTGCTAGCATGATTTCTAACTCACTTTGCATACAACCATAACAATTTACTTACATTTAGCTTGCTGATTTTCTATAAAATCTATGACATTCATTTTACCCTTACATAGGGATCACTTTTAACTATACAACATGATACTACACACATGTGCATCCAACCATTCAAATTCCATGAATATGAAAGCATATACTTACAGTTTGGTACTAGTAGTAACATCACTTTTAGCAATAAGTTATACATAAACACATACACATACACATTTGTACACATCAATAAACAATTTATCAATCAACACTATTGTCGTTTACACTTATACTATTTTCTCATTACACATAACCACATGATGAACCTTGGCTTTCACATACACTCACTTTGTTCTATCACACAATACTCATACACATTTGCCATTAATTCCTCTTTCACATTCACACACTTCTTATCACTTCACTTTTGCACATAACCTGTGCCACATTTACACATATCTCGCACATACCTTGTGCTATTGAACACATGTCACTTTTCACATCACACTTATGGTTATTTTCACTTAAATGCCAAGACACAGCCCAAACCACCATTAGATGTCACATAACACACACTTGGTCACATTCGCTTACTTAATCACCGGCGCAGTGATAAGTCTTAGTCTCTGCAGAAACCGGGGAAAGCCCTTCCCACCATTACCAGTGGAACTTGTCCACCTCCAGGATTTTACAAGACCCTTTGCCAGGGTGTACACTTTATCAAGACCCTTTCCTAGGGTGTAACACTTTGAGCTTTCCCGTAGGGGCACCACTACAGTACAGCTCCAAGCATCTAAGGTGGCAGTGTCTTATGGGCATATTTGGTTATCTTTATCACATTAACCGTTTTACACACTTATACCACTTGTTTTCCCATGTCTCATGCACACACACTCATACATAATTCACACACATATAAATCATCATTCACTGATTTTTTTTTTTTACATCACTATTGCAACTTCCAAATAATCATAATATAGATTTAATCATGCTAAAATTCACTGAATCACATCAAATCACAATTAACATGCTCACATAGTCGTTTTTCTCATTAAAAATCCATAACGATACTTACTGTTATCAAAACAACCTGAGATTTTAACCACAGACACATTTCAGGTTTTTAATCACACACGCAAATTTTCATATTTTTCTGAACCATATTACATTTACAGAAATTAGAACATGAAATCTCATGCCGTTCATAATTTGATTTAACATGGAACATAACATGAACATCGGGTTTAACAGTTCACAGTCCCGAACCTAACATATTTGTCATCACAGAAATTTTCCTCGGATTTATTGCACAATACACAATTTACTGTAGATTTTACAATTCCTATGCATGTCTCCTATTTCCAAAACAAAATTTTCAGTAAATTCCACAGTCATGGAAAAATTCTCAAATTTTCAGGGCATGGACTGATACATATACACATGGTATAGAAAAATCTAGGGCATTTAATTCTCAGGAATTAGGTAGACAGTAGATGAACATGCATAATCCATCTTTTTTCCAACATGTATTTCAATAATCAAAAGAATTCATGCCATCCACAGAAAAATGCAGAAATTTCCACACACACACCACATTATCCATTTTACATAGCATATAGGATTTACACTATATCCTCATGGCGAAAACATATCGAAAATAATCATCTATCAGGAAGAACAGCTCACTGTTCTATCCTGAAGAACTTGGCGGCAACCTCTGGCCGTTCAAGAGTTTTGACGGCACGATCGCTGGACGCCTATGGGAGACCTTGGCGTCAATGGCATTGACGCCAAGTTCCTGTTTGTGCAACAGCACAGACCGAACCCCAAATACTCAGTGAAAAGGAGGGTCCAGGACACGATTTAAAATCCATAAAAATTACTGGGACCTAGGGAACATGTATGGGATTGAGATCTATGGGTTACTTGCCTCTGAATAAATCTCCAAACGGATCTAATGGCCGGAGAAGCTCTCCTTGGGCAGTGCCAAGAAGCCTCCAAAACTCCTTGGCTCCGGGTTCTAGGGGGTTGTAGGCCGCAGTCCAGCGCCGGGGAAGCCTTCTCCTACGTATGGTCTTTCTCCTTGTCGTAGAAGATCACCAGGAAATGCCTCCAGTCGCCGGATCCAAGCCCTCCCAGGTCAGTCCTTCCTCTCTTTCTCTGTTAGGGTTTCCTTTCTAGTAAAGAGCCAAGAGAGCTCTCTAGGTTGCCAAAGGGGTGTGCTTCATAAACTAGGGAACAAGAGGGGCTCGTGCAGGGCTGAAGGGACATGAAAGGGCCGATGGGAAGACATCTCCCCAATCAGAAGCCTGGCCCAATGGGTGTTCTCTGCGCTCTGTTGCGCACAAAAAATTAGGGATATTGGCGTCCACATCCATGGACGGCTACACTAGGGTTGGCGTCAGTCGATATGGACGCTGACATACTATGGGCGTCCATCCATGTTGACGCCAAGACATCCTTCTGCCAGAACTTAAAATCATGCAGAACCATGCTTAATCCACACATATGTGCACATGAAACCCATGCGGTATAGTGTATACACCATTACACCAGGTAACCATCCAATATTTACTATTAATCCTATACATGCATACATAGGTACATCAAGATAATAATAACACGCACATAAATATCTACACACGCATACAACGTCTAAGGTATAACATGTATCTTATTACACTTATGAAATCAATAACATTTATACCTAGGCATGCCTATGCATACATAAGCACACTAAGATAAGATGTACATAGGTACCTACCTATGCGTACATGAGGTTTATAGAATTACAATATACACTACTAAATACACCTATCATACTTGCACTTGATATATATATATACATGCAATGTACAAAGTACAATGTACACATTAACTACACCATGTAAATGAACAACGTTTACAACTAAGTATACTCATGCATACCTAAGTATACCAAGGTGTTACATATGTAAAATTAAGTACACAATTATCACATGCATATGATAATCTACATACGTACATACACATATGCACTTCATACATTCGCACACAATATTTATGAAATGGGCAATATAAGGTATACTTCAATATTTAGATGGTACTTGCATAATATTTGAATAGATACCTTATACACAAAATTGGCCAATTACTTATATTCACATATATTAACATACATCCTCGCATATGCACATGCAAGATTTATATCTATAATATGCATCATCTTCATGCATGCCATTTATACAAAATAAGTAAACATCATATACATAAAACAGAAGTGGGAAAAAGAAAATTCGGGGCCTTACATTCACTCTCTCAGAGAAATATTTTCCCCGAAATATCTCCAGGAATCCGGCCCACTCTAGTTCTGCTATGTTTGGTAGGTGGGCCGACGTGGCCTTCCACCATGCTCGAGCATCTTTAGTAAATTGGAAAGTGGCCAGTACCACCTTCTCCCTATTAGTGCATTGCATTACTTGGAAGATCCTTTCCATTTCTTCCTGCCAGTTTTCTGCCTCGTCTGGGTCAGGGGATCCAGAGAAACGAGGAGGGTTTAAACTCCTGAAATTCCGGTGCAGATCAACGGCTCCATTCCTTGCAGCTCCAGCATGATTTCCAGCCTGAACCACATTTGCAGGGCCTGAGTCAACCCAGCCATAGTTTCTTGCATAGCTTGCCATTGGTTACGAGCCATTGCAGTTGAGTGATAGAGTTATGAGGGTTCCTGAGAAAAAGGATGGAAACCAATTAATGTTTCTAGATTTATTTTAAGAGTCAATGGTTAGGAGTGTTTAATTCCTTCTAACCTATTCCCATTCTCTACCCATTCTCACCGGGTACTGTATTTAATTTCCATGACCTAGGTTCCATAGGTATCTCCTATCCCTGAGACATATCCTATTTGGTAGTCCTAGGCTCTGATACCACTAAATTGTCACGTCCTGAGAATTTCGCAGCGGATATTATTAATTAATTCGATTCGATATTTCGAGACGTGGACAGTCGGCAAATAAGCCTCTAGCTAGCACGCACTAAATGTGTATCATCACAACATCATAATAGGGCCCAAATGTTGAACTCAATATAAATTGTATTCAAATCTCAACTCATTGTATTTCAAATAGAAACTATTACAGGACTAAGACTTAATGAAAGGAAAGTACATAATACTTCTCACTTCCTACTACATGTTCTAACTCTCAAAGCAAATTACTATAACTAGACTCATAGTTGGAACGCTCATCACTCGGACGCATTCCCATCCTCGACTTGCTCTTCCTCTTGAACTTCATAGTCACCTAGATGGGGTAAAAGTAGGGAATGAGCAAACTAGCCCAGTAGGATTTATATCTCAATGTGCGGGCAATGATATAAGTGATTAACATTTTAGAACTAGGCAAGTACGATGAATGATATGCAAGTACGAATAAAACTCGTTAAAACATGATATATAAAACAAGCTAGAGAGAGTGATTACGATAGAACAAGATTGGTGAACGAGATAGAACTAGCAATAGATCACTTTGCACAAGCACGCAAGATTTCAATTGATGTCAAGAAACGCAAGATATCATTAATTGCATTAAATGCAGGATGGCCATATTACGTAAGCAAGCAAGCAAGATTTCACAAGCACGATCAAGTAACACTAATCAGGCACGTAGACACCAATGTACACCAAGAAAAGATCCATCAAGAATGTACACTAGGACACGTGTATATGGTTATGTATCTAACATTCAACAAGCAAGAAAGTACTCCCAGCGCAGATGCAATGCCAGTAATCATTATACCCCATGGTTAACAGTATATTTATGACTCTCCGTCATTGGGGCTAGACTGGAGCCCTTGGACACACGCCGTGCCCTGTCAGCCATCTCATGAAAATTTTAAATGTAGATACCCACAGTCATTAATAATGGCCAATGAGAGTTTCAATAAGTAAGCAGGTGTAATGTCATGTTCATGATGATGATGGGAAGAAGTAATAATTAAATTGAACATGATTTCATGAGAACAATGGTCAAGAGATAAATTCGGCAGCATAACGGTACAATTTATACTTTTGTTCAATCTTTACATTAATGGCTTTAGTCTAGTTTGTAAGTCACACTCACGAGATCAAGAAGAGAAAGGAAGTGCACGCTATCTCCAGGGAACTTCAATGGTACAACCAACTCGTCGGCCATGTGGGAATCCATGGTTAGAGGAGATTTACGGAGGCCTTGGTGAAAAGGTCGCTAGTCTACCGATTCGGAATGACCGGTAGAGAGTTTCCAATTTCCCAAGAAAAGGCTGCCTAATAGTGCTAGTGTGTAGTGCGGTACGCGTGTCTCAATTCTCAAACCATCGGTCTCAAACTCGCAGGAAGCACTTGACAATATAACATGGAATAAAACTATGCACTTTAACTCATCATGGTTTGCAAGATTTTATGATAACTCTTATCATTTAAACATGGTAGAACAGTAGGAAGATTAAATCACAAGAAATGTGAATGGATCATAACATTTAAGGAGCACTTAGAATAGCATCCATGTAATTATAGCTTTTTAAATGGGTTAATCGCTTTTAAGCCATTAAACAACAATCATGTAATGATCAGACCCAAGACAGGTAACTTACACAGCAAATATCACATTTATACAGACCTCGGGTATATGCGAAAAACTTTGTAAGAAAACATGTGGTTTCAGGTAAAAATCCTGAGATCGTGACATAGCCATATAAGGAAGGCGACAGGTCGAGCCCAGAAGGCTACACAGGGGTGTGAGCATCGCGACAGGGTTGTCAGATCAGGTAGCCGGATAGCGACGGAACGCATGTCGCCGTGAGAAGGCGACAAGGGGTATGTCGCAATCAACCCTCTGAAAGCGACATATCGGGCTGTCGCGTTCACAGGGTCCGTGCCTGGCTCGGACAGAGCAAGGACAGTGCCTTGGATTGCGGACCTGTCTGTTCTTCTTTTGACATAGGGTTGTTCTAAAATAGAGAACAAATTGCACGATACGTGAAAAATAACGAAACTAGTTTTAAAATAACCTAGACATACTAGGGTACTTCCAGTAAATCGGAATTGAACAATAAAGATGGTTTCGATAGGTTTTGATCATGGGGAACACAAGGTCAGACCAAGGGTAACTTGAAGACGTAGTTTTATGCAGCAACCCTATTACCACGCTTATAACTCTCTAACTAATGAGATTTAGATCAAATGTTCAACATGAAACCTGACGAGGACAACTAGTAGAATATTTTCATGTTATGAATTTTCTCTAATTCAGTCTTGAAACATGTGCAACATATTAAGAACGGGAAAAGCTCTAACATGCGCGACTTTGGCAAAACGCTTACAAATCAAGATCTACTAAATGAAATTCGATGAAACCAATGGGAAATGAAAGTTAACTTGATGCTCTACACATTGGTATAGTATATGTTAAGGTTTGGCCTGAGAAAACCTACCTTTTGGGTTGAAGAAGTCCCATTATTCCAGAAAACCAGTGTTCAGACCACTTGGAGGAAAACGCTTACTACTCCGTGTATACTGCATGGAATTTGGGCATTCCACTTGGGTTAGAACGTAGACTTGACCCTCTTTTCAGGGGTATAGGCCTTGCAAGGTTTGGTTTAGGTTTGACTCACCTTTGGTCCACTTCAAGAGAGTGGTTTGTGCAGGTCGCAGCAGACGAGAAGGGGAAGAAGAACGACTTCTTGTGGTCGTTCCACAGCTCCTCAGCCACCAAGAGCTCCTCCACACGACCCTAGCAAGTTCTAAATTCGTTCCTAGGGTTTGGGTGAAGAGTATTTAAGTAACCATGGTGTTTAGGAGTCCTATTATAACTAGGAAAGGAGGGTTTCGGGATTGACATGTTTGGTTTCCTATTTTTGATAATTTCCTCCTCCCTTTGAGTGTGTGAGGCATTAGGAAACCTCCCCTCATAGTTAGGCACGAATTTGGGTTGCCATGAATGGATGATTGCATCCCAATTCAACTCAAATTGCCTCTTTCTAATTTCAGCCTATTTAGAGTTACGAATTTCTATGCATTTTCTTGCTTCGTTTGATTTTTGGGTCATATGTGGTCCATTGGCCCAATTAAGATATTGGTCATTAATATATAATGTTGAAAATCTCTACAACACTTTTATTAAATTTTTGATTACGTCGTATTTCCGTGTTAACAGTTTTCCGACTTGTTTCCTTATTTAGATAATCGGTCGCAATAACTCTTAAACCTAGCCCAAATGATTTTTATTGAACCAAATTTCTTGATGGGTCCTTAGAGGATATTATTTGAAGTCCATATATGATTTTTATTTAATTTTCTGACTCATCCACGTACGTGTGATAATGATTTTACGACTTATTCATGAATTACGATAATAAGTCGCGAAACACTTTAAACTTAACTAATCCAATTTTTCTTGGCATATGTTTCTTTGTGAAACATTTAGTAATAATGTTTAGGGTTGATTTATAATTTTCACGGAATTTTTCGATGTGTTTTAGCACATACGATAATGATACGTATGTTTTAAATACTTGATATTATGGAAATTATTTATTTCCATTTAATTGAATTTTTTATATAATTAAAATTTCCGGGGTGCTACAGTCCTTCCTTTCATAAAATTTCGAATTTTCCATATTTATCACCCACTTTCCCTCCTTTATCTCCTAATGAGGGTTGGGAAGAGAGCCAATTTTGTGGGTAATATGTTAGGGTAAGTTTAGGACTCTTTTTATGATAGATATGAGTTGTTTAATATTTATCCTATCCCCTTTTATTAATTACTATTATTTTAAATACGAATTTGGCATAATTACCTCCCATCTCATGATGGACTCTTCACATTTTGGCCCAAAAATTCATGTTAGGGCCATTAATAAAACCCATCACTAATTTTAGCTTAATGGGCTTTCATTTAATACCCTTAAATTCTAATTAAATCTATTTATCTCATTTATTAAATTGAAAATTTTATTTTATTTTGAATTAAAAAATCAAGGTTACTACATCCTCCCCCTCTTAAAAAGAATTTGGTCCCTAAATTCATATGATCGTAAGAGGAAGAGAGACTTACTGAATAATTCCGGATAATTCCGTCGCATTAATGTTTCGGGCTCCCACGTGGCCTCTTCAACTTCGTGACTTCTCCACAGTATCTTGACCACGGGTATAGATCGAATCCGAAGCTGTTGCATTTTCTTGTCCAAGATCTTTACTGTGTTGGCCCTTTTTGGGTACGGCAGCTACCTATCTAGAGGGGGGGTGAATAGATTTTCTGCACAAAAATAGAAACTTAACACAGAAAAAATACCATTTGAAGATTTGGTTAGTTTAGTGTGATAAAGAGTAGCAGTGAGGAAGCAAATAAATAATCACACAAATAACACAAGGGATTTATCCTGGTTCGGCCCTTCCCACATGGAAGTCCTACGTCCAGTCCCCAAGCAATCTCTTGGGATTTTACTAACTAAGGGTACAGTCCCCCTCAAGGACAATACAACACCCAGCACCCCAGCTGGTCTTCTTCTCTTTCCCGGGCAAGAAGGCAGCCCACTCCTCTCACAGGTAAAGAAGCCAACCTCTTGGTACAAACCCCAGTGCGGTTCTGCTAGACACAAACCCCTAGCTAGGTTCTACACTGTATACAGTCCCACAGCTGGACAGAAGTCTTTCTTAGAAAAGAAAGAACAAAGCTGAGAGTTGGAACAAATGAAAACCAACTAAAAGAACTCTCAGCAAAAAGACTCTTTCCCCAGATTACAGAGATGCACACAGAGAGAGTGAAGAGAGGAGAAGGAGCTGGAAGCTTGAAGACTTTAGATGCTTTAACACTTCTTCTTGGCTCGGGCTCTTTCTCTCTTTTTCTTTGAGTGTATGTGGAGTTTTGGTTCTTCACAGGATGTACACTCCTTCAAAGATCTTCAGGAAAGCTCTCGTTCTTTTCTTCAGCCATGCTTCATCTTTTATATGAGAGACTTTTGAATAGATTCGTTGAAGAGATCCGTTGGAGCTCTTCTAGTCATTGCTGATCTTCTCTTCATTTGTCTTAATCAGACTTTAGTGGTCTTCGAGGTCTGTAGGCATAGAAGAGAGTGTTAGCATAAAAGAGTGTTTATGATCAACGGTGCATGCCACTGTGTTTCTGCTAACATGCTAAAAATAGAGTTCATATCTTTTTCTGACACGACTCTGAGAGATGTATGCAACCTTTTTGTCAGAAGATATTTGACTTTTCATTAGTGCCAAACATATTTGAAACATCTGAATATAAAGGAAATTGATGTTTACATGAAGTCGATGTTTGGACAAAATCGATGTTTACATGAAAGCAAATCGATGTTATAAGTATAGGCAAATCGATGGCCAAATCGATGTTCAATCATAAGTAAATCGATGTTTGACATATCAAATTGATGTGAGAAGCAAATCGTTGTTTCTTACTTATGAAATCGTTATGATGATCAAATTGTTATGGCAAGCAAATCGATGTGAAACTTATCAAATCGTTGTGAAGCCTTAGCGAATCGTTATAGAAGGCAAATAGATGTGAGAGAAAATCGTTGTGCTCACTTATCGAATCATTATGAGAACCAAATCGATATGAGAGCAAATCGTTGTTCTCACTTATGAAATCGTTGCACGATAAAATCGATGTTTCACTTAACAAATCGTTACACGATCAAATCATTGTGTAACTTATGAAATCGTTGTTAGTGAAATCGATGTGGCACTTTGAATAGAAATCGATGTATATTAAATGAACATCGATTTAGCATTTTAGTGTGCCTTATTAAATCGTTGTGAGACTAATCATCTTGTTATGAGATTGATGCGACACAAATGAAACATGATATTCAATTTAATTAATCATAAATGTTGTTATCACAACTATATATTTGATATCATCATAAGTTTTGTTATCACCAAAATACAAGGACAAACATAGAGTGGTTCAACAATCTCCCCCTTTTTGGTGATGACAAAATTTATGAGAATTTTTTGGCAAAAATACTTAAGCATAGAAAATGCAGAAAATTCATAGAACATACATACTCTCCCCATTTTTGTCAATAACCAAAAAGGAAGGATCTTACCATGTGATCTCTCCCCTTAGGGAAAAAATTTCTTACCATCGAGGGGTTCAACAATGATTGACATTAATGAATAACTCCCCCTTAATCTGTGCTCCCCCTGAGCATGAGACTCCCTCTTAATGCGAGGCAAGTCAGATCTTGTTGCTCTTGACTTTTGACATGTTGTTTGTCAAGTCTTCAGAATTATTGCCTGCATTTATCTAAAAAACTTGCAAACATTGTCAGTAACATTGTAGTTTACTGAATCAATCAGAAATGTAAGTTTAAAAGCAGAAAACTAAAACTAAAGGATGACTACTTCCTCTTCAGATTGGAATGAAGTGAAGAGTTGGTAGTCACCAATTAGATCTTTTTAAACATCCTTTAACTATACCCATTTGAATGCCTTTTCCTTTTGTTCATCAAGACTAGACAGGCATTTTCTTCTTTAATGTTGAAGCTACTTGAGGAGTTGTTCCCTGAAGGTGTCTTCTGAGGTGTTACATGGAATTTATGAGCCTTATCCTCAGCTTCTTCTTCATCAGAAGCTTCTTCAACGCTTATTTCTTCAGAAATATCCTTTTTGAAAAAGATATGAGGCTCCCTCTCAATCTGAGGTTCCTCCTTTACCTCTTCTTCTTCATGTGGAAGGATAACTTCCTGAGGTGCTTCCTGTTGCTCCCTTTGAATGGTGACAGTTGGAGAAGATGGAGTTATAGCTTCCTGTCTTGTTTCTTTAAACACTTAAGCATCAGTAGGTATTTCATCCGTAGTGGGCATTCCTTCATATGTGAGCTTCAATTTGTCCCACATATCTTTAGCAGATATACATGTGGATACTTTACTAAATTCTATTTTAGATAAAGCACAACATAAATAGTTTTTTGCTTTAAAGTTTAATGATAATTTATTTTTATCATCTGTAGTAATGATAGTGGTGCCTTTTGCAGGAATAACAACAAAGTCACCTACCTCTATTACCTGCCACAGATCAAAGTCGGTGCCTTGAATGAAGCATTCCATTCTCATCTTCCAATATTGGTAGTCCTCTCCATCAAAGAATGGAGGTCTGGTGACTGATTGACCTTCAGCATATCCTTGAGCTGCCATGGATCTTCTCTAAGATCGTTATATCTTCTTGATTGATCAGAGAACCTCGCTCTGATACCACTTGTTGGCCCTTTTTGGGTACGACAGCTACCGATCTAGAGGGGGGGGGTGAATAGATTTTCTGCACAAAAATAGGAACTTAACACAGAAAAAATACCATTTGAAGATTTGGTTAGTTTAGTGTGATAAAGAGTAGCAGTGCGGAAGCAAATAAACAATCACACAAATAACACAAGGGATTTATCCTGGTTCGGCCCTTCCCACATAGAAGTCCTACATCCAGTCCCCAAGCAACCTCTTGGGATTTTACTAACCAAGGGTACAGTCCCCCTCAAGGACAATACAACACCCAGCACCCCAGCTGGTCTTCTTCTCTTTCCCGGGCAAGAAGGCAGCCCACTTCTCTTACAGGTAAAGAAGCCAACCTCCTGGTACGAACCCCAGTGCGGTTCTGCTAGACACAAACCCCTAGCTAGGTTCTACACTGTATACAGTCCTACAGCTGGACAGAAGTCTTTCTTAGAAAAGAAAGAACAAAGCTGAGAGTTGGAACAAATGAAAACCAACTAAAAGAACTCTCAGCAAAAAGACTCTCTCCCCAGATTACAGAGATGCACACAGAGAGAGTGAAGAGAGGAGAAGGAGCTTGAAGCTTGAAGACTTTAGATGCTTTAACACTTCTTCTTGGCTCGGGCTCTTTCTCTCTTTTTCTTTGAGTGTATGTGGAGTTTTGGTTCTTCACAGGATGCACACTCCTCCAAAGATCATCAGGAAAGCTCTCGTTCTTTTCTTCAGCCATGCTTCATCTTTTATATGAGAGGCTTTTGAATAGATCCGTTGAAGAGATCCGTTGGAGCTCTTCTAGTCGTTGCTGATCTTCTCTTCATTTGTCTTAATCAGACTTTAGTGGTCTTCGAGGTCTGTAGGCATAGAAGAGAGTGTTAGCATAAAAGAGTGTTTATGATCAACGGTGCATGCCACTGTGTTTCTGCTAACATGCTAAAAATAGAGTTCATATCTTTTTCTGACACGACTCCGAGAGATGTATGCAGCCTTTTTGTCAGAAGATATTTGACTTTTGATTAGGCGCCAAACATATTTGAAACATCTGAATATAAAGGAAATCGATGTTTACATGAAGTCGATGTTTGGACAAAATCGATGTTTACATGAAAGCAAATCGATGTTATAAGTATAGGCAAATCGATGGCCAAATCGATGTTCAATCATAAGCAAATCGATGTTTGACTTATGAAATCGATGTGAGAAGCAAATCGTTGTTTCTTACTTATGAAATCGTTATGATGATCAAACTGTTATGGCAAGCAAATCGATGTGAAACTTATCAAATCGTTGTGAAGCCTTAGCGAATCATTATAGAAGGCAAATCGATGTGAGAGCAAATCGTTGCGCTCACTTATCGAATCATTATGAGAACCAAATCGATATGAGAGCAAATCGTTGTTCTCACTTATGAAATCGTTGCACGATAAAATCTATGTTTCACTTAACGAATCGTTACACGATCAAATCGTTGTGTAACTTATGAAATCGTTGTTAGTGAAATCGATGTGGCACTTTGAATAGAAATCGATGTATATTAAATGAACATCGATTTAGCATTTTAGTGTGCCTTATTAAATCGTTGTGAGACTAATCATCTTGTTATGAGATTGATGCGACACAGATGAAACATGATATTAATTAAAATTTAATTAATCATAAATGTTGTTATCACAACGATATATTTGATATCATCATAAGTTTTGTTATCACCAAAATACAAGGACAAACATTGAGTGGTTCAACAATCTCCCCCTTTTTGGTGATGACAAAATTTATGAGAATTTTCTGGCAAAAATACTTAAGCATAGAAAATGCAGAAAATTCATAGAACATACATACTCTCCCCCTTTTTGTCAATAACCAAAAAGGAAGGATCTTACCATGTGATCTCTCCCCTTAGAGAAAAAATTTCTTACCATCGAGGGGTTCAACAATGATTGACATTAATGAATAACTCCCCCTTAATCTGTGCTCCCCCTGAGCATGAGACTCCCTCTTAATGTGAGGCAAGTCAGATCTTGTTGCTCTTGACTTTTGACATATTGTTTGTCAAGTCTTCAGAATTATTGCCTGCATTTATCTAAAAAACTTGCAAACATTGTCAGTAACATTGTAGTTTACTGAATCAATCAGAAATGTAAGTTTAAAAGCAGAAAACTAAAACTAAAGGATGACTACTTCCTCTTCAGATTGGAATGAAGTGAAGAGTTGGTAGTCACCAATTGGATATTTTTAAACATCCTTTAACCATACCCATTTGAATGCCTTTTCCTTTTGTTCATCAAGAGTAGACAGGCATTTTCTTCTTTAGTGTTGAAGCTACCTGAGGAGTTGTTCCCTGAAGGTGTCTTCTGAGGTGTTACATGGAATTTATAAGCCTTATCCTCAGCTTCTTCTTCATCAGAAGCTTCTTCAACGCTTATTTCTTCAGAAATATCCTTTTTGAAAAAGATATGAGGCTCCCTCTCAATCTGAGGTTCCTCCTTTACCTCTTCTTCTTCTTCACGTGGAAGGATAACTTCTTGAGGTGCTTCCTGTTGCTCCCATTGAATGGTGACAGTTGGAGAAGATGGAGTTATAGCTTCCTTTCTTGTTTCTTTAAACACTTGAGCATCAGTAGGTATTTCATCCGTAGTGGGCATTCCTTCATATGTGAGCTTCAATTTGTCCCACATATCTTTAGCAGATATACATGCGGATACTTTACTAAATTCTATTTTAGATAAAGCACAACATAAATAGTTTTTTGCTTTAAAGTTTAATGATAATTTATTTTTATCATCTGTAGTAATGATAGTGGTGCCTTCTGCAGGAATAACAACAAAGTCACCTACCTCTATTACCTGCCACAGATCAAAGTCTGTGCCTCGAATGAAGCATTCCATTTTCATCTTCCAATATTGGTAGTCCTCTCCATCAAAGAATGGAGGTCTGGTGACTGATTGACCTTCAGCATATCCTTGAGCTACCATGGATCTTCTCTGAGATCGTTCGATCTTCTTGATTGATCAAAGAACCTCGCTTTGATACCACTTGTTGGCCCTTTTTGGGTACGGAAGCTACCTATCTAGAGCGGGGGGGGGGGGGGGGTGAATAGATTTTCTACACAAAAATAAAAACTTAACACAGAAAAATACCATTTGAAGATTTGGTTAGTTTAGTGTGATAAAGAGTAGCAGTGCAGAAGCAAATAAACAATCACACAAATAACACAAGGGATTTATCTTGGTTCGGCCCTTCCCACATGGAAGTCCTACGTCCAGTCCCCAAGCAACCTCTTGAGATTTTACTAACCTAGGGTACAGTCCCCCTCAAGGACAATACAACACCCAGCACCCCAGCTGGTCTTCTTCTCTTTCCCGGGCAAGAAGGCAGCCCACTTCTCTTACAGGTAAAGAAGCCAACCTCCTGGTACGAACCCCAGTGCGGTTCTGCTAGACACAAACCCCTAGCTAGGTTCTACACTGTATACAGTCCTACAGCTGGACAGAAGTCTTTCTTAGAAAAGAAAGAACAAAGCTGAGAGTTGGAACAAATGAAAACCAACTAAAAGAACTCTCAGCAAAAAGACTCTCTCCCTAGATTATAGAGATGCACACAGAGAGAGTGAAGAGAGGAGAAGGAGCTTGAAGCTTGAAGACTTCAGATGCTTTAACACTTCTTCTTGGCTCGGGCTCTTTCTCTCTTTTCCTTTGAGTGTATGTGGAGTTTTGGTTCTTCACAGGATGTACACTCCTTCAAAGATCTTCAGGAAAGCTCTCGTTCTTTTCTTCAGCCATGCTTCATCTTTTATATGAGAGGTTTTTGAATAGATCCATTGGAGCTCTTCTAGTCGTTGCTGATCTTCTCTTCATTTGTCTTAATCAGACTTTAGTGGTCTTCGAGGTCTGTAGACATAGAAGAGAGTGTTAGCATAAAAGAGTGTTTATGATCAACGGTGCATGCCACTGTGTTTCTGCTAACATGCTAAAAATAGAGTTCATATCTTTTTCTGACACGACTCTGAGATATGTATGCAGCCTTTTGTCAGAAGATATTTGACTTTTGATTAGGCGCCAAGCATATTTGAAACATCTGAATATAAAGGAAATCGATGTTTACATGAAGTCGATGTTTGGACAAAATCGATGTTTACATGAAAGCAAATCGATGTTATAAGTATAGGCAAATCGATGGCCAAATCGATGTTCAATCATAAGCAAATCGATGTTTGACTTATGAAATCGATGTGAGAAGCAAATCGTTGTTTCTTACTTATGAAATCGTTATGATGATCAAATTGTTATGGCAAGCAAATCGATGTGAAACTTATCAAATCGTTGTGAAGCCTTAGCGAATCGTTATAGAAGGAAAATCGATGTGAGAGCAAATCGTTGCGCTCACTTATCGAATCATTATGAGAACCAAATCGATATGAGAGCAAATCGTTGTTCTCACTTATGAAATCGTTGCACGATAAAATTGATGTTTCACTTAACGAATCGTTACACGATCAAATCGTTATGTAACTTATGAAATCGTTGTTAGTGAAATCGATGTGGCACTTTGAATAGAAATCGATGTATATTAAATGAACATCGATTTAACATTTTAGTGCGCCTTATTAAATCATTGTGAGACTAATCATCTTGTTATGAGATTGATGTGACACAGATGAAACATGATATTCAATTTAATTAATCATAAATGTTGTTATCACAACGATATATTTGATATCATCATAAGTTTTGTTATCACCAAAATAAAGACAAACATAGAGTGGTTCAACATATTGGCCTTTCTTCATAGGTCATGTCTTTGTTCAAAATAATGTCATCATAGATGATTACGTGTGACAGAACATACACATACTTCCTCAGCATTGACACATGGAAAACATTATGTACTGTGGAGAACTGGGGAGGTAGTGCTAGTCGGTACGCCACCTCACCAACTCTATCCAACACTTCAAATGGACCTATGAATCTTGGTCTTAGCTTGCCTTTCATCTCAAACCTTTGAAATCCACGGGTCGGGGATACTTTCAACATCACATGATCTCCAGTTTGAAATTCTAAATCTCTTGTTCTCTTGTCTGCATAGCTCTTCTTCCTGGACTGGGCTATCTTAATTTTGTCTCTGATAATTTGTATATCCCTGCTAGTGCTCTGCACCATGTCTGGTCCCAGCCATTGTTGTTCTCCTACTTCAATCCAACAGACTGGCGATCTACAGCTTCTTCCGTACAACGCTTCAAATGGTGCCATCTTAATGCTCGTCTTATAGCTGTTGTTGTAGGCGAATTCTACCAGGGATAGCTGCTCATTCCAATAGCCTTCAAAATCTATAGTGTAGGCACGTAGCATGTCTTCCACTATCTGGTTTGTCATTTCTGTCTGTCCATCCGTCTGTGGGTGGAAAGCAATGCTAAAATTGAGTTTCGTGCCCAACGCAGTCTGAAGTCCCTTCTAGAACCTAGATGTGAATCTGGGATCACGGTCTGAGACTATAGACACGGGGACTCCATGTAGTCTTACTATTTCTTTCACATACAAGGCTGCTAACACATCCATACTCCATGTACTTTTGATTGCCAAGAAATGTGCGGACTTAGTTAAACGATCTACAATAACCCATATAGCATCGAGTCCACCATGAATTCAGGGTAAACCCATGATGAAATCCATTCCGATGCTTTCCCACTTCCACTCGGGTATGTCCAGGGGTTTGAGTACACCCGCAGGACGACAATGTTCTACTTTTACCTGCTGACATGTGAGGCAGTGTGTGGCATGCTCAGCCACCTCACGCTTCATGTTTGGCCACCAAAATGACCTTTTCATGTCCTGGTACATCTTGGTTGCACCTGGGTGAATGGTATACTTGGTCTTGTGGGCTTCATCCATTAGATTTCTCTTCAGTTCCTCATTGTCAGGCACGCATGTCCTGTCTTGAAATAGTATTCTTCCATCCTCAGCGATGGAGAAATCTGGCTTGTCAGCTATGGTCTCCCTGACTCTGACTAGGAATGGATCATTTGCATGTTGTTCTCTGATCTCGACAAAGATGTCGGGTTGTGCTCTAAGATTGGCAACTATCATCTCATCACTTCTTTGCTCAATATTCAGATCCAGACTGGCGAACTGTTCTAACAATTGCATTTCGCTCATGACTAAACAAGATAACGAAGCTACTGGCTTCCTACTGAGTGCATCAGCTACTGCATTACCTTTGCCTGGGTGATATTGGATATTGAAATCAAAGTCCTTCAGATACTCCAGCCATCTACGTTGTCGCATATTAAGCTCCTTCTGAGAAAATAAGTACTTGAGACTCTTGTTGTAACATCGCGCGTTTTTTGGATCTTTACGGATCCCTACTTAGTGGGTTTGGTGGCCAATGTGTGGCCCATTAGTGCGTGTTTCAGGTGTTTATGTGCGTTGTGAGGCTTGGTGGGCCACCAGATTGGGCCCAAAGCGCTCATAGGTTTTCTGCCTGTGAATGCGACAACGGTGTGCATCGCGTTCTGAACGCGACAACCCTGGTGGTCGCGTTCCTGTTGCCGCTGTTGAGTGGTCGATGTTTGCATGCGCGCCATGCGTCACGCGTTGGGTGGCCTACTGATGTCGGGCTTGAAAAGGCGACGGCCGCCTACGTCGCGTTCAGGTTGCAACGTAGGGCTACGTCGCGTTCTCAACTGCAATGCGGTTTTAAGGAACCCTGGCCGAACAGAGCTTTCACAGGCTCTGCTCGACCAGGGGGGGTTGCTGCGGGGTTCCTCCGAGCGGTTCGAGGTTCTGGAGGTGCGTGGGGTGTGTTCTCGTCGCGAGGTCGTCGTGTGGAGCAGGGGGAACGCTGAGGGATCTCCGATTTTTGCGTTCTTCGTGAAGGTAGGGTGTTCTACCTCAATTTGTATTGTGAATTTCATGTTAGTTAGTTTATTGCTTTGTAAACAGTAGACATCATGCTAGGGTATCCATTAAAGCATGGAAAACATGAATAAATTGTGGTTTGAATGTTCTGGAATGGTGATCCGTGGATTTGCTCCCAGATTAGGGTTTTCGCCTGCGCAGACGACAGCCTTGGGCGTCGCGTTGTTAACATGACAGCTCGATCCGTCGCGTTCATGGTTTGAACGCGGCATGTCGGGGTGCCGCGTTCTGAAGGCGACCTTGCCCCTTGTCGCGACCTCAGCTGAGAGGTCCCGTTATGCATGTTTTCTGTATTTTGAATATTCGGTTAGTGGTATTTGTTGTGCATGGCAATGATAGGTGGAGCCAATGCACTTGTTACGTTCATGAAGCGTGTTGCTCACGAGGTGGGCATGTTTTATGTGGTTAATGTGTTATGTACGTAATCGGCTTGGTGTTTACGTAGTATGAGTGGTGCGTTGGCACCTGTAGCGCTCTTAGAGCGTGCTGTCTATGTGTTGGACATGTTGTTTATGTGAATGACGTGTGGTGCACCTGGCTGGTGTATTATACACGTGGTGTCTACGTGGTTTGAATGCCATGCATGTGGTTTGTGTGTGCATGGCACATCGTAAGTTATTGTGTTTATTGTATCTTAATTATTGTGTTAGTCCGTGGTGTTGTGGCAGTGAGGTTCACGTTTGAACCTAGCCTTGATCCTTTAGGATCTTTTATAAGTTATCCTCGATGGATAATTAGTAAAGTATAAGTATGGTTATCACGTGATTATCGTGTACTATGTTTAGTGCGGTAGTGGAGGTCACAAGGTGACCGATGACAGGCTGTGGTGTTATTATTAATATGGTTTATGTGTGTGATTGTGTAGGTTAGCTTGTAAGTCACAAGGTGACTGGAACAAGCTATTCCTAGCATATGTACCGTAATTGGTAATAGAAAGTGTTTGTGTATATACCGTGGTTTGAGCTTGCCGAGTGTGGTGGTCCGGCGCCTATTCCGGAATGCCTCTCTAGTCGGGTACCCCAGGTTCTTTGTGAGCCATGCACGTTGTGTTTGTTGTGCCCGGGGTTTGTCCCGGTACAGTGTGGTACCGTCGAGGTCTGTGTCATCTTCCTGGACACCCTCACTCCTGAGTTGAGTTGTACGTCCGGCTGAGGGAAAGACGGTAGTGTGATAGCGACTTCCTAGAGCATATTTTTAGTCGCTTGTAGCGCACTCGTAGTTGGAGGTACGGACACCAGCAAACGTCACTGGTCTCCAGCTAGTCCTGTTTTCCAGTGCCTCACTTTAGGGTGCTCCGGCCAGAGACCCTAGAGGTGCCAGGCATGGACCTGCAGTTGTGTGTCTGCAGGTGTGGTGTTGGTTGGTCTCCACAGTTGTTTGACTTGTTCTCGTGGAGCGGCAGTTGGACCTTTCGTCCATGACTGCGAGACTGAGAGGTTGTTCTTGTGTTGTGTTGTTCGGGTTGGATACTGGCCTGATCAGCCAGTAGTCCATTCTCGTGTGGTGGCATCGTTCCTTTCCAACTCGTGCTTTGCCACTGGCTGTGGCTCGTGAGTTTGTGACTCGTAGTCGAGGTTTGACCCATTCGAGGTGTGCCCTGGTGTTGGCACAGTTGTGACTGCGGTTGTGGCTTGTGGTGTGCCCGAGTGGTGGCACAGTTTTGGTTATGGTTGGTAAGTGTTGACTCACCAAATGTGGTTTAGCTCGCTATGGTGTGCCTTGTTACGACACTAGTTTACTTGCGGTTTCCGTGCTGGTACCTTGTGGTAATAGGTACCTGTACCCCGTGTGGGTAATGATTTGTGGTGGTACGTCGTATACCAGTCTTTTCTGGTGTTGACGTGGAACTGTATTTCGTGGTGGTCGTGTGGTGTGACCTTCCACTCAATGTGCTTTACCTTACCTTCCTCGAGTAAGCTTCCGTATATGGTTTTCGTGTGTGATGGATTGGCCCGCTGTAGCCGATCATGTTACCTGGTGTGTGTAGCTTCTGATATATCGTGGTTTGGGGTTTAATGGACCAGCACTTGGTTGGCTGTCCTATTACCCACGAGGTTGAGGTTCGCCTGGGAAGCTTGCAGCCTAGGCAGTGACTTGCCTGTGTGGCTTAAAGCATAGGTGACCAGTTGTTATTATGGTTTGCCTGTGAGGCTTAAGGCTTAGGCGTTTCAGTTGTTGTGTGGACTAGTGGTGCGAAACTAGTCATGTTGCTTCTTCTTACCTTCTGAGGTTATGTTTGATTAAGGTGTTTATATTTAATTACAGTTTAAATTCAATTGTTATGAGCATGAAATGGTTTGGCTATTGGTGTTGCCAATGAGACCCTCTGGGGTTGACGTGTCCGTAGTTGGTTGTTGTTTTGGGTAGCCCCTGCTGAGCCTGTGACTTGTTGAGGCTCACTTCCTTACAGTTCTTTTCAGGGCTTACCGTTGGTTCGGCTTGTGGAGACGTTGTGTCAGACTTGTACCACCAGTAGTTATGTTGTAGTAGTGTTTTTGTGAGCTTGTGCTCCCTCGGGGTATGCCCCAGGTAGTTGTACTTTTTAATTGGACATGTAATAATGTAATGAGATAGTTGTAAATTATTATATGCAGGTATGAGCACATGTACTTTCTTGTGTCTTATACTGTGTAGTTGCCTTTTATATTCTTACTGGACACTTATGTGAGCTATCCCTTGCGAGACTTCGGTCCGTTCGCGGGAGGCGGATCTGGATATGGAGCCTTAATAGGCATAAATATCCAGGGCCGTCACACTTGTGGTCGGAGTAGACAATGAACTGCTCCCCATATAAGTAATACCTCCAGATCTTGAGTGCAAATACCACAACAGCTAATTCTAAGTCATGGACAAGATAGTTGACTTTATGAGGCTTCAACTGCCTTGAAGAATATGCTATCACCTTCTCATTCTGCATTAGCACGCAGCCTAGACTGATTCCAGATGCATCAGCGTAGACTGAGAATCCTTTGCCCTCGACTGGCAACGCGAGGACATGTGTAGAAGTCAACAATTGCTTAAGTGTCTGAAAGCTCTTCTCGCACTCCTTGCTACAGACATAGGGGTTCTCTTTCCGCGTAAGATCCGTAAGAGGTACAGTTATCTTGGAGAAGTCCTTTATGAACCATCTGTAGTAGCCAGCCAGTCCAAGAAAGCTTCTGATCTCAGTAACATTAGTCGGCCTTTCCTAGTTGAGTACGGCTTCTACCTTGGAAGGATCGACAACGATACCATCCTTGGATATAACATGGCCTAGGAATGACACCTCCTCGAGCCAGAATTCTCACTTGCTCAATTTGGCGTAGAGCTTGTTGTCCCGCAAGGTCTACAGAGCGATCCTTAGATGCTCCTCATACTCTTCCTTGGTCTTCGAGTATATGAGAATATCATCAATGAATACCACGACGAATTTGTCGAGGTAGGGCCGATATATGATGTTCATCAGTTGCATAAAAGCTGTAGGAGCATTGGTTAGCCAAAAGACATGACTACAAATTCGTAATGACCGTACCTGCTCCTGAAAGCCGTCTTGTAAATGTCTGCATCTTTAATCCTCATCCGATGATATCCCGATCTAAGGTCAATCTTAGAAAAATACTTTGCTCCTGATATCTGATCAAACAATTCATCAACACGTGGCAGAGGGTACTTGTTCTTGATAGTTAGATTATTCAACTGCCTGTAGTCGATGCATAATCTCATGGATCCGTCCTTCTTCTTAACGAACAACACTGGTGCTCCCCAAGGAGAAGTACTTGGTCTAATAAAACCCTTTTCCAGCAACTCCATTAATTGTTCCTTCAACTCTTTCAATTCAGCGGGGGACATCCTGTAGGGTTGGTGTGAAACCGGTGTGGCTCCAGGTATGAGGTCAATTGAGAAATTGACATCTCTTTCAGGTGGTATGCCTGGCAACTCATTGTAGACACGCCAATTTTACCTAAATTGGACAAAATCTCGAGTTGCACTGTAACGCCTCAATGTGATTGTCTTTAATTACCTTTTTAAGTGATTTCCCCGAATTTCCTATTTTACTTTGAGACTTTTCAGAATTTTCATGTCTTTAAGAAGCTTTTTTAGGACCCTTTTAGATAAGTCTACAAAAGAGTCTAGAAAAACCCAAAAAGAATCGGCACTATATTAAATCGCGACCAGACCGGCGGCCGCATAATTAAATGCCATAAGCACGACGCCCTGAGGCGACGCAATTCAGCTACCGCCTTACAGAACGCAACGCTTAACCGACGTTGAAAGGGAGTCCATGACGGCCGCCGCGGTTCAAAAGTCAACAATTAACGTACACGTTCTAACACCTGTGGCAGGCTCTGAAACATGTCGTGGTTGTACGACGCGATTCTTAACCGCCCTACACGTACCATGCCCCTGTTAGGCGTCAGAACGTTGTCAGTACTGTGTCAGACTCTGAATCGCCCCCAGACAGCACGCTGCGATTAAGAACCGCCAGTTACAACGTTACAAATGTTCAGGCGGTTGTTAATAGCGACCAGTATGAAGGACGCATTTTATGGACGCAAATGAGGTCATGGTTGTCAAATCGATTTGACCTTCCGAAATGCGACGACTATGGTCGACGCGATTCTTAAGATCGATGCGCGCCGTAATGATCATGTTTTGGCAAGTGGATGGGACATCTGGCCGACCTAATGAATCGCGACGTCCCCCATGGCCGCAATTTTACTTAAAAAACGTCTGCTGGGTTGGACGCGATTTAAAACAGTGAGTCTATATATACAAGCCCCCAGCGCAGCAGTGAGGAGAGAGAGACCTTACCCCCACCAGAGCGGCGAAGCCCTGCCCGTCCAACGCGTCGCCCGCCTGCCGTTCCGTTCCGCGTCCGCCGGGAGTTCTAGTAAGACGATCCTACCGTCCAGAAGCTGCCGTTTCGGAGCCGGAGGACGATCCGCGCCGTACGCTCCACGACGAGGCGTCGCCATCCACCACGCTGTTTCCGGGCTCTCACAGCCTTTCTCTCCCCCTGTCCGGGTCACCAGACAACACACACGCACACACGTGCATGCTCCCCCCCCCCCCCCACCGTCTAGTTAGGGGTTTTTCATTCCCATAGTTAGGAGGTGCGTCTGCACCGTTTTACGTCCTGTCCGCTATCTTCCGTTGTCTTTTTCATTTACTACACGTCCGCCTAATCCGTTTCCATTCCTGTCCTCTTCAGGTACTGCAGGCTAAATCTCCTTTGCCGGCCGGCCGGTGGAAGGAGGAGGAAGGACCCACCGCACACGCATCCCGCTACTTTCCACGGGTCCAAAAAGGTACACATCCCCTTAGACCCGTCCCTACTTTTGGTACTTTTTAGTAAAAGTACCTGGCGATCGCTGCTTTCCTTTACTTTCCGTACGCTTTTATTCCCTGTGTGGGTGCCGTTTATTCTCTCGTTATCCACCCTTTCCCCGACCCCAGAAAAGGGGGAAAAAAAAGGGAGGGGGGGGGGGGGGGGGACATCGGGGAAATAACTGCATCTACACTCATCAGGAAACACATCGGGGTATTCTTGCACGATATGGATGTCGGATATCTTAGATGATTTCTTCTCAACCACAATTGCGGCAAGAAATGCCACACAACCCTTTTTTATCATGTTTTGTGCTTTGATGGCAGAGACGAGAGACAAGTGCCTCATGTGTCTACGTCCCGAGAAGGTCAACTTAGAGAATTCACTAAAAGAAATTTTCCCTCTTATACAATCCACGATAGCCCCATACGTGGATAGCCAATCGGCTCTTAATATGACATCATAGCCCTCCATGGGCATACAGATCAAGTCTGCTCTCAGATTAAGTTCCCCAATCTTAACATCAGCTAATGGAAAATATTTATTCAATTGAGCCTTTTCTCCCAGTGGTGTAGTAACAAGCAATTCAAATTCCATGGATGTGGGTTTTTCATTTAATGTATCAGCAAATGCTTGTGACATAAACGAATGTGTTGCGCCAGTATCAAATAAAACAAATGCTGATTGAGAAAAGACTGGTAGAGTACCTTCAACGACTCCATACTCCTCCGTGGTTTCCACCTCTTGCAAGGCCTGCAGTCGGCCGGGCTTCCTCTGTCCCGCAGGATGCTTCTCATTTTCTTTCAGCAGAGGGCAGTCAGGTATACGGTGCTCTCGACTACCACAACGAAGGCATTTGCCTACCTTCCTCCAACACTCCTCTGCAGTGTGACCCAACTTGTCACAGTGCTTGCATCTAGGCTTGTTGTTCGGAGCAGTAGGGGTGGGACTTTGGGCTTTTGCTCTTGGCTTGGCCCGTCGGTGATGCTTAACGGCCTTTTCTTTCCGTTAGTGGGCTTGCTCGGTGCTCCGGATGTCAGCTCCTTCTTTACCATTCTACCTTTGATACGTTCGGTGAGTTCAGTCACATCCTCCAGACATTGTGCTCTCTTGACCATCTCCGGATAGGTCTGAATATCAAATGGTGCCAATTGTGTGATATAAGTGGGTCTGAGCCCATTAAGGAATCTCTTCGCCTTCATTCTCTCAGTGCTCACCAGATGATTGGCATATTGTGCCAACCTGAAGAACTAAGTTTCATACTCAACAACAGTAAGGCTTCTCTGTTTCAGTGCTACGAACTCAGCGACCTTCCTTTCTTCGACCCATTCAGAAAAGTACTTGGAGTTGAAGTGCTCCTTGAACTCATTCCATGTGAATCGTGCGTCTGCTCTGGTTGCCTCAACAAACTCCCACCATGCACAGGCGTCCCGTTCAAGTTGGAATGTGGCAAGTAAGCTTATCTCCATCCGCGCATTGCATAACGCGGAAGATACGCTCAGTCTCCTTGAGCCAGTTTTCGACCTCATCAGGGTCAGTGGTCCCACTGAATCGAGGCGGGTTCAAGTTATGGAAATTCCTGTGTAATTCACCAGCTCCTCGGTTATTGTTGTTATTAGCTCTAGCAGCCTGGAGCAATGCCTGAGTAAGCTGTTGGATTGTGTGTTGCTTGTCACGGAGTTGAGCATGCTCCGTTGCCATTGCTATTGTTTAAGTTCATTCAAAAGAGAATTTAAATGTAAGTCATTGAGTTTGCACTAAGTTTGTACATGTGTGAGTTCATTTTATCTTATTACCCTTGGTTCTACCCATCTCACATAGGTACGAAATTTAGACTCTAAGTCAAGGCAGGTCAAACCTAGATCATCCTATACTTAAGAATAACCTAGGCTCTGATACCACAAAACTGTAACGCCCCGACGTGGAATATCAGAGCGGAATTACAGTTATTAAATAGCACAGAGTGAGAAATAAATAACAAACCATTGCACAATTGTAAATAATATCAAATAACCTCCAATATCATTAATAACCATCAACTAGCTATTACATCAATCTATCAGAGCCATAACTAGGGCCCATAGTACTTTATTGAAATCCAACTAATACATATGGACTAACTGACGATCACTAACTCATAACTATACTAACTAACTACTATGCCAAGACAGCTGATCGGGTCACTCCTGAGCAACATCCTCGTCAGTCCCATCCTCGCGAGTATGGTCATATCCATCCGACTCACCTGAACACATGAAATAAACGCACATGATGAGCGAATAACGCCTAGTAGGACTTAATATCTCATGAGAACAAGCATGCTTTAAATAATTAATGTCTTAAATGGCAGGGCAACGAAAGAGTATAGTCATGTAGAGCAAGTAACGATAGCAAGAGAGCAATAGCACTGGTATAGTGAAAATAACACAATGATAACGATAATAGAATGGCCATGTAACGATAATTGCACTTGTATAGCACTTGAATAGATAGCACTTGAATAGATAGCACTTTGATTGTCAACGATTAATTGTTATAGTATTAAATGGCACTGGATGCATGCCGTACACATCCTGATCATGTAACCCTTGCAAGGAAATAGCACTCTTCGGGAGCTCTCCCCAGGACCAGACCGGGCCCTATTGCACTGGCATATAGCACTTGTTATTTTAGACAATCAATTGTATGGCCAAATAGAGTACCAAGAAGAGATGAGAGTAATAGGAAATAGATGAGAGTACAGAGTGAAAGGGAACAGATGAGAGTAATGAGATAGTAGATGAGATAAGGGTATAATCGTAAAATGTCGTTAAACCACGATAGTAACGGTTGCACAGCACCAGGTCGGGTACCGACAGTCTGGTAGAAGTCAACACCGCCCACTAGCCGTGCTATGAACACAGGCTACATGGTCAGGCATGATCACGAGGTAAGAAGGAAACACTATGGCCGTTTGGATCGTACTGATCCCTAGGGGTGTAACGAGTTTTAGGGTACAACCAGCTCGTCGGCTAAGGACGTATGCCAAAGCCAAGAAGACTTACGGAGGCCTTGACAAGGATTCCCTGGTCCAGTCAGGAGTCTTCTCGGTGGAGAGGTGGTCCATGCCAAGGGAGTGTGTAGAAAACTGGTCCGTCGTGCCTCGAGTGCTCGAAGGCCGAGGGAAACGGTGACGGTGTATAAAGCGCGCGAGAAAACGAAGACAAGGGTAATTATTTAAAAATAGGGAATTTAGTAATTTATTTCGCTAAATTACCAGATACATTATTGCGTAATTTAATAAGGTTTAATGGCAATCATGATTGTTAGGTGTGTGTAAGTGTAAGAAATCAAGAGAGCATAATGGATTGTGCACATAGCTTTTAAATTAATTAAATTTATATAATTATTGCCTATTTTAATTTATCAAGTCGAAATAATTATAACAAGGTTTAATCATTGTTAAATAAGGGGTAAATAGCATAAACAACAGGGGCATAGGCACAATCAACAGTTCTAGTCGAATGTTGAAATCGTGGTGGGGTAACCCGTCGCATTTCATGTTGCAACGGGCGGCTTGGGCGCGACTAATGAACCGGCCGGCCTGGCGCGGTTCGGGGTGGAATCGCGGCGGCATGGACCACCGCGTTCTCATTGCAATAGACCCACCGGCTGCGACCTTCTGATATTGTGGCGGATCGTGCCGCCGCGATATTAGAAAGGCGGCCCGACCCTGAAAGGGGCTTTTGCCCTTTTTCGGGGTTGGTCCTTCCCTCCCATGCTTGACACAAGGTGGTTCTAAAATCAATATAAATTCGTAAAGAGCTCCAAAAATCATGAGATAAATTTTAAATGAAACTAGACTTACTGATTTACCATTGAGCATGATTAATTAGAAAATAGATGTGGTTTGGACATGCTTTAAGCAGGTTATAATATGGTGCCCTTAATATGCTCAGTCATGGAAAGACGATTTAATTAGCCATGAATACAAGACAGAAATTAGGGCAAATAGGGGTGTTTGAAAGCTAGGACCATGTAGTATTTATGAGAATTATTTTAGGACATGAGATCATGTACAAACGAGGATTGAACACAAACATGATGGTTTAGTCACAACATGTTAACATAAGTTTGGGCATTTAATTCGCCCTCATGGAAGAACGAAATAGAGCGAAATTAGAGGGCTTTCAAAGGGGATCATGAAGACTACCTAGGGTAATTTTTACACGGTTTAAGCTTGAGAGATTGCCTACCTTTCGTTGAAGTAAAGAAAACCCTAGTTTGGTGACGAAAAGGAAGAAGAAATCTCCTTAGATCCAAGCCTTCCCTCCTTGCTCCCTCGTCCAATTCGCCTTCTCTACATCCTCAAGAGTTCCCACTGCGGTCTAGGGGGTGATAGGGCCGAGATTGGGGTGTTTTGTTGGCTAATGGAGTCCAACCCCTTCTAAGAGTCCTTCCTTTCATAAAATTCCAAATTTTTCATATTTATCACCCACTTTCCCTCCTTTATCTCCTAATTAGGGTTGGGAAGAGAGCCAATTTCGTGGGTAATAGGTTAGGGTAAGTTTAGGACTCTTTTTAGGATAGATATGAGTTATTTAATATTTATCTTACCCCCTTTTATTAATTACTATTATTTTAAATCCGTATTTGACATAATTACCTCCCATCTCATGATGGGCTCTTCACATTTAGGCCCAACAATTCATGTTAGGACCATCAATAAAACCCATCACTAATTTTAGCTTAATGGGATTTAATTTAATTCCCTTAAATTCTAATTAAATCTATTTATCTCATTTATTAAATTGAATATTTTATTTTATTTTGAATTTAAAAATCAAGGTTACTACACCTAGGCCCTTAGCATGAATATCTACTGAGTCCACCCCACTGTGACCGACTGTAGAGACACCAAATAGTCTTTCCAACAGATCATAGGTGATGAGAATGGGTGTACCTTTTACAGTGGAAGAGAGGAACCCGTCTTCTTCTGTTTTCAAACAAGTGTAGAAGGCTTTGGCTAGGTCTGGATAACTTGGCTCAGAGATAGTGACCGTCTTTGTCCTCTTCATCCTCTGAATGGCTTCCACAATGTTGTGCATCCCATGCTTCTCTATATCTTCAATATCCATTGCCTTGTTTCCACTAAGCTTGATCCTGACAGCCGCAAACCGTTCCTGTTGATCCGCCGTGAGGAAGGCGATGTTGTAACCACCTACGCTGCCGGAACTCTCAGAAGCGGCCATGGAATGGAACAAGAAAAGTTTCTGGAGGATCGCGGGAAAGGAAGGAATAGGAGCCCTCAAGAAATTTGAGCGGGAACAGAGAGATCCCTTGAAACCACACTGAGGGGATTCTGGAATCGATGAGGGTTTTTCGTAAGCAAGCAAATCGAAGGAGATGAGAGAGAAAGAGATGAAATCGATGCGACAAGGATTTCAGACTTAACGAAAGGACATAAAGTGGCTTTTTGAAACGCTAGAGCATTAAAAGCAGATAACGACAAAAGAGGAGATGATTACGCAAATAATAAAGAATTGATCTTGAAACGCCATAGCAATTTATGACACAAGCAATAAAGGATTTGCTTAAATTTTAGCGAGAGGGACAAGTATTATTCTAAAATTTTTATTATTATTATTTCAGTTACGTACATACATATCTGTTACAAATTACACATGCCTAATTCCCTTCTAAGAGACGTAAATCTCTCTTCAGGTAAGGCTTTTGTAAAGATATCTGCTAACTGATTTAGAGTATCTATAAATGAAATATTTATATTACCATTAGCTACATGATCTCTAATAAAATGATATATTACCTCTATATGTTTCGTCCTGGAGTATTGAACTGGATTTTTTGTGAGATTTATCGCACTTGTGTTGTTGCACAGCAATGGGATGGTCTTGATGTGCAATCCATAGTCCTCAAGCTGTTGCTTTATCCATAGGAGTTGAGTGCAGCAGCTCCCAGCAGCTATGTATTCAGCTTCAGCTATTGATAGTGCTATTGAATTTTGCTTCTTTGAAGACCATGAAATCAAGCATCCTGCAAGAAATTGACAACCACCACTGGTGCTTTTTCTATCTACTCTGCATCTAGCATAGTCAGCATCAGAATATTCAACTAAACTAGTTTCACATGATTTAGGATACCATAGTCCTAGGTCATGAGTTTTAGCTAAATATCTAAAGATTCTTTTAACATATATTAGATGAGATTTCTTAGGATCAGATTGATATCTTACACACATGCATGCACTAAATAAGATATCGGGCCTACTGGGTGTTAAATAAAGCAATGATCCTATCATACCTCTATAAAGTTTTTGATCAACTTTCTTACCTTTATTATCACTGTCTAACCTGGTAGATGTGCTCATTGGAGTGGACAATGGTTTGGCATTTTCAAAACCAAATTTCTTTAGAAGTTCCTTGGTGTATTTTGCTTGATAAATTCGAGTTCCTTCATTGCCTTGCTTTATTTGTAACCGAAGGAAATAGTTGAACTCTCCAATCATGCTCATCTCAAATTCTCCCTACATGAGCTTCTCAAAATACTTGCACAAGGATTCATCAGTAGAACCAAATATAATATCATCTACATAAATTTGCACATGTAATATATTTTTATTATTTGATTTAATGAACAATGTGCTTTCTACCTGTCCTCGAATAAAACCATGATTTAATAAAAATGCACTAAGTCTTTCATACCATGCTCTAGGTGCTTGTTTTAGCCCATACAATGCTTTATGTAATTTAAAAACGTGATTTGGACAGTCTAAATCATCAAAACCAGGAGGTTGTTCTACATAGACTTCCTCCTTTATATAACCATTTAGGAAAGCAGATTTTACATCCATTTGAAAAAGTTTTAAATCCAATGCACATGCATAAGCAAGTAAAATTCGAATAGCCTCTAGTCTAGCCACTGATGCTGTAAGGCCCTTGATTTTTATCTTGGGTGTTTGCTTATGTATATATATGTATACGAGTATATACTATTGATGTATGGACTATTATGCATAGTATTTATTTGTGTGAATTGCATGAATTAGTGCTGATGTAATGTATGCATGGTATATTTGTATATATCTATATGTGTGTGGTGTATATAGTTTCTGTAGTCTTAAGTCTGTTCTGTCGACTAGTAGGCGTCAACATGAGTTGACGTTTATTGGGAGTCAGTGGCCACATCGATGGACGCCAACTCTGTATTGGCGGCCAGAGATGTTGACGTTTATTTACCAGATCTGTTGCGATCTCAGATCCGGAAACGCCCCCGAAAATGTCGCCCTCTGATTTGGAAACCGTTCCCCAACGGTAACCTAGCCTAACCCTTATACGTATCTGACCCCCAACCCTTTATATTGTCCAGTTTTCGGCCAAGTCTATCCTTTTGACTCTTGGCTCAAAAACCTAGACTTTCTGTGCGAAAACCTGTTTTGGAACTCTTCGATCCGGCTACTGGAGGCTTCATCCGGCGATCTGCATCGACTGGAGAGGACTCTGAACATCCGGGAACGACTTCCCCACACTGGTGTGCAGTGAAGATCAACAGGAGTTCCTCTCGTTGACTCAGGGCTCCATGATCGTACTGGAGTACGAGGCCAGGTTTTCCAAGCTATTGAAGTATGCCCCTCATATTGTAGCTGATGAGCGCAGGAAGGCGAAGAAATTTGTGATGGGTCTGAGGCCATCGCTGAGGACGAGGTTGGTGGCTTTCGACCATCGTACCCTCGAGCAGGCGCTCAGCGCAGCGTGTCGGCAGGAGGGAGAGATGGAGCAGTACCTGGAGGTGAAGAAGGCTTCTCAGAAGAGGCCCGCGGCTCCTTTCCAGAGGCAGGATAGGAAGAAGGCAACTTTTCAGTCACCGCAGCGTCCTGTGGCATCGGGCAGTGGTCAGGTACCTTCTCAACGTTCCCCTAATGGTAAGAAGGAGTGTCCTCATTGCGGGAGGACACATGGAGGTTCGGAATGCTGGAAGATAGCGGGAAAGTGTCTGAAGTGTGGGAGTAGTGAGCACAAAATCAAGGATTACCCCAGACTTTAGTAGGGAGTTCAGCGTGGAGCGGCTCCAGCGGAAGCAGCAGCACCACCAGTGACAGGACGACCAGGGAGACCTCGAGCCCCAGCTCGAGTGTTCGCGTTAGCTCGTGAGGACGCCGAGCAGGCGGAGCATGTTACCGAAGGTACGGTTTTGTTCTTAGGTGTGCATGCTCGAGTTTTGTTCGATACGGGTGCTACCCACTCGTTCATTTCTGAGCATTTTGCTAGGCAGTTAGCTTTAGAATCAGGAATAGAGTCTTAGGAGTTAGAAGTCCCTTTGTCTGTGCACACACCTGCAAGTACGGTATCGACTAGGAAGTGTATTCTGTCTTTACCGGTGTGCATTGGGGATAGAGTCTTAGAAGGGTGTTTCTTCTTGCTAAAGATGAAGGACTACGATGCTATTCTTGGTCTGGATTGGCTAGAGGAGCACTATGCGTTAGTAGATTTTCGTGGGAAGAAGATCGTTTTCCGCATTCCTGGTGAAGATGAATTTTCTCATCTTTTGCCAAGGAACTTGGCAAGGAAGTTTGTCATCTCTGCTATGAGGGCAATGAGAATGGTGAACAAGGGCTGTGACACTTTTCTTGCCAGCGTGGTATTAGTACCCAAGGCTGATGAGTCACCTACTCTTGCGGAGATAGATATAGTGCGGGAGTTTCCAGATGTCTTTTCTGATGATTTGTCTGGTTTGCCACCGGCTAGAGAGATAGAGTTCACCCTAGAGTTGCTTCCAGGCACCTCTCCTATCTCGAAGGCACCTTACCGGATGGCACCTGCGGAATTAGCTGAGCTAAGGAAGCAGTTGCAGGATTTGTTAGATAAGGGATTTATTCGTCCTAGCGTTTCCCCTTGGGGCGCACCTGTCTTATTCGTGAAGAAGAAGGATGGATCACTTAGGTTATGCATTGATTATAGAAAGCTAAACCAAGTGACGGTGAAAAACAAGTATCCCTTACCTCGGATTGATGATCCGGTTGACCAGCTGTAAGATGCATCAGTCTTTTCTAAGATTGATTTGTGGTCTGGTTATCATAAGTTGAGGATTAGTAGTGAGGATGTGTCCAAGATGGCTTTTAGAACCCGTTATGGACATTATGAGTTTTTGGTCCTTCCTTTTGGTCTGACCAATGCCCCTGCAGCGGTCATGGATCTCATGAACAGGGTGTTTAGACCATACCTAGATAGTTTCGTCATAGTTTTATTGATGACGTGTTGGTCTACTCTCCGGATGAGGCCACACATCGTCAGCATTTGAGGGTAGTGTTAGAGGTTCTCCGTGAGCACAAGCTGTATGCAAAATTCAGCAAGTGCAATTTTTGGTTGTGCGAGGTTCATTTCCTTGGGCATGTTATCTCCGGTGCTGGTGTAGCAGTGGATCCAGCGAAAGTCCAGGCTGTTATGGATTGGGAGATTCCCAAAACTCCTTCGGAGATTCGGAGTTTTCTTGGTTTGGCGGGTTATTATCGACGATTTATTGAGGGATTTTCATCCATCGCCGCCCCATTGACTCAGCTGACCAGGAAGGGAGTGAAGTTTGTTTGGTCCGAGGAGTGTGAGAGTAGTTTTTAGTTATTGAAGACTAAGCTCACTTCGGCTCCTGTGTTAGTTTTACCGAGTGGTGTAGAGGGTTTTGCTATCTACACGGATGCATGTCGGATTGGCCTTGGCTGTGTATTGATGCAGCAAGGAAGGGTAGTAGCGTATGCTTCTTGTCAATTGAAGGAGCATGAGCGAAATTATCCGACTAATGATCTTGAGCTTGCGACAGTGGTTCATGCACTGAAGATCTGGAGGCACTATCTTTATGGTGTCAGATTTGAGGTGTTCACTGACCACAAGAGCCTAAAGTATCTTTTCTCCCAAAAGGAATTAAACCTTAGGCAGAGAAGATGGATTGAGTTCCTGAAGGACTATGACTTCGACCTCCAGTATCATCCTGGAAAGGCGAATGTAGTAGCGGATGCCCTTAGCAGAAAGAGGTCGTCTCTCCAGCCGGATTGGAAGATGTTGGAGGATGCGGCGTGTGCGATGACTGAGTTAGAGCCATCATTGTGCCAGGCTTTTAAAGATCAGTTGTCCATTAGATCTTCGGTGTTGGATGAAGTGATCGAGCAACAAAAAGACGACCCTAAACTCCAAAAGTTAGTGGGTAAGGCAGACATTGCTCGTGATGAGGATGGCGTGATTAGATTCCATCACCGTGTTTGTGTTCCAGACATCGTGGATGTCCGTGAGCATGTTTTAGCAGAAGCTCATAGGTCTAGATTCTCTATTCATCCGGGTAACACAAAGATGTACCAGGATTTGAAGAGATCTTTTTGGTGGTCTGGCATGAAGAAAGATGTAGCCGAATTTGTGTCTAGATGTCTAGTTTGCCATCAAGTGAAGGTCGAGCGGCAACGACCATCTGGTCTTATACAGAAGATGGAGATTCCAGTTTGGAAGTGGGAGGCTGTCACTATGGATTTTGTTACGAGTTTGCCTCGATCCAGACAGGGTAATGACTCGATTTGGGTAGTGGTAGATAGATTCTCGAAGACTGCGCATTTCTTGCCCATGAAGAAGAAGCAGTCAGTAGAGAGTTTAGCTAGATTGTATATTAGTAGCATAATTAGATTGCATGGTGTCCCGAAGTCGATCATTTCGGATCGAGATCCACGATTTACTTTTCATCCCCAAACAGATGGACAGTCCGAGAGGACTATCCAGATGCTCGAGGATATGTTGAGGGCGTGTGTGCTGGATTGGAAGGATGATTGGGAGCGCCATTTACCTCTTGTGGAGTTCGCATATAACAATAGTTTTCATACGAGTATTGGTATGGCTCCATTTGAGGCGTTGTATGGTAGGCCTTGCAGATCTCCTTTATGTTGGGAGGAGACTGGTGATAGGTAGCTGATTGGTCCGGAGTTAGTTCAGGAGACTTCGGATAAGGTCCAGCTGATTAGGAAGAGGCTTGTTGCGGCACAGTATAGGCAGAAGAGTTATGCCGACAATAGGAGGAAGGATTTGGAGTTCGAGGTAGGTGAGCATGTCTTTTTAAAGATTTCGCCTACTCGTGGTGTAGTTAGATTTGGTAGGTATGGTAAGTTAAGTCCTAGATTCATTGGCCCGTATGAGATTCTCAGACGATTGGGCAACATGGCATATGAGCTAGCTTTACCCCCAGCGTTAGCTATTGTTCATCCTGTTTTCCACGTATCTATGCTCAGGAGGTATGTTAGAGATTCATCTCATATTATTAGTCATGAACCAGTAGAGATCCAGCCAGATCTTTCTTATGTGGAGCAACCAGTAGCTATTCTTGATCGGAAGGTTCAACATCTCCGGAACAAGAGCATTGCGTCGGTGAAAGTTTTATGGTGCAACTTCTCGCGAGAGGAGGCTACTTGGGAGCTTGAGGATGCAATGAAGAAGAAGTATCCTCAGTTGTTTGAGTAGTGTCAGTCTAACTTTGAGGACGAAGTTTTCTTTAAGGGGGAGAGGGTGTAAGGCCCTTGATTTTTATCTTGAGTGTTTGCTTATGTATATATATGTATACGAGTATATACTATTGATGTATGGACTATTATGCATAGTATTTATTTGTGTGAATTGCATGAATTAGTGTTGATGTAATGTATGCATGGTATATATGTATATATCTACATGTGTGTGGTGTATATAGTTTCTGCAGTCTTAAGTCTGTTCTGTAGACCAGTAGGCGTCAACATGAGTTGATGTTTATTGGGAGTCAGCGGCCACTTCGATGGACGCCAACTCTGTATTGGCGGCCAGAGATGTTGACGTTTATTTTCCAGATCTGTTGCGATCTCAGATCCGGAAACGCCCCCGAAAATGTCGCCCTCTGATTTGGAAACCGTTCCCCAACGGTAACCTTGCCTATCCCTTATGCGTATCTGACCCCCAACCCTTTATATTGTCCAGTTTTCGGCCAAGTCTATCCTTTCGACTCTTGGGTCAAAAACCTAGACTTTCTGTGCGAAAACCTATTTTGGAACTCTTCGATCCGACTACTGGAGGCTTCATCCGGCGATCTACATCGACTGGAGAGGACTCTGAACATCCGAGAACGACTTCCCCACGCTGGTGTGCTGTGAAGATCATCAGGGAACCCGGATAAAGAAGAATTTGAAGGCTCTTTGGCTCAGGCCGAGGAGAGCTTCTTCAACTCAAAACATCGATTGGGGATTTTATCCAAGGCAAGTAACCCATCCACATCATCCCTACATTTGTCTAGTATGTCCCAGAAATTTTTAGATTTTAATTCGAGTCTTGGAACCCCCATTCAGTCGATCTTTTACGTTCAGTCTGTGTTATGCACAGACAGAAACTTAACGGCAGGATCTATTGCCGTTAAGAGCTGAACTTGGCGGCGATCTTTGTTGTCGTTAACTTTGTATGTGGCCACCCATTGCCGTTTAGTTCTTCAGGCAGAAATAATGTGTCTGCTGCCCTATAAAAACTATTTTCCCGAAATTTTCTGTGCATGAGGATATAAGATAAACTTTATATGATATGTAAATATCTGTGTGGAAGCATGTTGTGGATTGTTATGAATTTCTGTGGATTTCCCACATTATTAGAATTATCAGAAATGTCTAGTTGACAGGTTTTAATCTTGTAAAATCTCGATTATGCAAATCTGTGTGGAATTTAATAGTCATGAAATTTCTGTATATCTATTAAGGGTTTCAATTCATGCTGTATAAAATTTGGAATTTTATGATATATGTGTAAATTGTTAAAATTTCTGAATGGTAAAACAAGGAGCATGCTTATTTAGTATAGAAATTCCAATAAATGGTATGAAAGTAGATAAATTTCTGAAAATTAGCATATGTTCAGTACTATCAGTATGCATGTGTATCATGAACTATAGGTCTGAGTGATAACAACTATGTAAATTGAGCTATTTTAACCTAAGATAATATCACTTTTTGAATTTTATTAAATAGTGGATATTTCATAAAATTATGAACCTTCGTATATGTGATATGTGAACAGTAAACGACATGTGGTTAAATTTTCACATTCATTGGATAATAGTAGGTACTGATTACAATATTTTCATCATGAAAAGGGTATGGTTTAGTGTAATTAAAAATGATTAATGTAATTACAGCATGATATGAATCAATTAGTAGTTGTGACTGATTTAGTTCTATTAACAGTAGTACCATGATAGGGAACCTGAACCATGTGCGTGAATGTGAAAATGAGAATAACATGTTAAAATGGTGTGAAATTGTGTGTGTTTAAATGGAAAATGTGTAAATGTGCCAATGGGCGACACTGCTACCTTAGAGGGCTGTGGAATTGTACTGTGGTAAAGTCCCTACGGGAAGGTTCATAGTGTGTGATGTCCCACGGCATTGGGATTAAATCCTGGAGGCGAACAAGTATCGCTGGTTAGGGTGGAGAGTGCTTCTCCCGGTTCTGCGCAGTAACTAAGATTTATCACTGGAATGCTCAGGTGATAGATATGTGTTGTGATTATTGTGTGTCCTTCTAATGGTGGTTTGGGCTATGTGTCACGACATTTAAATAATGTGAAATTGTGTTTAAGGGAATATGCATGTGAAAACTGTGAAATTGTGTAAATGATTATATGTTAATATGAACTCTTGTGATAGCATGTGAAATGATAACTTCTTAAATGAATATGTTATGTACATAGCAAAACAACAAGCTTTTCATGTGTATAAATGTGTTATTCATGTGAATATGATTATTGAATCTATGCTAGAATTGTCTCTTTCTTTATGTGTACAAACTCCATGTTTAAGATGACAAATGTTAACATGTGAATATATAAATGTAGTTAAATGAAACTTAGTTTACATATTGATAAATGTGTAGTGAGCATGTGATAGGTTTTAAATTGTCGAAATTTTGTTACAAGTTATTTATCATGTATGGTAAGTTGTGGAAATCATGTTTAGGTTCTATTTGCATAAATAGCTAAATCCATGCTTATATGTGATTGTGTGGTATGAGAATGTGAATGTTAGGTGATGCATGTAAGTTTAATGTGTTTAGAGTTATTTGTTGAGTTCTTTTGAACTCATCCTTGCTTCGGCGTACAGGTGCAGACGTTTCTACTTCTTCCGAGGAGATCGTTAGGAGTGACTCGGAGCGGGAGTAGGAGACCTCGTTTAGATTCAGCGTTGTACTTTCATTTTCATAAGTATGTAATAAGAAAAGGCTCTGCGTAGCCTTATGTGGACAATGTATTTAATTCATTTCTTAGTTATGAAATGTTTAGTTCTCTTTTCCATTATATGGACTGTGAATAGAATGTGGATGATGGAATAAGAGTTACTTTCCAGTCATTTCATTTCCGCTGTCATGTGTTATATATATATTTGTGTATGTTTCAGCCTAATTGTACAATTGTTGGGTAAATGTCCCACTGTAGCGGTGTTCATTATACCGATGTGGGTTGGTGTAACCATACCGGTATAAGGAGGGTCATTACAGAGATTGGTATCAGTGACTACAGGCTGAAATTGTACATAAATATGTATATACCATCATCTTCATTGTATGCTAAGTCTGTGTAGATTGTCCACATAGATAAGTAAATAGTTAGAAATTAGATAGTCTAGTTCTAAATTGTGATTAAATCATTTTGCAGGATATGGCTTCACGTGGTAGGCGTGGTGTTCCTGCTCGTGAAGGTGAGCAGAGGAGAGATGAGCCTCGGCGTGAAGATCAGGGTGAGCAGCAGGCCCCAGCACCCCAGGGTCCTGTGCTTCCCCCACCGCCACTAGTAGACTATGGAGTGTTCATGCAGGGTTTAGTGCAGGCCATGCAGACACAGGCCCACACTCAGGCTGCACTCCAGGCTCAGCTGGAGGCTCAGGCTCAAGTGCCAGTTCTTTAGGCCCAGGACCATGGTGGACCCTCCATCATGGAACGGTTCAAGAGGATGTCGCCACCCTCTTTTAAGGGGGAGAGCGACCCGTTACTCGCTGAGAGCTGGATGAGGGAGATCGAAAAGATCTTCCGAGCTATTAGGTGCGCTGAGGATGACAAAGTCACTTTAGCCACCTATATGCTACAGGTGTGTGTAAATTAATTTAGTGATTATTTCTTAAAGTATAGATTATGTTGGTTAGTCCTTATGGGTGGTTTTGGCAGGAGCGAGCCGACGTGTGGTGGTCCTCGTTGTTACGTACTCGGATCGAGGATGGTGCTGTGGAGATTGCTTGGGATGAGTTCGTGAGGCTCTTCCGAGCCAAGTTTGTTCCGGAGCACATCCAGGACAAGATGGAGCAGGAGTTCCTCTCGTTGACTCAGGGCTCCATGATCGTACTGGAGTACGAGGCCAGGTTTTCCGAGCTATCGAAGTATGCCCCTCATATTGTAGCTGATGAGCGCAGGAAGGCAAAGAAATTCGTGATGGGTCTGAGGCCATCGCTGAGGACGAGGTTGGTGGCTTTCGACCATCGTACCCTCGAGCAGGCGCTCAGCGCGGCGTGTCGGCAGGAGGGAGAGATGGAGCAGTACCTGGAGGAGAAGAAGGCTTCTCAGAAGAGGCCTGCGGCTCCTTTCCAGAGGCAGGATAGGAAGAAGGCGACTTTTCAGTCACCGCAGCGTCCTGTGGCATCGGGCAGTGGTCAGGTACCTTCTCAACGTTCCCCTAATGGTAAGAAGGAGTGTCCTCATTGCGGGAGGACACATGGAGGTTCGGAATGCTGGAAGATAGCGGGGAAGTGTCTGAAGTGCGGGAGCGGTGAGCACAAGATGAAGGATTGCCCCAGACTTCAGCAGGGAGTTCAGTGTGGAGCGGCTCCAGAGGAAGCAGCAGCAGCGCCAGCGACAGGACGACCAGGGAGACCTTGAGCCGCAGCTCGAGTGTTTGCGTTAGCTCGTGAGGACGCTGAGCAGGTGGAGTATGTTACCGAAGGTACAGTTTTTTTCTTAGGTGTGCATGCTCGAGTTTTGTTCGATACGGGTGCTACCCACTCGTTCATTTTCGAGCATTTTGCTAGGCAATTAGCCTTAGAATCAGGAATAGAGTCTGAGGAGTTAGAAGTCTCTTTGTCTGCGCACACACCTGTAGGTACGGTATCGACTAGGAAGTGTATTTCGTCTTTACCGGTGTGCGTTGAGGATAGATTCCTAGAAGGGTGTTTCTTCTTGCTAAAGATGAAGGACTACGATGCTATTCTTGGTCTGGATTGGCTAGAGGAGCACTATGCGTTAGTAGATTTCGTGGGAAGAAGATCGTTTTCCGCATTCCTGGTGAAGATGAATTTTCTCATCTTTTGCCAAGGAACTTGGCAAGGAAGTTTGTCATCTCTGCTATGAGGGCAATGAGAATGGTGAACAAGGGCTGTGACACTTTTCTTGCCAGCGTGGTATTAGTACCCAAGGCTGATGAGTCACCTACTCTTGCGGAGATAGATATAGTGCGGGAGTTTCCAGATGTCTTTTCTGATGATTTGTCTGGTTTGCCACCGGCTAGAGAGATAGAGTTCACCCTAGAGTTGCTTCCAGGCACCTCTCCTATCTCGAAGGCACCTTACCGGATGGCACCTGCGGAATTAGCTGAGCTAAGGAAGCAGTTGCAGGATTTGTTAGATAAGGGATTTATTCGTCCTAGCGTTTCCCCTTGGGGCGCACTTGTCTTATTCGTGAAGAAGAAGGATGGATCACTTAGGTTATGCATTGATTATAGAAAGCTAAACCAAGTGACGGTGAAGAATATATATCCCTTACCTCGGATTGATGATCTGTTTGACCAGCTACAAGATGCATCAGTCTTTTCTAAGATTGATTTGCGGTCTGGTTATCATCAGTTGAGGATTAGGAGTGAGGATGTGTACAAGACGGCTTTTAGAACCTGTTATGGACATTATGAGTTTTTGGTCCTTCCTTTTAGTCTGACCAACGCCCCTACAGCGTTCATGGATCTCATGAATAGGGTGTTTAGACCATACCTAGACAGTTTCGTCGTAGGTTTTATTGATGGCGTGTTGGTCTACTCTCGGATGAGGCCACACATCGTCAGCATTTGAGGGTAGTGTTAGAGGTTCTCCGTGAGCACAAGCTGTATGCAAAATTCAGCAAGTGCAATTTTTGGTTGTGCGAGGTTCATTTCCTTGGGCATGTTATCTCCGGTGCTGGTGTAGCAGTGGATCCAGCGAAAGTCCAGGCTGTTATGGATTGGGAGATTCCCAAAACTCCTTCGGAGATTCGGAGTTTTCTTGGTTTGGCGGGTTATTATCGACGATTTATTGAGGGATTTTCATCCATCGCCGCCCCATTGACTCAGCTGACCAGGAAGGGAGTGAAGTTTGTTTGGTCCGAGGAGTGTGAGAGTAGTTTTTAGTTATTGAAGACTAAGCTCACTTCGGCTCCTGTGTTAGTTTTACCGAGTGGTGTAGAGGGTTTTGCTATCTACACGGATGCATGTCGGATTGGCCTTGGCTGTGTATTGATGCAGCAAGGAAGGGTAGTAGCGTATGATTCTTGTCAATTGAAGGAGCATGAGCGAAATTATCCGACTAATGATCTTGAGCTTGCGACAGTGGTTCATGCACTGAAGATCTGGAGGCACTATCTTTATGGTGTCAGATTTGAGGTGTTCACTGACCACAAGAGCCTAAAGTATCTTTTCTCCCAAAAGGAATTAAACCTTAGGCAGAGAAGATGGATTGAGTTCCTGAAGGACTATGACTTCGACCTCCAGTATCATCCTGGAAAGGTGAATGTAGTAGCGGATGCCCTTAGCAGAAAGAGGTCGTCTCTCCATCAGGATTAGAAGATGTTGGAGGATGCGGCGTGTGCGATGACTGAGTTAGAGCCATCATTGTGCCAGGCTTTTGTAGCTCAGTTGTCCATTAGGTCTTCGGTGTTGGATGAAGTGATCGAGCAATAGAAAGCTGACCCTAAACTCCAAAGTTAGTGGGTAAGGCAGGTATTGCTCGTGATGAGGATGGCGTGATTAGATTCCATCACCGTGTTTGTGTTCCAAACATCGTGGATGTCCGTGAGCATGTTTTAGCAGAAGCTCATAGGTCTAGATTCTCTATTCATCCGGGTAACACTAAGATGTACCAGGATTTGAAGAGATCTTTTTGGTGGTCTGGCATGAAGAAAGATGTAGCAGAATTTGTGTCTAGATGTCTAGTTTTCCAGCAAGTGAAGGCTGAGCGGCAGCGACCATCTGGTCTTAAGCAGAAGATAGAGATTCCAATTTGGAAGTGGGAGGCTATCACTATGGATTTTGTTACGGGTTTGCCTCGATCCAGACAGGGTAACGACTCGATTTGGGTAGTGGTAGATAGATTCTCGAAAACTGCGCATTTCTTGCCCATGAAGAAGAAGCAGTCAGTAGAGAGTTTAGCTAGATTGTATATAGTAGCATTATTAGATTGCATGGTGTCCCGAAGACGATCATTTCGGATCGAGATCCACGATTTACTTCGAGATTATGGAAGGGTCTTCAGGATGCGTTAGGTTCGGAGTTGAAGCTTAGTTCTGCTTTTCATCCCAGACAGATGGACAGTCTGAGAGGACTATCCAGACGCTCGAGGATATGTTGAGGGCGTGTGTGCTGGATTGGAAGGATGATTGGGAGCGCCATTTACCTCTTGTGGAGTTCGCATATCACGACAGTTTTCATGCGAGTATTGCTATGGCTCCATTTGAGGCGTTGTATGGTAGGCCTTGCAGATCTCCTTTATGTTGGGAGGAGACTGGTGATAGGCAGCTGATTGGTCCGGAGTTAGTTCAGGAGACTTCGGATAAGGTCCAGCTGATTAGGAAGAGGCTTGTTGCGGCACAGGATAGGCAGAAGTGTTATGCCGACAACAGGAGGAAGGATTTGGAGTTCGAGGTAGGTGAGCATGTCTTTTTAAAGATTTCGCCTACTCGTGGTGTAGTTAGATTTGGTAGGTATGGTAAGTTAAGTCCTAGATTCATTGGCCCGTATGAGATTCTCAGACGATTGGGCAACGTGGCATATGAGCTAGCTTTACCCCCAGCGTTAGCTAGTGTTCATCCTGTTTTCCACGTATCTATGCTCAGGAGGTATGTTAGAGATTCATCTCATATTATTAGTCACGAACCAGTAGAGATCCAGCCAGATCTTTCTTATGTGGAGCAACCAGTAGCTATTCTTGAACGGAAGGTTCAACATCTCCGGAACAAGAGCATTGCGTCGGTGAAAGTTTTATGGCGCAACTTCTCGCGAGAGGAGGCTACTCGGGAGCTTGAGGATGCAATGAAGAAGAAGTATCCTCAGTTGTTTGAGTAGTGTCAGTCTAACTTCGAGGACGAAGTTTTCTTTAAGGGGGAGAGGGTGTAAGGCCCTTGATTTTTATCTTGAGTGTTTGCTTATGTATATATATGTATACGAGTATATACTATTGATGTATGGACTATTATGCATAGTATTTATTTGTGTGAATTGCATGAATTAGTGTTGATGTAATGTATGCATGGTATATATGTATATATCTATATGTGTGTGGTGTATATAGTTTCTACAGTCTTAAGTCTGTTCTGTCGACCAGTAGGCGTCAACATGAGTTGACGTTTATTGGGAGTCAGCGGCCACATCGATGGACGCCAACTCTGTATTGGCGGCCAGAGATGTTGACGTTTATTTTCCAGATCTGTTGCGATCTCAGATCCGGAAACGCCCCCGAAAATGTCACCCTCTGATTTGGAAACCGTTCCCCAACGGTAACCTTGCCTAACCCTTATGCGTATCCGACCCCCAACCCTTTATATTGTCCAGTTTTCGGCCAAGTCTATCCTTTCGACTCTTGGGTCAAAAACCTAGACTTTCTGTGCGAAAACCTGTTTTGGAACTCTTCGATCCGGCTATTGGAGGCTTCATCCGGCGATCTGCATCGACTGGAGAGGACTCTGAACATCCGAGAACGACTTCCCCACGCTGGTGTGCAGTGAAGATCAACAGGGAACCCGGATAAAGAAGGATTTGAAGGCTCTTTGGCTCAGGCCGAGGAGAGCTTCTTCAACTCAAAACATCGATTGGGGATTTTATCCAAGGCAAGTAACCCATCCACATCATCCCTACATGTGTCTAGTATGTCCCAGAAATTTTTAGATTTTAATTCGAGTCCTGGAACCCCCCATTCAGTCGATCTTTTGCATTCAGTCTGTGTTCTGCACAGACAGGAACTTAACAGCAGGATCTATTGCCGTTAAGATCTGAACTTGGCGGCGGTCTTTGTTGTCGTTAACTTTGTATGCGGCCACCTATTGCCGTTTAGTTCTTCAGGCAGAAACAATGTGTCTGCTGCCCTATAAAAACTATTTTCCCGAAATTTTCTGCGCATGAGGATATAAGATAAACTTTATATGATATGTAAATATCTATGTGGAAGCATGTTGTGGATTGTTATGAATTTCTGTGGATTTCCCACATTATTAGAATTATCAGAAATGTCTAGTTGACAGGTTTTAATCTTATAAAATCTTGATTATGCAAATTTGTGTGGAATTTAATAGTCATGAAATTTCTATATTTCAGTTAAGGGTTTCAATTCACGCTGTCTAAAATTTAGAATTTTATGATATCTGTGTAAATTATTAATATTTTTGAATGGTAAAACAAGGAGCATGCTGATTTAGTATAGAAATTCCAATAAATGGTATGAAAGTAGATAAATTTCTGAAAATTAGCATATGTTCAGTACTGTCAGTATGCATCTATAGCATGAACTATAGGTCTGAATGATAACAACTATGTAAATTAGGCTATTTTAACCTGTGATAATATCACTGTTTGAATTTTATTAAATAGTGGATATTTCAGAAAATTATGAACCTTCGTATATGTGATTTGTGAGCAGTAAACGACCTGTGGTTAAATTTTCACGTTCATTGGATAACAGTAGGTACTGATTACAATATTTTCATCATGAAAAGGGTATGGTTTAGTGTAATTAAAAATGATTAATGTAATTACAACATGATATGAATCAATTAGTAGTTGTGACTGATTTAGTTCTATTAACAGTAGTACCATGATAGGGAACCTGAACCATGTGCGTGAATGTGAAAATGAGAATAACGGGTTAAAATGGTGTGAAATTGTGTGTGTGTTTAAATGGAAAATGTGTAAATGTGCCAATGGGTGACACTGCTACCTTAGAGGGCTGTGGAACTATACTGTGGTAAAGTCCCCACATGAAGGTTCATAGTGTGTGATGTCCCACGGGCATTAGGATTAAATCCTGGAGGCGAACAAGTATCGCTGGTTAGGGTGGAGAGTGCTTCTCCCAGTTCTGCGCAGTAACTAAGATTTATCACTGGAATGCCCAGGTGATAAATATGTGTTGTGATTAGTGTGTGTCCTTCTAATGGTGGTTTGGGCTATGTGTCACGACATTTAAATAATGTGAAATTGTGTTTAAGGGAATATGCATGTGAAAACTGTGAAATTGTGTAAATGATTATATGTTAATATGAACTCTTGTGATAGCATGTGAAATAATAACTTCTTAAATGAATATTTATGTACATAGCAAAACATCAAGTTTTTCATGTGTATAAATGTGTTATTCATGTGAATATGATTATAGAATCCATGCTAGAATTGTCTCTTTCTTTATGTGTACAAACTCCATGTTTAAGATGACAAATGTTAACATGTGAATATATAAATGTAGTTAAATGAAACTTAGTTTAACATATTGATAAATGTGTAGAGAGCATGTGATAGGTTTTAAATTGTTGAAATTTTGTTACAAGTTATTTATCATGTATGGTAAGTTGTGGAAATCATGTTTAGGTTCTATTTGCATAAATAGCTAAATCCATGCTTATATGTGATTGTGTGGTATGAGAATGTGAATATTAGGTGATGCATGTTAGTTTAATGTGTTTAGAGTTATTTGTTGAGTTCTTTTGAACTCATCTTTCCTTCGGCGTACAGGTGCAGACGTTTCTTCTTCTTCCGAGGAGATCGTTAGGAGCGACTCGGAGCGAGAATAGGAGACCTCGTTTAGATTCAGCGTTGTACTTTCATTTTCATAAGTATGTAATAAGAAAAGGCTATGCGTAGCCTTATGTGGACAATGTATTTAATTCATTTCTTAGTTATAAAATGTTTAGTTCTCTTTTCCTCTATATGGACTGTGAATAGAATGTGGATGATGGAATAAGAGTTACTTTCCAGTCATTTCATTTCCGCTGTCATGTGTTATATATATATTTGTGTATGTTTCAGCCTAATTGTACAATTGTTGGGTAAATGTCCCACTGTAGCGGCGTTCATTATACCGATGTGGGTTGGTGTAACCATACCGGTATAAGGAGGGTCGTTACAAATGCATAGGTTTCATCTAAATCTATGCCTTCCTCTTGGGAATAGCCTTTAGCAACTAGTCTAGCCTTGTTCCTAGTAATAACACCAGCTTCATCCAATTTGTTCCTGAACACCCATTTGGTGCCAATCACAGGATGATCTGATGGTCTCGGAACAAGGGACCAAACTTGATTTCTCTTGAACTGATTAAGTTCATCTTGCATGGCTAAAATCCAAGATTTATCAGACAGTGCTTCATTGACTGTCTTCGGCTCTATTTGAGATACAAATTCTAAATAATCACAAGGAATAACATTACCTCTTGTTCTTACCCCTACGGATGGATCTCCGATGATGTTGTCTATAGGATGATTCTTTTTGTACCTCCATTCCCTTGGAAGATCATCATGAATAATTTCTTTCTGTTGTAGTTCTTCCAAGGGTGGATCTTCATTATCTTTGATAGTTGTTTCCTTCAGTTTCTTGGAGAGATTTTCTGCATTTTCATCATCACTATCGACTTCCTTTCTCAAGGAAGTGTTAGACTCATCAAAAATAACATGAACAGTTTGTTCGATTAATAAACTTCTTTTATTAAAAACTCTACAGCATTTGGGTTTAGAAGTGTACCCCATAAAGATCCCTTCATCGGATTTGAAATCCAACTTACTTATGTCTCTCTTACCATTGTTGTGAATGAAGCATGGACATCCAAACATTCTGAGATGACTGATCTTGGGCTTCCTTTCCTTGTACAGCTCATATGCGTTCTTCTTCAGGATTGGCCTGATCATGACTCTATTGATAATATAACACGTTGTATTAATTGCTTCTGCCCAGAAGTAGCTTGGAAGGTTGTACTCAGATAGCATGGTCCTAGCCATATCCAATAAGGTTTTATTCTTCCTCTCAACTACTCCATTTTGATGTGGTGTTCTAGGTGCTGAGAAATTGTGTTCTATACCTTGATCATTACAAAATTCTGTAAATTTATCGTTCTAAAATTCTCCTCCATGATCTGAGCGAATATTGATGATACTAAACTTTTTATCCCTTTGAACTATTTTACTGAACTTCACAAAGCTTTCAAATGTGTCATCTTTATACTCTAAAAAAGATACCCATGTAAATCTTGAAAAATCATCAACAATTACAAATCCAAAGTTCTTTCCTCCCAGGCTGGTAGTTCTCATTGGCCCAAACAAATCCATGTGTAGCAATTCTAATGGTTTGGAGGTGGTGACTACCGTCTTTGATTTGAAGGAGGATTTTGCATGCTTCCCTTTTACACAAGGTTCACATATACTGTCAAGTCTTGTGTTTATCTCCGGCAGACCTTTTACTAGATCATGTTTGATAAGTTTTCTTATTTCATCCAAGCTACAATGGCCTAACCTTCTGTGACATAATTCAGCATTATGATCCTTATTTGCTGCCAGACAAACGTCTTGATCTTTAAGTTCTTCTAGATGCAGTACGTAAAGGTTCTTTTCTCTACTGGCTTCGAAGACAGTTGCACCATCCTTGATGATTAAACACTTAGATTCCTGAAACTTGATCTGGTGACCCTTGTTGCACAGCTGACTAATGCTAATGAGATTGTGCTTGAGTCCTTTGATGCATAGAACATCTTCTATAAGGATTCTATCTTGACTTCCAATGGATCCACAACCAATTATTGACCCTTTTCCATTGTCGCCATAGGTGACTGTGCCTTCTTCACTTTTGATATGAGAGAACAGTTTCTTGTTACCTGTCATATACCTTGAGCACCCGCTGTCAAGGTACCACTTCGATGCTCTAATGCTTCCCTACAATAAAGCAATGAGATTTAGGTACCCAAGTTCTTTTGGGTCCTGGTTGGTTAGTTTCTTCACAGTTTCTTTTGGGAATCCATTTTAGGTGTTTGGTTGTGCATGTTATTTTAGTGTGACCTAATTTGTTACAGTGTGTGCAGCAAGGAATATTGTTTATTATTCTATTTGGGTTATGATTTTTATTTTTATTTATTTTGTAATCAAGATTTTGTTCAGCTACGAATTTTGGAGTTGGATAAATTTTAAGATGAATTATAGTTTCCTCATTTTCTGGTGGAGTATATCCTAAGCCATACTTCTTCTTACCTGATCTTCTTGCTCCTTTTAATATTAAGGAGGATTTACCATTTGTAAATTTTTCAACTGTGGCCATTAGATATTCATTATCTTTTGTTAGTGTATTGATTTCATTTTTAAGTTTACTTGTAGTTTCCTGATTTTCTAAGTTTGATATCTTTTCATTTTTATTCTTTAAATGTTCATATAATAGTTCATTTCTTCTTTTTAATTTCGAAATTTGTTTTTCTAACTGTTCAGTTTTAGATTTCAGATCTGAGTTGGTTATTTCGAGACATGTATAGTTTTTCTTAGTTGTTTTTAACAATTTACAAACATCTTTATATTTACTGTATAATTCGTTAAAAGCATCCTCTAAACTATCTGAATCAGATTCATTGCAAGAAGTGAAAGATGAGTCCGAAGTTACCTTATTATCAACATTTGCCATGAAGGCCAGGTTGGCCTTTTCTTCTTCTTCTTCGCTGGAGCTTGACTCACTGTCTGAGTCACTTTCGTTGTTCCATGCAGCAGCCATGACTTTCTTCTTGTATCTTTTGAATTTCTTGGTATTGTCCTTTTTCTTGAACTCAGTTTTCTTTAACTTGGGACACTCAGTTTTGATGTGTCTAGGCTTCTTGCACTCATAGCGTATCAGTTCTGGTTTCTTAACATTTTTGCCGTCAGGTCTTTTAAAGTCTTTACCTTTCTTAAAGTATCTTCTTCCTAACTGGTATTTTTTCTTGGCTAGAATGCACTGCAGTCTTCTGAAGAGAAAGACTTCTTTGTCTTCACTGCTCTCATTGCTTTTATCACTTTCTGATTCGCCATTAGTTGTTTCTTCTGTGGCCTTGAGAGCATTGTTGTGCTTCTTCTTGCTGAAGGATTCTCCCAACCTCTCCATATTTATCTCATGAGCCATTAATGGCCCAATGAGCTTTTCAAGTGACATTCTTCTAAGGTTGTTGGCTGCTTCTATGGCTGTCACCTTTGGAGTCCATGAGGTTGGTAGAGATCTTAATATTTTTCTCACCATGTCTCCAATTTCATAAATTTTTCTGAGCCCAGCCAAACCGTTGGTGATATCTGTAAATCTGCTGTACATTTGGGTGATGGACTCTCCTAACTGCATTTGAAATCTTTCATACTGAGCTACTAGGATGTCTATTCTTGTTTCCTTTACCTTGTCAGTTCCTTCATATGTGATCCATAAATTTTCCCACATTTCCATAGCTGACTTGCAGGCAGAAATCCTGTTGAATTCTTTCTTGCTCAGTGCACAACACAATATACTTTTAGCTTTGCTGCTTAGGGATATTTTCTTCTTGTCATCATCTGTCCAGTTTTCTCTATTGTTAATTAGTACCACTAGGTCTCCTTCTTCGATGATAGACCAAAGCTGGAAATCGAGACCTTGAAGAAAGAACTCCATCCGAGTCTTCCAATAATTGTAATCTTCAACATCGAATAGAGGATGTATGTTGACGGACTGACCTTCTGCATATCCTTGAGCTGCCATTTATCTTTGCTCTTAAAATCGTGAGATCTTCTTCTAGAAGAGACTTGGCTCTAATACCACTTGTTGCCCAGACAAGCCCAGAGGGGGAGGGGGATGAATGGATTGCTTAAAATTCTTTCGTGTAATAATTCCTGTAAATAAAACACAAGACAGACAACACTAAGATCGATAGTTAGAGTTAGTGTTAATCAACACAAAGAGAACAATCACACAAACAACATGAAATTTTATCCTGGTTCGGATCTCCTATCCTAAGGAGTCCTACGTCTAGTCCTCAAGCAACCACTTGGGATTCCACTATACAAGGGTACAGTCCCCCTTAAGGACACTTACACATCCAGCCGTAGCTGGCCTTCTCTTCTCAACCAGAAGAGGAATAACACCACCTGTACCAACAGGTTTTCTCTTCACACCAGAAGAGGATCAACTAAAAGGGATGCATTGTATGAAGAAGGCCCCAAGACCAAGCTTATAATCACTTGCTTGATCTGAGGCGAAGTCTGAGAGACACTAGATGATTACAAGATGACTCTCTCTCAGAACTACTCAAGCTCTAAAAAACACATGCACTATTCTCACATAGAGCTAAGAGCTACTGATGGTTGGATTGGACGAGCTGGGTCTTGTTGTTCTTCAGGTGACTGGAGTTTCAAGATTCTCAAGGTTCAAAGATTCGAACTATCTAACTAATTTGCATGGAGTCACCAGTCTTCTATTTATCTTCTTTGAAATAATTTTGACCGTTGTAGTATCCGTTGAAATATCCATTGTCTCACAGCTTCATGCACGTTAGAGAGACTAGTCCGAAGCAAGGAGCAGGTGATCCTGCAGCCATTAATGCTTGGATTGACACTTACACCTTCAATGAAAGATTGTATGAATCTTCTATCCTTTTTGTCAGGTTGACAACTTCATCTTTGACGTGCGTTTATACAAAAGTCCTGCATACAATAAATGCTGACACCTAGACAACTTTTCCTTGTCTAAATTGTCAATCAACATTAGTAGTCGTGCAGTATGAAGATACACCAAAAAGGAAAGGTTATTCTGTCATCACATTAAGCAAAACTTTACGTGACAAGTGATGTAAGAAGGGATATATTATGTGGAAATATTGTACTAACACAATAAATGATCAAGATCTTAGGATATAGTATGATGCGCGGGAAGGCTTTTTGAAATCCACAGAGTTTTGAGCATATGTAGATTTAAATATTATAAGGAATGATTCTTAAATAAGAAGATAAAGCAAGACTGTTCAAGAGCTATATAAATTTATTTGAAAGTGAAGAACATTCTGTATAGAAATAATATTGATATCAAATCGATGATATAATCATGTGAGAATGTAATCCATGTTGAGACCAAGTCGATGTGAGCATAATCCATGTATTAATGAAATGAAATCGATGTTCTGTAAAAAGTCGTTACTTAACAGAAATCGATGAGCAGATGAAAACGTTGTTTCAATGGAATCATTGTTTAAGTGAAATCGATCATGAAATCATTGTTTTAAGAAAGAAATCGTTATTGTGCTCAAATCGTTGTTTAAGTAAAAGTGAATCGTTGTTTTGAGCAAATCGTTGTTTAAGTAGGCAAATCGTTGTTGCGATCAAATAGTTATTTAAGTGAAAGCAAATCGTTGTTTCGATCAAATCGTTATTTAAGTGAAAGTAAATCGTTGTTTCAATCAAATCGTTGTTTAAGTGAAAGCAAATTGTTGTTTCGATTAAATCATTCTTTAAGTAAAAGTAAATCGTTGTTTCGATCAAATCGTTATTTAAGTGAAAGCAAATCGTTGTTTCTATCAAATCGTTGTTTAAGTGAAAGCAAATCGTTGTTTCGATCAAATTGTTCTTTAAGTAAAAGCAAATCATTGTTTCCATCAAATCGTTCTTTAAGTGAACGCAAATCATTGTTTCGATCAAATCGTTCTTTTATTATGAAATCGTTGTGAGATGGAAATCGTTGTTTTACTTATGAAATCGTTGTGAGACAGAAATCGTTATTTTACTTATGAAATCATTGTGAGATGGAAATCGTTATTTAAGTGACTTACAGAATCATTATGGCGATCGAATCGTTGTTTCTATAAAGGAAATCGATATGCATTGGAACTTACAGCAGTGTGTGAGGATAACTTACAGATTCGCTAGATTTTTTTTCTGTGGATAAACTTTAGAAATAGTTGTTAGAAAGCATTTTACAAGGTTTTGTTAATCACTAAAAATTACATATATAATTCATGATAAATTTTATATGGAGATGGACTGATCATCATTGCGGTCTAGTCTTCCAAGGGCTTGATACAGGGACCTTTAAAAATTGATATAAAATCGTATACCTGATGAAAAATCATGAAATCAACGTTAAACGAAACTAGAGATGCAAGGGTATCAACAGTAAGGAGTAATTAGATTTCTAATATGGTATGAGCATGCTATGAACATGTTACTTCACGGTGAACTAAAAATCTGACACAATGTTGAAGAACGATTTAATTCGAAAAGAGTACTTGGTAGAAGTTGGCGAAAAACATGTCAATAGATTCTTGACATCATGTAACAAGTACAGTAAAAGTTTCAGGGCACGAGATCAAGCATAGACCAGGATTTAAGATGCACATGAAGGGTCGGTTGCATATTTTTAACAGAACTTCAAACATGAAATTGACAAGATAGGCTCGATAGAAATTGAGGAAAACATGGAGCTTTCGTAGCTAGGATTATGGACTAACTAAGGTCAAGTTTAATTTACTTTTTCTTGAGAGATTGTCTACGCTAGTGTGCTTTTATGATCCTAGGGAAAGAACTTGAAGAACACAAAGAACTCATTTTCCTAGCCTCCTCCTTTGGCCTCCTTCCCACGTCCAAGAGATCCCAAATGAACATTAGGGTCGGCCATGAGGGTTTGAGGGGTTTATTTAAAGGTATTATGTTGTTACTTCCTAATACAACTCTAACTCTTCCCCAACTCCGAATTTTGTATGTTTATCTAGCCTTTTCTAGTGTAAATCCTCCTATTTGGGTTAGGATGAGACTAAATTTCGTGGCTAGAAAATTAGGGTAGGGTTAGGAGTCTATTATATATATATATAGGAGTCATATTAGTGATTTACTTGACCCTTTTTAATTAGGGAATGGTGGGATTATAATTTTTATAGTATTTTCTTTTATCATGTCATTTTAAACTCCTTTAATTATGAGTTTCCTAAATTTATCCCAAATTTCTCTCATCTAAATCTCATTTTTAGATTAGAATAGGGTCATATTTCATGGCTATTGGGTTAGACTAGGGTTAGGACTCTTTATTAGATAATTACATGAGTTGTAAATGGAGTTTCTTACCCATTTTAATTTACCAATAATTTAGTCACGAATTTTGATCTATTTATCTCTCATCTATCATTTGGACTTTTACTTTTGGCCCAATAACTCATGTATGGACCAATTAGTAACACCCATCACTTGTTTTTGACTTTTTGGGTTTTATTTTATGGAGATTGCCCTTATTTAATTAGGGAATGATAGAGTTACGAATCTTGTAGTATTTTTTTATTATATCTTTTAAAACTCATATTTGAGCCCAATAACTTTTAGATGAACCCTTTATTAAAGCCCATCATTTATTTTTGTTTAATGGGTTTACTTCATTCATGAAATTAAGTTTATGAAATTTATAAATAACAGATTTTAATCTATGGGAATTGCCTCTTTTTAATTAGAGAATTAAGGAGTTACAAGTTTTATAATATTTTCTTTACTTGGATTGTCCATTGGTCCAATTCCCATGATGGGTTGTCAACACACATTGTTTGGAGTCTACCCACATGTTTATTTTAATTTATGATTCACTTTGGTACAAATGATAATGGGTTCTCTGACTTATTCCTTAATTACGATAATAAGTCACAATAATTCTTAAATTTGGTCCAAATAATTTTTTTCTTGGCCCAAATTTCTTGATAGGTCATTAGGGAATATTATTTAAAGTATAACTATTATTCTTACATGCAATAATGATGCTTACCTTTTTAACTAGTTTGAATTATTAAATGGACAAAATTTCAATTTATCTATAATTTTTAATTAATAAAAATTTTGGGATATTACAACAAACAATGAGCTGTGAGACACAAGTGACGAACACATATACAAACCAATCAAATTGGTAGCATAATGATTTCAATTGGGTATGTGGGCAAGTATTTCACTACATACTTAATGGAAAGAAGCTATTTCCACCATTATTGTTTGATACCCACGAGCTAACCGGCCAATCGAGATCTGATACCAAGTGTGATGACCTGAGTTAGAAATTTTCAGTTTTATCTCGGTTTGGATCCTTCTAACTTGAGTTGCCATGGCCAGGAGGCCTGAAATACCTAAGAACTAGGGTACAGGCTGTGTAAATCAAACAATAATATTAAATCATAGCTAGCAAAAGCAACTCAAATGTGGAAATTCTTCCTATTCCATTCATACATAGTTGATCTCTAAATGTAAAATTAAAAGTGCAAGAACATAAATACATAGCCCAAGGTTCAAGGAACTAAAACAAGTTCTAAATTAAATGTCATGCTCATAGTTTATGCCCAAATGAAATACAACTAAAATTAAAACCTACCAAGTAGTGTCGTTGATAAAAATGCAGCCCACTAAACCATGGAACCGCTGATGCAACGCCACTAACCTGCAATCCACCTACCCACAACTAACAAAGGAAGAGGGCTGAGTAAAACTCAGTGGGCGTCACAACAAAAGAAATCTAAATCTAAATCTAAATCTAATAATAGATATAACAATAAATCCAAAGGTAATAGCCAACCTGACTAATGCACACAAACGCTGCACATGCAATAACCACGATCTAATCTAAACTCAAGTGCTAGAACGGAAGTAGAAAGGCTCAAGCAACTCAAAACTAGACCTATTCACCAAAGCCCAAACAACCAACATAGTGTCCCGAGTGCCAAACCAGAAGATGAGATTCTAATTTCTGAAGTCTAAAGTCCAAAACCCAAACCAAACAAAGCCCCACAAGACGTCAAACACCAACTATGCGACCGTTGAGGAAGGCCACCACTCAAAAGTCCAAATGGTTGGTCGAGGGGTTCGGTGACTCTCCTCTCCAACCTATCTTGCCTTTCCACCCTAATAAAACTCCGTATTTTCCAAAAATCCAAGATCTATGCCCTAACCACGTGCACACACAAGTAAACTCTGCCACAGCTCTAGGTCTAATTCCCCTCTCTTGAACTTAGGCTATAGTGAGGAGGCTTTCGGCTAGACCTCAGTCCGATCAAAATGAGACGTCTAAAGTTTAAAATCCCTCTTACCCATGGGTCCTAGTGGGTCCAAACAGCTAGTGGTGCATGATAATTGCATAATTATTCATGATAATCATGATATTTTATTATCTAATGTCCTTAGTTTTACATTAACCTATTACTATTTTATTACAAAAATGATAATTTGATTAAATCCTTATATGTGCTTTATTTGTAGGATAATAGGCCACTCAACAAGGATTTGCTAATGGACCAAGATGGATTAAGGGATAATGAAGAGAGATTCTAATTTTAAAATATTTTTTTCTTTCCCTCTCTCTTTTTCTTTTCAATTTTCAAAACTCCCTCTCATTTTAAAATCATTCTGTATTTTCAAAACTCTTCCCCTTAATTCTCTCATCTCTTCTTTCTATCTTTTTAAAGACTCTCTATCTCTCAACCTCTCTCATTCTCGTGGAGCGGATTCTCTCTTCCCTTCTCTTCCTCCTCCTCTCTTCCTTCTTCTTTCTCTCTCCTTTCCCCCGATCTCTTCTTCCCCCTTCTTTTCTTCTTCTCCTTCGATTCTTCCTCTTTCCCTATCTCTCTCGCCCGGTCTCTCTCTTCCGCATATAGAAGCAGCAGCAGTAGGCAGGCATCGTCGGCATGCTCGTGCCAGCCTCCACCGTGCCAGCCCGCACTCGCCAACGTCGACCCGCGTGCCTGCCTGCCTGCCGGTGCACCGACCGCACACGCCCCCGGCCGTGCACGAGTCCACTTTCGTCCGCGCGCATCGCCTCCATGCACCCGCACGTCCGCCTGCCTGCCCCCGCACCCAGCAGCACACTCCCCCAGCTGCGCACGAGTCCGCCTCCGCTTGCGCAAGTCGCCACCACGCGCCTGCATGCTTGCCCGCGCGCTGCCACGCGTCCCCTCTCTTCCTCTCTACGTGCATGCATGCACGTAGAGGAGGAGGTCACGTGCTCTCTCTCTCTCTCTCTCTCTCTCTCTCTCTCTCTCTCTCTTCTCTCTCTCTCTCTCTCTCTCTCTCTCTCTCTCTCTCTCTCTCTCTCTCTCTCTCTCTCTCTCTCTCTCTCTCTCTCTCTCTCTCTCTCTCTCTCTCTCTCTCTCTCTCTCTCTCTCTCTCTCTCTCTCTCTCTCTCTCTCTCTCTCTCTCTCTCTCTCTCTCTCTCTCTCATTTCTCTCTTGATTCTCATGTTTCTTGTTGTAAGTTGTTGATTTTTTTAGTATAAAACATTCCTTTGTTAAACCTTTTTATGATTTTGTGGTGTAATTTTAAATCTTGTCTCATGTTCTCTAATCCACTCTTTATCTCTCTCTATCACCTTTGATTTATTTTATGCACTTTAGTTTTAAGGTTACCACATCATTTGCTTAATTAAAAACTCAAGATTTTCAAAGTTAATAATCTTCTTCCCTATGGACACGACTCGGTTCTCACCACTTAACTATTGTTAAAATATTTTGTGCAAGCCAATACATTTAAGATTGTTAGTCACGTGTTTAACGATGCATTTGTAGGCTATCCATTTTTTGTGCCGTTGCCGGGGATTTAGATTTTTAGTTTTGATAATCTTGGTTTGTTTTGTTTATATTCATGTTAACATTTTATTCCCTTTTGTAGGTGACCAATAAAAAAATAACTGGAAAAAACCCTTGAAAGTTGCAGAAAGGAAATCTGTCGCTGAAAGTAGGATTTGTAGGTAAAGGATTCTATTTTGAAAAAAAATAAAAAAATTTCAGAAAAATAAAAAAGGGGTCATTTTGAGGTAAGCTTCCTTCTCTCTAACCTTTCTTTTCATTTTTATTTCCAAAAAGAACGAGGGATTGCGTTGAAGGTAAGTACTATTAAAACCCTCTTGATTTAGTTTCCTTTTCTTAGTTGTCATATTTAGATAATTAAGAAAAAATCTCTATTGTGGTACTTAGATACATTAATTTAAAAAAAAAATCATCACTTGCACCAAATAAAAAGATGTCATGTCAAGATTAGAAACTTCCATCTTTAGGACATGCATCATTTATACTTTCATCTTTAGGTTTTTTTTTTTTTTTGAAAAGTTTCCTTTCTTGTCGAAGATTGCGGGAGGCAAGGTGAGAATCTCAACTTTCTAAAATGCATGATCATGCATTGCTATGCTTGTATAGAACCCCTTGCTTGATTTTGTGGTGTGCACATCATTTCTAAAACATTTTAAGGGAAAGCCCATTAATAAGATAAGGTGGGGATTTCATCACCCTTCAGTGGCCCAAAAACAACCACCATTGCACTCACTAACCCAAGCCCAGTAAAAGAAAGTAGAAACTTGATCTAGGGTTCGCTTTGAGACTTAAGCCCACTTGGGCTCACTATCAAGTTTGGAGACTGATGTCTAAGGCTAGAGGTTCATAGGCAAACACCTAAGTAGACAAGTGGTTACTTAATTAGGTCCCTGTGAGAGCAGGGGGAACCTCCCACTTTCCCACCTCTTACTTGGCCAGTTAATGGGCTTGAAAGTGGATTTAAGCTGGGCCTCAATTGATTAGTGAGAAATCAAATTTTTATGTCTCAGGGAACCATAGGTGTCATAGGATTAATTGTTTGCTAACTTATTTGAAAAAAAACAAACCTTTCAAAAAAATAACATATATATATATATAAAAGAAAATAAAGGATTTATGTGGGTTAATAATAATGGAGATGAAATTGGCATATTAATTAGGCAAATTGGGTCAGCCCATTATGGTAGTCACTCCCAACCTAACCCACCTTATTCATCAACCCCTACTTACCGGGCCAATGGTTCCAAATGGACTCAAGTCCGTCAGATTCATGGTCACCCAGTTACAGATCACATGCATGATTCAGGGTGGAGGAACTATGTTGACCCACTTTACACCTCATCTCCACCCTCAACCCAAGAACAAATCCAAAAATTTCAAGTGTTATCCACACCCACTCTTTATTCAAAAGTTGACCAAAGTGTCTCTCCTGAGAAATTGAGTTTACTCTACCAAGATCCTCAAGGAGAGATTCAAGGACCTTTCTAGGTGCCGAAATCATATCATGGTTTGATAAAAAAAAATGGCATTGATCTGCCTGTGTGCTTAGCAAATGCTCCTGAAGGCACACCTTTCCAACAACTTGGAGAAGTAATGCCACATTTGACACTTAGAGATCAACCTATTTTGGCTCAAACCCAAAGTCCACCTATCCACAACTTTCAACATTGGGCCCAATTCCAAATTGATATTCATGATAAAAGCCATCATAAGGGACAACATGCATATCCACAGCCCACTCGTACATCTCCCTCACAATCAAGCTTTTATGCAAAAATTCCATGATAATCAGCAAGTCTTTGAGCAAACATTCGCCTAACAACAACAAGAATTAGAGCAATCATTTGTCAAAACTGACCTCCTGATTGCTCAACTGATGGAAATCAGGAGGAGGCAAGATAGTCAATCACCATTTCAACCAATTGACAATCATGAACATCATTATCTTGATTGTGACCAACAATTTGACTCTCAAATTCCATTCAAAACTTCTCAGTCCAATATGATTGTGAACATGCCAACATGGAAAATGAGAGATAATTTTAATAAGTCAAATCAAGAGGAGATGGGTGCCACTAAAAATCAATCAATAATCTTGGACCAACTTGAATCTGACCATCAAGAAGACTCCATCCATAATGTCATATTTGAGAAAAGCTCTAATGAGTTTGTTGAACTTAAGTTGGGGGGAGAAGAAAAAGAATGTCATCTAGATGTTGGGTTCGAGTTTGATGTGACATTATTTCAAGTGGGTGATGACGAAGAGGTGAGTGTGGAGAAAGAACTGGGTGTAATCATCAATCATTCTTCTTGGGTAAGAGATGAATTAGAAATTTTGCCTAAAGTCCACATTGACTGGGTCTCTCTTAATTTTGGGAAAGACATGGAACTCCTACCCCTCCCTAACCTTGGCAAATCCAATATATCTGTGGATATGCTACCACTAACTGATTGGTCAACTCCACTTGAACATTTCAAGCATCCTTGTGTTAAAGATCATAATCATTTCATTCCAAATCATTATATTGTCTCTTACACAAATTTTCCTGTGGAGTTCAAGCAATCCTCTGAGCATTCAATCCAATTTGGCCCCAACATCACGAAAGAGGATCTAAACATGGAAGTTGTGGGTGAAAATAGTGGAAATAATAATATCCAAATTGAAGTGCTCAATACATACAAAGACCTCAATAAGGAAAAGAAAAGTTTTGCAATTGATGAGACAATAATTATCAGCATCACAAATGAAGGGAAAAATAAAGTCTGCATTGATGTGTTCAACACTTATAAAGACCTTCGGTGCATGAATGAATATTTCTTAATTGAAGATATGATCTTGAATGTCCTATTTTCTCTATCCTTTACTGATCTACTAGGTACGTTTGGACCACTTGATCCACCATGGCTTGCGACACCTTATAAAGCAAGAATTTGACGTAAATTGATTGGGGGTGTTACGTGAGCTTGTTACCTCCATGTGTCTAGCTAAAGACGTTAAACTTAGCACTTGTTGGGAGACAACCCAATATTTTTAGGAACTATCACTTTTGTTGTTTTTGTTTTTCTTTTGTGTGTTTTAGGTGTCTGGAGTCTCACTACCCTTGAATATGTCCCAGAAATAGTTTGTTCTACTGAAAATGTCAGGTTGTATCTCTCCTTTCTTAACTTTTGTTGGCTATATTCTATTTCAAGTCATTGAGGACAATGCCATTCAAGTTGGGGGGAGAGTATATTAAAAATAAATTTCAAATTTTGCCTCTAACAATGTGATTCATGCTTCATATTTCATGAAAGATTTTTTTTTTTCCTAGCTTGACTCATAATGTGTGCTTGTGAAAGTGGTGAGTTAACTAGTTATGTTTTTAGCATCTTCCTCAGAATACAATTGAAATGTCATCAGTACAAGAAAATTTTAATAGGATCTATTCAGATGGATGATGAGAGTTTTACCTAACATTCAGGTTGATTGATTGATATTCTACACTCTTATTGAAGACCAATTGTAGGGAAAAAGATATATGCTTACAAATAAATGTGAAAATGTGTGTATATAAAGAGAGCAATAGTAAAGAAACATGAAAAATGCCCCTGATCTTAGTAACCGGGCCTGTTGCTCTTAAGGTAAGAGTTGAGGCTCACGTCAAACAGTGAAGGGAAGTGCAACACCATGTAACTGAAAAGAAAAGCAAAGAGCATGAAAAAGAGAATTAGGCAGAGTGAAAGCTACCTATAATTCGAGGATCAAATTTAAGGAGTGTAGAGTTGATACCATCCTTGAGTGATAGGTAAAAAGCCCATGCATCCTCTTATTGATGCTCAGACATTGAACACAAAAAAATCATGAAATTTTGAGTGTATCTTGAGGAACTATCTAATGACATGAACTGACATATTTGCCTTTGACACTCTCGACTGGAACTTGAAATACTTATGATCAAACATTCTCATTCTTACTTTATTGTCATGAAGTGTGATGTTTTGAACTCTTATTTGTCCCAATTATTCACTTGTGTGCATTGCTAAGGGACTAGCAATGAGTAAGTTGGGGGCATGTGATAATTGCATAATTATTAATGATAATCATGATATTTTATTATCTAATGGTTCTTAGTTTTACATTAACCCATTATTATTTTATTACAAAAATGATAATTTGATTAAATCCTTATATGTGCTTTGTTTGCAGGATAATGGGCCACTTAATAAGGATTTGCTAATGGACTAAGATGGATTAAGAGATAATGAGGAGAGATTCTAATTTTAAAATATTTTTTTCCTTTCCCTCTCTCTCTTTCTTTTCAATTTTCAAAGCTCCATCTCATTTTAAAATCCCTCTGTATTTTTAAAACCCTTCCTCTTAATTCTCTCCTCTTTCCTCTCTTCTTTCTATCAATATTTTAAAAACTCTCTATCTCTCAACCTCTCTCATTCTCTTGGAGCGGATTATCTCTTCCCTTCTCTTCCTCCTCCTCACTTTCTTCTTCTTTCTCTCTCCTTTCCTCCGATCTTGTCACGCCCCGCCAATTTAGCAGCGGAATAAATCGGGGAGACGTGAGCAAAGTACATAGTAGAGAAAATGTACAACAGTTGAATGATTCAGAGCATCTAATGAACAATAATTGGAATAAACTCTTCATTTCATTATAAAATCACTAAGACTATTACAACCACTAATTCGGAGCCACTACATTGAGCTCATTGACATCATTACATTGGAAAAGAAATCTAAAGCAACAACTACTAGACTCCATTATACTAGGGCAACTTCATCAACTGACTCCAGGTTGCTCATCACTCTGGTCCCGTCCCATTGGTGTGTGTGACATCATCTAGCTTACTTGAGACATAATAACAAATAACGAAGGGTGAGCGATAACGCCCAATAGGACTTAAATCTCGTGAATCAAGCATGCTTTAAATAATTAGTACTTTAAAAGGCAGAGTAACTAATGATAGAGCAAGTCATGTAAAGTCGAGAAAGTAATAGCACAAGTAACATGGTTCAGATAGCAGATGAATCAAGTATAGCACGATGATTAAAGTCAAGTCACGATAGAAATGATAACAACACGATGGCAAATAACGTCAACGTCACGCAATAGCAAGCAACATGTATAGAAAGGAGAGAGAAAGTAGTTGGCCATATAGAGAGTAATTGCACTTTGATTGATTTTCTTATCAATCGAGATAGTATAGCACTTTTGATTAACTTTCGTCAATTGAAATAGTAATGGCGCTTTGGTTATCCGTAGATAGTCGAGAGAGAGTATAGCACTTTGTTATCAATAGACAACGAGGGAATATAGCACTTTCGTTTGTCAAAGACATCGAGAGAATATAGCACTTTTGTGTTGATTGTCTTAGATTAATCTTGATAGTATGGCACTTGGATGTAATGCCGACATCCTGATCATTTAGCTCCCGCAGACAAATGGCACTTTCGGGCGCTCTCCCCAGGACCAGATCGGGCCCTATTGCGCTGGCATTGGTTATGTTGTTTATCTTTAGATAATCAATTAATGGCCAATAGAGACTACCAAGAAATAGATAAGAGCACTAGATGAATAGACGAGATAGTAGAGTGAACGTGAATAGATGAGCGAGTAGAGTATAGATGAGAGCTAAGGGACAATGCACGTAACACTTCGAGTAGCAAGCGATAGTAACAGTTGCACAACACGTGCTATTGGTGTTGGAAGTCAGGTGGAATTCACTTCCTTTCTGCTGGCCATGTTACACACAGGTCCAGAGGTCCGGCTTGATTCAAGATAACAACGAACTTCTAATAGCCGTTTAATCATGTTGATCCCTAAAGGGTATCATAGGTGTTAGGGTACAACCAGCTCGTCGACCATGCAGGAATCTATGGACAGAGGAGACTTACAGAGGCCTTGAACAAGGATTCACTAGTCCGGAAAAAGGAGCATCTGACGGAGAGTTCGTCCAAGCCAAGAGGAAAGTGTGTATAGAGAAACAAGTGCTCGACATTCCAGAGGAATTCTAGAACAGTGGAGCGTCGATATCGGTGTTGCCAAAACAACGCGAGAAACGAAGGCAAGTCCTTTTAGAATAGGGCAATTAATATACATTATTGAAATAATTTACCAGATACATTATGAACTATTTTCATGCCAAATTAAGCCATATTGGATGGTTCAAGTGTGTGAATGTGTCAAGAGAATCATGGAATATGAAAGGGTCATGTGAATGATTTTAATTAATTAAAATATGCCCAAGAATAACAGCCTCGTTTACTATGTTTAAGAGAGTTAACATGGTAAAGGGTTACTGTAGAAAGTCAACACTTGCAGAGATAGGGGGTTTCATGCAAAAATCCCAGATTGCGACGTACCCTTGTAAGGGTCGCGGCGGGGTCAGGTAAGAACGCAACAGGGCCTTGTGAAGAATGTGACGAGCTTGTCCGGTCAGGCAGGCAGAACGCGACGACAGCCCTTGTCGTGATCAGAATGCGACAGAAGGTGTTGTCGTGACCAACCTGAGAACGCGGCTTATCGGGCCGTCGCGTTCTCAGGTCCTGGGCCTGAGTCCGAGTGGGAAAGGTACAACTACTTGGATTGAGGTCCAAGTGGCCTTATTTTGACACAGGGACGTTAAGAAAATCATAACTAAATGTACAGTCGATGAAACCACTTGCAAATTAATCTAGACATGCAAGAGTACTTGTAGTAAATAGGAATTTGAAAACCAATTGTGAAGTTTCTCTCTCTAAGTTTTAGAGAGAGAAGCTCTGGTCTTCGTTGGTTCTCGTGGGTGCCCTCGTCGCACGCCCCCGGCCCTGGGGGCTGGCGGGGGCATGGAATCTTGTTGCATGGCTCTGCTGACGGAGGATGTTGTGCATGGCATTGCTGGCTCGGGCACTGTTGCCTCCTCTGGGAGGTCTTTTGCCCAGATAATAGCGGCTTCCAAGCCTCCTCCGGTCATCAATATTGGGGTTAAGCCTCCCTCCTTTACAGATTCTGGAGAACCTGCTATCTTCTTTTCACAGGTTGAGGTAGGTAAATCTCTTGATTTGCTCAAGCTTGCTCTTATCGTGAGGTGTGCTCATGGCCGTTGTTTGATTCCTGAGTTGAAGTCATGCCTTTCTCAAAGGCTTCTGCTGAAGGGCGACTTTATCATAAGTGTCTTAAGTCATCATCACCTTTTGTTACGTTTTGATGCCGAGGATGACTATCTTAAGGTTATAATGAGAAGAAATATGTATATAAAGGGCCTCCTCTACCGGTTCTTCAAATGGGATCCTATGTTTGATTTTAATGCAGATCCAACTGTCATTCCCATCTGGATTGGCATGCCTATGTTTTCCGTCAATTTTTATTTTGAAGATTTTCTGAAATCTATAGCGGGGAATCTGGGTCATGTTCTTTGCATTTATGAGCCTACAAAGGCTTTAACAAAGACTAATGAAGCCTTTGTTTGTGTGGAGTTGGATATTGTGAAACCAAGGCTAGAGAGAATTTGGATTGGTTGTGGTGCGGATGGTTTTTGGCAGAAGTTTAATTACTACAAAGTTCCTCACGTGTGTTCCTTTTGCCATAAACTGGGTCATGGTGTTTCGGATTGCCACAAAAAGCAAAGGGAGAAGCAAAAATCTGTCGCCCCTAAGCAGGCGAATGAGGAGCATGCCCAAGCGCAGAAAGATGGCTTTATAGCTGTGAAGTCGTTCTGGCGTCAAAAGGTGGCACATGAAGCGCCTCCTAAGGTTCCCTCAGAGAATAGATTCTCCATTCTGGAGGATAGTCTTATCGTTGGATAAAAGAATGCGGAAGAGGCTTCTTCAAAGGACCATGCCATGGATCCTATTCAGGAGGAGCATGACGGGTCTCCCTTGAAGCTGGTTAGTTCGCCTGGGCCTTCGATGTTGGATGGAGGGCATCGTCAGTCTCTTCCTATGATGGTTATGGGGGAGCAGGTCTTCGGGCAGGTTCAGGTTCCTGCAGAGGGTCTTCCAGTGCCGGGAGTTAATGAAACATCTTCTACGACGTTGTCAACGTTGCATGGCTTGCATGCGGCTCGTCCGCTGCATGGGGTTCAGTTCCATGAAGTGGTTTGTGAGGAACGATTGAGTGGGGAGCTTGCATTGGCCGTCTGGTCTTCTCCGGCGATAGTGTCTGTCCGGTTTGTGGATCTGGAGAAAGTATCTTCTTATGATTCTGCCAGTTTGTTTCCTAAACCATCTGATGAAGAGTTAGAAAGGGTCTCTATCATTTCGGCTAAAGAAAATATATTCATGTCGGTTCCTGCTCCTTTAGTTGATCTGAAATCCCATAAAAAGGAAGGTGCTCATACGAGATCCCAGGCTAAGGCCGCTCGTGGTTCCACTGATTACTCTTCCTCACGAATACATCCATGCTTTATTGGAACGTGAGAGGCATTTCTAATTCTGCCTCTAGAAATTCTCTTTGTCGTATGGTAAGAAGGTTTAGCGCAGACTTTGTGGCTATTGTTGAGCCCATGGTTTCCTTCAGTCGAGCTGCTAAGCTGTGCAAGTTTATTAATATGAAGGACTTTGTTGGCAACCTAGGTGAGGAGTCTAAAATCTGGGTTTTTTGGCAGAATCTCTCTATGCACATTTTTTCCAGTTTCGATCAGCAACTCTCTCTTGTTCTAGAAAAGGATGACAATGCTTATATGATGGTTACTGTAGTGTATGCTAGCTGCGATGCATGTACTAGATGGGTTCTCTTTGATGATCTTATTCAAATGTCAGACTCTGTTAACATCCCTTGGATTGTTGGGGGCGACTTCAACTGCGTCTCCCAGCCATCTGAGAAGATGGTGGGATGGGTTGGTAACATGCAAGCTATGTTAGACTTCAATGCCTTCACTAATGCTGCCTCTCTTTCTGACGCTGGGTATATTGGTTCCCATTTCACTTGGTCCAACAATAGAACTGGGCAGACTTCCATTAAGGCGCGGTTGGATCGGTTCTTGGTTAACACCTGCTTTGAGGATAATCTTCATGGGTTTAAAGTTAGACACCTCCCTAGAGGACCGTCTGACCACGCCCTCTGCTTCTATCTTATGACCAGGTCACCCTGTCCCCGGCTAGATTTACTTTTCAGGCGATGTGGACATCTCATGAGACCCTTATGACACTGTGAAAATGGCTTGGAATAGGGACGTTAGGTGGCACCCTAACCCTTTTACCACCTTATTCCTTAAGCTGAAATCGGTTAAACAGGTGTTGCGGGAATGGAACAAAGAGGTGTTTGGCAATGTTGAGGGAAATGTCAGACTTCAGGAGGAAGTTGTTAGAGAAAAATAGGATATCTTTGATGCTAATCCGTCTCTGGAAAATAGAAGTGCCTTGGGAGAGGCGTCTGCTAATCTCAGAAGGGCGATCCACTACCTGGATGTTTTCTAGGCTCAAAAGGCTCGAATGAATTGGTTGGAGGATGGTGACAAGAACACGGCCTTTTATCATAGTGTGGTTCAAGGTAATAGGAGGAAGAATACCATTCAGCGCCTTCAGATAAATGGCATTTGGACAGAGGACCAGGAGGCCTTGCATGCTGAGGCATCTCGGTATTTTGAGGAAATTCTTAAATCTTCTTCTCATTCGGTTGATGTCTCTCTTCTCCAGGTGATTCCTTCTCTCATTTCGGCAGATCAAAATGCTGCTCTTTGTGCTCCCCCTACTATGGATGAAGTCAAGAATGTTGTCTGGTGTATGAATGGTAACAGTTCTCCTGGTCCAGATGGTTTCTCTGGTATCTTCTTTACTTCTTGCTGGGGGATTGTCCAAGATGATGTTTTTATTGCTGTAATGGTTTTTCCAGGGTCATTCCTTCCCTAGGGGGGTGACTTCCTCACTTATTGCTCTTGTCCCGAAGATTTCTCATCCCGTGACTTTTAATGACTTTCGCCCAGTGAGTCTCTATAATTTCTGCTACAGAATTGTTTCCAGAGTTATTTGTGACAGGTTGGTCAATATTCTTCCTGGCATTATATCTGATGAACATGGTGCTTTTGTTAAAGGGAGGTTCATCATTGACAATGTTTTGCTATCTAGACAATTGGTTCGGGATATTGGATGGAAGGTTAGAGGGGGCAATGCTATGTTTAAACTTGACATCAGGAAGGCCTACGATAGTGTTGAATGGGACTTTCTCTTTGCAGTCCTCAGGAAGTTCGGATTTTCATCTCGGTTTATTTCATACATTGGTATGATGCTTTCTAAATGCTGGTTCTCTATGTTAGTTAATGGCTACTCAGCTGGGTATTTTCACTATTCTCGTGGTTTACGTCAGGGCGACCCTATTGCTTCTGCGCTTTTTATAATTTTGGAAGAAGCTCTTAGTCGAGGTCTAAAGCATTTGGTTTCTACAGGATACCTCTCTCCTTATGTTGGCCCTAGAGGGTGTCCGCCTCCATCCCACCTCCTCTACGCAGATGATACACTGGTTTTCGTTAATGGCGGTATTCAGAATGTTAAGCGGCTGGTGCGATTTCTTGACCAATATGCTCACTCCTCTGGCCAATCCATCAATTCAGCAGAATAAATCGGGGAGACGTGAGCAAAGTACATAGTAGAGTAAAATGTACAACAGTTGAATGATTCAGAGAATCTAATGAACAATAATTGGAATAAACTCTTCATTTCATTATAAAATCACTAAGACTATTACAACCACTAATTCAGAGCCACTACATTGAGCTCATTGACATCATTACATTGGAAAAGAAATCTATATCAACAACTACTAGACTCCATTGTACTAGGGCAACTTCATCAACTGACTCCAGATTGCTTATCACTTTGGTCTCGTCCCATTGGTGTGTGTGACATCATCTAGCTTACCTGAGACACAATAACAAATAACGAATGGTGAGTGATAATGCCCAATAGGACTTAAATCTCGTGAATCAAGAAGGCTTTAAATAATTAGTGCTTTAAAAGGCAGAGTAACTAATGATAGAGCAAGTCATGTAAAGTCGAGAAAGTAATAGCATAAGTAACATGGTTCAGATAGCAGATGAATCAAGTATAGCACGATGATTAAAGTCAAGTCACGATAGAAACGATAACAACACGATGGCAAATAACGTCAACGTCAAGCAATAGCAAGCAACATGTATAGAAAGGAGAGAGAAAGTAGTTGGCCATATAGAGAGTAAATTGCACTTTGATTGATTTTCTTATCAATCGAGATAGTATAGCACTTTTGATTAACTTTCGTCAATCGAAATAGTAATGGCACTTTGGTTATCCGTAGATAGCGAGAGAGAGAGAGTATAGCACTTTCTTAGACGACGAGGGAATATAGCACTTTTATTTGTCAAAGACATCGAGAGAATATAGCACTTTTGTGTTGATTGTCTTAGATTAATCTTGATAGTATGACACTTGGATGTAATGCCGACATCCTGATCATTTAACTCCCATGGGTAAATGGCACTTTCGGGCGCTCTCCCCAGGACCAGATCAGGCGCTTTTGCACTGGCATTGGTTATGTTTTTTATCTTTAGACAATCAATTAATGGCCAATAGAGAGTACCAAGAAATAGATAAGAGCACTAGATGAATAGACGAGATAGTAGAGTGAACGTGAATAGATAAGTGAATAGAGTATAGATGAGAGCTAAGGGACAATGCACGTAACACTTCGAGTAGCAGGCGATAGTAACAGTTGCACAACACGTGCTATTGGTGTTGGCAGTCAGGTGGAATTCACTACCTTTTCGCTGGTCATGTTACACACAGGTCCAGAGGTCCAGAGTGATTCAAGATAAGAGCGAACTTCTAATAGCCGTTTGGATCATGTTAATCCCTAAAGGGATCATAAGTGTTAGGGTACAACCAGCTCATCGACCATGTGGGAATCCATCGACAGAGGAGACTTACGGAGGCCTTGAACAAGGATTCACTAGTCCGGCAGAAGGAGCATCCGACGGAGAGTTCGTCCAAGCTAAGAGGAAAGTGTGTATAGAGAAACAAGTGCTCGACGTTCCAGAGGAATTCTAGAATAGTGGAGCGTCGATATCGATGTTCCAAAAACAACGCGTGAAACGAAGACAAGTCCTTTTAGAATAGGGCAATTAATATACATTATTGAAATAATTTACCAGATACATTATGAACTATTTTCATGCCAAATTAAGCCATTTTGGATGGTTCAAGTGTGTGCATGTGTCAAGAGAATCATGGAATATGAAAGGGTCATGTGAATGATTTTAATTAATTAAAATATGTCCAAGAATAACAGCCTCGTTTACTGTGTTTAAGAGAGTTAACAGGGTAAAGGGTTACTGTAGAAAGTCAACACTTGCAGAGATAGGGGGTTTCATGCAAAAATCCCATATCGCGACGTACCCTTGTATGGGTCGCGACGGGGTCAGGTAAGAACACGACAGGGCCTTGTGAAGAACGTGACGGGCTTGTCCTGTCAGGCAGGCAGAACGCGACGACAGCCCTTGTCGCGATCAGAATGCGATGGAAGGTGTTGTCGTGAACAACCTGAGAACGCGGCTTATCGGGCCGTCGCGTTCTCAGGTCCTGGGCCTGAGTCCGAGTGGGAAAGGTACAACTCCTTGGATTGCGGTCCAAGTGGCCTTATTTTGACACAGGGACGTTAAGAAAATCATAACTAAATGTACAGTCGATGAAACCACTTGCAAATTAATCTAGACATGCGAGAGTACTTGTAGTAAATAGGAATTTGAAAACCAACATGGTTTTGGCATGGTTCAAACAAGTGTATTCAAGAAGAACATAGAACATTGTACAGTTAAGATGAAAGATTTAATTCGAGCAACATGGTGGATAAAAATTAGGGCTTTTAGGGGAAAAAGACGATTAACATGCATCAATATCTCCAATAAAAATTTTGTGGCATGAGATAGAGTATTCAAGAAGATATGAATTAAACATGAAGGTTTCAGGGTCAAGAGGTTTGCAGGACTTCAAAATTCAATAAGAAAAGTTTGGGTGCATGGAAAATCATGAAACTAAAGGGGTTTTGTTCCTGATGCATGGAACAATCTACAGACGAATTTATTTTGATTTTGCTCGTGAGAATGCCTACCTTTAGTCGTTTTCCTTCTCTAGGGCTAGGACTTGAAGAACGGGGGTTGAGAGCTTGAGCAGCCTTCTCCCCACGAATTCTCCCCCTCCTTGGCCTCTCCTCCTGGTCCAGCAACTCTTGGCAACGAGCTAGGGCCGGCTATGGGGGTTTAGGAGAGTATTTATGTCTCTGTTTCTAATTCCTAATAGGACTCTAACTCCTATTTAATTCAGAGATTTCCTATTTAATTCCACCTTCCAAGCTTGCCATGTCTAATTTGGGTTAGGTTGGGATCCAAATTCGTGGCCAACCTATTAGGGTAGGTTTAGGAATCCAAATCCAACCCAAACTTCGTATTTAATGTATTAAATACCTCTTTCTATTTAAGTAATAATGAAGTTACGATTTAGGATATTTTTCTATTATTCCCATTTTAAAAATCCCTATTATGGCCCACTAATTTATAATGGGTCCATTAACAAAACCCATTACTTAATGGAATTTATCTTATGGAAATTTCCCCTTTAATTAGGAAATTTGGATTTTATTATATTTTTCTTACTTGAATTTATTCATGGGCTATGAGAGATCCATGGTTCAATTTCTATAATGGGTAATCATTACATGACGTTTGACGTCTCTCCGACAGGTTCGTTTAATTTATGGGCGCGTATCTTTCTGTGTTAACAGTTTTCCGACTTAGTTTCCTAATTTAGATAATTAGTCACGTTGCGACGTATACTTGGGCAATTAGATTTTTCGTTGCACGAGTTTCGTCATGGAACAGTTAGAGATAATATTTGGGGTTGATTTATAATTTTTACAGAATTTTTAGATGTGTTCTTGCACATACGATAATAGTATGTATGTTTCTATTATTCCATTTTTATATAAATTTATTATTTCAAATTTTAAATACTGAATTTTTTCCGGGTTCCTACAGATCTCTTCTTCCCCCTTCTTTTCTTCTTCTCCTTCGGCTCTTCCTCTTTTCCTATCTCTCTCGCCTGGTCTCTCTCTTTGGAACACAGAAGCAGCAGCAGTAGGCACCGCCAGCACGCCAGCGCCAGCCTCCGCCGTGCTAGCACGCGCGCGCCAGCGTTGGCCCGCGCTCTCGCCTACCTGCCCGCACACGCCCCCGGTTGCACATGAGTGCACCTTTGCCCGCGCGCGTCGCCGCTACGCATCTGCTTGCTTTCCAGGGCACTCGACCGCGCACGCTCTCGTCCGCACACAAGTCCGCCTCTACTCGCGCGCATCATTGCATCGCGCCCACCCTCCTGCCCGCACACTGGCATGCTCCCTCCCTCTCTTCCTCTCTATGTGCATGCATGCAGTTAGAGGAAGAGGCCACGTGCTCTCTCTCTCTCTTTCATCTCTCTCTCTCTCTCTCTCTCTCTCTCTCTCTCTCTCTCTCTCTCTCTCTCTCTCTCTCTCTCTCTCTCTCTCTCTCTCTCGTTTTGCTTCATTTCTCTCTCGATTTCTCATGTTGATTTATTTTTAGTATAAAACATTCCTTTGTTAAACCTTTTTATGATTTTGTGGTGTAATTTTAAATCTTGTCTCCTGTTCTCTAATCCACTCTTTATCTCTCTCTATCATCTTTGATTTATTTTGTGCACTTTAGTTTTAATGTTACCACATCATTTGCTTAATTAAAAACTCAAGATTTTCAAAGTTAATAATCATCTTCCCTGTGGATACGACTCAGTTCTTACCTCTTAACTTTTGTTAAAATATTTTGTGCAAGCGATAATTTTAAGATTTTAGTCACGTGTTTAATGACACATTTGTGGGCTATTAGTGCACAACCTATATTTTTAGACTCCACATGGTCACCAGACTTAAACCAAAAAAACTTGTGGGGATTATGTACACACCCAACGTGGTACAACCAAAAGAGCAGTAGGTTAGCTGACTACCTATGCCTTACACAATCAAAATGCGATATAGTCTGGTGTCACCTTGTTAATGATAAAGCGATGGGTCGAGGTGTTACCTTCTAAAGGCGGCTCCCTCGCTTATCGCCTTGTTAGACAGAGATTCAAAGCTTAATTGCTCGGTCTCTCAGGTCAAACCATTAACCAAAGGATAATTGCCGAGGAACTTAACTCATCCTAACACCTTAGTTAACCTAGAAGAACTCCAAATATCCACTAATATTTATGGAGATTAACTTAAAGGGATCCACTAAGACTCCACCTCTCACTAACATATTCACGGCCAACAAAGTTTGGTCTAGGAAATTCATCTGGATCTCTCAAAGTACAAAGCCTAAAATCATCAAATCAAAACCACTTAATCCTCAACATGGTAGGAGCACAATATATAAATTTGAGCCACATGCATGTAGGAACCTAGGCAGAATAAAATGATTATCATGACCCCACTAGAACCCCTCCCAAAGTGACCTGAACAAGGCATTAAGATGCAATGCTCACAATCCATCCAATCATCAAGGCTCAGACTTAGGGATCTTGTTGGCCTACCAGCCAACAAGTTCCAGACCAAAAAATCAAGGAGAATGAACCATCCTATAAGTCACTGTAGCTTAAAAAACAAGCATACATGATTCGTCAACTCTCTCTGTCTAACTGAGGCCTAACGACAGATTTATCACACCATGATAATGATGAAATTAAAGAAACCTCTCCACATACAAAATGTAGGATTAAATCAGCTTTCCAACCATCTATCATGAAGGGCCTAATTCCATACATAAAACAAGGTATACACAAAATGCCAAGAGAGTATCACATAGGCTATTAGATTACTCACCATTATTACCCAAGCATGATGTGCTAATCCAACTGTTGGATCAACTCCAAATTTTAACCACAGCCTAACACATGGGAGTAAGATTCTACCATCGGGATCAAAAAATGGACAGAGGAGGAGGGGGTAAGAAATGCAAACATAGGGGTCATCACACAGAGGAGAAGCTCTGCATACCCCTATCTTGATCTCCTCCAACCTTAAGCAAGCCTCACATGGTCTTGGAACTCTCCACATGCCTTCCTCACATGGTCTTCATTCTCTCCAAGCTCCTAAGCAGCTAAAACACAGCACACAATGGAGAATAACACATGCACAATCTTAAAAAGGAATAAGGGAGGGGAGGAGACTCAACTCTCTCGCCCAAGTGGTACAACTCCACAGATATGCCCGAAGCACTAAGAGGGGGGATTGGAGGAGGGAAACAAGAGGAAAAGAGGCCCACAAGGTCTCATTTTTTTCTCAAGGAAGATGGGTTTAAAAGAAGAAGCCACCATGCAAGGGTAGCATGGTCCAAACACATCAAAGGGGTGCCACTTGGCTACCCAGCCCAAAACCCAAGCCATGCACCAATGGGAGCATGGTCTAGGCCCAAATGTGCATGAGGAGCTCAGTCAACCCCCAACCATATGGCCCCAATTGGCCCAATAACAAGCCATGCAAGCAGTCATGTGCAGACTGACAACGCGATAGTGGTCCCCATCGCATTTCAAAATGCGATGGATTGGGGTCTCGTGTCACTAAGAAGAGAGGTGACGGGTTGGGCAATCGCATCTCTGCCCTGAAGCCCACACATAAAGCTGAAGTTTAGACTTCTCGAAGGCCCAAATCCACACACACTTCGACCCAATAATGGATCTGGAGCACGGGTCATTACAAGTTCTGTTCAGCGATCCAGGAATGACATCCAAGGCTTTCCTATGCTTTTTGTGTTTTGTGGTCGTCAGTGCTATATCCATAGCATGATAGCTCACTAGTTGGTTACCCCTAGTGCTGTTAGTACTATGACTGGAGGGTCAAGTGGTTGGTGACATGCTTGGGGCACGATCTAGGTTTGATTGCTTTCCTGATCCCCCCCCCCCTCTATGTCAAGCTTTCACCCAAGCAGGGGAAAGACGGGCCAAGACAACATTCTTCTTGTCACTTAAGTGTACACGTACCTAGAAGTGTGGACACCATATAGAAGTGTATGGCCTAGATTAGTCCTTTTCTTTCTCACTTGCTTCACCCTATGAGGTTCTAGAGCTGAGTAAGGGTGAGAGGGTGCAAGGGCTGCAATGTGGCAACTACGATTTTTGCCAGTTTGTGTGGCGTAGCTTCTTACATCTCACTCTACTTACTAAGGTGGCCTAGTGTGGAACAGTAGTCAGGAGTGGTGACGCTAGTGGGCGCCCTGACTATGAGACTAGTGTCTGTGGTTGTCACCATAGCTTCTTGTCTAGAACTAGAGATTAGCTTGGGCAGGTTGACTTGATTGGGACCGTGTTTATAGAACCATGTCGTTAGTGTCCCTTGAGTATCACTACTGAGGCTTTACTAGTGCTATGGTGATTATCAATACCCTCTTGCTTCCCATGTGCGTAACATTGTCACTCGAGGTTCTGTTTAGATGGTGGTTGGTCGGTACCTATTTAGTCACCGAGTGCGTACAATGACACTTGTGCTTCGGTTTAGTTGTTACTATTGTAGATTGCACTGTCATCTATTATTTATTTATATTGTTTCTTTGATGTTGTTTGGCTGAGTCTGGGACTAGGGGATCCCTACTCATTCCCCTACCTTTTTAAAAGTGTGGGCCATGGGTGTTGTGCTGACCTTGGGCCAAGTTAATGGGTGTTCCAGACCTCAAGAGGGCACCATGCCCCCGTGTTATCCACCTGTTGCACACACAGTGGCAACACCTGTACAGCCTCGCTCGGAGACAACTTTAGATGGTCACGTGATCTGCCTTCCTGCCCAATACAAAGTCATAAACCTTCTCGATGGTGGCAGGGAAGTTGAGTCTTTGTCCTCCGATGACTTGTGTCAACTCTACAGAATTATGGCTGGCCCGTACGTCCCTCCGGACCCAATGCTGCACCAACCACGAGTTAGAACACAGAGCTCACTCCGACGCATAAACTCAACAGAAGATCTCGTAGATTGATTTCCTTGCGGACTGATCTGAGCAAATTTTCTATTTTCTTGGGCTGATGCTTCACTTTACTTGACCCTCTACGTAGGGTAACCTGTGTTTGTGCCCAGGCTCTCGTTGTAATCCTTTCCCTTTATGTCTTATCATATATAAAATTTGCCTAGCTCTCACGATATCGGAGCCACGGCTTGCGAATCGTTTATGCTAGGTATAGCCTCATTTAAAAAAAAGTGCTTTTTGTAGCCGCAGATTACCTTTGTTGTACTTCCTCGGAGTATGCCCCTTAAGAAGATGTACTTTTTTTTGTACCTGCATTGTAAATTGGGACATTGTATCATTTAATATTGAAATTTTAGTTATGTTATAGTTATTTTAGTTTCTTGTTTATCTCTTTAGACCATTGTTAACTCTTCCAGGCCTTCAGACTTATGGGTGGTGATGTGGGATTCCGGTCTCTTTTGGGTCTCAAATTTTTAGTTGTTACAGTTGGTATTAGAGTTTGTCTATTGGGGTTTACAAGGGGCTAAAGTAATTGTAACTGTCCCAAGGTTTTACATGAATAAGATTTTGTTCAAAATATTTTGTTCTATACCGTAGGAGAAGAACATGACTCGATATTGTTAAATAAAAGGATAGGAAGTAAAACCAAGTCAAGATGATTTTGATCACCTATTCTTCTTGCACCAAAGATCTTACCAGTTTCAAAGGAACTATAGCTACATCTCTTTTGAATTTCCAGTCAAGAGTTCTATGTGTTTCCACATCTATTTTTTGAAACCTCAAAAAGTAAAATGGACAAATTCCTTTTCTTAGGAACACATACAAGTGCACTGCTGGTGTGGGTCCGTGGTTCACTTACATGTTTCTTTCCTCTGTATGGTTGGGATTGTATGTAACCAGGTGACTTCAAAAAGGCGTTCTCTGTTTGGTTAGTTAGAGTAGGAGGATTTTTCCTTAGGTAGTGCAAGAAGATTTCATGGAGCAAACCATCAGTCAGAGATTTGGTTTTCTAGCCATCTTCAGATTGGTGTATCAGTGGCGATTCTTCTCATTCTCAAGATGGTCAACCTGTAGCTACCTAGAGGTCTTTGGGACTGCAACCACCAATCTTCATCGATGAGTCATCATCAGTTTGGGTAGAGCAGTGGGTTCATGAGATGGAGCAGGCATTCATGACTGTGGATTGCTTGGAGGAAGACATGTTGTTGTTAGCTTCATGTTGGTTGAGTGGGTTCACGTTAGATTGGTGGTCATAGAATGTGACCACCTTTTTAGGAAGGTCGGTTCAGTAGATTCCATGGAGCAATTTCTTAGATGTCTTCTACCTGGCTATACATCCTTCCCATGCTTTGAGATTGAGGTGTGGCCAGCTTCATGATCTAGTTCAGGGGTGTATGTTAGTTTCATAATACCAGTCAAAGTTTGTGTTCGTGCTATAGTTTCAACCACACATAGCTACTAATGAGAAGATGCAAATTGAGCATTTCACCATAGGGTTAAGGTTGAAGCTGAGGCAAGGGGTTGTGTCTGCACACTCTTGTGGCACCTTGACAATAGTGGCAGATCACAGCAACATTGGAAGACTTCATCAACTTAGTCTAGAAGCATGACTTGGGTTCAACGAGTGGTTGACTGAGAGGAAGAATGTTGCAGCGACATGTCCATCTTTATCGGGTTTGAGATTCAGAAGGATGCTCTGAGGTAGTCAATCCAGTAGGCAAGATTAGGCTCAGAGGAAGAAATTAGAGGCAGTGGCAACAGAGGGCGTGTAGTTGAGCAACTTAGATTAGTAGGCAGTCAAGAGGTGTTATGCATGTGATCAGCTGGGTCACATGGTTGTGATTGTCCATTACAACATTCAGCAAGGTAGTAGAAGGCGGAGCTGAGTTTAGGTGTGCTCTTTTGTGCAGTAGCATTCACCGGTTCTGCACGATTGTGATCGTTTGTGTGGAAGGCTTTTAGCCATCCATGTTATTTTGTTGTATGACTCTTCTTTGACTGTTGTCTCCTATAGCAGGACTGGAGGTGATTAGGTAGGTCATGTTGGATCTCTTATTTTGATGATGCCTAAATATGATTCACAAATATATGGAAATCATGTTTATCATATTTCATTTATATCTCACAATGTTTCTTCCATGTGTAGATCAAAGAAAAGATCAAACAAGTCCAGTGGTGTCGACACAGCCCACCTGTGTGTCGACACTAGCATACTGTTCCAGAAAGATGTTATGAAGGAAACAACTAGTGGTGTCGACACAGTCCTTCTGTGTGTCGACACTAGCTCACTGTCCCAGAAGCCCAGTTTGAGGCCGGTGCTTGGTGTGTCGACACATGTGTGTATAGTGTCGACACACTTTGAACTTTCTGCCAAATCCAAGATGCAGAGACACGTGGATATTTTTGGCAGAGGCTTTTTGAGCGGGAATTTTCGTGCCCCCAGATCCCAAGATATTTTGTGGACCCATGGTGTAATACCCTGAAAATTCTATTTACTAGAAAACTATGAATAATTGGATTGTTAAATATAACTACTATCGTGATATGTAATTAACTCTAATTTAGGATAAATTTATATTAGTAAATGTTATTCTAGTAACGTACTTAGAGGTGCGCGCTCCGACAGGGCGACATCGGAATTCTGTAACAAAAATAAAATCCAAGAACACCATAATTCTTAGAAAAATATGGTGATATCAAATATGTAAATATCTGAACTTTTTGACGTACAGATTTTGAGATTAAGCTGACGCAACTATTTTCCGGGTGATTTTTCACCCAGTAGAAAATAAATTCTAAAAATTAAAATAAAATCACCATAATTTGTAAAACCTTCCTATTAGTCTATGGTTGAAATCTCAACTTGAATGGACATCATTTGGTTATAAAAATTTAAGGACAAATAGGTCAGCCGATTTATTACTCAATTTCGGTAACCATTTTTCTGGGTAATAATAGCTTACGTATTAGAGGCTACGTAAGCTCTTGTCATATGGGATAGAAGACTTACATGTTTAAACCCTACGTGTAAGCTTTATGGCCTTGCATGTACTAGGTGGCTTTGGGTGAGTTAAAGAGGTTTTTACCTCCACACCTGTACAGCCGACGTGCCGTACATACCTGAGAAGCTGAGGGTTATAAATCTCTCCTTCGACCCTTCGTGGGGATTTTTCTACCTCTACTCTTGCTGCTCCTACTTGCACTTGCTCCTATTCCTCCCTTCTTGTTGTTTCTGCCGTTGCTACTGAAGTTGTTGCTTCGACTACTCTTGCTCCTGTTGCTGCCAAAGCTATCCCCTCCTACCCTGCCATATTGTTGTTGGGCTGTTGTTGTTGTTGTAGCTGTTGTAGCTATCATCCATGCTGCAGCTACCATTGTCTTCCTAGTCAGACGTAGGATACTCTTATTTGGGGAAGGAAGGATTTCGTTGATCTTGAAGTCATGTAGGTTCCTATCCTCTCTTCATACCTCTATTCTTACTTTGTTAGAAGGATTATAGTCTTGTATATGTTGCCCTTGAGCTTGTCAACCAATCTTGGTTTGATGTGTACATCTCCTGTATATGCGATTGTAACTCCAGACTTTTGATTGACTCCCTAACTACCTTTGGAACCATGTGATTACTAAGAAGAATCTTCATTTCCCTTTCAAGTCAAGTAGGTTCCCTACGATTCTTCTTCCATTCCTTGTTTATAGTTATGCTCTTCACTTGCACAACTTATGTTCCTATTTGTCCCATGTTTTGTAGGTTTCCTCCTTCGATCCCTCTCCAGTTCTTATTTCCATGTTTGTAGTTGTATCATTTGTAGGAACTCATGTTTCTATTTGTCCCAAGATTTGTAGAGTTCTTATTTATTGTGTTTCTCCTTTAATTAAGGCCTTAAGTGTAACATATCGACAGTTCGGATCGTCCCATATCCGTTGTGGGGGCCAGTGTGTGGCCACATTGTGAGTAGTAGGTGCTTTCACAGGTTTCCAAGGCGTTGTGGGCCGGCTGGTTGGCCCAAAGCGCAGGTTTGTTCTCTGTCCCTGAACACGACAGAAGGGTGCGTCGCGTTCTCATCGTGACACCCGGGGATGTCGCGTTCAGGTTGCCGTTGTTTTGGCTCGTCGTCTGCATGCGCACCGTGTGTCGCGCGTCGAGCTGGTGTGCTGACGTCGACAGGCGGATCGCGATGGGCAGTCGCGTTGCGACCTGGTCGCGACGTAACGATACGTCGCGTTCCCAACCGAGCTACGTTTTAAGAAACCCTGGCAGAACAGAGCTTTTACAAGCTCTGCTCGGCCATGGGCGGTTTTGCTCATGGGATTCTGGGCGATTCGGGCTCGTGGGCCTCAGTTGGTCGTGTTCTCACCGCGAGGATCGTGTGTGGAGTGGGAGAAACGCCGGGTTATCGCCCGTTTTGTGTTCTTCATCAAAGTAGGGAGATTCTACCATTTTCTCTGTGAATTTCGTAGGTGTGAGATGTGTGAAGTGTTTACAGTTTTAAGAACCATATATAGCATGCTAGGACATCACAAAGATCATAAAAAATGAATTGGAAACAATGGTTGGCAGGTTTTTTAGCATTTTCTGGCGAAGGGGATCCGGTTAGGGTTTTTCGCTTGTGAAGGCGACAGTCGCCCCTATCGCGATCAGATCGCGACAGGACGATACATCGCGTTCACTCTCTTGGTTGTGACATGTCGGGGCATCGCTATCTGAATGCGACTTGGGCCTCTGTCGCGATCTCAGCCGTGGGATATTTCTTGCATGTAAATGTTAATGCATGTATCCATTTCTATTTAACCAATGCATGGCATGGTTAACCGATGTGTGTGGAAGTGTTTAGCGGCTTCGGCACTTGTAGTGCTCATTGGGAGTACGGTTCACATAGTGAGCTGTGGGCTCATGTGGTTATGTGTGTATGTTGGTTTTAGTGACCTGTGTGTTCACGTGGTTTGTGTAGTGTGCACGAGTTTCCGTGTGCATGACAGGTAGTGTTACGCCTTCCGTGGTTACCTCTTCAGTTGGGAGCCCCAGGTTCCGAGGTGAGCCAGGCACATGGGTGTGCTCGGGGTTTGTCCGGTACAGTGTTACCGTCAAGGTCTTGTCATCTTCTTGGACACCCTTGCTCTCTAGGAGAGTTGTCGTCCAACTGAGGGAAAGACGGCAGGGACAGCGACTTGTGAGAGTTTGTTGTTTAGTCGCTTGTAGCGCGCTCGTAGTTGGGGGGACGGACACCAGTAGACGTACTGGACCCCAACTAGTCCTGTTTCCAGTGCCTCACTTTAGGGAGTTTAGGCCAGAGTCCCTAAAGATGTCAGGCATGGGCCTGCGGGGTGTAAGTGTTGAACCAGTCCTATATTTTACCCTTTTATTTTGGTGATAACAAAATTTATATTTAATTAATTAATTATTAAAAATATTTAATAACATGTTTTTCTTAATAAATATAAATTTATGTGATTAATTGAATATTAAATATATTTAATACCATGATTTTTTTCTAATAATAAATTAAATATCATGATTTTCTAATAAATATAAATTTATGACATTATTGCCATGAGAATTGCACTAAAACGATAAATCGATGTCCATTCAATATACATCAATTTCAGTTCATAAAGTGCCATAAGGATTTGCTCTCATAAGGATTCACTGCCATAAAGATTCGCTCTCATAACGATTCCTTTGTAACTCTCATAAGATTCGCTCTCATAACGATTCGATAAGTGACTCTCATAAGGATTCACTCTCATAACGATTCATTTGTAACTCTCATAACGATTCCTTTGTAAACTCTCATAAGGATTCACTCTCATAACGATTCCTTTGTAACTCTCATAAGGATTCGCTCTCATAACGATTCCTTTGTAACTCTCATAAAGATTCACTCTCATAACGATTCCTTTGTAACTCTCATAAGGATTCACTCTCATAACGATTCCTTTGTAACTCTCATAAGGATTCGCTTTCATAGGATTTGATAAGTGACTCTCATAACGATTCGCTCTCATAACGATTCGATAAGTGACTCTCATAAGGATTCACTCTCATAACGATTCCTTTGTAATTCTCATAAGGATTCGTTTGTACTCGCACAGACTCCTTGTAACTCATAGGATTCCTTTGTAACTCACACAGACTCCTTTGTAACTCATAAGGATTCCTTTGTAACTCACACAGACTTCTCATAAGGATTCCTTTGTAACTCCACAGACTTCTCATAAGGATTCCTTTGTAACTTACACAGACTTCTCATAACGATTCCTTTGTAACTTACACAGACTTCTCATAAGGATTCCTTTGTAACTCACACAGACTTCTCATAAGGATTCCTTTGTAACTCACATAGACTTCTCACATGGATTCCTTTGTAACTCTCATAAGGATTTGATAAGTGAACATCAATTCCTTTGTAAAACATGGATTTCACTTAAACATAGATTTCCTTTATATTCCAAAATATTTTTGGCATCTAGTGAAAAAGTCAAATATTCTTGATTTGCGTAATCCTCTATCTTTCTGACAGGAGATCTTTTTGCTTATCTCTCTAGATTTTTTCTTTCCTGCCAACAAAAGGGGATTACTTACTACTTCTGGGTGGCAACAGGAAATATAGAGGTATGAGCCTTTTTGACAGAAACACTCTTTTATCTAAACACTTTTTTCTATGCTTGCAGACCTCGTAGACCACAAATTATCAGAAGAAAGAGAAGATGAGCAACGGCTAGAACTCCAACGGATTTATTCAAATTGCTCATATAAAAGATTAAGCAAGGCTGAAGAAGAAGCATGAGCTTTCCTGAAGATTTTTCAAGAGTGTACATCCGGGAAGAACCTCAACTCCACATACACTCAAAGGAAAAGAGAGAAAGAGCCTGAGCCCAAGAAGGTGTTCAAGCATCTGAAGCTCTCAAGATTCAGCTCCTTCTCCTCTCTTCTCTCTCTCTCTATGTGCATCTTTGTAATTTGGGAGAGAGTCTTTTTTGCTGAGAGTTCTTTTAGTTGATTTTCATTTGTTCCAACTCTCAGCTTTATTCTTTCTTTTCTAAGAAAGACTTCTGTCCAGCTGTAGGACTGTATACAGTGTAGAACCTAGCTAGGGTTTGTGTCTAGCAAGAACCGCACTGGGGTTTGTACCAGGAGGTTGGCTTCTTTACCTGTAAAGAAGTGGGCTACCTTCTTTCCCGGAAAAGAGAAGAAGACCAGCTGGGGTGCTGGGTGTTGTAGTTTCCTTGAGGGGGACTGTAACCTTGGTTAGTGAATCCCAAGAGGTTGCTTGGGGACTGGACGTAGGACTTCCATGTGGGAAGGGCCGAACCAGGATAAATCTCTTGTGTTATTTGTGTGATTGTTTATTTGCTTCCGCACTGCTACTCTTTATCACACTAACTAACCAAACCTTCAAGTGTTATTTCTGTGTTTAAGTTTCTATTTTAGATTTCAGAAAACCTATTCACCCCCCCTCTAGGTTAGCTTGCTGCCATACCATAAGGGCCAACAGTAAGACCAGTAGGTGTGGTGGTTTGGTTGGTCTCCATAGTTCTTGTTTGGTTTAGTGGAGTGGCAGCTGGACCTTTCGTCCGTGGCTGCGAGACTGAGAGGTAGACCTGTGTGTTTGTTCAGGTTGGTTGCTGGTGTCGCGAGCCAAGCTACGCGACCCGAGTTTGGCGTTTACCTACTTTAGCTCATACACCTGTTTGGGTTTTCTGTTTATTTATTAAATCACGTTCGAGGTCAGCAGACGATAAGTAAGTTACAACTTTAATATCCTGCTTAAATAATTCTATAAATTGCTATAGCGTAGCTTCCTGCTTAGTTGCTTGAGTTGTGGTTTGCTCGATTTCTTTGGGAGATTTTCCCTACTGAGCCAGTGACTAGCAAGGCTCACCCCCCCCCCCCCTACTCCTTTCAGGTGAGGGAGAGCAGGAGGCTTCCCAACCGTCTTCTAGTTCTGGGACGCACCGTAGTGGAGCAGGGTCTGCGCCACCACCAGCAGTGTAATTTTCTCTCTTTGTACACCTCGAGGTATGCCCCATGTTTTGTTGTACTGGTTTATGGTTTTTAGCTGAGGAACTGGCTATGTAAATCTCGTGTAATATTTGTGGAATGGAAAGTTTACTTCTGTTCATTTGTTTCCTTTATATTTCTACGAACATGTGTGAATGATATCCCTTGCGAAGCTTCGGCTCGTTCACGGGAGGCAGAGTCGTGTCAGGCTCGTTATCAGGTTAACGAGTTTGAACGATGTGGTCCCTCACAGTTGGTATCAGAGCATGGTCCGTATAAATGTTAAGGAACAAGAAATTTACATAGCCTATTCTCTACTTAAACCCACTGCTGGTACTTGACCCTGTGTTTTTGTGTTGATATGTGTTGTGTTGTGTGGTTTGGAAATTGTTTGTGCAGGACCCGAAATGGCAGATCGGAGACATTGGGGAGGAGGTGGTGATGATCCAGAGGATCCTACTCAGAGGATGATTGAGCAGATATGGGAAAGTCTTACGGAGATCTGTATGAGGATGGATCAGCCAGTACTCGCACAGCCAGCTGTGCCAGTTGTTGAGGAGGCAGTGCCAGCCGCCCCAGTTTAACCCTCGGTAGGAGTTGAGGTACCCCCTGAAGTACCTGTGCACCCTGCAGTACCAGCGAGGTTAGCTACCGCAGAGGAGTCCACAGCTCTTGTGGAGAGGTTTATGAGGTTACAGCCCCCTACCTACTCAGGTGGCCCTAACCCAAATACTGCAGAGCATTGGATACATGAGATCAAGAGGGTATTTGTGACTATGAGGTGTCTGCAGGAGGACAGAGTCATTTTGGCTACCTATCAGTTGAGGGGGTTTGCTCAGGAATGGTGGAGGCTCAAGTTGCAGACTATTTTTATAGGAAGGACAGAAGATGGGATTACCTGGGCAGAGTTTTTGACGGTCTTCAATGACACGTTCTTTCCACTATAGATTCAGCAAGCAAAGAGGGAGCAGTTTAGAACTTTGCAGCAAGGGAGATTGTCTGTGTTGGAGTATCAGATGAGATTCATGGCATTGAGTAGATATGCCCCTTATGTGGTGACTAATCATGCAATAATGGTGGAGTATTTTATTAGAGGATTGAGGTCCGAGTTGCAGGATGCAGTAGCTCCATTAATGTGCAGGACAGTAGAGGAGGCGGCACAGTGGGCAACTGTGTTGGAGAGGAATTTGCAGGCTAGGCAGAGTCAGTCTCAGGCTGGAGGTTCAGGTAGCTTCCGACTTCCCCAGCAGTCGCAAGGTATTAGCAAAGGAAAGGCACCCTCAGGAGCATCATCGTCCGGGATAGCAAAGTGGGGTAAACTATCAAAAATTCTTCCAAGGAGGAGGACGAGGCAGAGGCAGGCAGCAGGGTTTCCAGCAGGGTGGTTTTTAGCAGGGCATGGCTACAGGCCACCGGTTCCAGAGGAGTCCTAGTAGAGTACCGTAGGTCAACCCGCAACTTTTCGAGAGGTCATATGTTATGCTTGTGGTCAGCCAGGACATTATGCCAGAGATTGTCCATCTCGAGGTTATGGTTATGGCAGAGGGACTCAATAGCAGCAGCAAGCATATCATCGTCAACAGAGAGAGGCAGAGGAACCCCTTATCGGAGAGGAGGTCGAGGTCGGGTGATGGCAATCACTAGGGCGCAGGCAGAAGCATCAAATCTCATTGAAGGTATATTACCGATCTTTGATTTCTCAGCTAGAATATTAATCGATCCGGGTGTTTCTCATTCATTTATTTCTGAAGATTTCTTAGATAGTCTGGCTCATCCTATAGAAGAAAGGAAGTGTGAATTGGTGGTTGAGGTTCCTGCCGGTGATTTTATGCTTACTTCCTGTTATTTAGATGAGGTTCCAATTATGATCTATGGGAATCAGTTGCCGGCAAAGTTGTATGCTTTGTCTTTGAAGGAGTATGATTTGATTCTGGGTATGGATTGATTAGAGGCTTATGGTGCTTTGGTAGATTGCAGAAAGAAGAGGGTCAGGTTTTGTAGACCTGATGGAACAACTTTTGAATTTCAAGGTATGCCCTTCTATTCTCCTAAATTTATCATTTCTGCGCTCAGGGCTAGAAGGTTAATTAATGCAGGATGTGTAGCTTATCTTGCTTCTGTGAGTCTGGTTGAGTCAATAAATCTGTAGAATCTGTGCCAGTGGTTAGAGAATTTGTAGATGTATTCCAGAAGATTTACCAGGGCTAGCGCCGCGCATAGAGGTAGATTTCACTATTGAATTAGAGCCAGGCAGTATGTCGATATCGAAGGCACCGTATAGGATGGCACCCTCAGAATTAAAAGAGTTAAAGAAGTAGTTGCAAAAGTTATTAGAGAAAGGTTTCATCAGACCAAATCACTCCCATGGGGTGCGCCAGTGTTGTTTGTTAGAAAGAAGGATGGTAGTCTGAGGATGTGTATAGATTACCGCAGTTGAATAAGTTACCATCAAGAACAAGTATCCACTACCAAGGATAGATGATTTTTTGACCAGCTTCAGTCAGCAAAGGTGTTCTCCAAGATTGATTTGAGATCAAGATATCATCAGTTGAGAATTAAGGAGGAAGACATTGAAAAGTCAGCTTTCAGGACCAGGTATGGACATTATGAATTTGTAGTAATGCCATTTAGGTTGACAATGCGCCAGCAGCTTTTATGAATTTGATAAATAGAATATTTCATCCATATCTGGATCAGTTTATAGTAGTTTTTATGGATCATATCTTGATATATTCAGCATCAAAAGAGGAGCATGCAACCCATTTAAGAATCACATTGCAGGCATTGAGAGAGCACCAGTTGTATGCTAAGTTCAGTAAGTGTGAATTCTGACTGAAAGAGATTCAGTTTTTGGGTCATGTGATTTCTAGTGAAGGAGTTGAAGTGGATCCAGTGAAAGTGGAAGCAATGTTGAAGTGGGCAGAGCCAAGAATAGTGTCAGAGATTAGAAGCTTTCTGGTCTTGCAAGTTATTATAGAAGATTTATTCAAGATTTCTCTAAAATAGCAGCCCCAATGACCAAGTTGACCAGGAAGGGAGTTCCTTTTGTGTGGTCCTCCGAGTGCAGGCAGAGCTTTGCTGAATTGAAAAAGAGGCTTACTACAGCACCAATATTAGAAATTCCTTCAGGAAGTGGTGGTTTTGTGATATATACAGATGCATCCAGAAGAGGATTAGGGGCAGTATTAATGCAGCATGGAAAAGTGGTTTGCTTATGCTTCCAAGCAGTTAAAGAAACATGAAGAGAATTATCCGACTCATGATTTGGAATTGGCAGCAGTAGTATTTGCTTTGAAGATCTGACGACATTACTTATATGGAGAAAGATTTGAAATATTTATGGATCATAAGAGCTTGAAATATATATTCTCACATAAAGATTTGAATTTAAGGCAACGCAGATGGATGGAATATTTGAAGGATTATGACTTCAGTTTGGGATACCATCCGGATAAAGCAAATGTTGTGGCAGATGCACTGAGCAGAAAAGTTGTTATGAATCAACTTATGATCAGAGAATGGAAATTATATGATGAAATAGTAGATAATTCTTTGTATGTGCCAAATAGTCAGCAGAGAGCAATATTGGCGAACAGTGTAGTTGACCTTCTCTTTACAGACAGATAGTTGAAGCCCAGAAAGCAGATGAGAACTTGGTAGATGTTCTAAGAATGGAGGAGGTAACCTTGGGCCATGATAATGTAGTCAGATTGAAAGGCCGAGTGTATGTTCCAGCTGATGCAGGAATCAAACAGAAAGTGCTAGAGGAAGCCTATAGGTCAAGATATACTATACATCCAGGCAGTACTAAGATGTATCAGGGAATGAAGGGTCTTTTCTGGTGGCCAACATGAAAAGAGAAATTGCATAATTTATAGCAAGATGTGCCATTTGTCAGCAAGTAAAAGCAGAACATCAGCGACCAGAGGTTTGTTGCAACCTTTACCCATACCACAATGGAAATGGGATGATATAGCTATGGATTTTATAGTGGGTTTGCCCAGCTCAGCAGGTCACAATGGCATTTGGGTTTTTGTTGATAGACTGACTAAAGTTTGCAGACTATTACCGGTTAATATGTCATGGTCAGTGGATAGGCTAGCCAAATTATATGTAGAAAGAATAATACCATTGCATGGAATTCCAGTTACTATTGTTTCAGATCGAGATCCAAGATTCACCTCAGGCTTTTAGAGAAGTTTGCAGAGGGTAATTGGCACTGAGTTAAGATATAGTTCAGCATATCATCCGCAGACAGATGGACAAATAGAAAGGACCATCCCAAAAATAGAAGACATGTTGAGAGTCTGTTGCTTGGTTTGGGAGGAATATGGGAACGTCATTTGAGTAGGGTTGAATTTTGCATATAATAACAGTTATCAAGTAAGTATCGGAATGGCACCCTATGAAGCATTATATGGCAGACCATGCAGGACACCACTGAATTGGCATGAGGTAGGAGAGAGGTAGGTTCGGGGTCCGAAGTTAATCAGCATGTGCAGAAACAGTTAAGTTTATTAAAGAAAAGCTGTAGATAGCACAAAGTCGACAGAAGAGTTATGCTGACAACAGACGCAGACCATTGCAGTTTGAAGTGGGGGATTATGTATTTCTAAAAGTTTTCTCCTACTAAAGGTGTATTTAGATTCAGCAAACGAAGCAAGTTGAGCCCCAGATATGTAGGTCCGTTACAGATCATAGAAAGATTGGGCAAGACACCTTACAGGTTAGATCTGCCAGCAGACTTCGTAGATGTCCATGATGTGTTTCATGTTTCCATGCTCAGAAAGTACATTAAAGATCCGTCCCAAATGGTTAGTTACCAAGGAGTGAATTAAAGCTAGACATGACTATGCCGGAATATCTAGTACAGATCACAGGCCGCAGAACCCAAAAGTTAAGAAATAAGAATATTGATTTGGTGAAAGACAGATGGGAAAACAGGCAAGGCGGTGAGGATACTTGGGAACTAGCAGAGGAAATGATGAAGACATATCCATATTGTTTAAGTAAGCTTTTAATTCTTTTGGGTGATAGTGCCCTGTTAATTTTAGAAGAAAAATTTTGATATCGGGTTCCGCTTTAAATTTCGAGGACGAAATTTCTTTTAGGTGATAGTAATGTAACATATCGACAGTTCGGATCATCCTATATCCATTGTGGTGGCCAGTGTGTGGCCACATTGTGAGTAGCAGGTGCTTTCACAGGTTTCCAGGGCGTTGTGGGCCGGCTGGTTGGCCCAAAGCGTAGGTTTGTTCTCTGTCCCTGAACGCGACAGAGGGGTGCGTCGCGTTCTCATCGTGACACCCGAGGACGTCGCGTTCGGGTTGCCACTATTTTGGCTCGTCGTCTGCATACGCGCCGCGTGTCGCGCGTGGGGCGGGAGTGCTGACGTCGACAGGCGGATCGCGACGGGCAGCCGCGTCGCGACCTGGTCACGACGTAACGATACTCGCGTTCCCAACCGAGCTGCGTTTTTAAGAAACCCTGGCAGAACAGAGCTTTCACAAGCTCTGCTCGGCCAGGGGAGGTTTTGCTCGTGGGATTCTAGGCGATTCGAGCTCGTGGGCCTTAGTTGGTCGTGTTCTCACCGCACGGATCGTGTGTGGAGCGGGAGAAACGTCGGGTTATCGCCCGTTTTTGTGTTCTTCATCAAAGTAGGGAGATTCTACCCTTTTCTCCGTGAATTTCGTGGGTGTGAGATATGTGAAGTGTTTACAGCTTTAGGAACAATAGATAGCATGCCAAGACATCACAAAGAGCATGAAAAATGGATTGGAAACCATGTTTGGCAGGGTTTTTTAGGGTTTTCTGGTGAAGGGGACCCGGTTAGGGTTTTTTCGCCTGCAAGGTGACAATCGCCCCTATCGTGATCAGATCGCGACAAGACGATACGTCGCGTTCGCTCTCCTGGTTGCGACATGTCGGGGTGTCGCTATCTAAACGTGACCGGGGCCTCTGTCGCGATCTCAGCCGTGGGATATTTCTTGCATGTAAATGTTAATGCATGTATCCATTTCTATTTAACTGATGCATGGCATGGTTAACCGATGTGTGTGGAAGTGTTTAGCGGTGCTTCGGCACTTGTAGTGCTCATTGGGAGTACAGTTCACATGGTGAGCTGTAGGCTCATGTGGTTATGAGTGTATGTTGGTTTCAGTGACCCGTGTGTGTTCACATGGTTTGTGTAGTGTGCACGAGTTTCCGTGTGCGTGGCAGGTAGTGTTATGCCTTCCGTGGTTACCTCTTCAGTTGGGAGCCCCAGGTTCCGAGGTGAGCCAGGCACGTGGGTGTGCTCGGGGTTTGTCCCGGTACAGTGGTACCGTCAAGGTCTTGTCATCTTCCTGGACACCCTTGCTCTCTAGGAGAGTTGTCGTCCAACTGAGGGGAAGACGGCAGGGACAACGACTTGTGAGAGTTTGTTGTTTAGTCGCTTGTAGCGCGCTCGTAGTTGGGGGGACGGACACTAGTAGACGTACTGGACCCCAGCTAGTCCTGTTTCCAGTGCCTCACTTTAGGGAGTTTAGGCCAGAGTCCCTAAAGATGTCAGGCATGGGCCTGCGGGGTGTAAGACCAGTAGGTGTGGTGGTTTGGTTGGTCTCTACAGTTCTTGTTTGGTTTAGTGGAGCGACAGCTGGACCTTTCATCCGTGGTTGCGAGACTGAGAGGTAGACCTGTGTGTTTGTTCATGTTGGTTGCTGGTGTCCCGAGCCAGGCTACGCGACCCGAGTTTGGCATTTACCTACTTTAGATCATACACCTGTTTGGGTTTTCCGTTTATTTATTAAAATCACGTTCGAGGTCAGCAGACAGTAAGTAAGTTACAGCTTTAATATCCTGCTTAAATAATTCTATAAATTGCTATAGCATAGCTTCCTGCTTAGTTGCTTGAGTTGTGGTTTGCTCGATTTCTTTGGGGGAGTTTCCCTACTGAGCCAGTGACTAGCGAGGCTCACCCCCCTCTACTCCTTTCAGGTGAGGGAGAGCAGGAGGCTTCCCAACCGTCTTCTAGTTTCGGGCTGCACCGTAGCGGAGCAGGGTCTGCGCCACCACCAGCAGTGTAATTTTCTCTCTTTGTACACCCCGGGGTATACCCCAGGTTTTGTTGTACTGGTTTATGATTTTTAGCTGAGGAATTAGCTATGTAAATCTCGTGTAAATATTTGTGGAATGGAAAGTTTACTTCTGTTTAGTTGTTTCCTTTATATTTCTACGGACATGTGTGAATGATATCCCTTGCGAAGCTTCGGCTCGTTCGTGGGAGGCGGAGTCGTGTCAGGTTCGTTATCAGTTAACAGGTTTGAACGATGTGGTCCGTCACATTAAGAATAAATCTTTGATTTGGTATCATCTTTAGCTTGTGTTTAGTGAGATCATTAGAAGTATGAAATTATCCTTTCCCTCTCATGTTGCTCAAATCTTTGGTTATAATTCATGTCACCAGTTAGTTTTAACCATTTAAGGAGGAGTGTTCTGCAGCTGTCGACAGACAGGATTCACCTGTTGACAGGCACCCTTGTTCCAGAACTCATAACTTCTGAAAAATCAGTACCTATCGACATGCACCTTCTAGCTGTCGACAGGCACTGTCCTGTGGTGCTCCCAGCACCAATTCTTGTTCCATCTTTTGAAGACTCACTATGCTATTGACCTCGCAAGTTGTTTATCTCATTTTCTTGGACTCTAAAGTACTTTATGACCAAGATGATTTGATTACTCAATCATTAAACTATCTCTTGAAATTTCTATCCCTATTGTGCTCATGAAATATAACTTATGATGTAAAGACAGTGCTCTCTTCAAAGAGGGATTATGATTACTTATAGTAGCACCAGTCACTTATGATCAGCTATGGGCGACAGTTTGTAGGTAAATCCAAGTCAATGGACTGACGATGGTGGGTAATAATCTCAGTTCTTGCGCAATGAATAAGATCCAAAGTGCTGGAATCGCCTAGGCACTGAGGATGTATTTACGTCTATATAGTAACCTCTTGAAAGCAGTAAGATGACTGTCAAATTTGTTCTAAAATCGAGTTATGATCTGAATTTTGAAAGACAAATATGACTTTTGTTCTAAGATTCGTTTGAGCCCGTTATGAAACCAACTTGGGCTATATGTTTATGTTAAGTATGAAGTTCATGAGCAAATATGTTTGATCCATGTATGCACTTTCTGAATACTCACTTAGCTCTGCAATTAAAACTCCTATCTTTACGCTTACTTTTACCTACTGAGTCCTCCGACTCATGCCTTTGTTTCCTCTACCCCCTTTCAGATTGAAGGAGAGTGCAATCTCAGCTACAGATTATTCACAACTTTATTGGTGATGAAGAAGAAGAAGTAGAAGAGCATAGTTTTAGTAATTCTTTAGAGATTTTGTTGTACTATTAAAGGTCTAGAAGAGAAAGTTTGGTTTTATGTAAATAATGGGTGTTGATACTAAGTTACTTTGTTGAGGTATAATATTTCCAAAGATGCCTTTGTGGAATGGTTTGCTAGTCTTGGACACTACACAGATTTGTCAGCCCATAACGAAGTTTGTTAGTGTAACCCCTCTTCCGATCAAGAGTTATGTGATATGTATGTGTGTGTGTGCGGTCGGAGGAGGATGTTACATATGGGACTATAAATGCCCCTTATCCACTTGGCTTTTGGCGAGGCACCCATCTGTTCTTCCAGTCTCTAAAGTATTCCAGGCGATTTCAGAAGAAGGCTTCAACCTGGCAAATTGCTTCCAGATCTAAAGGAACTGGAGCATCGTGCACCTTGGATGATCCATCTAGAGAAGGAATTCGAGTCTTCAGAGTCTTCTTCCTGTGCTGAAGAAGAAGAGTTGATCTCCCTCCTTGAAGCATAAATAGGGGATTCGAACCAGTCATCTCCAACTTGGGTTTCAATTGTTCAGTCTGGTTCCTCATCCTAAACTCACTCTACTGTGTGTGTTTTGTGAAATTGGTGCAATCCTTGTGCCCATTTCGTGTGTGTGTGGTTGAATCTGAGATTTCTGCATCTCAGAGTGTGTGGTGATTTGTGACTTTCTGAACTGGCAAGATAAGCCACAATTGTGTGTGTGTGTGGATGGTGGATGTAGGATACACTGTTGTGTAATCCGAACCACCCTAAATCTCCTTGTTCTTGTGTGTTTGTTTGTCTCTTGCACAGTTTCAGTTATGGATGGTGAGTATTGACTCACCACAAATGTGGTTTAGCTCGCTATGGTGTGCCCTGTTACGACACTGGTTTACTTGCAGTTTCTGTGCTTGTACCTTATGGTAATAGGTACCTGTACCCCGTGTGGGTAATGATTTGTGGTGGTACATCGTATACCAGTCTTTTCTGGTATTGACGTGAAACTGTGTTTCGTGGAGGTCGTGTGGTGTGACCTTCCACTCAATGTGCTTTACCCTTCCTCGGTAAGCTTCCGTACATGGTTCTTGTGTGTGAAGGATCGGCCGTTGTAGCCAGCCCTACCATTCTGTGTGTGGCTTCCGACGTATTGTGGTTTGGGTATAAAGGGCCAACTTTTGGTTAGCAGTCCTGTTACCCACGTACTTGAGACTCGCCTGTGAAGCTTATAGCCTAGGCAGTGGTTTGCTTGTGCTGCTTATAGTTTAAATGATTGGTTGTGACTGTAGTTAGCCTATGAGGCTTGAGGCCTAGGCTTTACTGTTGTTGAGCGGACTAGTGGTGTGAAACTAGTCCTGTTGTTCCCGCTTACTTTCCGAAGTTATATTTGATTAAGGTGTTTATATTTAACTGTAATTTAAATCCAATTGTTGTGAGCATGAAATGGTTTGGCTATTGGTGTTGCCAATGAGACCCTCTGGGTTGAGGTGGCTGTAGTTTGTTGTTGTTCTGGGTAGCCCCTACTGAGCCTGTGACTTGTTGAGGCTCACTCCCCTACAGTTTCTTTCAGGATATGCCGTGTGTTTGGCTTGCAGCAGGGTTCTAGCAGACTCGTACCACCAGCAGTAGTGTAGTAGTTAGTGTTGTGTGAGCTCGTGCTCCCTCGGGATATGCCCCAAGTAGTTGTACTTTTTAATTGGACATGTAATAAAGTAATGGGACAGTTGTAAATTGTTATATGCAGGTATGAGCACATGTACTTTCTTGTGTCTTATACTGTGTAGTTGTCTTTTATATTCTTACTGGACACTTGTGTGAGATATCCCTTGCGAGACTTCGGTCCGTTCGCGGGAGGCGAATCTGGATATGGAGCCCTAATGGGCATAAATATCCAGGGCCGTCACAGTTGGTATCAGAGCATGGTCCAATTAGAATATGAAAAGATATTGAAGTTACAATGTCCCAATACATGGATTAATGTCCACTGCTGGTAGTGAGTCTGTGGTTTTGTGTGATATAAAGTAGTTTTTACGTGAGCTTTTGGCACGTAAACCGTGTGTTTCTGTTTGTTAAATTGGCAGTTGTGAGCAGTTGTTGAGCCACAGCGTGGATAATGGCATAAGTTGTGTGGTAGCACCTTGGCACTAGTGTAGTTAGAGTATAGTATTTAAAGGTTTTCAGTTGCAGAGATTAGAGGAGAAAGGTAAAGTAGTGCCCTGAGAGGGATATGCCTGATATACGTTGGTCAAGTACAGAGTTATCAGAGACAGGTATAGGGTGTTACTGTGATAGATCAGCAGAATGTTACTAGCAAGGAATAGTGTATATGTGATAAGTTGCAGATGAGGGCCTTAGTAGAGGTATTGTTTAAGATTTGTGTTAGTAAGAATTGAGAAGTAGCTTGAGTAATAATGTGATTAATGCTCTGGCAAGTTGAGAATGATTAAGTGAGATAGGTTGACTTCAGATGAAGTGTGGGTAAATAGAAGAGCAAAGAATTATGATCGTCTGATAAGGATAAGGGTGTTTTGATAATTAGAGGTCTGAGCAGAGGTGGTCAGTTAAGCAAAGAAAGGGTAAAAGAAAGATCAGTGCATAGTGGACTTTTCTGACAACTCCGTAAAAAGATATTAGTTGGGCAAGTAACAGTTTATGAGAATTGCATAGATTGGTTCGTTAAGAAATACAGTGTTACAGATAAGGTTATTGTTGATTAGCAATTGAATGTAGTTTGAGCAGAGAAAAGGTAAAGCTTGTGTTTGAAAAAGATTGAAGCTAAGATTAAGAATGTTCAGAGTAAGATAGAGTTATGCGAGTCATAATGAAAAGAAATGGATTAGCTAAGAAGCCGATGAGCAATATTAAGCTAAGTGGTATAAAGAAATCAGGCAGAGCTAGTTACGATATTTAAAGAGATTGACTTTAAATTATAGCTTTGGCAGTCGTCAATGAAGAGTGTTTATATGAACTGTTGTGTGGATGGTACAGTACAAGACGAATAGCTAAGTAATAGAATAATTGAGAAGGATACATGGCAGGTACAGTTGGCAGATTATTATTTGGAAAGAAAGAGTATGATAGATTGTGGAACAAATGTAACTGAAGGACTGAGGAAGTGATCAGTAAGAGTTTGCATGGCAGCACACAGAAAGTGGATTAGTTTAAGCAGAAGTGTTTTCTCGAGGTAGTTTTTAAAATTTGATATAAGAATAAAAGGCAGAACAGTTAAGGAATAGTGTGCAGATCTGAGCATGGCTGAATGGAAATAGAAACCGTCAGGTATAGAAAGAAAAGAGTGCAATCAGATAAACAGTGAACGATTTAAGGTCAGATGACACCTGATTGAAATAAAGTTAATATGCGTAAAGTCAGCTAAGCAGCATAATTTTCTTGAAATAAGAATGCAGTGCCATAAAGATGAAAACAGATGTTTTGAGAAATGATGGAAATAATGTGGTTAGTCAGCTAAAGGATGTAAATTGAAGTCAAAAAGGAATATGAAAAATAAAGTATGTTAGTAATGTAATGGTATGGTAGAATTCGGATTTTTAAAAAGTGTGGCACAAGTAGAATTGAAGTATTGGAGAAAGTAGTTTGGAAATTTTGATATTGTTTTCCCAGTATTGATTAAGCAAGTAAAGCAATCTGTATTGAAATTAACCAGAATCAGAATAATAGTGAAAGTGCGTAGCAATTGTGAATAGTAATGGAAGCAGAAATTATGAAATATTTTGTCAAATATTTTGTATAATCAGAGTGGCGCAGCGGAAGCGTGGTGGGACCGCAACCCACAGGTCAGACAGTTAAGTATGTGAATACAGATAAAGCAGAATAATGGCTAGCAATGACAAGTGAGTAATGGAATGGCATTAAGAAACTCGAGAATTTAAGTAAGGTTTAGCACGAAAGAACATCCAAACGTAGTGGAATAAAATGAAAGGATTTGAGCAGAAAGAAATGGCCCGAAAAGAAATGTTGCAAACACAGCCCAGAAAATGTGAAAGTACGTTCAGTCCAAGGAGATAAAGCGCCATTGGCAAGGTAGAATCGCCTACAATTGAAAGGTAAGGAAAGATAATGGAATCGACAGAACAGAGTAATTGTGAAATGGATTGAAAGAAAAGAAAAGAACAAAGCAAGGATGGAAATGGACAGATGAATTGAAAGGCTGATGTAGAGAAAGAGTATCATTCTTGTTCTATATATGATTTTATTTCTTTTTAGGTGATAATTCGGTTTATTGTAATTTATTTTATATGTCGAGGACGACATTTCTTTTTAAGTGATAATAATGTAACGTCGCGCGTTTTTCGGATCCTCGTGGATCTAGGTTTAGTGGGTTTGGTGGCCAATGTATGGCCCATTAGTGCGTATTCCAGGTGTTGCGCGTGTTGTGAGGCTTGGTGGGCCGGCCATTGGGCCCAAAGTGCTCACAGGTTTTCTGCCTGTGAACGCGACAGAGGTGTGCGTCGCATTATGAACGCGACAGCCCTGGTGGTCGCATTCTTATTACCGCTGTTGAGCGTCGACGTCTGCATGCGCGCCAAGTGTTGTGCGCTGGGTGGTCTGCTGACGTCAGGAGTGTGAAGGCGACGGCCTCCCACGTCGCGTTCAGGTCGCGACGTAGGGCTACGTCACATTCTTAACCATTGTGCTGCTTTTAAGAACCCCGGCCGTTGTAGCCAGCCCTGCCATTCTGTGTGTGGCTTCCGACGTATTGTGGTTTGGGTATAAAGGGCCAACTTTTGGTTAGCGGTCCTGTTACCCACGTACTTGAGACTCGCCTCTGAAGCTTATAGCCTAGGCAGTGGTTTGCTTGTGCGGCTTATAGTTTAAATGATTGGTTGTGACTGTAGTTAGCCTGTGAGGCTTGAGGCCTAGGCGTTACTGTTGTTGAGCGGACTAGTGGTGTGAAACTAGTCCTATTGTTCCCTCTTACTTTCTGAAGTTATATTTGATTAAGGTGTTTATATTTAACTACAATTTAAATTCAATTGTTGCGAGCATGAAATGGTTTGGCTATTGGTGTTGCCAATGAGACCCTCTGGGGTTGAGGTGTCTGTAGTTTGTTGTTGTTCTGGGTAGCCCCTACTGAGCCTGTGACTTGTTGAGGCTCACGCCCCTACAATTTCTTTCAGGATATGCCGTGTGTTTGGCTTGCAGCAGCGTTCTAGAAGACTCGTACCACCAGCAGTAGTGTAGTAGTTAGTGTTGTGTGAGCTCGTGCTCCCTCGGGATATGCACCAGGTAGTTGTACTTTTTAATTGGACATGTAATAATGTAATGAGACAGTTGTAAATTGTTATATGCAGGTATGAGCACATGTACTTTCTTGTGTCTTATACTATGTAGTTGTCTTTTATATTCTTACTGGACACTTGTGTGAGATATCCCTTACGAGACTACGGTCCGTTCACGGGAGGCGGATCTGGATATGGAGCCTTAATGGGCATCAATATCTAGGGCCGTCACAGGAGAGAAGGAAAGTGTTCTTGGCAGTTAGTGGAAATCCCAAGGGGTGCTTGGAGACTGGATGTAGGACTCCTGATTGAAAGGAGGTCCGAACTAGGATAAATTCTCTGTGCATTTTGTGTGCTTGTTTCTGCCAAGTTTTCACTTGTTTCACACACACCTCACTAAATATTAATGATACTATCTAGTGTTATCTTATTTTTAGATAAGTTTTTAATAGTGTAAGAAGTCTTATTCACCCCCGTCTAGGACATCTAAAGCTCCATCTCGATCCAACAAGTGGTATCAGAGCCAAGCTCTTCCATTCATTTAATACCAACAAGTGGTATCGAGCAAGGTCTTCTCAGAAGAATCGAAGATTTGAGAAAGATGGCAGCAAAGCTCACAACTATGAAGGACAGTCAATAACAAGGCCACCATTCTTTGATGGTGAAGATTATCAATATTGGAAGATTCAAATGGAATGCTTTATTCGAGGCACATATTTTGTGACGGCCCTCGTTACACCGGTACGGTTATACCAACCCACGTCGGTATAGCGAGAGTCCTCACAGTGGGACATTTACCCCGATACAAACAGCTGAGATACACGCGAATATATATAACAGAGTAGCGGAAGTAAAAGAGAACTATCTCCATTCATTCATCATCCACATTAAACATACATGCAGTTTACAATTTGCAAAAAGGAACTAAAATTCACATGATTTAAATTGCTGAAATAGAGATACAAAATGTCCACATATTACATTCTTTTAATGATAGTTCTAATACAACGTCCAAGTACATACTAAGAGTACACACAATCACAAGGATCTCAAAAGCTGGCTAGTCTCCACGCTCGGAGTTCGTCTCCACCGTCTCCTCCAACGGTGTCGTGTCACCACTACACCTGTACGCCGAAGCAAGGAGTGAGTCCAGAGACTCAGCAGGTAACACTATGCATGATATACACGTACAAGTCCTAGTGGTTTCTACATGCACATACAATTAGCAACACATAGCATGCTAGTTCATTCAAGGTTTCAACCTATCATGAAGTTCTACAATTTTATACATAACGCATGCTTTCAGATTTCAAAATATAACATTCACCTATCACATGGTCTCTAATCCGTTCACTTATGAACTTTACCTTATCAAGAACCAAACATGAGAGTTATCAACATGGACAACTTACATACATAAACGGAGAACATAATTAGCATGGATTCTACATGTTCTTAAGTACATACTACTTTTTAACATGCTTTAGGTTGCTGATTTCACATGGTCCAAAGGCTATAATTCAACACATGAGAGCTACAACGTTGCTTAAAAACATAATCTATGAACAATCATCATGCCATCTTGCACACATATTCATTTGTTGTCCCTATCATGGGTTCTAAACACTTTGCACACATAACACAAGAAGGATAACATGCATTTTCTAAATTCACATGGTTTCAGATTTAGCCTCACATGGTTTCAATAACACATTGCACATCTAGATTTCACATTTTCCTTTTTCACAATTTCCTCTTTTCACATGGTTACACTTACACATACACATTCACATATCACTTACACATTTTACACATGGTCACATACACTTTACACATTACACTTTACACATATTTTAGTGCTGTGACACATAGTCCAAACCACCAAAGAAGGACACATTCACATCACATAACACATATGCACCATCTAGGCAATGCAATGGTGACTCTTGGACTGCGCAGACCGGGAGAACAAGTCCTCCACCCTAACCAGTGGTACTTGTCCACCTCCAGGATTTCCCCCTAATGCCCTTAGGGTCACTTAACACAATGACTTTCTCAGGGGGACTTTTCCCTGATACAGCTCCACTGCCTTCTCGGAAGCAGTATCACATTGGCACAGTTTACACTTTTACACATTTAACGTTTTACACATGGTTTTACACTTGACACTCTTCATTTCGTTCACTTTCTTACTCACATGAACATCTCTGTTTTTCCTAACATGGTACTACAGAGTTTTCAAGATTTAACACATAGTAAACACACCCATCATGCTGTTTTAAACAAAATAAAATCACATTACGATCATATGTACGAATTATTCACATTCACATGAAAACCATAAACTTTTTATCTATTCCAAATAACCTGAAATTTTAACCACATGCTTTTTTCAGGTTCAAAATCATACCTTCAATTTTTCAGATTTTTCTGAGCTAAATAGGATTTACAGAAAATCAAACACCTAATTAGCATATTATTCACAACTTATGCTAACATGGGTCTAACCACAATTGAAATTTACCCACTTACTGTTTTGCACAGAAAACACTAATGCATGATTTCAGGATACAACATCATCCTAATTCATACATCTATAAATCCGTTACCACAACCCATTTTTACATGCTTTCATTTTACCGAATCGAACTTTCTAGCAATTCCACAAGTATGCATGAATTATAAAAATTCAGACATACATACATGTCCCACAATTCTTCATGGATAGACTGAAACAAGACATTAACTAATCCTAATCATGGAATTATTTGCAAGAATTATCTACAGTTATGCCACAGTTTAAAGACACCAATTTTCCACATTCCCACACACCACATTCATTCACAACCACAATGCACAAAATACATAGCTTATAGGAATACCATATATCCTCATCACGGAAATCATAACGAAATTAACGTATAAAGGGACAGAAACAGCTCACTGTTCTGTCCTGAAGAACTAGACGGCGGTCCTGGCCGCTGACTCAGAGTCAGCGGCATGGTCGATGGACGCCAGATCATCACAGGCGTCCAGACCTTGCCGTTTACTCAGGTCTGTGCAGAAACACAGACCGAGCTCTGAACATTGGTGAAATGGAGGGTCTAGGACTCGAGGAAAATTTCACAAAAATCATAAAAACCTCCTAGACTCTACGGGGACACCATAGATAGGTCACTTGCCTCTCTAAAATCCTCCAAGATTTATAGCTCGAAGAAGACCTCCTTGGGCAGTTTCCAAAGTTGGCAGAAGCACCTCCAAGATCGCCTTCTTCCGAGCTCCTGGTTGATCCACACCCGGGGGATGATGGGGAAGCCTTCCCTTTGCTTCAGCTCCCTCCTTGATGCAGAAGATCTCCAAAACCAGTTTCAAGGGGTCGGATTTTAGGGGGTTCAAACTGGGTTTTTTCTCACAGATAGCTCTAGGGTTTTTCTTTCTCCTCTCTCCTCTTGCAAGGGTGAAGGGGAAGAATGGGGTGAGCCAATTCGGTTCAGACCTAAAGAGGGTCTTTCCCCCACTCACTAGGGTGATGGGACACCCTCAGAGCCGTTGGGGGACATCCCCCAATGGTTCCATGCCTTGTTTCAGAAGATAGCAGCTCTGCTGCGCATGCAGGCCAGAGAAGTTGACGTCCATATCCTGGACGCCGGAGTGAGTGTTGGCGTCCAGGGCTGGACGCTGACACCACCTCAGCGCCAGGGGTTGACGCAATAGGGTCTTCGGCCAGAACCCTAATTTATGCAAAAACCATGCATACCAAGCTTCTATACATGCAATATGTACATGGTATTATTCACATACTATCATCATGCAATACATACATTATTTACGTTTAATATAAACACATGTACACGTATTTATACTATTTATAATATCCACGTAAATACGTACATACATACTCACAACAATATACACACATAATACGAAAAAAATACGACGGAAATTCGAGGGTCTTACATATTGACCAGTAGTGTGGTGGTTTGGTTGGTCTCCACAGTTCTGTTTTGGTTTAGTGGAGCGGCAGCTGGACCTTTCGTCCGTGGCTGCGAGACTGAGAGGTAGACCTGTGTGTTTGTTCAGTTGGTTGCTGGTGTCGCGAGCCAAGCTACGCGACCCGAGTTTGGCGTTTACCTACTTTAGCTCGTACACCTGTTTGGGTTTTCTGTTTATTTATTAAAATCACGTTCGAGGTCAGCAGACGATAAGTAAGTTACAGCTTTAATATCCTGCTTAAATAATTCTATAAATTGCTATAGCGTAGCTTCCTGCTTAGTTGCTTGAGTTGTGGTTTGCTCGATTTCTTTGGGGGAGTTTCCCTACTGAGCCAGTTACTAGCAAGGCTCACCCCCCCTACTCCTTTCAGGTGAGGGAGAGCAGGAGGCTTCCCAACCGTCTTCTAGTTCTGGGACGCACCGTAGTGGAGCAGGGTCTGCGCCACCACCAGCAGTGTAATTTTCTCTCTTTGTACACCTCGAGTATGCTCCAGGTTTTGTTGTACTGGTTTATGGTTTTTAGCTGAGGAACTGGCTATGTAAATCTCGTGTAAATATTTGTGGAATGGAAAGTTTACTTCTGTTCAGTTGTTTCCTTTATATTTCTACGAACATGTGTGAATGATATCCCTTACGAAGCTTCGGCTCGTTCACGGGAGGCGGAGTCGTGTCAGGCTCGTTATCAGGTTAACGGGTTTGAACGATGTGGTCCCTCACAGTTGGTATTAGAGCATGGTCCGTATAATGTTAAGGAACAAGAAATTTACATAGCCTATTCTCTACTTAAACCCACTGCTGGTAGTTGACCCTGTGTTTTTTGTGTTGATATGTTGTTGTGTTGTGTGTTTTGGAAATTGTTTGTGTAGGACCCGAAATGGCAGATCGGAGACATTGGGGAGGAGGTGGTGATGATCCAGAGGATCCTACTCAGAGGATGATTGAGCAGATATGGGAAAGTCTTACAGAGATCTGTATGAGGATGGATCAGCCAGTACTACCGCACAGCCAGCTGTGCCAGTTGTTGAGGAGGCAGTGCCAGCCGCCCCAGTTTAACCCTCGGTAGGAGTTGAGGTACCCCTGAAGTACCTGTGCACCCTGCAGTACCAGCGAGTTAGCTACCGTAGAGGAGTCCACAGCTCTTGTGAAGAGGTTTATGTGGTTACAGCCCCCTACCTACTCAGGGGCCCTAACCCAAATACTGCAGAGCATTGGATACATGAGATCAAGAGGGTATTTGTGACTATGAGGTGTCTGCAGGAGGACAAAGTCATTTTGGCTACCTATCAGTTGAGGGGTTTGCTCAGGAATGGTGGAGGCTCAAGTTGCAAACTATTTTTATAGGAAGGACAGAAGATGGGATTACCTGGGCAGAGTTTTTGACGGTCTTCAATGACACGTTCTTTCCACTATAGGTTCAGCAAGCAAAGAGGGAGCAGTTTAGAACTTTGCAGCAAGGGAGATTGTCTATGTTGGAGTATCAGATGAGATTCATGGCATTGAGTAGATATGCCCCTTATGTGGTGACGATCATGCAATAATGGTGGAGTATTTTATTAGAGGATTGAGGTCCGAGTTGCAGGATGCAGTAGCTCCATTAATGTGCAGGACAGTAGAGGAGGCGGCACAGCGGGCAGCTGTGTTGGAGAGGAATTTGCAGGCTAGGCAGAGTCAGTCTCAGGCTGGAGGTTCATGTAGCTTCCGACTTCCCCAGCAGTCGCAAGGTATTAGCAAAGGAAAGGCACCCTCAGGAGCATCATCGTCCGGGATAGCAAAGTGGGGTAAACAGATCAAAAAATTCTTCCAAGGAGGAGGACGAGGTAGAGGTAGGCAGCAGGGTTTCCAGCAGGGTGGTTTTTAGCAGGGGCGGCTACAGGCCACTGGTTCCAGAGGAGTCCTAGCAGAGTACCCACAAACAACCCGTCAACTTTTGGGAGGTCATATGTTATGCTTGTGGTCAGCCAGGACATTATGCCAGGGATTGTCCGTCTCGAGGTTATGGTTATGGCAGAGGGACTCAATAGCACAGCAAGCATATCAGCCGTCAGCAGAGAGAGGTAGAGGAACCCCTTATCAGAGAGGAGGTCGAGGTCGGGTGATGGCAATCACTAGGGCGCAGGCAGAAGCATCAAATCTCATTGAAGGTATATTACCGATCTTTGATTTCTCAGCTAGAATATTAATTGATCCGGGTGTTTCTCATTCATTTATTTCTGAAGATTTCTTGGATAGTCTGCTCATCCTATAGAAGAAAGGAAGTGTGAATTGGTGGTTGAGGTTCCTACCGGTGATTTTATGCTTACTTCCTATTATTTAGATGAGGTTCCAATTATGATCCATGGAATCAGTTGCCGGCAAAGTTGTATGCTTTGTCTTTGAAGGAGTATGATTTGATTCTGGGTATGGATTGATTAGAGGCTTATGGTGCTTTGGTAGATTGCAGAAAGAAGAGGGTCAGTTTTGTAGACCTGATGGAACAGCTTTTGAATTTCAAGGTATGCCCTTCTATTCTCCTAAATTTATCATTTCTGCGCTCAGGGCTAGAAGGTTAATTAATGCAGGATGTGTAGCTTATCTTGCTTCTGTGAGTCTGGTTGAGTCAAATAAATCTGTAGAATCTGTGTCAGTGGTTAGAGAATTTGTAGATGTATTTCCAGAAGATTTAGCAGGGCTAGCGCCGCGCATAGAGGTAGATTTCACTATTGAATTAGAGCCAGGCAGTATGTCAATATCGAAGGCACCGTACAGGATGGCACCCTCAGAATTAAAAGAGTTAAAGAAGCAGTTGCAGAAGTTATTAGAGAAAGGTTTCATGAGACCAATCACTCACCATGGGGTGCGCCAGTGCTGTTTGTTAGAAAGAAGGATGGTAGTCTGAGGATGTGTATAGATTACCGGCAGTTGAATAAGGTACCATCAAGAACAAGTATCCACTACCAAGATAGATGATTTGTTTGACCAGCTTCAGTCAGCAAAGGTGTTCTCCAAGATTGATTTGAGATCAAGATATCATCAGTTGAGAATTAAGGAGGAAGACATTGAAAAGTCAGCTTTCAGGACCAGGTATGAACATTATGATTTGTAGTAATGCCATTTGGGTTGACAAATGCGCCAGCAGCTTTTATGAATTTGATAAATAGAATATTTCATCCATATCTGGATCAGTTTATAGTAGTTTTTATCGATGATATCTTGATATATTTAGCATCAGAAGAGGAGCATGCAACCCATTTAAGAATCACATTGCAGGCATTGAGAGAGCACCAGTTGTATGCTAAGTTCAGTAAGTGTGAATTCTGGCTGAAAGAGATTCAGTTTTTGGTCATGTGATTTCTAGTGAAGGAGTTGAAGTGGATCCAGCGAAAGTGGAAGCAGTGTTGAAGTGGGCAGAGCCAAGAATATGTCAGAGATTAGAAGCTTTCTGGGTCTTGCAAGTTATTATAGAAGATTTATTCAAGATTTCTCTAAAATAGCAGCCCCAATGACCAAGTTGACCAGGAAGGGAGTTCCTTTTGTGTGGTCCTCCGAGTGCAGGCGCAGCTTTGCTAAATTGAAAAAGAGGCTTACTACAGCACCAATATTAGAAATTCCTTCAGGAAGTGGTGGTTTTGTGATATATACAGATGCATCCAGAAGAGGATTAGGGGCAGTATTAATGCAGCATGGAAAAGTGGTTGCTTATACTTCCAGGCAGTTAAAGAAACATGAAGAGAATTATCCGACTCATGATTTGGAATTGGCAGCAGTAGTATTTGCTTTGAAGATCTGGCGACATTACTTATATGGAGAAAGATTTGAAATATTTATGGATCATAAGAGCTTGAAATATATAATCTCACATAAAGATTTGAATTTAAGGCAACGCAGATGGATGGAATATTTGAAGGATTATGACTTCAGTTTGGGATACCATCCGGGTAAAGCAAATGTTGTGGCAGATGCACTGAACAGAAAGCTGTTATGAATCAACTTATGATCAGAGAATGGAAATTATATGATGAATAGTAGATAATTCTTTGTATGTGCCAAATAGTCAGCAGAGAGCAATATTGGCGAAAGTGTAGTTGAACCTTCTCTTTACAGATAGATAGTTGAAGCCCAGAAAGCAGATGAGAACTTGGTAGATGTTCTAAGAATGGAGGAGGTAACCTTGGGCCATGATAATGTAGTCAGATTGAAAGGCCGAGTGTATGTTCCAGCTGATGCAGGAATCAAACAGAAAGTGCTAGAGGAACCCATAGGTCAAGATATACTATACATCCAGACAGTACTAAGATGTATCAGGGATGAAGGGTCTTTTCTGGTGGCCAAACATGAAAAGAGAAATTGCAGAATTTATAGCAAGATGTGCCATTTGTCAGCAAGTAAAAGCAGAACATCAGCGACCAAGAGGTTTGTTGCAACCTTTGCCCATACCACAATGGAAATGGGATGATATAGCTATGGATTTTATAGTGGGTTTGCCCAGCTCAGTAGGTCACAATGGCATTTGGGTTTTTGTTGATAGACTGACTAAAGTTTGCAGACTATTACCGGTTATATGTCATGGTCAGTGGATAGGCTAGCCAAATTATATGTAGAAAGAATAATACCATTGCATGGAATTCCAGTTACTATTGTTTCAGATCGAGATCCAAGATTCACCTTAGGCTTTTAGAGAAGTTTGCAGAGGGTAATTGGCACTGAGTTAAGATATAGTTCAGCATATCATCCGCAGACAGATGGACAAACAGAAAGGACCATCCAAACAATAGAAGACATGTTGAGAGTCTGTTGCTTGGTTTGGGGAGGAATATGGGAACGTCATTTGAGTATGGTTGAATTTGCATATAATAACAGTTATCAAGTAAGTATCGGAATGGCACCCTATGAAGCATTATATGGTAGACCATGCAGGACACCACTGAATTGGCATGAGGTAGGAGAGAGGCAGGTTCGGGGTCCGAAGTTAATCAGGCAGTGTGCAGAAACAGTTAAGTTTATTAAAGAAAAGCTGTAGATAGCACAAAGTCGACAGAAGAGTTATGCTGACAACAGACGCAGACCATTGCAGTTTGAAGTGGGGGATTATGTATTTCTAAAAGTTTCTCCTACTAAAGGTGTATTTAGATTCAGCAAACGAAGCAAGTTGAGCCCCAGATATGTAGGTCCGTTACAGATCATAGAAAGATTGGGCGAGACAGCTTACAGGTTAGATCTGCCAGCAGACTTCGTAGATGTCCATGATGTGTTTCATGTTTCCATGCTCAGAAAGTACATTAAAGATCCGTCCCAAATGGTTAGTTACCAAAGGAGTGAATTAAAGCCAGACATGACTATGCCGGAATATCCAGCACAGATCACAGGCCGCAGAACCCAAAAGTTAAGAAATAAGAATATTGATTTGGTGAAAGACAGATGGGAAAATAGGCAAGGCAGTGAGGATACTTGGGACTAGCAGAGGAAATGATGAAGACGTATCCATATTGTTTGAGTAAGCTTTTAATTCTTTTGGGTGATAGTGCCCTGTTAATTTTAGAAGAAAAATTTTGATATCGGGTTCCGCTTAAATTTCGAGGATGAAATTTCTTTTAGGTGATAGTAATGTACATATCGACAGTTCGGATCATCCTATATCCATTGTGGTGGCCAGTGTGTGGCCACATTGTGAGTAGCAGGTGCTTTCACAGGTTTCCAGGGTGTTGGGGCCGGCTGGTTGGCCCAAAGCGTAGGTTTGTTCTCTGTCACTGAACGCGACAGAGGGGTGCGTCGCGTTCTCATCGTGACACCCGGGGACGTCGCGTTCGGTTGCCACTATTTTGGCTCGTCATCTGCATGCGCGCCGCGTGTCACGCGTGGCGGGAGTGCTGACGTCGACAGGCGGATCGCGACGGGCAGCCGCGTCGCGACCTGGTCGCGACGTAACGATACATCGCGTTCCCAACCGAGCTGTGTTTTTTAAGACCCTGGCAGAACAGAGCTTTCACAAGCTCTGCTTGGCCAGGGGAGGTTTTGCTCGTGGGATTCTGGCGATTCGAGCTCGTGGGCCTTAGTTGGTCGTGTTCTCACCGCACGGATCGTGTGTGGAGCGGGAGAAACATCGGGTTATCGCCCGTTTTTGTGTTCTTCATCAAGTAGGGAGATTCTACCCTTTTCTCCGTGATTTCGTGGGTGTGAGATGTGTGAAGTGTTTACAGCTTTAGGAACAATAGATAGCATGCTAGGACATCACAAAGAGCATGAAAAATGGATTGGAAACCATGTTTGGCAGGTTTTTTTAGGGTTTTCTGGCGAAGGGGACCCGGTTAGGGTTTTTTGCCTGAGAAGGTGACAGTCGCCCCTATCGTGATCAGATCGCGATAGGACAATACGTCGCGTTCGCTCTCTTGGTTGCGACATGTCGGGGTGTCGCTATCTAAACGCGACCAGGGCCTCTGTCGCGATCTCAGCCGTGGATATTTCTTTGCATGTAAATGTTAATGCATGTATCCATTTCTGTTTAACCGATGCATGGCATGGTTAACCGATGTGTGTGGAAGTGTTTAGCGGCTTCGGCACTTGTAGTGCTCATTGGGAGTACGGTTCACATGGTGAGCTGTAGGCTCATGTGGTTATGAGTGTATGTTGGTTTCAGTGACCCGTGTGTGTTCACATGGTTTGTGTAGTGTGCACTAGTTTCCGTGTGCGTGGCAGGTAGTGTTATGCCTTCCGTGGTTACCTCTTCCAGTTGGGAGCCCCAGGTTCCTAGGTGAGCCAGGCACGTGGGTGTGCTCGGGGTTTGTCCCGGTACAGTGTACCATCAAGGTCTTGTCATCTTCCTGGACACCCTTGCTCTTTAGGAGAGTTGTCATCCAACTGAGGGAAAGACGGCAGGGACAACGACTTGTGAGAGTTTGTTGTTTAGTCGCTTGTAGCGCGCTCGTAGTTGGGGGGACGGACACCAGTAGACGTACTGGACCCCAGCTAGTCTTGTTTCCAGTGCCTCACTTTAGGGAGTTTAGGCCAGAGTCCCTAAGATGTCAGGCATGGGCTGCGGCGGTGTAAGACCAGTAGGTGTGGTGGTTTGGTTGGTCTCCACAGTTCTTGTTTGGTTTAGTGGAGCGACAGCTGGACCTTTCATCCGTGTTGCGAGACTGAGAGGTAGACCTGTGTGTTTGTTCGTGTTGGTTGCTGGTGTCCCGAGCCAGGCTACGCGACCCGAGTTTGGCATTTACCTACTTTAGCTCGTACACCTGTTTGGGTTTTCCGTTTATTTATTAAAATCACGTTCGAGGTCAGCAGACGATAAGTAAGTTACAGCTTTAATATCCTGCTTAATAATTCTATATATTTCTATAGCATAGCTTCCTGCTTAGTTGCTTGAGTTGTGATTTGCTCGATTTCTTTGGGGGAGTTTCCCTACTGAGCTAGTGACTAGCGAGGCTCACCCCCCTCTACTCCTTTCAGGTGAGGGAGAGCAGGAGGCTTCCCAACCGTCTTCTAGTTCCGGGCCGCACCGTAGCGGAGCAGGGTCTGCGCCACCACCAGCAGTGTAATTTTCTCTCTTTGTACACCCCGGGGTATGCCGCAGGTTTTGTTGTACTGGTTTATGATTTTTAGCTGAAGAATTAGCTATGTAAATCTCGTGTAAATATTTGTGGAATGGAAATTTACTTCTGTTCAATTGTTTCCTTTATATTTCTATGGACATGTGTGAATGATATCCCTTGCGAAGCTTCGGCTCGTTCGTGGGAGGCGAGTTGTGTCAGGTTCGTTATCAGGTTAACAGGTTTGAACGATGTGGTCCGTCACATTAAGAATAAATCTTTGATTTGTATCATCTTTAGCTTGTGTTCAGTGAGATCATTAGAAGTATGAAATTATCTTTCCTCCCTCATGTTGCTCAAATCTTTGGTTATAATTCATGTCACCAGTTAGTTTTAACCATTTAAGGAGGAGTGTTCTGCAGCTGTCGACAGACAGGATTCACCTGTTGACAGGCACCCTTGTTCCAGAACTCATAACTTCTGAAAAATCAGTACCTATCGACATGCACCTTCTAGTTGTCGACAGGCACTGTCCTGTGGTGCTCCCAGCACCAATTCTTGTTCCATCTTTTGAAGACTCACTATGCTATTGACCTCGCAAGTTGTTTATCTCATTTTCTTGGACTCTAAAGTACTTTATGACCAAGATGATTTGATTACTCAATCATTAAGCTATCTCTTGAAATTTCTATCCCTATTGTGCTCATGAAATATAACTTATGATGTAAAGACAGTGCTCTCTTCAAAGAGGAATTATGATTACTTATGGTAGCACCAGTCACTTATGATCAGCTGTGGGCGACAGTTTGTAGGTAAATCCAAGTCAATGGACTGACGATGGTGGGTAATAATCTCCGTTCTTGCGCAATGAATAAGATTCAAGGTGCTGGAATCGCCTAGGCACTGAGGATGTATTTACGTCTATATAGTAACCTCTTAAGAGCAGTATGATGCTTGTCGAATTTGTTCTAAAATCGAGTTATGATCTGAATTTTGAAAGACAAATATGACTTTTGTTCTAAGATTCGTTTGAGCCCGTTATGAAACCAACTTGGGCTATATGTTTATGTTAAGTATGAAGTTCATGAGCAAATATGTTTGATCCATTTATGCACTTTCTGAATACTCACTTAGCTCTGTAATTAAAACTCCTATCTTTACGCTTACTTTTACCTACTGAGTCCTCTGACTCATGCCTTTGCTTCCTCCACCCCCTTTCAAATTGAAGGAGAGTGCAATCTCAGCTACAGATTATTCACAACTTTACTGGTGATGAATAAGAAGTAGAAGAGCATAGTTTTAGTGATTCTTTAGAGATTTGTTGTACTATTAAGGTCTAGAAGAGAAAGTTTGGTTTTATGTAAATAATGGTGTTGATACTAAGTTACTTTGTTGAGGTATAATATTTCCAAAGATGCCTTTATGGAATGGTTTGCTAGTTTTGGACACTACACAGATTTGTCAGCCCATAACGAAGTTTGTTAGTGTAACCCTCTTCCGATCAAGAGCTATGTGATATGTATATGTGTGTGTGCGGTCGGAGGAGGGTGTTACAGAGGTGGTATCCAAGCAAATCGGTTGAGAATCCAAATACTATAGAGTTATTGGTCTTCACATCCTGTAGTGATCTGTGAGGATGGGTAGAAAGCCTGAGGTTAAGCTAGATAAGTAAGTTGGACATAGATTGTATTTGAGTATGAAATGAATATCTAGAGGTAGGATTTCCTCTTTCTTGTCTCCTTCTTCGGTTAGAACCTTGAGTTTATGTGTCTATCATGATCTTACCTTGACTTGTGTTCAGTAAAAACCATAGAAATGTCTTCTTACTTATCCATTGTGATTATATTTCATTTAGTTTATGCCCAGGACTAAGGTTGATGTTTATGTGCACTTGATGTAGACTTTCCACTAGATGCAAAGAAGACTTTCTTAAAAGAAGTTACATCTACAGGACCTTCTTAGCATAGGTTTTCCTATGCTATTCATGTTGTAAAGATTTCCTCTTTATTCTATCCTTTTCTCCATGAAAGATGTGTCAAGAATTGTATATAAGATCCACTAGATGTTGTTTGATTCTTCATGGAATGATAGGAACTCTTAGAAGAGTCTCCTAAGTTGATGATTAAACCATTTCTGGAAGATCAACCTATATCTGCCGACAGATAGAACCCAGCTGTCGACAGGTACCCTGCTTCCAGAATCCAGTCAATGTAAAACCAGCAGTAGCTGTCGACAGATGGCTTTCACCTGTCGACAGATGTTCCTCATCTGTCAACAGCTGACTCTGGTCTGTCGACAGATAGTGTTTAGACCCCAGAAACTGGCTCTGGGAGGACAGTAGCTGTCGACAACCATCTTATGGCTGTCGACATACCAGTCTGTGATGAACTGATCCTTCTTCAGTCAGAAGTGTCAGCAGGAACCCTGTAAGACTGAAACTCATACCTTATTTACATTCCATAAATGTTATAATTTGATGTTTCATTTACTTAAGATATTACATGTAAATAAGGAAGTACCCCCCCATTTGAATCCAATAAAAATGTTAGAAAAAAATATATCTCTTACCAATAAAAATTCAACTCTCCCACTGAAAAAGAAAAAATGTGATTTTGGCGATTCCATCAAAAGCGTCTTTCTAATTTCTCACAATTTGGCTTACCTGAAAGTCTCATAATTCAAATAAACCTAGTAGAATGCTAAGAATCCAAGGTCCGGTGAAAATGATAAACACACAATGACTTCTCCAAGGGAGCCCTCTCCTACTGAAGAAAAGTCAAACCTGCTCATCCCTTATTTTACATTAATATGACTTTTACATTGATACGTTATTATCTCCACCTAAATAAGAATTAGTAAATGAATGGTTCAATCGATCATATAGATTTCATGACTGTCCTCGTGATGTATTCTTCCGTTGACTTTCCCATTTTCTTGGATTCTAAATTATTATACCACTAAGATGAATCATTTAATCATGGAGGTTAATGTATCAAGTAACTAGGTGCACACAATAACATTTGTATTAATAGTATGAATTAGAAAAGCTGAGATTTAATTACATGATTGATTAACCAAATTTAATTTGTTGCTCAGCCCAACGTGATAGAAGAAGAAACACATTGGAGAGAGATGCAATGAGCAACTTTGCTCAGTCCTTGGAGCGAGTAGTTCCAGTTGGTAATCAAAGGAAAATGAAACTGTATTAAAATTTGAGAAGTACAAATCTCCAAGAAATAGTGAGTATTACAATATCTATACGGAAAAGGACAGTTCCCTTCAATAAAAGAGAAACAACTGATAAAAAGATGGTGAAGCGGAATAAGATCAAGAAGACCAATAAGTAAGAGAAAGTCAAGGCACAACCTAAGGAAGTTTGTGCATATTGTCACAAACCGAGCCATGTCAAAAAAGATTGTTGACAGAGACTAAGAGCATATTGGAAGTGCGGAAGTCTAAAGCACCGAATCTCAAAATGTCTTGTACACTCTCAAAACAATGACAAAAGTTTAGGAGACCTTAAGCATAAGGAGAATTGATTGAAGTTATTAAAAGTAATTTTTATGTATAAGTCAATAGGACTAAAATATAGTGAGAAATACTTGAGTTTAGTTGTTTTGCCTACCTATGTAAATTGTAAGGTTGAATTATGGAGTTCTGTACTGAGAAACTTTATGAGATAAATAAAATCTTTGTTGATTATCATCATATTCTCAATACTCATCATTCTCGTCTTGCCTTATTACCCCCTTCCAAGGGAATATGTATTCATATAACTCTCTAAAGATTAAGGTTATTCCTTAGTGGGGGAGACTTCAAGTATAATATCCTATTAACAAGGATCTGCTCAGTACATAATACCCTATTACCAGTAATAAAGAATATAGTGAAGGTTGCATTAATTAAACCTATGGTCACAACATGGCTCTTGATAACCAGAAATACTAATATTTAGATCCCCATCAATTGACGATGTCATGATAAACAAATGATATAGAGGGTGTATACATTATATGACATAATAGACATGACAAGATTGGTAAGACTAATCTGGAATAAATAAAAATTAAAAGGTTGAAAACTTAATCTTTGTAATCCATCCAAACTAGTCATGGAGTTTGGAGGACCAAACTCTTTTAGTGGGGGAGAGTTGTAACACCCCGAAAATTCTATTTACTAGAAAACTATGAATAATTAGATTGTTAAATATAACCACTATCATAAGATGTAATTAACTATAATTTAGGATTAATTAATTAGTAAAAGTTATTCTAGTAACGTACTTAGAGGTGCGCGCTCCGACAGGGTGACACCAGAATTCTGTACAAAATAAAATTCGAGAGCACCATAATTCTTAGAAAAATGTGGTGATATCAAATATGTAAATATCTAAACTTTTTGACGTACGGATTTTGAGATTAAGCTGATGCAACTATTTTCCGGGTGATTTTCACCTAGTAGAAAATAAATTCTAAAAATTAAACTAAAATCACCATAATTTGTAAAACCTTCCTATTAGTCTATGGTTGAAATCTCAACTTGAATGGACATCATTTGTTTATAAAACTTTAAGGACAAATAGGTCAGCCGATTTATTACTCAATTACGGTAACCATTTTTCTGGGTAATAATAGCTTACGTATTAGAGGCTACGTAAGCTCTTGTCATATGGGATAGAAGACTTACACGTTTAAACCCTACGTGTAAGCTTTATGGCCTTGCATGTACTAGGTGGCTTTGGGTGAGTTAAAGAGGTTTTACCTCCACACCTGTACAACCGACGTGCCGTACATACCTGAGAAGCTGAGGGTTATAAATCTCTCCTTCGACCCTTCGTGGGTTTTTTCTCCTACTCTACTCTTGCTGTCCTACTTGCACTTGCTCCTATTCCTCCCTTCTTGTTGTTTCTGTCGTTTCTACTAGAGCTGCTGCTTCGACTACTCTTGCTCCGGTTGCTGCCAAAGCTATCCCCTCCTACCCTGCCATATTGTTGTTGTAGCTGCTGTAGCTATCATCCCTGCTACAGCTATCATTGTTTTCCTAGTCGGACGAAGGATACTCTTATTTGGAGAAGGAAGGATTTCGTTGATCTTGAATTCATATAGGTTCCTATCCTCTATTCTTTACTTTTGTTAGAAGATTATAGTCTCGTATGTTGCCCTTGAGCTTGTCAACCAGTCTTGGTTTGATGTATACATCTCCGTATACGCGATTGTAACTCCAGACTTTTGATTGACTCCCTAACTACCTTTGAACCATGTGATTACTAAGAAGAATCTTCATCTCTTTCAAGTCAAGTAGGTTTAGGTTTCCTACGATTCTTCTTCCATTCCTGTTTTATAGTTATGCTCTTCACTTGCACAGCTTATGTTCCTATTTGTCCCATGTTTTGTAGGTTGCCTCGTTTGATTCCTCTCCAGTTCTTATTCCATGTTTGTAGTTGTATCATCCATAGGAACTCATGTTCCTATTTGTCCCAAGATTTGTAGAGTTCTTATTTATTTTGTTTCTCCTCTAATTAAGGGCCTTAAGAATAAATCTTTGATTTGGTATCATCTTTAACTTGTGTTCAGTGAGATCATTAGAAGCATGAAATTATCCTTTCCCTCTCATGTTGTTCAAATCTTTGGTTATAATTCATGTCACCAGTCAATTTTAACCATTTAAGGAGGAGTGTTCTGCGGCTGTCGACAGACAGGATTCACCTGTCGACAGGCACCCTTGTTCCAGAACTCAGAACTTCTGAAAAATCAGTACCTGTCGACAGACACCTCTAGCTGTCGATAGACACTGTCCTGTGGTGCTCCCAGCACCAATTCTTGTTCCATCTTTTGAAGACTTACTATGCTATTGACCTCGCAAGTTGTTTATCTTAGTTTCTTGGACTCTAAACTACTTTATGACCAAGATGATTTGATTACTCAATCATTAAACTATCTTTTGAAATTTCTATCCTATTGTGCTCATGAATATAACTTATGATCTGAAGACAGTGCTCTCTTCAAAGAGGGATTAGGATCACTTGTGGTAGCACCAGTCACTTGTGATAAGTTGTGGGCGACAGTTTGTAGGTAAATCCAAGTCAATAGACTGACGATGGTGGGTAATAAACCCCATTCTTGCACAATGAACAAGATCCAAGTGCTGGAATCGCCTAGGCACTGAGGATGTATTTACGTCTATATAGTAACCTCTTGAGAGCAGTAGATGCCTGTCAAATTTGTTCTAAAATCGAGTTATGATCTGAATTTTGAAAGACAAATATGACTTTTGTTCTAAGATTCGTTTGAGCCCGTTATGAAACCAACTTGGGCTATATGTTTATGTTAAGTATGAGTTCATGAGCAAATATGTTTGATCCAGTATGCACTTTCTGAATACTCACTTAGCTCTGCAATTGAAACTCCTATCTTTACGCTTACTTTTACCTACTGAGTCCTCCGACTCATGCCTTTGTTTCCTCCACCCCCTTCAGATTGAGGAGAGTGCAATCTCAGCTACAGATTATTCACAACTTTATTGGTGATGAAGAAGAAAAGTAGAAGAGCATAGTTTTAGTAATTCTTTAGAGATTTGTTGTACTATTAAAGGTCTAGAAGAGAAGTTTGGTTTTATGTAAATAATGGTGTTGATACTAAGTTACTTTGTTGAGGTATAATATTTCCAAAGATGCCTTTGTGGAATGGTTTGCTAGTCTTGGACACTACACAGATTTGTCACCCCTAACGAAGTTTGTTAGTGTACCCCTCTTCCGATCAAGAGTTATGTGATATGTATGTGTGTGTGTGCGGTCGGAGGAGGATGTTACATATGGGACTATAATGCCCCTATCCACTTGGCTTTTGGCGAGGCACCCATCTGTTCTTCTAGTCTCTAAAGTATTCCAGGCGATTTCAGAAGAAGGCTTCAACCTGGCAAATTGCTTCCAGATCTAAAGGACTGGAGCATCGTGCACCTTGGATGATCCATCTAGAGAAGGAATTCGAGTCTTCAAGAGTCTTCTTCCTGTAGCTGAAGAAGAAGAGTTGATCTCCCTCCTTGAAGCATAAATAGGGGATTCGAACCAGTCATCTCCACTTGGGTCAATTGTTCAGTCTGGTTCCTCATCCTAAACTCACTCTACTGTGTGTGTTGGTGAAATTGGTGCAATCCTTGTGCCCAATTTCGTGTGTGTGTGGTTGAATCTTAGATTTCTGCATCTCAGAGTGTGTGGTGATTTGTGACTTTTCTGAACTGGCAAGATAAGCCACAATTGTGTGTGGTGTGGATGGTGGATGTAGGATACACTGTTGTGTAATCCGAACCACCTTAAATCTCCTTGTTCTTGTGTGTTTGTTTGTCTCTTGCACAGTTTCAGTTATGGATGGTGAGTATTGACTCACCACAAATGTGGTTTAGCTCGCTATGGTGTGCCCTGTTACGCCACTGGTTTTACTTGCAGTTCTGTGCTTGTACCTTATGGTAATAGGTACCTGTACCCCGTGTGGGTATGATTTGTGGTGGTACATCGTATACCAGTCTTTTTTCTGGTATTGACGTGAAACTGTGTTTCGTGGAGGTCGTGTGGTGTGACTTCCACTCAATGTGCTTTACCCTTCCTCGGGTAAGCTTCCGTACATGGTTCTTGTGTGTGAAGGATCGGCCGTTGTAGCCAGCCCTACCATTCTGTGTGTGGCTTCCGACGTATTGTGGTTTGGGTATAAAGGGCCAACTTTTGGTTAGCAGTCCTGTTACCCACGTACTTGAGACTCGCCTGTGAAGCTTATAGCCTAGGCAGTGGTTTGCTTGTGCTGCTTATAGTTTAAATGATTGGTTGTGACTGTAGTTAGCCATGAGGCTTGAGGCCTAGGCTTTACTGTTGTTGAGCGGACTAGTGGTGTGAAACTAGTCCTGTTGTTCCCGCTTACTTTCCGAAGTTATATTTGATTAAGGTGTTTATATTTAACTGTAATTTAAATCCAATTGTTGTGAGCATGAAATGGTTTGGCTATTGGTGTTGCCAATGAGACCCTCTGGGGTTGAGGTGGCTGTAGTTTGTTGTTGTTCTGGGTAGCCCCTACTGAGCCTGTGCTTGTTGAGGCTCACTCCCCTACAGTTTCTTTCAGGATATGCCGTGTTGTTTGGCTTGCAGCAGGGTTCTAGCAGACTCGTACCACCAGCAGTAGTGTAGTAGTTGTGTTGTGTGAGCTCGTGCTCCCTCGGGATATGCCCCAAGTAGTTGTACTTTTTAATTGGACATGTAATAAAGTAATGGGACAGTTGTAAATTGTTATGAGGTATGAGCACATGTACTTTCTTGTGTCTTATACTGTGTAGTTGTCTTTTATATTCTTACTGGACACTTGTGTGAGATATCCCTTGCGAGACTTCGGTCCGTTCGCGGGAGGCGAATCTGGATATGGAGCCCTAATGGGCATAAATATCCAGGGCCGTCACAGTTGGTATCAGAGCATGGTCCAATTAGAATATGAAAGATATTGAAGTTACAATGTCCCAATACATGGATTAATGTCCACTGCTGGTAGTGAGTCTGTGGTTTTGTGTGATATAAAGTAGTTTTTACGTGAGCTTTTGGCACGTAAACCGTGTGTTTCTGTTTGTTAAATTGGCAGTTGTGAGCAGTTGTTGAGCCACAGCGTGGATATGGCATAAGTTGTGTGGTAGCACCTTGGCACTAGTGTAGTTAGAGTATAGTATTTAAAGGTTTTCAGTTGCAGAGATTAGAGGAGAAAGGTAAAGTAGTGCCCTGAGAGGGATATGCCTGATATACGTTGGTCAAGTACAGAGTTATCAGAGACAGGTATAGGGTGTTACTGTGATAGATCAGCAGAATGTTACTAGCAAGGAATAGTGTATATGTGATAAGTTGCAGATGAGGGCCTTAGTAGAGGTATTGTTTAAGATTTGTGTTAGTAATAATTGAGAAGTAGCTTGAGTAATAATGTGATTAATGCTCTGGCAAGTTGAGAATGATTAAGTGAGATAGGTTGACTTCAGATGAAGTGTGGGTAAATAGAAGAGCAAAGAATTATGATCGTCTGATAAGGATAAGGGTGTTTTGATAATTAGAGGTCTGAGCAAGGTGGTCAGTTAAGCAAAGAAAGGGTAAAAGAAGATCAGTGCATAGTGACTTTCTGACAACTCCGTAAAAAGATATTAGTTGGGCAAGTAACAGTTTATGAGATTGCATAGATTGGTTCGTTAAGAAATACGTGTTACAGATAAGGTTATTGTTGATTAGCAATTGAATGTAGTTTGAGCAGCAGAGAAAAGGTAAAGCTTGTGTTTGAAAAAGATTGAAGCTAAGATTAGAATGTTCAGAGTAAGATAGAGTTATGCGAGTCATAATGAAAAGAAATGGATTAGCTAAGAAGCCGATGAGCAATATTAAGCTAAGTGGTATAAAGAAATCAGGCAGAGCTAGTTACGATATTTAAAGAGATTGACTTTAAATTATAGCTTTGGCAGTCGTCAATGAGAGTGTTTATATGAACTGTTGTGTGGATGGTACAGTACAAGACGAATAGCTAAGTAATAGAATATTGAGAAGGATACATGGCAGGTACAGTTGGCAGATTATTAATTTGGAAAAGAAAGAGTATGATAGATTGTGGAACAATAACTGAAGGACTGAGGAAGTGATCAGTAAGAGTTTGCATGGCAGCACACAGAAAGTGGATTAGTTTAAGCAGAAGTGTTTTTTCTCGAGGTATTGTTTTAAAATTTGATATAAGAATAAAAGGCAGAACAGTTAAGGAATAGTGTGCAGATCTGAGCATGGCTGAATGGAAATAGAAACCGTCAGGTATAGAAAGAAAAGAGTGCAATCAGATAACAGTGAACGATTTAAGGTCAGATGACACCTGATTGAAATAAAGTTAATATCGTAAAGTCACTAAGCAGCATAATTTTCTTGAAATAAGAATGCAGTGCCATAAAGATGAAAACAGATGTTTTGAGAAATGATGGAAATAATGTGGTTAGTCAGCTAAAGGATGTAAATTGAAGTCAAAAAGGAATATGAAAAATAAAGTATTTAGTAATGTAATGGTATGGTAGAATTCGGATTTTTAAAAAGTGTGGCACAAGTAGAATTGAAGTATTGGAGAAAGTAGTTTGGAAATTTTGATATTGTTTTCCCAGTATTGATTAAGCAAGTAAAGCAATCTGTATTGAAATTTAACCAGAATCAGAATAATAGTGGAAGTGCGTAGCAATTGTGAATAGTAATGGAAGCAGAAATTATGAAATATTTTGTCAAATATTTTTATAATCAGAGTGGCGCAGCGGAAGCGTGGTGGACCACGCAACCCACGATCAGACAGTTAAGTATGTGAATACAGATAAAGCAGAATAATGGCTAGCAATGACAAGTGAGTAATGGAATGTCATAAGAAACTCGAGAATTTAAGTAAGGTTTAGCACGAAAGAACATCCAAACGTAGTGGAATAAAATGAAAGGAGTTGAGCAGAAAGAAATGGCCCGAAAAGAAATGTTGCAAACACAGCCCAGAAAATGTGAAAGTACGTTCATCCAAGGAGATAAAGCGCCATGGCAAGGTAGAATCGCCTACAATTGAAAGGTAAGGAAAGATAATGGAATCGACAGAACAGAGTAATTGTGAAATGGATTGAAAGAAAAGAAAAGAACAAAGCAAGGATGGAAATGGACAGATGAATTGAAAGGCTGATGTAGAAAGAGTATCATTCTTGTTCTATATATGATTTTATTTCTTTTTAGGTGATAATTCGGTTTATTGTAATTATTTTATATGTCGAGGACGACATTTCTTTTAAGTGATAATAATGTAACGTCGCGCGTTTTTTTTCGGATCCTCGTGGATCTAGGTTTAGTGGGTTTGGTGGCCAATGTATGGCCCATTATGCGTATTCCAGGTGTTGCGCGTGTGTGTGGGCTTGGTGGGCCGGCCATTGGGCCCAAAGTGCTCACAGGTTTTCTGCCTGTGAACGCGACAGAGGTGTGCGTCGCATTATGAACGCGACAGCCCTGGTGGGTCGCATTCTTATTACCGCTGTTGAGCGTCGACGTCTGCATGCGCGCCAAGTGTTGTGCGCTGGGTGGTCTGCTGACGTCAGGAGTGTGTGAAGGTGACGGCCTCCCACGTCGCGTTCAGGTCGGGACGTAGGGCTACGTCGCGTTCTTAACCATGTTGCTGCTTTTAAGAACCCCGGGGACGTTGTAGCCAGCCCTGCCATTCTGTGTGTGGCTTCCGACGTTTGTGGTTTGGGTATAAAGGGCCAACTTTTGGTTAGCAGTCTGTAACCACCGTACTTGAGACTCGCCTCTGAAGCTTATAGCCTAGGCAGTGGTTGCTTGTGCGGCTTATAGTTTAAATGATTGGTTGTGGACTGTAGTTAGCCTATGAGGCTTGAGGCCTAGGCGTTACTGTTGTTGAGCGGACTAGTGGTGTGAAACTAGTCATATGTGTCCTCTTACTTTCTGAAGTTATATTTGATTAAGGGTGTTTATATTTAACTACAATTTAAATTCATTGTTGTGAGCATGAAATGGTTTGGCTATGGTGTTGCCAATGAGACCTCTGGGGTTGAGGTGTCTGTAGTTTGTTGTTGTTCTGGGTAGCCCCTACTGAGCCTGTGACTTGTTGAGGCTCACGCCCCTACAGTTTCTTTCAGTATATGCCGTGTGTTTGGCTTGCAGCAGCGTTCTAGCAGACTCGTACCAGTAGTAGTGTAGTAGTTAGTGTTGTGTGTGAGCTCGTGCTCCCTCGGGATATGCCCCAGGTAGTTGTACTTTTTAATTGGAAATGTAAAATGTAATGAGACAGTTGTAAATTGTTATATGCAGGTATGAGCACATGTACTTTCTTGTGTCTTATACTATGTAGTTGTCTTTTATATTCTTACTGGACACTTGTGTGAGATATCCCTTACGAGACTACGGTCCGTTCGCGGGAGGCGGATCTGATATGGAGCCTTAATGGGCATAAATATCCAGGGCCGTCACAGGAGAGAAGGCCAAGTGTTCTTGGCAGTTAGTGGAAATCCCAAGGGGTGCTGGGGACTGGATGTAGGACTCCTGATTGAAAGGTGGTCCGAAACTAGATAAATTCTCTGTGCATTTTGTGTGCTTGTTTCTGCAAGTTTTCACTTGTTTCACACACACCTCACTAAATATTAATGATACTATCTAGTGTTATCTTATTTTTAGATAAGTTTTAAGAGTGTAAGAAGTCTTATCACCCCCCTCTAGGACATCTAAAGCTCCATCTCGATCCAACAAGGGGTATCAGAGCCAAGCTCTTCCATTCATTTGATACCAACAAGTGGTATCAGAGCAAGGTCTTCTCAAAAGAATCGAAAGATTTGAGAAGAGATGGCAGCAGAAGCTCACAACTATGAAGGACAGTCAATAACAAGGCCACCATTCTTTGATGGTGAAGATTATCAATATTGGAAGATTCAAAGGGAATGCTTTATTGAGGCACATATTTGATCTGTGGCAGGTAATAGAACAATGTGATTTTGCTATACTTGTTAATGGTACTTCTACATTATTAATAGCTGATAAAAGGAATATGTCCCTAAACTATAAAGCTAAAAGTTATCTATGTTGTGCATTATCTAAGAGAGAATTTAATAGGTTATCTATGTGTAGAACTGCTAAAGAAATGTGGGATAAATTACAACAAATGAAGGAACTGATAAGGTTAAATCAAACTAGAATAAACATTCGTGTCTCTCAATATGAACAATTTAAAATGTTACCTAACAAAAATATTACTCAAATGTATAATAGATTCACTAATATAATAGTTGGTTTAAACTCATTAGGTAAAAATCTTACTAATGAAGAAACAATTAGAAAATTCTTAGATCTTTAACTCAATCTTGCACTCCCAAAGTTACTACTATTGAAGAAGCTCATGATCTTACAAAACTCTCTATAGATAAATTAATTGTTTCTAAGGCTCATGAAATTAATATGGAAAGATTTTTCTGAAAGTTCTTCGAAACGAAAATACCAAATGCCTTGAATGTTGCAGATTCTTCTTCTTCATCCTCTGAAGTCTCCAAAGAAAAATCTGAAGACAATGATGATGAAGCCATGCTGTCAAGAAGACTTCAAAGAATTCTTTCCAAAAAGAAGAAGTTTGGCTCAAAAAGACATTTTAAAAGGGAAAAGAAAAAGAGCCAATATGCTACAATGTAATAAGCCAGGACACTTCAAATCAGAATGTCAAACTCAAGAAGAAAGACCCAATGGAAAAAATATGAGAAAAAGAAAGGCAAAGAAAGAAAGTTTAGATAATACAAGAAGAAGGCAATGGCAGCTACATGAGATAATGAGAAGCAACAGTTCAGTTACATCAAACTCAGAATCAAGGAACTGTATGATAAATACAAAACTGTGGTTAAACAAATGAAAGTTCTTAAATTAAATCTAATAAATCAAGAAAAATCCAACTCCTTTCTAAAAACTGAAACAGAAAGATTGAGATAACACTTAATTGAAGCCAAAAGAACAAATGAATTGTTATGTGAAGATTTAAAAACTAAAAATGCTAAAATTATGGAACTTGAAACTAATCTAAATTAATTAAAAGATGAAGAAAAATTGAGAGAAGAAAATGATTATTTAAGAGCTTTCATAGACAAAAATAACAAACTGTAAAACATCCTTAGTGGTAAAATTAAAAGGTACTAGAACAAGCAAAAAGAAGTATGGAGTAGGAACACCAATAAACGAAAAGGAAATTGTTTATCCTGAACAATATCCAACTCTGAAGTTTGTGAAAAAAAAATTAATCAAAAATCCTAAAAAGGTTAATCAATATGTTTACAAACAGAAACTTAAGACTAACAACACTACAAAGTCAAAGCATGCATATGATTTGTGTTGCAGTCACTGCAATCAATTAGGACACACTATAAGCACTTTCACCATTAGACAATTTCATTGGATTTCGAAAACTAACCTTTAAGAACCCAAGAAAGTTTGGGTACTAAAAGTCTCAACTTAACTTTGCTTGCAGGGGTGCCTGAATGCATCCAAATGGTATTTAGATAGTGGATGCTCAAGGCATATGACAGGTGATAGAAAATTATTCACAAGTTTCAGAAGTGAAATTGGTCAAGTTACATATGGTGATAATAGAAAAGGAAAAGTGATAGGATGTGGAACAATAGGAACAAAATGAAAATATCTAATGGAAGATGTTATGTGTGTTGAAGGACTAAAACACAATCTTATTAGCATCAATCAACTGTGTGACAAAGGTCACTTAGTAAAATTTCAGAACGACAAGTGTATTATTCTAAAGGATGGAAAAACAGTCTTCAAAGCACTTAGAGTTAAAAATCTGTACACTTTTCAGTTGGCAGAATTGAAAGAAGTCAACTTACACCTTGCAACTACAAAGAGTGAAGAGACTGATTTATGACATAGAAGACTAGAACATGCCTGCACTTCAATGATCAAGAAATTAATCAAGCACGATCTAGTTGAAGGTCTTCCAAAGTTGAAATTGAAGAAATCTGGAATCTGTACAGCTTGTGCAAAATGGAAGCAGACCAAGACTCTTTTCAATCCAAAACAATGGTAACTACTTCTAAACCATTGGAACTCATTCATATGGATTTATTTGAACCTATAAGAACATTAAGTCTTGAAGGAAAGTCTATGGCTATGTAATTATGGGTGATGATTCAAGATACTTGGGTATTATTTTGGAAGTCAAATCAGAAACCTTCTCAGCTTTCATGAAGTTTAGTAGACTAGTATAGAAGAGCCAGAAATATCAAATTATCTGCATCAGATCTATCATGGTGGGGAATTCAAAAATGAAGAATTTGTCAGATTTTGTGAAGAAAATGGCATTGAACATAACTTCTTCGCACCAAGAACACCTTAACAAAATGTAGTAGTAGAAAGAAAGAACAAAACACTGCTGGACATGGCCAGAACAATACTTACAGAATATAATCTACCAAGATACTTCTGGGCAAAAGCAGTCAACTACAACTTGCTACATTATCAATAGATGCATGATCAGACTAATACTGAAGAAGACTCCATATGAACTCTACAAGGAGAAAAAGCCAAACATTAGTCATCTTCGACCTTTTGGTTGTAAGTGTTTTATTTTGAATAATGGTAAATATAATCTAGAAAAATTAGATGCTAAAAGTGATGAAGGTTTTCTATTAGGATACATTTCAAAACCTAGAGGATATAAGGTGTTTAACAGAAAAAGTTAACTTTTGAACAAACAGTTCATGTTTTATTTGATGAAACTAACCCTTCTATTAAGAGAATCGAAGAAGAAGAAGACACTCTTGAAGACTTGTGCAGGGATCTGGAACAAGCCTCTCCATAAGAAAAAGGTGAAGACAATGAAGATTCTCCAATAGAAGAACTTCAACAAGAAGAAGAAACACAGGAAGGACTTCATGAAGAATTGAGGTATCACAGAGATCATCCAAGATAAAATATAATATGTGATCCTCAAGATAGGATAAGAACCAGAGATATGACCATTCCCTGTGATTACACTGCATTTGTATCTCAAATTGAGCCTAGGACAATCAATGATGCACTGACAAATGAATCTTAGATCCTAGCTATGTAAGAGGATGCAATTATTGGGACCAGATAGGTCTTTAGAAATAAAATAGATGAATCAAGGGTGATCACCAGAAACAAGGTCAGATTGGTAGCTCAGGGATATTCTCAAGAGGAAGGCATTGACTTTGATGAGACATATGCTCCAGTTGCTAGATTAGAGGCAATTAGAATTCTATTAGCATATGCATGTTCTTTACATATCAATTTGTATCAAGTGGATGTACAAAGTGCTTTTCTGAATGGTTTTATAAAAGAAGAAGTTATGTTGAGCAACCACCAGGTTTTGAAGATACTAAATATCCAAATCATGTTTTTCATTTAAAGAAGCACTATATGGTTTGCAACAAGCTCCAAGAGCTTGGTATGAAAGACTAAGTGCTTATCTTATATCACATGATTTTTCAATAGGTAAAGTTGATAGTACTTTATTTATTAAGAAATTTTCAGAAGAGATCCTAATTGTACAAATATATGTTGATGATATTATTTTTGGTTCTACAAATGAATCACTTTGCAAATTCTTTGAAAATCTTATGCAAAATGAGCTTGAAATGAGCATGATGGGTGAACTTAACTATTTTCTTGCATGCAAATCAAGCAGACTAAGGAAGGTACTCACATTTGTCAAACTAAGTATATTTCAGATCTGCTTTCAAAATATGGTTTTGACAGATGTAAGCATTTAGGTACACTTATGAGCTCAGGCATAAAGTTAGATAGTGATCCAATTAGTAAGAAAGTAGATCAAATGATCTATAGAGGTATGATTGGGTCATTACTCTATCTCACTGCTACTAGACCAGATATAATGTTCAGTGTATGTTTGTATGCCAGATTTCAGATTGATCCAAAAGAATCTCATATTAATGTTGTTAAAAGAATTTTTAGATATCTTATTAATACGAGTAAATTGGATTTATGGTATCCCAGATGTTCTGAATTCAAATTGCTTAGATATAGTGATGCTGATTATGCTAGATGCAAAATAGACAGAAAAAGCACCAGTGATACTTGTCAATTTCTTGTAGGATGCTTAATCTCTTGGTCTTCCAGAAAACAAAACTCTGTAGCATTGTCCACAACAGAAGCAAAATACATTGCAGCTGGAAGTTGCTGCACCCAATTGCTGTGGATCAAACAACAACTGGAAGACTATGGTCACAAATTACATGAAATTCTAATGTTGTGTGACAACACAAATGCAATACCAAAAATCCTATCTAGCACTCAAGAACCAAACACATTAAGGCCAGACATCATTTCATCAGGGACCATGTAAGTAATGGTGATATTTTACTTTATTTTGTTAGTACAGATCATCAATTAGCAGACATTTTTACTAAACCTCTTCTTGAAGATAGATTTACTTTAATTAGAAGAGAAATAGATATGTGCAACCCAGAATAATTTAATGCTTATTGCCATTCTTTGATTAACTATCTTTTATTGAAAGAATTACATGCTGATGGTATGCTAGAAGCACCCATTCTAGGGGAGAAACAGGAAGCTCAGATTGAGGGGGAGCCTCAAATTTTCTCAAGGAGGACATCCCTGAAGAGGAAGTAGTCACAGATGTGTTTAAATTCTTAATTGTCTTTTAACAGTACCGCTAACAATTTTCTTGCAAGTATCTTTTTTTAAACAAATACAAGGAGTCTTCCTGAAGACCTCCCAATAGAACAACAAGTGGAAATACAATAGCAGATGTCAACAGATTCAAGACTGTGTCGACACACATAGAGGACAGGTCGACACACTACGAACACCTATCGATAGATGAAGGAGAAACACACATAGAGGACATGTCGACACACCATGGAACAACTATCGACAAATAATGCCAAATTGGTCGACAGATCAGAAGAACACTTGAAGATCTGACAAGCATCAACTGAGGGGGAGGCTCACATCAAGGGGGAGCAAGTAAAAATGGGAGATAATAATTCATGACAAATATTGTTGAACCCCTCTTCCTCAACTCACAGCCAGTTATGGTAAGGAGTCTCTACAACTAAAGGTAAGAATGTAAATGGTAAGATTCTTCCTTTTTGGCTATTGACAAAAAGGGGGAGAATATTATATGTATGAATTTTCCACTTAATGCTTATTTTTTAATGATAATGTTATAAAATTCTCATGATTTTGTCATCACCAAAAAGGGGAGACTGTTGAACCACTCATTATATATTATACTTTTATTTTGGTGATAACAACACTCATGCTTATCATAATCATCCTTAATATATTTTAATATCATTCTTTATCTCATGAATATTGTATTTTCCATCACTTCATAAAGACTTACACTGATCTGTAACTTAGACATTTGAAATTCACCTTCGTCATACATGTTTTGATCATATTCATTCGAAACTTACTTGTCATATACGAAGCTACTTCGTCATATCCGAAACTACACTTCGTCATACCCGTAGTCCACTTCATCATATATGAAGCTACACTTCGTCATACCCGTAGTCCACTTCGTCATATACAAAGTTACACTTCGTCATGCATATTTTTGGTCGTGATCAGTCAAAGTCCAACTTCGTCATATACGTAGCTAACTTTGTCATATCCGAAGTTCTATATAAAGTTCACTTCGATCGACTACGTGTTTCAGCTTTGATTGATAACGTTATTTTCTGTTCATATATGTAGACACCCGATTCTGGCCTATGAGTCGAACCATATTTCTTGTTGTCTTAGTATGCCTTAAGTTGGTCATTCTCTTGAGCCCATTTGTTAGCCAATTCTTGAGCCCATTAAGTCCAATTCTCAGTTTACCTCATCCAAATATCACTTCAGAGTCCTCATTCTATTAATGTCTAGGATTTCAACCATCGGTCCTTAATGCGATGGCCTTGAGCGATGTGTTCATATCGATTGGTGACCAGAAGAATCGATTAGCCTTAAGGTGATGGCTTTGGATGACGCGTTCATATCACGACGGCTTATGACGTCGCGTTAATGACAATCGATCATTGGCTACCAATTACTGACTGTGGTACCGATTGGTGACAACCTTGTCGTGACAAGTCCTGGCGTCACGTTCATATCGATTAATCCCTACTGAATCGATCATTGTCCTCTTTTAATCGATTATTAATCATTGACACGACCACCTAGGCCGTCGCGACAGCCCATGCATATCCATTCATGTGCCTACAGTGTTGCGACCACCTTGGCCGTCGCGACAATCTTTGTCACGCACCTACGACTCGTCGCGACATTGTGCTGCATGGCTGGATCCGCAACCACCTCCTTTCTATCCTCTTTGGGGTCTATCTTCATCTCCAACAGCCTTGGAATGACCTTAGTCGCGGTTTGAGGTTCCATTTCACCCTAGAAACCCCTAGGACTCTTCCCATGCAGATGTACTTGGCTTTTTACCATTTTCATGGGCCATTATCACTTATGGACGAGGTACTCTCTCTCCTCCCTATATAAGCAACTCATTTCCTTCTGAGGGAGGAAGACCCTGATTTTTGCCACGAAGTGCTGCCAAATTCTCTCTAGAGCTTCCCCTTAGCTCGTAGACCTCCCATTTCCACTCATTTTCCTCTCATTCCCTCCACTAAGTCACATCATTTTCTTCCTCAACTAGAGCTTGACGGCCAACAGGTGCTCTCCCACATCCACAGAGGCTGGTGCACGACCCAAGGAGCTCATTCCTCAGCCAGGGAGTCACCCCATTTGGGGCCCCTTCTTCCTTACTTCCCTCTCATTTTTCTTCCATGCATGTTATTCATTTCTTTTATATAGCTGCACTCTCACACACCCACGTTTTCTATAACCCAAGGGTTTCCAAAACACCCCAAGTTCGTTCCCTCCATGTGCCCCCTTTTCATTTTCACTTTGTATAGATGCTTCACTTAAAAGTTGTCTAATAAGGGTTTTCTCTCTTGTTTCTATGTTTTGGCAGGTTTATTAAGAAGAGCAGACGAGGAGCTTTCCTCCTCTAGCCGGCCGGAGGAAGGGAAGGAGGTCCGCCTACACTCCCGTATCTCTGTTGAGAAGGCGACAACCTACTAGGTCGCAACAACATGGTTATCATCGCGACGGGATACCCGATCGCGACATCAGTAAGTAGCCTTCTCATTTCCTTTTCCTAGTTTGTTAGCCTTTTCTTTTTGTCTACATCTTAGGGCAACACGCTAGGTGGCGATCACACCCTTTCCATGATCATATAGCGATATCTTGTGTGTGTTTTGAGGAGCGCATTTCCTCGTGATTACAATATACAAAGTTCAGTTCATCATATACGAAGTTCACTTCATCATATTCGAAGTTAACTTCGTCATATCTAAAGTTTAACTTCGACTGACTATGTTCTTGTCTAGTCGAATTGATACATCGATTGCCTTCACTTACATCGATTACTGATCACTCACATCGATTGCCCTTTAGCACTTTAATTACTGATAAGTTTAAACATCCATTGCTCTTCACATAAACATCGATTTCTTTTGAAAACATCGATTGCATTAGAACATCAATTGTCTTAAACATCGATTGTCACGTCCCGACGCGGAATATCAGAATGCAAGGCAGTTGCAAGTAAACGGGTACAGAGCAAGTACTAGGCACCAAACCATTGAACAAAGAATAATGCAAAAGCCAAATTCATTTCATTAATAATTTCTCAAATGCCTAGTTACAACCACTAATATCAAAGTCATTCTATAGGGTCCAATTACATTGAAATAAAGCAAAAGGACTAAACTCAAACTCTAACATAATACTACGACGCTAGGGTACTCTTGGCGTTACTATTGGTCGTTCCCGTCCTCTTGAGTGTAAGTATCTTCCTCGGTCTCACCTGAGAACACATAACCAATAACGCAGGGTGAGCGATAACGCCCAGTAGAACTTAAATCTCAGGATCAAGCAAGTTTTAAATGATTAATGTATTAAAAAGGCATAGTAACTAAAGATAGAGAGAGAGAGTCAAGTAACTTAAGAGATAGCACAGTAGCACGTGATTGAAATTGCACAAGTTTTCAAATATAGCACAGAGCAGGATGGCCATAGCACAAATAGCATAATGTATCACAATAGCACAACGAGTATAGTATAGCACTTTGATTGTCATTTAGATAGTCGAGATAGATATCACTTGAGTGTAATGCCAAACACTGTGATCATTTAACTCCCGCGGGCACTAGTACTTTTGGGCGCACATCCCAAGACCAGATCGGGCCCTTTAAATATTGCCAAGCATTGGTTATATTGTTTATCTTTAGACAATCAGTCAATAGCCAATAGAGAGTACCAAGAAATAGATGAGAGTACTAGATAAATAGACAAGATAGTAGAGAGAGTATGAATAGATGAGCGAGTCGAGTATAGATGAGAACTACAGGTCATTGCACGTAAAACGTCGAGTAAACGGGTGATAGTAACAGTTGCACAACACGCGCAATTAGTGTTGGTAGTCAGGTGGAATTCACTACCCTTCCACTGGCCTTGTTATGCACAGGTCCAGAGGTCCGGCATGATTCAAGATAAGAGCGAGAGCAATCTAATAGCCGTTTGAATCATATTGATCCCTAGAGGGTAACATAGGTGTTAGGGTACAACCAGCTCGTCGGCCATGTGGGAATCCATGGACAGAGGAGGCTTACGGAGGCCTTGAACAAGGATTCACTAGTCCAGCAGAAGGAATATGCGACGAAGAGTTCGTCCAAGTCAAGAGAAAGTGTATATATGAAAACAAGTGCTCCACATTCCAGAGGAATTCTAGAACAGTGGAGCATCGGTAACGGTATATCCAAACATCACGAGAAATGAAGACAAGTCCATTTAAAATAAGGCAATTTTAAATACATTATTGAAATAAATTACCAGATATCTTATGAAATATTTTCATGCCAAGTTAAGTCATAACGAAGTGTGTGCTTGTGATAAAGCGATCGTGGATATGGAAGTATCATGTGAATGTCTTTTAAATTAACACTTTACATATCCACATTCAACAGTTTCATTACTGTGTTTAAGACAGTTAATACTGTACATGGTCACTGTAGAACATCAAGTCTTGCAAACTACAGGGTTTTATGCAAAAAGTAAGAACGTGGCATACCCCTGTAAGGATCGCGACAGGGTCTGTACAGAACGTGATAGGGTCATTCACGGTTCACGACAGGTCGATCAAAATAGGTTGCCAGATCGCGACGGCAGGGCCTGACGCGTTCAGAGCACGACGGGTGGCTCTGTCGTGATCAGCCTTGAGAACGCGGCCTACGGGTCATCGCGTTCTCAGTCCTGCACCTGAGTCTGAGCGGGAAAAGGACCTTGCATTGGATTGTGGTCCAGCTTTCTATATTTTGACATAGGGTCGTTCAGAAAACAAACATGGTCTCGATAGGGTTCAATCAAGTTCATTTACATAGAACATGGGACAGTGCATAGTGAAGATAACGGATTTAATTCGAGCAATATGATGGATGAAAATTAGGACTTTTAGGGGCAAAAGATTCATGACAACTATCAGTATCTCTAGTAAAAGTTTCGTAGCATGGTGTCAAGTATTCATGGAGATATAAATTAAACATGATGGGTCGGGGTCATGGTGATTGTAGAACTTCAAAAATATAGAACAAAAGGTTGGCTCGATGAAAAATAGTGAAACATGAGGGCTTTTGTTCCTGATGGTTGGAACAATCTACAAACGAAATAATTTAGTTTTGCTCGTGAGAATGTCTACCTTTGACTCGTTTGATCTCCTAGAGTTTTAGAACTTGAAGAACGAGGGTTGAAGCTTGAGAAATCCTCTTCTCCACGAGTTTCTCCTCTTCTTGGCCTTCTCTCCACGTCCAGCAAGCCCCAGCAACGAGTTAGGGCCGGTCATGGAGAGATTGGGTAGTATTTAAGCTCTCTTGGTTTCCCTTTCCTAACAAGACTCTAATTACCCTTTAATTACGAGATTTCCTAATTCCTCTCAACCTTCCAAGCTTTCCACCTCCTATTTGGGTTAGGTTGGGATGCAATTTCATGGCCAACCAATTAGGGTAGGGTTAGGAATCTAAATCCAACACAAATAGCTATTTTAATAATTTATTAGCCCCTTTTCTTTTTAGGAAATAATATAGCTACGAATTTAGGATATTATCCTATTATTCTTCTTTTAAAAATCCCTATTTTGGCCCAATAAATTCTTGAGGGTCCATTTAGCAAAGCCCATTACTTCTTTTCGTTTTAATGGGTTCTATTTAATTCTTTTTCCTTTGATTTTCTGATTGCTTTATATATTTATTATTTTTATATTATTATAATTTTATTATTATTATTATTTTCGAAAAATTCAGGTTGCTACACCAATTATCTTTTAAACATCAATTACTTCTTAAACATCGATTGTCTTCAGACAATGATTGCCTTTGAAAAACATCGATTATCTTTATCATATGAATTGCCTTTAGACATCGATTTGGTTAAGCACATCGATTGCTCTTCATTCACATCAATTACTATTATATTTAAACATCGATTGCTATTATGACTTGAATATCGATTGCCACATAGAGTACTGACTAGTTTCACACCGATTGTCTTAGATATCGATTACCTTTAATCAAACATCGATTGTTGTTATGAATATCGATTGTATTTAAGTTCTGAACATTGATTGTTGAACAAATCATAATGTGTTAATAATCTTTTGAATATCTTTAAACTTACTATCTTGACTCTTAATCTTTCATTTCGATTCTTGCAAAAGTTTCTCTAATAAAAAAAACATTCTTTAAACTCCACTGGCAGTACACATGGTACCTTATTGTTTTCTGCATTTCAGTTTAACATTTATTTATGAGAACATATCTGAAGTAATGATATTTTAGAATGTTTCCTGACAGCGATCTGCTTTGTAAGTTATGTGCATGTGTCCTTCAAACTGACAAGTTTCTGGTTTTTAAGGAAAAGCTTTTTGAAGGTGCACTGCGCACCAAGCAGGTGTCCATACCTTCTATAAATGCTCACCTACCCTAGTACTCTTCAGAGATAGACCTTTTTCTATGAAGAGAAAAGACTTTGGATGGGTATTGTTACGGCCCTAGATATTTATACCCAATAAGGGTCCATATCCAGATCCGTCTCTCGCGAACGAACCAAAGTCTCGCAAGGGATATCACTAACACGTGTCCAGTAAGAATATAAAAGACCACAATTACAGTATTAAACACAAGAAAGTACAAGTGTTTATAACTGTAAACCACAATGTACAAAAGTCTCATTACAATTTTACATGTCCAATTAAAGAGTGTACAATTACCTGGGGCATACCCCGAGGGAGCACAAGCTCAAACGACTCAACTACTCTACTGCTGGTGGTACAAGTCTGTACTACTCCTGCGTAAACCACGCCAATGTCGGCCAACACTTGAAACAAACTGTAAGGGAGTGAGCCTCAACAAGTTACTGGCTCAGTAAGGACCTCCCACAAAGAAATAACAACCACACGAAGAGACCTCAACCCCAAAGGGTTTCACTAGCAACACCGGTAACCAAAGTAAAACATGCATACACACGCATGTTAAACAACAACAAACTATAAACACACCAGCTAAACCCAGTCCCCAGAAAGTAAAGGGAAACACATGACTAGCTTAGCATCGCTAGTCCACCCTACAACCAAACCACCTTGACCATAAGCCTCACCGGCAAACCACTGCCTAGGCTACAGTCTCACAGACTAACCACACGTACGGAGCATCGGGATTGGAAACAACTAACCAATACCCGCATACCAAACCATAACTAGAAACACACAGCACATGGAGGATCACACTGCAAGATCTCCACAGTACGCACGGTCACACCTCAACATTTGCTGAGGACGAGACTCACGTACCACAACACAACACTACCCTCGAGGGGTACATGTACCTGCTACCATGAGGTACAACACTAAACCATAGAACCATGCCACCTTCAGAGCACACCACAACTGTTACAATCTTAACCAGCGGATCACACACAAACCACAACCAGTGGCCAAACACGAGTCAGTACAGAAATGACACCACTACATGGGAACGGACTACTGGTTCATGACGCCAGTATCCAACCCGGACAACAAGGCACAATAACTACCTCTTAGTTTCGCAGTCACGGACGGAAGGTCCAACTGCCGCTTCACTACAACAAACCAAGAACAGTGGAGTCCAACTAACACCACACCTGTAGACCGCACAGCTGCAGGTCCATGCTTGGTACCTTTAGGGACTCCGGCCCGAGCTCCCTAAAGTGCGGCACTAGCACACAGGACTAGCTGGGGACCAGTGACATCTACTGGTGTCCGTCCCCCAGCCACGAGCGCGCTACAAGCGACTGCACACCCACAAACACAAGTCACTGCCCCTCAGTCGTCTTTCTCTCAGTCGGACGTACAACTCAAACTTTGGAGTGAGGGTGTCCAGGAAGACGACACAGACCTCTGAGGTACACACGTACCGGGACACGCCCTGAGCACAACACAGATGCCTGGCTCTCCTAGGAACCTGGGATACCCAACTGAAGAGGTATTCCGGAATAGGCGCCGGACCACCAGACTCGGTAAGCACACAAACCATGATATACATACTTATATGACCTTTATGTACAACCCACGGTACACAAGTGTAAGGAATGGCTTATCATTGGTCACCCTGTGACCCACAAGCCATCCTACACACAACCATTCATTAATCACGGGTCATCACATGACCACCAAGACCATGATGATCAGTTTATCCCCATGTAATTTAAATTAATTATATATCTATTTTGGTGATTAACAAAACAATGATAAATATTTAATCTAACAATTTATTATGAGATTTTAAGCATAGGAAATAAACCAAGGGTAAACAAGCAAATCAACCATGATGCAAGTATTCATCACTCTACAACAATGTAAGTTTGAAGCATTATATCTGTCTAAGTTCATAACGATTTCTATGAAGATATAACGATTTCGTTACATTCATAAAGATTTCATATTCGATAAGTGATCATAACGATTTGCTCTCGTAACGATTCCTTTAGTCATCATAACGATTTGCTCTCGTAACGATTCCTTTAGTCATCGTAACGATTTGCTTATAACATCATAACAATTGTATATCGATTTGCTTATAACATCATAACGATTTGTACATCGATTTGCTTATAACATCATAACGATTTGTACATCGACTTGCTTATAACATCATAACGATTTGTACATCGATTTGCTTATAACGTCATAACGATTTGCTTATAACATCATAACGATTTGTACATCGATTTGCTTATAACATCATAACGATTTGTACATCGATTTGCTTATAACGTCATAACGATTTATACATCGATTTGCTTATAACATCACAACGATTTATACATCGATTTGCTTATAACATCATAACGATTTGTACATCGATTTGCTTATAACGTCATAACGATTTGTACATCGATTTGCTTATAACATCACAACGATTTGTACATCGATTTGTTTATGACTCTATAACGATTTGATTATAACGACTTGCTGATAATGATTTGCTTATAGAATCATAACGATTCACTTAAGCCAAATATAACGACTTGATATTTGACTCACTTTTGACTGCGTTGAAAAGTCAAAGCTTTCTCTCACATCTTTCTAACGTCTGTGCATTTATTACTCTGAACGTATCTCTGTATTCATGCAGACGATATCTTCTATTCTCGTGCTTATTCTGCAAACATCTTTTTGGAAGAACAGAATGAAATTTCTACTTCTGTATAAAATCAATCTAACATTGACTGGCAACAAGAGACAGCTTAGCTGTCTATTGTTTAGCATTTAATGTATGCAGGTTTCTGACAACATTCGTCATACAACGTTGGACAAAATAGAAGCCAAAGGATACTACAGAAAATCCTATCTCTTTGCGTGCACAAATGGATAAAACACTGGTGACTGGAAGCTTCTACAGTACAATGCAGTCTAACGTACACCTATGCATAGAGACAACAGACACTCCAACGTTCGAATTTCAAACATTGATATATATAGAAGAATGAAGTTCGACAGAAAAAAAGATAGTTAGCGAATAACAACCTACAACGCCTTCAACCTTCTGCAAGCCATTATTAGAGCCAAGCACAAACTCTCATTAGTTTTAGCTCTTGCTCTCGGTGCTAAGTTCACATCTGTGTGAGAGCCTTTCGGTCTGAGAAGAGTCCTTAATTGTAGATCTCTTCTTCTTCTCAGTCCTTGCTTCAGATCAAGCAGTGTTCTATAAGCTTGATCTAGGGGCATCATTTCTTTTATCACTATTTCTTGAGTTGTTCCCTTCTGTTGTGAAGGAAGACCTGGTGGGATCCAGGGTGTGTCTTTCCCTTCGTGTTGAAGGAGGACCTGGTGTGGTATCCAGGGGGTTGTAATTCCCTTCGGGTTGAAGGAAGACCAGCTGTGCCTGGGTGTAAGGGTCCTTAAGGGGGACTGTACCCTTGTTAGTGAAATCCTGAGATTTTGCTCAGGGACTGGACGTAGGACTCCTAAGGAGAGGAGATCCGAACCAGGATAATTCTCTGTGTCGTGAGATTGCTTTTGTGTGTTTGATCTTTCAATTCACTAACACTAACTATCTGCAAAGTGTGTTTTGTGTGACTGTTTTGTGAACATGTTTTGAGTCTTAAATAATTTTTAAGAATCCCATTCACCCCCCCTCTGGGCTTGCTAGCTGGGCAACAAGTGGTATCAGAGCAAGTCTCTTCGACAAAGAAGAAGATTCAACGATCTGAAGAGAAAAGATCAAATGGCAGCCCAAAGTCACTTCGAAGGCCAGTCAGTCAACCGGCCACCTCTTTTTGATGGAGAAGACTATGCCTACTGGAAAACAAGAATGGAATATTTTCTTCAAGGTCATGACTACCAGATATGGTCTATAGTTGAAGAAGGTGATCTCCTAGTTACCAACGAGAAAAACCAGTGGACAGGTGATGATAGGAAGAAGGTATCTCTCAACCACAAGGCAAAAAGCATTTTGTGCTGTGCCCTCAGCAAAAAGGAGTTCAACCGTGTTTCTGCCTGCAAATCCGCAATGAAAATGTGGGAGAAATTAAGAATCACCTATGAAGGCACGGACAAGGTTAAAGAGACCAGAATAGACATTCTGGTGACTCAATATGAGAGGTTCCAGATGCAGCCAAGCGAATCAATAACCCAGATGTTCAGCAGGTTTACAGACATAACAAATGGGTTAACTGGACTTGGGAAGACATACGAGATTGGAGACATGGTCAGAAAGATCCTCAGATCTCTTCCATCCTCTTGGACTCCCAAGGTAACAGCTATTGAGGAAGCCAACGATTTGAAGAGGATGTCCTTGGAAAAGTTCATTGGGTCCCTAATGGCCCATAAGATCAACATGGAAAGGTTGGGAGAGTCCTCAAGTAGAAAGAAGCACACCAATGCTATCAAAGCAGCAGAAGGCAGCTCGGAGGAACAATCTGAAGATGAAGCCAGCAGTAAAGACAGTGAAGACGAAGAAGCTATGTTGTCTAGAAGACTTCAACGAATTTGGCCAAAAAGAAAAAGTTTCAATCCAATAGAAGATACTACAAGAACAACAAGGAGCTTAAGAAGCCAGAAGGAAAGGACTTTAAGAAAGCTGAGCCCATTTGCTACGAGTGTAAGAAACCAGGACACCTGAAGGCAGAATGTCCCAAGTTAAAGAAATCTGGGTTCAGGAAGAAGGACAGTTCAAGAAAATTCAGAAAATATAAGAAGAAAGCCATGGCAGCTGCTTGGGACAACAACAGCGACTCAGACAGTGAGTCAAACTCAAGCAGCGAAGAAGAAGAAGAAGAAGCCACCTGGCTTTCATGGCAAATACTGAAAAAAGGTAACTTCTGATTCATCTTTTGATTCCTGTAATGATTCTGATTCAGATAATTTAGAAGAAGCTTTCAACCAACTATACAGTAAATATAGAGAAATATCTAAATTGTTAAAAGCCAGTAAGAAAAATATAACATGCTTAGAAAACACAATTCAGATTTAAAGTCAGAAAATGAAGAACTAGAGAAGCAAGTAACTGAACTTAAAAGAAGAAATGAATTATTATGTGAAGATCTAAAAGATAAGAATGAGCAAATAATCAAGCTAGAAAAACAAGAGAGTTCAGACGAGTTGAAAATTGAAATCAAAAGATTAACAGAAGAAAATGAGAAACTGTCTAATACATTAGAAAAATTCACTAATGGAAAAACTCCTTAATACTAAAAGGGGCTAGACGTTCAGGTAAGAAGAAACATGGTTTAGGCTATACACCACCAGAAAACGAAGAAACAATAACTTATCCTAAACATATCCAACTCCTCGAATTATACCTGAACAAGACATAACATACAAGCAAACTTTAAATATTGAAAGAGTAACAAAAATGTCTTTATGTAGCCATTGCAACAAGTTAGGACACATAAAAGTAACATGTCCAACTAAGAACAAAAATTGGGTAATTAAAAGGAAGAATGATGATACTAACCAACCAGGACCCAAAAGAACTTGGGTACCTAAAGTTTGATGTTTTTTCAGGGAAACTTTCGAGCATCTAAATGGTATTTGGACAGTGGATGCTCAAGGCATATGTCAGGAAACAAAAGGTTGTTCTCTCATCTAGAAGATGAAGAAGGAACTGTCACCTATGGAGACAACGGGAAAGGAACTGTTATTGGCAGTGGTTCAGTAGGCAATAGAGGCAAAACCATCATTGAAGATGTTCTGTGCGTCAAAGGGTCTGAAGCACAACCTCATCAGCATCAGCCATTTGTGTGATAAAGGTCATCAGATAAAATTCCAAGAATCCAAGTGCAGTATCATGAAGGATGGAACAGTTATTTTCGAAGCCAACAGAGAAAAGAACTTGTACGTGTTGTATCTTGAAGAATTAAAGGAGCAAGATATCTGTTTAGCAGCAAGCAAAGAACAGTCAACTGAGCTGTGTCAGAGAGATTGGCCATTGTAGTTTGGATGGTATGAAGAAGCTAATAAAGAGAAGCCTGGTTGAAGGTCTACCAAAGGTCAGCACAAAAATGGATGGTATTTGCAGACCATGTGCTAAAGGAAAGCATGCTAAGAGCTCCTTCAAGTCAAAAACTGTGGTAACCACTTCTAAACCCTTAGATCTCCTTCATATGGACTTATTTGGACCAATGAGGACCACGAGTCTTGGAGGAAAGAATTTTGGATTCGTTATAGTAGATGATTATTCCTATTCACATGGGTCTCATTCCTGGAACACAAAGATGACACATTTGACAGTTTTGTAAGCTTCAGCAAGAAGGTTCAGAAAGACAAGAAGTTCAGCATCATTGGAATCCGTTCAGATCATGGAGGAGAATTCCAAAATGAGAAGTTTGCAAGGTTCTGTGAAGATGAGGGAATTGAGCACAATTTCTCAGCACCAAGGACACCGCAGCAAAATGGAGTTGCTGAGAGGAAAAACAGAAGTTTATTGGACATGGCAAGGACAATGTTGTCAGAATATGATTTACCAAGATATTTTTAGGCTGAAGCAGTAAACACAGCAAGTTATATTATCAACAGGGTGATGATCAGGCCAATATTAAAGAAGACAACTTATGAGTTATACAAGGGAAAGAAGCCAAAGATCAGTCACTTCAGGACATTTGGATGTCCATGTTTCATCCACAATAATGGAAAAAGAAATATTGGTAAGTTAGATGCCAAATCAGATGAAGGCATCTATGCTTCTAAACCTAAAGGTTATAGGGTATTTAATAAGCATACACTATTAATTGAGCAAACTGTGCACATTATTTTTGATGAGACTAACCCTTCCTTGAGAAAGGAAGAAGATAGTGACAATATACAGATGATTTATCCAAGAAATTAAAGAACACAACAATTGAGGACAAGGAAGATCCACCTCTGGAAGACCTGCAGCAAAAGGACATTGATCATGAAAATCTTCCAAAGGAATGGAGATACAGGAAAGATCACCCACCTGAAAATATCATTGGTGATCCAACTGTAGGGGTAAGAATAAGAGGTAATGTAATCCCTTGTGATTACCTAGCATTTGTTTCACAAATAGAGCCTAAGACAGTCAATGAAGCTCTTACTGATGAATCTTGGATTTTAGCCATGCAAGATGAACTAAATCAGTTCAAGAGAAACCAGGTTTGGTCACTTGTTCCTAGACCATCAGATCATCCAGTGATTGGCACCAAATGGGTGTTCAGAAATAAATTGGATGAAGCTGGTGTGATCATGAGAAATAAGGCCAGATTGGTAGCTCAAGGCTATTCCCAAGAGGAAGGCATAGATTTCGATGAAACCTATGCACCTGTAGCTAGACTTGAGGCTATTAGAATTTTACTTGCATATGCATCTGCACTAGATTTGAAATTATTTCAAATGGATGTAAAGTCTGCATTTCTAAATGGTTTTATTAAAGAGGAAGTCTATGTAGAACAACCTTCAGGTTTTGATGACACAGAATTTCCTAATCATGTTTTTAAATTACACAAAGCTTTATATGGTTTAAAACAAGCACCTAGAGCCTGGTATGAAAGGCTTAGCTCATTTCTATTAGACCATGGTTTCATTAGATGTCAAGTAGATAGTACACTATTTATCAAGTGTAAGGTCAAACATATATTACTTGTTCAAATTTATGTTGATGACATAATATTTGGCTCCACTGATGAATCTCTTTGCAAGTACTTTGAGAAGCTTATGCAGGGAGAGTTTGAGATGAGCATGATGGGAGAGCTCAACTACTTTCTTGGATTGCAAATCAAACAAGGAAAGGAAGGGACTCACATCTGCCAAGCTAAGTACACCAAGGAACTCTTAAAGAAGTTCGGATTTGATAATGACAAGCCACTGTCAACACCTATGAGCACATCAATAAGAATGGACAGTGACAAAGATGGTAAGAATGTAGATCAAAAAATCTATAGAGGTATGATAGGATCCTTATTATACTTAACTGCTAGTAGACCTGATATTTTATTTAGTGTATGCATGTGTGCTAGGTATCAGACAGATCCTAGAGAATCTCATCTAATTTTAGTAAAAAGAATTTTTAGATATTTAGTTAAAACTCATGACTTAGGTCTTTGGTATCCAAAATCATGTGAAATTAACTTAGTAGGATACTCTGATGCTGACTACGCTGGATGCAAACTAGACAAAAAAAAAACACCAGTGGTTGTTGTCAATTCCTTGCAGGATGTCTGATATCATGGTCCTCCAAGAAACAAAATTCAGTAGCACTGTCAACAGCTGAAGCTGAGTACGTAGCTGCTGGAAGTTGTTGTACACAACTCCTATGGATCAAGCAACAACTTGAGGATTATGGGCTACACATCAAGACAATTCCACTATTATGTGACAACACCAGTGCTATAAATTTAACCAAGAATCCAGTACAGCACTCAAGGACTAAACACATTGAGGTTAGATATCATTTTATTCGTGATCATGTAGCAAATGGTAACATAGATATTTCATTTATTGATACAAACAATCAGTTAGCAGACATCTTCACAAAGGCCTTACCTGAAGAGAGATTTACTTCTCTTAGAAGGGAATTAGGTATGTGTAAATTGTGAGAGATGTATCTGTTTAAAACTAAAATATTAATTTTCAGAATTTGAAATATTTTTTCTCCCAAAGATTTGAGCAAAATTCCAATTATAGCTAATCCCTTTAGTTTGTCATGACGGTTCGTTATTTTATAAGCGTTTATTTCTATCGAACTAGTCAATTTTGTCGCTTTCTGCCTTTTGATGGCGCCCCTAAATTCTAAAAGTCATTCTTTTAACTTTCCCTATATCCCGAAATCCGTGTGGGAACGATTCATCTCTTATCTTTCCCTCTCTCTCTCTCTCTCGTTCACCTGCCTGAGGCGATACCCTAACACTCCGACATCGACTCTCTGGGATTTCAAGCTTCCAACCACTTCCTGCCAGAAATTTCTTGAGGGCTTCTGTTCTATTCCTCTTTCCAGTCCTCCAGAAACTCTTTTCGTTCAAATCCATGGCCTCTTCTGGTAGTTCCGGTAGCGTCGGGGGCTACAGAGCCGAATTTCTCACCGCCGAGCAGCAAGTAAGGTTTGCGACCGTGAAAATCAAGCTATGCGGTCACAAAGCAGTGGATATGGCAGATTTGCAGAAGAATGGAATGGGGAGCATTGTCGAAGCTTTGGACAGATTGAAGTGGTCGAAGATGGCTACTATCTCTGAAGTAAGTTTTTCGGACCTGGTAAAAGCATTCTATGTATGTCTGAAGACAGAGGAAGACGGGACCCTGACTTCCATGGTCAAGGGAACCCCGATTAGGGTCACTCATGACCTATTAGCATCTCTCTTTAGTGTGGGTACCTCCGGACATAGTGGAGTTCACACTGTGAATGTTCAAGAAAAGGGTTTGGGGATAGTTGGTCCCGAGTTCAGACTGAAAGATGACAAGGTTGATGTAAATCAATTGAATGCATTCAATCGCATCCTGCACTTTGTAGTTTGTCAGATTGTAGTTCCCAGAAGTGCAACCTTTTCAACCTGCACTAGGGCTGATTCAGATTTAATGTTATGGGCCATCAAGTACCAAGAAATCAACATGGCAGAACTCATGATTGAGAGGATGAAGTTTGCAAGCGCTCAGGTATGGGACACAAAGAGCAAGCTGAATGTGTCTTTACCTTATGCCCATCTCCTGACGAAGATTTTTCAGCACTATGGTATAAGTACAGTAGGAGATGTGTCTGAGAAGATGGGCCAGGCAATCCGGTCCAGAAATTTAAGGAAAAGTGGTTTTTCAGTTGTCAATGGGGTTTGGACTAAGACTTCTGTGGCTGAGGGTGAAGCCATCACTGGCGAAGCCCAAGAAGGTCAGGAAGCAGCTGGCGCCATTCTTGCAATTCCAGATGTAGAAGAAATTCAAGCAGCAGCAGAACCAGAAGTAGCAGCAGCACCTTCTGTGGAAGCAGAACCAGCAGCAGCAGCAGCTTTATCCAGCAGCAGAATTGAGGATATCCCTCCTGAGGATATCGAGCCTGTTGGCCATAGTTTGGAGGATACTCCTCCCTCTTCCCGAGTAGCCTCTATACTCAGGGATGTGCTAGACTCAATCCAAAGTACGCAGGAGGAGTCAGAAATTGGTGGTGATTCAGCAGCAGAAACTGTGGCTCCAGGCCACACTGAGGAAATAATCGAAGAGGAAGCTCCCATTCAGGGGGAGCAAGAAATCATTATTGAAGGAGATCAAATGGAAGATGCTCCTGCTCAGGGGGAGCAATCATCCGAGAAAGATAGAGCACCTCGGGGGGAGCACAATGAAAATATTTCTATCAATGATCAATTCTCTGAGGAACATGTTGATTTTGTGGAGCCCATTGCAAAGACAAGTACAAAGGGGAAGCGAGTAGCTCATCGAAGGTCAAAGAAGAAGAAGCAGAAAGTCAGTTTGAAGCCTGTCATCAAAAGATTGGTTGAGCAAGGCAAAGCCATCTCATCTATGAAATCAAATATTCAGTCCATCTCTATCAGCCAACGTCTGTATCAAATGAACTTGGAACTTTGTCCACTGAAGTTCATAACTTGAGAGATGATTTCAGAATGTTCAAGCAATTATGCAGATGGATGAAAGGTGAGTTTGACAGTGTCAAGAAGCTCATCTCTTCAAGGGACCAATCCACTCTGCCCCTCCAGATCTCTCTCATGCTGAACCTGTTAGTAATGGAGGCCCATCAGGGCCAAGGTCAGCAAAAGAAAATGCAGAGGCATCATCAGAACCATCCGGGCCACAAAATGATGAGAATATAATACCTGCAGCAGAATCTTGTGGTGTTGAGAAGCTGGGGCCATCAGGGCCATCTGAAGATGTGGTTAGGCCACCAGGGTCATTGATCTCTGAAGGTGTGGATCCAAGAATAGTTGAGTCTGTTGTTGCTCCCGAAGCCCATGAGTCTTCATCTCTTGCAACGCCAGACCCTCCCTCACCACCTTCTTCTTCCACAGCCCCTCCAGCTCCACCTACCTTCAAACAACCTGCACCAAGAACCATCTCCTCTCCAGCACCTTTTCCTTCTGAACCTTATTCATCTCCTATCATGCCCTCTACCATTTCTACATCCATTTCTCTCGTTCCTCCTGTTGTTATTGATCCTCCAGTGTCTTCATCAGCTGGAGCCTCTTCTTCATATAATCCCTCATCAACTGGGCCGTCCACCAATCTCTCTCCCAAATCATTCCTTTATCCTCCTATTCCACCTACATTTGTTACAATTACTCCAACTGATCCACGACTTGCCAGTGTTTTTCAAAATAAATTTGAGGATGAGTTGGAACGAACCACCCTCATCTCAATCCTGCCAGTTGCTTCACATGTTCACATGACTGATTCTTCTAGTCCTGTTTCTAAAAAGAGGAAAATTTCAAAGACTCTTACTCTTTCCTCTGAACCCTTGTTTCCTCCTCTTTGGTACTCCCTCACTGTTGAAAATCGAAGGAGACCAATTTACTGTGAATATCTCCAAAAATGTGTTCTCGCCAGCCTGTTTGGCATTCCTTTTCTTAATCTTACTGATCACCTTAACATTATACTTCCCTACTACCACCTCTCCAAGCCGACCAACACAAATCTTTCCAATTGGCAGAATGCAAGACTGAAGATCAATGGGCCAAAGGGCATAAGACTCTCTACAACAAGTATCTTCTTGCCAGATCAGAAAGCACCTCTCGACAGGATCATCCTCTCACCCTCTCTGAATGGTTTACAATTCATCATCAAGCACTTTGGGGCCCTTTCATTCTCAAAGAAATCAGAATCACCAGGTGCTTCCAGCTTTACAACGATTTCCAGTATTTACATAAGCTACCTGAAGTTCAGTTTGGCCAATTCCATGGGGCTCTTGCTATTCTTCGAACTGAAAGTCCAATTAATTGCCCCTTCTTAGTGGACTTCACCACTCTACAGATCCCTGAAGTAGTATTTCTTCTGAAGTTACACTCCTTGGTCTTGGATTCCTCTATTGGCTCTCATGCCTTTGAACGATTTTCCAGAGTCATGGGGAGAATCTCAGCTAAGCAGGGTTGCCTTCCCTCCTTTCAAAGGTTTATCTTTCGCGAATATCATCTGGGCCACATATCTTCTGCAGTGCTTGCTCCCTTGATGTCTGAATGTGAAAGGCTCTCTCCCACTGATTGGGAGAGGTACTACAATCAATCTGCTCTCCAGTTGCAATCCTTGAACAGCTCATTGGTCCGAGCAGGCAAGCCACCTCTCTCTGCTGAAGCTTTTCTGGACTTGAATTCCATCAATGCAGTTCAGGAACTGTTTGTGCAATGGGTTGCGCGGTACTCCGCTTTTATTTCCTTAAAGAAGGACCTGAAGGATCATCAGTTCTTCTATCCTGTTACCATTGCTCACTTTCTTCAGCATGCTAGCTTTGGGAAGTCAAGCCTTTTTCGGTTCACCCTTGAAAAGAATCAGTATGCCCATTTCTTAGAAGATCAACGGCAGCTTTACATTAAGCGCATGCGTCCTGAGATGGGTGCATCCTTCTCTATAGAGTCTGGCATCTTTCAACAACTTTTTGAAGAACAGGAGATCAAGACTTGGGAACTTATTTCCCGGCATGACTCTCTTCTTTCTCCAAATTTCTATCTCCTTGTACCCCCTCAAGTTTAATCCAATATAGTTTTTTGTGCTCTCTCATTTATCTCTTCTCTTCTTCTGTGTCTCAAGAGTTTAAATCTTTTTGCTTAAATGACAAAAAGGGGGAGAAATATAGCATATATAGCATTTCTGAATATTTCCTTATATTCTTTTCGCAAGAATGCTTAGAGATTTGCTCTCGTAACGATTTACTCATCTTTGCTATTGTTAAGTTTTGTCATCACCAAAAAGGGGGAGATTGATGATCAGTTTATCCCCATGTAATTTAAATTAATTACATATCTATTTTGGTGATTAACAAAACAATGATAAATGTTTAATCTAACAATTTATTATGAGATTTTAAGCATAGGAAATAAACCAAGGGTAAATAAGCAAATCAACCATGATGTAAGTATTCATCACTCTACAACAATGTAAGTTTGAAGCATTATATCTGTCTAAGTTCATAACGATTTCTATGAAGATATAACGATTTCCTTACATTCATAAAGATTTCATATTCGATAAGTGATCGTAACGATTTGCTCTCGTAACAATTCCTTTAGTCATTGTAACGAATTGCTCTCGCAACGATTCTTTTAGTCATCGTAACGATTTGCATATAACATCATAACGATTTGTACATCGATTTGCTTATAACATTATAACGATTTGTACATCGATTTGCTTATAACGTCATAACGATTTGCTTATAACATCATAACGATTTGTACATCGATTTGCTTATAACATCATAACGATTTGTACATCGATTTGCTTATAACGTCATAACGATTTGCTTATAACATCATAACGATTTGTACATCGATTTGCTTATAACATCATAACGATTTGTACATCGATTTGCTTATAACGTCATAATGATTTATACATCGATTTGCTTATAACATCACAACGATTTGTACATCGATTTGCTTATAACATCATAACGATTTGTACATCGATTTGCTTATAACATCATAACGATTTGTACATCGATTTTCTTATAACATCACAACGATTTGTACATCGATTTGTTTATGACTCTATAACGATTTGATTATAACGACTTGTTGATAACGATTTGCTTATAGAATCATAACGATTCACTTAAGCCAAATATAACGACTTGATATTGACTCACTTTTGACTGCGTTGAAAAGTCAAACTTTCTCGCACATATTTCTAACATCTGTGCATTTATTACTCTGAATGTATCTCTGTATTCATGCAGACGATATTTTCTATTCTCGTGCTTATTTTGTAAACATCTTTTTGGAAGAACAGAATGAAATTTCTACTTCTGTATAAAATCAATCTAACGTTGACTGACAACAAGAGACAGCTTAGCTGTCTATGTTTAGCATTTAATGTATGCAGGTTTCTGACAACATTCGTCATACAACGTTGGATAAAATAGAAGCCAAAGGATAACAGAAAATCCTATCTCTTTGCGTGCACAAATGGATAAAACATGGTGACTGGAAGCTTCTACAGTACCATGCAGTCTAACGTACACTATGCATAGAGACAACGGACACTCCAACGTTCGAATTTCAAACGTTGATATATATAGAAGAATGAAGTTCGACAGAAAAAAGACAGTTAGTGAATAACAACCTACAACGCCTTCAACCTTCTGCAAGCCATTATTATAGCCAAGCACAAACTCTCATTAGTTTTAGCTCTTGCTCTCGGTGCTAAGTTCACATCTGTGTGAGAGCCTATCGGTCTGAGAAGAGTCCTTGATTGTAGATCTCTTCTTCTTCTCAGTCCTTGCTTCAGATCAAGCAGTGTTCTATAAGCTTGATCTAGGGGCATCATTCTTTGATCACTATTTCTTGAGTTGTTCCTTCTGTTGTGAAGGAAGACCTGGTGGGATCAAGGTGTGTCTTTCCCTTCGTGTTGAAGGAGGACCTGGTGTGGTATCCAGGGGGTTGTAATTCCCTTCGGGTTGAAGGAAGACCAGCTGTGCCTGGGTGTAAGGGTCCTTAAGGGGGACTGTACCTTGTTAGTGAAATCCTGAGATTTTGCTCAGGGACTGGACGTAGGACTCCTAAGGAGAGGAGATCCGAACCAGGATAATTCTCTGTGTCGTGAGATTGTTTTTGTGTGTTTGATCTTTCAATTCACTAACACTAACTATCTGCAAAGTGTGTTTTGTATGACTGTTTTGTGAACAGGTTTTGAGTCTTAAATAATTTTTAAGAATCTCATTCACCCCCCCTCTGGGCTTGCTAGCTGGGCAACAGACCACACATCACGCTTATACTCATTATCCACTATTCACGTATCTTAATATATAAGCATGCTTAATATAAATCATAAGCACAGAAACAACATACATAACCTTATCAGATTAACTGCCTTAAACCATACTTAACAACAACCACAAGGCTTGGGCTATGTTCACACTAGAACCTCACAGCCCAGCCACCACAACTCAGCCACGGAACCTGAAACACGTCCAACACAGACGCCGCGCTTAGAATCGCGTCGACCATCCCCGACGCGACTCCAGCTTAACGCGATAGGGCACACTGGCGCGACAAAGTCGCGTCGGCCCGACTCGACGCCTTTAAACCAGGCGGTCAACATTGACCGTCAACGGTTAAACCGCATTCACCACATACGATGCTATTAACAAAACATTAAACAATGCTCTAAATAGCGTCCGACCATGTCGTCGTGTTTTAACCATAACGCAACAAACCACATGGTCGCGACCAAGCAACCGACTTAACAGAAACGTCGGAAAGCTGAACACGTCGACGTGGTGCAACGCGTTCAACCGAATCACGGAGGGTACACCCGATGTGATTCCAGCTCATCTGTGAGCCCAACTCACAGGCCGAACCACACTCCCACACAAGAGAAACATCACACTCATCAAACCATAAACATCCAACGAAAGTTGTAAACAGAAGATATGCTATTCATCGAACCACCCACACATGCATATTCCTCAAAACCCAAACCATCATGCTTTAAAATTGAAACCATGGTAGGAAGTCTCCCCATCGGAAGAAGACGCTGAAGAATGCCCCAAAGCCTCCTCGCCGACGGCATGCCCACGCTCCGAGCATCGTCCTTGCGTGGTTCTCGTGCCACACGAGCCATCCGAAGTTGAAAACTGCTAGAAATTGTCGAAGAAGCCCGCAGCAGCTCCCCCCCCCCTTCGCCGGACAGAGCAGAAGTGCTCTGTCTGGACGAAACAATACACTTAAAACACTTCTCAAAATCGTGTCTAGGGCAGACGCCGCGTTTAAACTCTTTAAATGCGTCCACCCAAGCCGACGCCACATGCAATTCGAGTGACACGCGTCATAGGGGCGGTTTGCTGATCGCGTCGGGCAAGGCCGACGTGTTTAAATCGCATCACCTGGCTCCGCCACGTTTCAAAACAGTGAACCAGTAGTGCAAATGGGCTGGCATATCCGGCCCACACTACTCACCCTGTGCACAGAAACCACACAAACAGCCCATTGACCATCTTTTGGTCAAGAGCACCACACATAGACCCGATAAACCTGAATTCGAACCGCCGTACTGCTACAGGTATGGTGTGTGCATTTATTGCAGCTATCTACAGAACCATGTTGCTACCCAAGTAGCTTCGAAACCATTAAGAAGCTCAAGATTTGATGGGCCTCTCAAGCTGTCTTCCAATCACAACGTCCAGAATTCAAACGACTACATTCAAACGGGAAGCTGAAAGCTTTGAAGTATATATAAGACACTGAAGTTTCTTTGTAAGATAACAAGAAGTATAGATACACAAACACATACAGAAAGAGAGATCAATAGAGACCAGAAGCAACGAAGCACAAAAGAGAAGAGTGCATACATTAAATCTGAAAGAGAGCAATCTGTGCAAGCAAGCCGACTCCAAGCTCTCCTGCTCTTCTGCATTTAGAAGCTTGTCTGTGGGTGATTTAGATAGTCTGAACTCTTCTTCTCAGTCCACCCTTTAGTAAGAAAGAGTTCATATCTTTCAAGCTTATTTGTATATCTCTTTCTGATCTTCTGTGTTTACTCATTCTCTGAGCAAGCACTCTGTTTACATCGTATTCAGAGTTGTAACCAGCAGGAGGTTTGTTCTCTGTAGTTCTCCTTTGGTAAATATACATCTCTGTGAAGGGAAGACTTGCTTGAGGGCAAGTGGATGTAATACCTCTCAGTGGCGAGAAGGCCAATTGTTCTTGGCAGTTAGTGGAAATTCCAAGGGGTGCTTGGGAATGGATGTAGGACTCCTAATTGAAAGGAGGTCCGAACCAGGATAAATTCTCTGTGCATTTTGTGTGATTGTTTCGGCCAAATTTTCACTTGTTTCACACACACCACACTAAAACTAACGATACTATCTAGTGTTATCTATTTTCAGATAAGTTTTTAATAGTGTAAGAAGTCTTATTCACCTCCCTCTAGGACATCTAAAACTCTATCTCGATCCAACATACATGATTGTCACAACAATTTTATTTAAACTCCACTTACCATTTGATGGTCTAGTAATAAGATCGAGCTGGCTTATTCAACCACATGGTGAATGGTGAGACTCCGAACCCACACTCGCTCCCCACCAATTGCCAACATGGCCGAACAAGTAAACTCGACCTTATTATTTGGCCACGCTGGTGTTATGCATTTTCCATTTTCTTTTGAAATGAGAGGGCAGTCATGGGTGAAGAGTAAATAGTGTACCCCGTCCAAACTCAGGGAACAACAATTGGATGGCTGATGATGGGACACATTTCTTCATTATTTTTGGGTCACTGAGGACGATAAAAGTATCAAATATACCTTTTTGAGTCATAGATTATTTTGCTTTATGAACTTGCCAAAAAAAATAGTTTGCTTTATGAAGTTGTGAGACCAGTTTGAATTGAATATAGTTAAATATTAAATAATTAACTATATCTACATATTATAAAGATATAACTATAAATCTTAATTTGTATCATCATCTAATTTTTAGGTATATAAATATCGATGATTTTAATATATTACAAATGAACATACAATTTTGATTTGAATCAAATCGAATCTAAGAAATTTTGGTTGGTTCGATTTGATTTGAGTTTTCCACTCCAGTTTGGATTGGAGAAAATTACTCCAAAATAGTCCCAACTCCAATAGCGGCCACACGGGGTGCATCAAATGTGAAGAGAACAAGAGAGAGAAAAAATACTGGAATTGGCCTCTCGGATTAGCACCGAACAGACGTCATTCTTCAGAAAGTCTTGTCGTCGTATGTCACCATATGTTCACCGTATAAGTAGGCAGATAAGTATAGGCAAACGGTAAAGAAATACGAGTACGAGAGCAAGTGATGTAGACATGTACGTTTATAAGTACGTCTGAATCTTGGATGATTGTAAAAGTTAGTATATATGTTGCATGCAATACTTCTAGGTATTCGCTTCTTAGACACAAATTCTAGTAAATCTTCTTAAATCTACTATTCCATGTGCCTTCACTTGCGTATGATATATATATATATATATATATTAGTTAAGAAGAGAGAAAATACTTATTTTCTTGCAATCTACATTATTACTTTCAAATATATTTAGAAAGTGTAATAAATATATCTCATTTTACAATTTATATTCTTAATCTTATAATTACATTGTCTCATGGGCATTACCCGTCTTTCCCCACATGGTTTCTTAGGTATTTTTAATATGCCCCGTGTCAGTACTCATATAGTTTGACATTTTTCTAAGAAATAATTGTCCACTCTGAGAGTTTTTGTACTTTAGAGGGTTTTTTATTTAAATTTATATTTTATTATTTAATTATTTAAATAATCATATTTTAAAATTAATTCCCAAATAGTCATCAAGTTGTCACGTCGGCAACCTGGTGACCCGGAGACCGGATGCCAGTACGGAATCGACATAGGCAATACCGGCTTCGGAGTCGGCATTGCAAATAGCGACTTTGGAGTCAACATTCCCATTGGCGAGACAAAAGTTGGCAATGGCAATGCCGACTCTATTATATTAAAAAAAAAACCTCCCATGGCGGTCGACCGTCCGCGCGGCGGAGCAGTCGACCGCTTTTAATAGGCGGGTGAGAAAACGCAGCAGGCAGAGCGGTCGACCGCCCGGGCGGAGGAGCGGACGACCGCTCATGGAGAGGATTTTTGTTTTTTTGAAGTGGCCAAACTTGTTTTTGGAAGTGACCGCTCATGGAGTGGACTTTTCCAGCATCCTCAGATTATGTAATTATTGAAGATCATTATGTGATAGGTTATAACCATTACTTCAAAGTTGAAACTTCAAAAATGAATGAGAAAATTGCATTAGCCTGTCAAGGCCTAAGATACCATTCACTCTGGGGATTAATGACTTTCTTTTGTCAATGAAACATTGCAAACTCAATGTTGATTCATGCAGGATTGCAATGATATATATGTCAAGGATAATCACAAATACATCAAAATATACATCATGTCTAAATCACAAATACATCAAAATAGCATATGTACACGAAAAACACAACTAAAAAATATCAAGTACAGAATATATCTCAAAAAAATTGTGGAAACCATATCTTCTTTCCCTTTCTAGATGCTCGACCTCGACCACGACCACGACTGTGACACTGCTCCTGTATCTCATCCTGTGCATCAACCTCTATCTCCGACTGCACTAAGATAGCATCACATGACTCTGACTGTGCTGTCTCAGAATCTATGTCCTCTGATATACTGCCTAATGTCTCCCCAAGTAGATCAGACTGACTCTGCTGTGGTAGTGTGCTAGTCAAACCTCTGTGACGTCGCTGGCGACGATATGTACCTACTGTAGACTGTGGTGGCTGTATATCTGGCATGACCTCATCTATCAGTATCTGTGAAGCTCCTACGTCATACAGACCCATGCTGTGAAATGTCATAACATCTGGAGAAAACTGAGGTGGTCCTGCATCATCTGGCTATTGTTGCGTGCCTGCACATGGCTCTGAAGGTCCTACATCTGATGTAAATGAATTTGTCTGCTGAACCTGAGATAGCACACTATCAATGTACATCTGCATGGCTATATATCTAGACTGTGTACTATCCAATATCATATCATCCTGAATGCCATCAGTAACCATCATATGTAAATGCTTCATACCTTCTACTAGACTCCTCTCTATGTGATCACACAGCTCATAACGCATATCATAAGTGAAACCTGACCGACCAATGTACTGCCTGTGATAGTCATACCAAGAGATATACTCCACTCTACCAATACCAACAGTGTCATCATCTGGTGGTATAATGTAATCTCTCCGACGATGCCACATCTGTACAAAATGTGCAAAATATCTAGCCCAATCAATATGCCCAACATCCTCTCCGGTGACATGATCTAATTGCATCAACAGAACCAGGAATAGGCTTTACTCTACCAAACCGTCTAAGTACTCTATCTGGAACAGCATCTCAACAATAGAAAAACAAAGAAGAGGAACCCGAGACAACCAAAGATCAGATGCCTGCCTCGAAAATTTGTAATTTGCAATATATCAAAAGTGTATGGCTCCCCCCTAACCTGTGTGAAATACATGATGTAATTGTAAGCACTACATCCTCTGTGTACAATATAATATGTTTCATTATGTTACCTGATAGTCCTCCTGAGATCAGCTCTGATCTGTATAGTCTAAACATCGAGGGTTATTTATCTCTGCTCTCGGAACATTCACCTACAATTTATTTGTGAGTTAGTAAATTTCTATAATTAAATAGTCAGACACATTCTGAATTTACCTGTGACCCAAAGGCATGTCCTGTGCCAAAGGATGTCGCAATCAAGACGTCCCACATGTAGTCGCTCCCAAGGCCACAACTACAAAATAAATCAAATATTTAGAAGAGGCAATAAATTGTTAGAGGCAAAATAAATATGTATTAAATGACAAATACCTGAAGAAGAGTCAATGAACCACAAATGGCCTTGGCATCCGACTTGCATGCAATAGACAACTGACGATAGAGATAAGCAAGTGTCGCACCACCCATGAGTCTCTACTAGCTCGATAAAGTCCTCTAAGCAGTAGATAAATAAGTGGCATAAGTTTCACGTCTTATCACTGAAAATAGTACAATCCATAAGATGTAACAAGTATGCTCGTGTATGTCGTCTAACAACCTCCACCGATGCATCATCTGCGATAACATGCAACCTTTCTCGCAACCAAGACAATTTTACAAAACCTCGTCTCATCATATCTGGGACATCACCTAAAAGTGCCATGCAAACATCTGTCCAATCTAAACTAGTGTTTCCTACAATAGCATCACCATCAAAATAGCAATATCCTGCAACGTGATACTCATCTCCCCATGTCTAAGATGGAAAGTATGTGTCTCACTCTTCCATCTCTCAGCAAGGGCAGTGATCAATGCCCAATCTAACCTGATCCACTGAACCTGAGTCAAATGAATAAACCAGCTCTATGTACATATTCTACAATGCGGGGTCAACTGGCCACGACCCCAAGCTCCTATGTACTCCTAACATTTAAGAACTTCTGTTTCCTGAAAAAAAAATAAAAAAAAATGTTAACATTAAATTTATACACAAGTCACAATAATATTAACATAACAATACCTAGCTAATGTAACCAACTGTGATCTATCCCCCTCTCCTGTGCGTATAATACAGAATTATCTATAGGACCTAGAAAGCTGTCCATCTCTGCCAAGCCTACATATAAAGAAGAATTATAAATATTACACAACAACATAAAATGTGTGAACAATGTGGTAAACAACAGACATGTATAGGACCATGTGTTTACACTTCTCGTTATCTTGAACTAGATATATATCTACATATTCGTCTCTCCAAATATAATTGGTATAGTAGATACATGAGAAGGGGATACAAATCGAACACTACTTTCAACTGTTTCATCATCGTTCACGCTCACAACAATATATTCACCCATAGAAGTATGCCACTTGCATGTTTATCCAATCTTAATATGTCTTTCGTCATATTTCGTCAATGTGATAATTTCCTCATCAACTCGTAAAAGTTGTGTCTTTCTTTACATGCAAATGGCGTACAATGCCTCCTTCATATTGAGGTTATGATCCTCAATACGTATACACCATCATAATAACACATTAAAAAAATATTTGAAGTAGTCATATCTGTCATTTATAAGATAAATAAATCACAATTTTTCAAACAAGAATACTAAAACAAATCACATTTGTCAACAAGAATATTTAAACAAATTACATTTGTCAAACAGAATAATTAAAAATTACATTTGTCAAACAAGAATAACTAAACATCAAATATATATATATATCTACCGTTCATAAAAAATTCACATCAAATAATATAATAAATATATTAAATAATTAAATAACATACCTATTCCTGGTCGCGGCGGCTGAGGGTGTTGGGTGGTGAGTGGTGGTCGTGTGGTAGGGGGGGGGGAGTGGGGGGGGGGGGGGGGGGTGGGTGGGGGGGGGAGGGGGGGAGGGGGGAGGAGGAGTGTGTGGAGATGGCGGTCCGCGTTGGGGAGGTGAGGGAGGAGGCGGCGTCCAGCGTCAGCAGGGTTGGGGGGAGGTGAGGGAGGAGCGGCGTCCGGGGGGGGGGGGATGTGAGGGAGGAGGTGGCATTCGGCGTGGCGAGCTGGCGCCTCGAGCTAGTTCGACTGTAGCAGTGAGGAAGAGGGGGTTTCGGGGTGAAAGGGGTTTCGGCCGATGGTTTTAAGGGAGGTTGTTGGCATTGGGTGAGCACCTTTTGATTTTTTAAAAATCAAGAAAAACAAAATTTTTATTTAAATAATGAGATAAATGATTTAATTAGAATAAATGGAGAATACATGGAATAAATGAGAATTAAGCAATACCCATTAAGCTAAATTATTAATGGGTTACTCTAATAACCTGAACCTAATAGATGGGCCCAAATAGGGTTAGCCCATCATAGGATGAGAAATAATTAAGCCAAATTCGGATAAAATAAGTGATAATTAGTAAAGGATTTAATAATTATTAAATAAGTCATACCATCTAAAAAGAGTCCTAGACTTACCCTAAACCTTTACCTACGAAATTGGATTCCATCTCCAACTCTATTAGATGATAAATAAGAGAAAGTGGTAGATAAAGGAGGAAATTCAGAGTTTAATGGAAGGGAGGACTCTTATAATGGCTATGACTCTTATAGTTAGCCATATACACCAAAACTCATCCCTAGCACCCATTTCGTGGCTGGAACTCTGGAGAACGAGGAGAGGCTGGAGACAAAGGAGCAAGGAGGAGGAGGCTAGAACAAGGAGGAGTTTTTCCATTTTCGTTACCAAACTAGGGTTTTCTTACTCCACGAAAAAGGTAGGCAATCTCTCAAGCAAAAATCGTGTACAAATTATCCTAGGTAGCCTTCATGTACCTCTTCAAAAGCCTATGGTTTCGTGGTATTCTGTTCATCCATTTGGGCGACTTTAATTCATGAAACCCTGCAATCACCATGAACCTGAAATCTCATGTTTTCTCTAATTCCCTGCACATACTTGTTCCCATGCTATGAGAAAATTCTCATTGATACTACAGTGTAATAGCTTTCAAACGCCTCTAGCTTTGTTCTATTTTAGTCTCCCATGAGGGAGAATTAATTCTTTGAATCCCTGTCAGATCCATGCACCTGACCCTTCTTGTTGGTTTGTGAACCTCGTTCATGCTTAACTTCATATCATGATAAATTATCATAAATATAATTTTGTTAGCTTTTGAACGCCCCTAGTTTTAAAATTTTTCATCATGTATTCATCTCAAATTATTCGTTGAACCCTGACTGCGCCTGTTTAGGTCACTGAAAAGTAACTCGATCAACGCATGTCTAAACCTTGTATATTTTCAAATTAATCGTGCATGTTGATAGATATACATGTCTACTTTCTTTTAAAACTAGTTTTGTGATTTTTGGATCACCGTACTATTTTATATGGAATTTAGAACGTCCCTATATCACAGAAGATTTGCCCTGGGAAAAAGGGAAAATAGGCAATCCCACCTGTTATCGCGACGGCGCGATCCGCCGCGATATCAGCGGGGTCACGCCGGACGATGGCGTCACGTCAAGAACGCGGCGGCATAAGCCGCCGCGATTCACTCTGGATCGGGCTAGACCGGCCAGGTTCCGTGTCGCGCCCGACCGCCCCGTCGCGACTTGAATCGCGACGGGTAAGTCTGTTGCGTTTTCACGAATCCGACCAGAATGAAAATTGTGCATATGCCATGTTGTTTAAGCTTTATACCCTTTAATTAGCCATGATTAAATCATGTTATAGTTAATTCAACTTGGTGAATTAATAAAGGACATTAATGATATAAATTTAATTATTTAAAATGACATTTGCACGACTTGTCGTATCCTCAAGATTTCTTTACACTTACACACACACAACATTAGTAAATGCCATTTGACCTTGATAAGTTATGTAATAATATATTCGATAAATTAGCGAAATAAATGACTAAATTACCCTATTTTTATTAAATATAATTATTTTCATTTTATACGAGCATTTTAAATACCGTTATCGTTTTCCCTCGGCTTCGAGCACTCGAGGCACGACGGACCCGTTTTCTACACACTTTTCTCTTGACTTGGACCACCTCTCTATCGGGAATACTCTCGACTGGGCCAGAGACCTTTGTCAAGACCTTCGTAAGTCTTCTTGGCTTTGGTGCACGTCCTTAGTCAACGAGCTGGTTGTACCCCAAAACCCGATACACATTAGGGATCAGTACGATTCATGGCCTTAGCGTGTTCTTTCCTTATCTTTGATCACACCGGACCATCTAGCATGTGTACATACACGGCTAGTGGGCGGTGATGATTTCTACCAGACTGCCGGCCCGTGGTGTGCCGTGCAACCGTTACTATCGTGTGTTTACGTGTTTTAGGAATGTCCCTATCATCTACTATCTATATTCTCTCATCTGTTTACGTTCTCTCTACACTCTCATCTATCTCGTCTAGTACTCTCTATCTCTTCTTGGTACTCTATGGCCATTCGTGTGATTGTCTAAGATAAAAGAAATGACTAATGCCAGCGCAATAGGGCCGATTAGGTCCTGGGAGGAGCGCCCGAAAAGTGCCAGTGCCCATGGGAGTTAAAATGATCAAGGATGTGTTACGGCATGCATCCAGCGCCAGTTTACTATCTAGATTAATCTATGACAATCAAAGTGCTATCTCTACAAGTGCAAGCGTGATCGTTACTAGTGCACCATTGTGCAATTTACATGTTATAACGTTACATGACCATTCTATTATCGTTCTCGTTGTACTATTTTCCCTGTGCCAGTTGCAATTGTTCTCTCGTTATCGTGACATGCTCTACATGACTATACTCTCTAGTTAACCTGCCTTTAAAACATTAACTATTTAAAGCATGCTTGTGTTCATGAGATATTAAGTCCTACTGGGCGTTATTCGCTCATCCTGCGTATTTATTTAATGTGTTCAGGTGAGTGGGATAGAGACGACCACACATACGAGGACGGAACTGAGGGAGATGCTCAGGAGTGACCATTTCAGCCACCAATGCTATCTAGTAGTAGTTAGTATAGTTATGAGTTAGTGAGTCAGTTAGTCATAATGTAATAGTTGATTTTTGAATAAAGTACTCGGGGCCCTAGTTTGGCTCTGATACGTTGATGTAATGATGTCTGGTGGATTATTAATGAAATTGGAGTTTATTTGTATTATTCTATTGTGCAATGTTTGCATTTATTTCTCGCTCTGTACTATTTAATAACTGTAATCTCGCTCCGATATTTCGCATCGGGGCATTACATTGGGAATGTCGACTTCAGACGCCGACTTCGGAGTCGACATTGAGAATGCCGACTCCGAAGTCGGTATTCCTAACGCCGACTCCGAAGTCGGCATTGAGAATGCACGCCAACTCCAAAGTCGGCATTGAGAATGCCGACTCCGAAGTCGGTATTCCCAACACCGACCCTTTTTTCCACCCTCTCCCGGTCACCGGGTTGCCGACGTGGCAACTTGGTGACTATTTTGAGAATTAATTTTAAAATATGATTATTTAAATAATTAAATAATAAAATATGATTATTTAAATAAAAAACCCTACTTTAGAAGATCATTCTATTCAAATGCATACGGTTCTTTTAGAATAATGGACACTCGACAGCATGTAGATATTCATATGTTTTGTTAGAAAAGTTTTGAAATATTTTTTGGTGAATATTTGTTTTTTTGAAAAACTAGAGTCTATATGTGTTGATTCATACTGACTCCAACACATTAAAGATGGGCATGAAATTATATAAGATACATCATACAGCGAAATGGGTGCACTAGCCAAAAAAAAAAAAAAAAAAACTTACGCCAACAAAAAAAGCAAAAAAAAAAAAAACCTGGGCTATAATGGAGTCGCCAGGCCCAGCCCAATCGCAGTCACGGCGGGTGCAAAGCCTGGCTGCAACGTCTCAATCGGCCATGAAGGTTGAAGAGAGAGAGAGAGTGGAGGGAAGACGCCCTAATCGGCTAAATTCTCCCGCCGCCCGCCGACGCCTTTTATCAATAGTTGTTGACTCGACCACAGCCTCGCGCCCCGCGCTCCCCTCCAAGGCGCCGCGCCCAGTTACCTCCCGCCGCCTCGCCACCCACGGAAATCCTCCACTGCAACCTCAGGAAGGAGGGCTTCCGACTTAGCGACGGGAAGGGAAAGATGTCTGCATACAGTGGAGCAGTGATGGGTTCCCTTCATCTGTCTTCTTTATGGACCAGAAAGCTTTCAACTTTCCACTGCCCCGAATACCACAACGACAGAGCCGGTGACTCTCCGTCCCTTGTTAGGCTTCCTTCGGCTTGGACTTGTAAAGCTTCCAAGGTCGAAGGCAGCCTGGTGGCGGGAGCCCCTCCCTCCCCTGTTTCTGCTTCCACAGACGGTGGGCACATGCTTTCCTACTTAAAACTGAAATCTTTGCTGAGAAATGGCTCTTCCTTTTTAATCCTTGGACTCGCCAGATGGGTCTGAAAGATTGCTCAATCAGCAAGCTGTTGAACATGAACTGTGCTTCGTGCAGGTGGTGCCAGTGGGTTCAAAGATTTTAGTCTGAAGGATGCTGATCCTGAGGTGTACGCACTGATTGAGAAGGAGAAACAGCGCCAGTCCAGATGTTTAGAACTCATCGCTTCCGAGAACTTTACCTCACGTGCTGTCATGGAAGCAGTAGGTTCTTGCCTCACAAACAAGTATTCTGAAGGGCTACCCGGTAAAAGGTTTGCGCAGATAACTTGGAATTAGTGCTACTGTTCTTCTTACTTTTGGCCCAAGGTGGCTTCAGTATGTTGATCTTTCTTGGGCAACCTTTTGTGTTAAGGTATTATGGTGGCAACGAGTATATCGATCAGATAGAGTCTCTTTGTCAGAAGAGAGCTTTGCAGGCATTTAGTCTGGATGAAAAGAAGTGGGGGGTTAATGTCCAACCCCTGTCCGGCTCCCCTGCTAATTTCGAAGTTTACACTGCTCTTCTCCAACCACATGATCGGATAATGGTAACAATTGCATTGTGAACTTTTCCCATGTTTTGTTCTTATCTTGTTTCATGATTGGCATGATTCCTATGAAAACAATTTTCTAATGTATGTAAATTTACAGGGTCTGGACCTACCTCATGGTGGGCACTTGTCTCATGGTTTCATGACACCAAAAAGAAGGGTATCAGGAACATCAATTTATTTCGAGTCTATGCCATACCGCTTAGATGAATCAACAGGTTATACTTGATGCATACTGCAGACAACATAATGGCCTTTTTTTTTTTTTTTTCATTTTTTGATGCCCTTGTTATCAAACAGGTTTTGTTGACTATGATATGCTTGAGAAGACAGCGTTCCTTTTTCGACCAAAACTTATAATTGCAGGTGCTAGTGCATACCCCCGAGATTTTGATTACCCTCGGATGAGGAAGGTAATAGGCTCTTTCATGTTTCCTATATTTAACTAACACAGTCTCGATCTCCAAAATTTTCCCATTTAGCACTCGTATCTGATATTGCTTCATTGAAACTGCTTTGGAAGATTGCGGATGCTGTTGGTGCATTCCTTATGATGGATATGGCTCACATCAGTGGACTAGTTGCTGCCGGGGTGGTTGCAGATCCCTTTGAATTTTGCGATGTTGTCACTACGACAACCCATAAGGTGCTGTGTCTAGACTTAAAATCTTCTGAAACAGCTGCTAATTCTTTCCTTCATCAGGAAATTTATTTGGACTATTAGAAATGAAGCTTCCTGTTTTCATGCTTTAACCTATTACCGAAATACTGAATTTGGCATTTTCTCTTGAGACCCTCATACCCTGTGAAATATTTTTTGTGCTTCACTAACTGATAAATGGTTTCTGAAAAATTTTAATTTGCATTACAAGTCTTCATTAAATGCCATAATGTCCTTCTGGTAATTAATGGAGTTAATGGCAGAGTGGTTCTTCCTCTACTGCCTAGAGATACAACCCAATGCCTCCTCTTTCTCCTTGTCAGAATGGTGTAGAGGCAATTGCTTGGATAAGTTAAAATATGATATCTGCTCATCTGCTGTTTGCATGTTCTTTTGTCATCTTGTCCTTTTTTCACAGATTGTTCTGTTGTATGTATTCCTTTTATCTGCTCATCTGCTGTTTGCATGTTCTTTTGTCATCTTGTCCTTTTTTCACAGATTGTTCTGTTGTATGTATTCCTTTTTCATGTTGACCATGTTACATAAAAGATAGGATCTTTCAAATATATGAGAATCAAGAGGCAGTTAGCTGTGGATCTTGCTCATATTTCCGTCTTGAGTATTTTGTGGCAATCTTATGTCAATAAAGATTACATGTTGCCCTAAATTCTTTCACAATGCCTCACACCTCCCACTGTCAATTTTGTGAAGTCTGACTTCCGTGCCTTCTGAAACAACCAGTTTGCAGTCTAGGCTTTTGCATCTCTAGACCTGAGTGCCAATATTCATCCATCTCAAGCTAGCCTTTGAATAATTTATTGCCTATGGGTGGTCTATGTCCAATCAAAATGGTTTGGACAATGCTGTGCCCTGAACTTTCCCGAAGACTAGCTTGAATGGTTAAACCTGGAAGCTAGTACTCGTGATGGTGTTGATAATGATCTGCAATTAAATTCTTTGTCTACTGCATAATTGATAACTGACGTGGCTGAGCAGTGAAAAAGTACTTTATAGCTTTCAGACCTCTGGTTCACTTCTTAAGACAATGGTTTCTACACACATCTCTTTGTACTGTCTTCTAAATGAAACTTCCTATTAAATAGCAAACAGAAATAACCTGTTGCAATCTGCGACGATGTTTTAATTACTTTATCTCGAACTTTCAGTCCCTTCGTGGTCCCCGAGGTGGCATGATCTTCTATAGGAAGGATCCAATTCTGGGTGTGGATCTGGAAAATGCTATAAACAATGCTGTATTTCCTGGTCTTCAGGTAATAACTTTTCATTCTTTATCCAATTTTTTTTGATGATTCAGTGTAGGAGATATTCTGCAGCTTGCAAAATGATTTCACATGGCTTTAATCAAAATCAAGAGGAAAAAGATGAAGAGCATTGATTGTGCAGGGGGGTCCACATAACCATACAATCGGTGGACTTGCTGTTTGCTTAGATCATGCCCAGTCACCTGAATTCAAGACCTATCAGCACCAGGTATCCTTTATTTTCCTTTTGTTCTGCTGAGACGGAGGTCCAGGTCATTTTAGCATTAGCAGCTGTCATGCACTTCTTTTCTTTCCCCCAGGTCATATCAACTGTAAAGCCCTAGCAATTCGGTTGACTGAGTTGGGTTACAAACTGGTCTCTGGTGGGAGTGACAACCACCTTGTTCTTGTCGACCTGAGGCCTCTGGTATGCTCAATTTTCCTGCACCTAGCTTTTCATTTCATACACAGAAATTTCCTTTTTGTACCATGGAAAGATGAATCCAGATGATTACCATATTCAGATTTTTTTATCATAATGCTTACCTGAGGAAACACATCGAGGGTTGTAGATGAAAGTGAGGCATGGATTGTGATGGTGATCCATTACCTGAGAGATATAAAAGGGCATGGCTTGACTTTTCTTTTCTGCGACACATTTACTGCACATCTGCCAGCTTGATTATACATTTTGCTGTCATAGTCTTCATAGGATTTGTGAATTAGCTCAATTTCAAATGTATTTGAACTACTCTAGTTCCATCTGTGATAGATTTTCACCAAACTTCAAACTTGGTCTACCAGCTTATACAAACCTGTAGGGTCATTAGTGAATTAGGTTCTTATAACGTAACTGGCAATGTTTTCAGTTTGTATCTTATAATTTTTTTTTTTTTTTTTGAGAAAGACATGAGTGCATCCCCAAGTTGATATAGATGATAGGGATTAAGTCTTGATGGAAGATCAAACTAAAATGATAACTAATTTCCCCTCATTTTACCTATGTGTAAATGCTGAAGGTTGAAAAGATCAATCGTAATACAGATATAGCACCCCTGATTCTGCCGAGTACAGAATAAAAAAAAAATCAGAACTTAGAAGCAAGAGAACACAGAATCCCCTTAGGTCACTTGGTAGTTCCTCTAACCAGAGCCTGATGGGACACTTTCTATGCATAAGGGATTCCTTTAACCTGCCTAACTTCTCTTGGTGATTTTGACTTTCTTCTAGTGGTTGTCACCCTGCTACCTGTGCATAATTTTTTTTTTACCTTTTTGAATGTTTGAAGGGCCTTCAAGGTTTGCAATAATTTTTCAATTAACTTGATGTTTGAACCTAGCTTATTCTTCCCAGCTTTAACAAGTTCTTTAGGATCATTGTATGAATTCATTCCATGATCCCATCTGCATTAGATGGCTCCAGTGGTCCTACTGGGCAGGTGCTTTATCAGGTTTCATCTGTCCAGCAATTTCTTACGGCAATCAAGCTCAAAACCTAGCACAACAGTCCTCAAAGAGCCAAACCATAATTTTTTTTTCTGCCCGAGCCATGTGAGCATGCCATCATTCTGGATCACTGTCACTGCGGTAAGCAAGTTGATGCTCACTGTCCAGCTTTATAAAAATCTTCATTTTCCAATTCTTCTTAGATGCTGATCATAGATGCTCTAGATTGATGCTAGTCTGGTGATGAAGGTTGCAATTTGAACCATCCCAGATAGGCTGCTGTACACTTTCCTGAGGAGATGAAAGGCTCCACCAGAACTCTGAGACTACCTGCTGCAGAGTTATTACTATAGTCATGCCACAACTTCCTATATCTGATGGTCTTTTCTCTGAGTGCCAGCGAAATGTTTGCATCACTGGGTTTCTTCCTGTCCTACTTCCGAAATCTATGTTGCCAGTAGAAACCTCTATGTTGCTTGTGTCAGGATCACTGCTAGATCATGACTCCAAGGTGTTAAATAAGTATGCACCATGACTATGGATCACTAAGTCTTATAATTTCTGTAAAGAAAATGACATGGAAGTCAATTAGTCTCAGAGGATTGATGACTAGGATATGGCATTTTTTTCACTTGTGTCTTCTTGTTCATGCAACTTGGATCATATCGGAAGCTTACACTAAACACTTCTCTTGTCAAAATGCCATTAATATAAACAACAAAAAATTCATTTTCTATGATATTTACCACATATTAAAAAAATCCATGAACTGTTGCAATGTGTCCACTGGATTATTATTCGTCTCATATAGTATTGAGATATACTGCTTATTTATGACCGTCTTAAATATGCAATGAAGGGCATTGACGGTGCACGCGTTGAGAAGATTCTGGACATGTCTTCAATCACTCTCAACAAGAATTCTGTGCCTGGTGAGGAATCTGTTTTCCCTCCTCTAGTTGACCTACCACTTTTATTCCCAATTATTTCCCTTTGCTTTATAAGCTTTATTCTTTTCCCCCCATAATTTGCAGGTGACAAAAGTGCGTTAGTTCCTGGCGGAATCCGCATTGGTACTCCGGCTATGACAACGAGAGGATTCAAAGAGAACGATTTTGTGGCTGTTGCAGACTTCATTCATGAGGGCGTGCAACTTGCCCTCAAAGCCAAGAGGTCATGTCAGTGGGACGAAGCTGAAAGATTTCCTCGATTCGGTCGAGTCTCCAGGTTTCCTTCTAAAGGATTCAATATCAGATTTGAAGAGGAGAGTTGAATCATTGACAAGCCATTTTTCGATCCCCGGTTTATAGAGGATGCCTTGCTTTGTCCCATCGGAGCTTTGCCCAAGGTTTAGCAGGTATGAAGATCTGATAGAGGTGCCCTTAATTTTCTGTAACCAGTTAAAGCTTCTGTAACTCTAATGGTGGTTGCATATGCTGCCAATAGTCTTCCAAGTACCCTTTGGAAAACAATTATCATATAGATGAGAAGAATAAAAACAATGATTTCACTGTTTCTGTGATATATTTTCAGGAAGGACATACTTGGTCATTGTTTAAAACCTAATGGGAGGAAATGGAACAGCCATTACATCAAGTTGGTTTTGGCTTTCTTGGAGCTAAGGAGATTTTTTTTTGTTGATAAGCTGGCCCAGTGGCACTGGGTCCGCACAAGAATTACCCCCTCCTTTCCTCCCTCAACCCCAACCTAAGAATCCTGGGAAAATTACCTTGAAAAACCCTTTGGCGCACTCAGCGCATAACCTTCTGCAGGAATCAATCTTGCTTAGGGTTGCAAACAAATCAGTACACTCGACAAGTAGTTTGAAACTCGGCTTGATAAAAACTCGACTCGACTCGTTTATCTATAAGCTAGATTCATAAACGAGTCGAGTTTGAACAGAAATATGTTCGACTCAGAACAACATGTTAAGATACTTAATAATATGTTTGTTAAAATACTTGATTAG